>OY804546.1:14840088-16123169 GCA_963680865.1 Spergularia marina | reverse complement strand
TTACGCGCAATGAGTGTGGTTAGAAATGACATTTGGTTTGCTTATATGACAATCCTAACATACACAATCATCATTGTGTCTTTATAATTCAAAAATAAGCTTAGAATTCCAAAATAAGCTTAAAAGAAGAAAAGAAGCATTCACAGTTCGTTTCACAAGTTTGAATTATATGTATGAATTACACGCAATGACTGGGGTTAGAAATGACATTTGGTTTACTTATATGACAATCCAAACATACACAATCTTCGTAGTGTCTTTAGAATTCAAAAATAAGTTTAGAATACCAAAATAAGCTTAAAAGAACAGTACAAGCATACACAGTTCGTTTCACAAGTTTGAAGTGAATGAATGAATTACGCGCAATGAGTGTAGTTAGAAATGACATTTGGTTTGCTTATATGACAATCCTAACATACACAATCATCATAGTGTCTTTATAATTCAAAAATAAGCTTAGAATTCCAAAATAACCTTAAAAGAAGAAAAGAAGCATTCACAGTTCGTTTCACAAGTTTGAATTATATGTATGAATTACACGCAATGACAGTGGTTAGAAATGACATTTGGTTTACTTATATGACAATCCAAACAAACATAATCATCGTAGTGTCTTTAGAATTCGAAAATAAGCTTAGAATACCAAAATAAGCTTAAAAGAAGAGTACAAGCATACACTGTTCGTTGCACAAGTTTGAAGTGAATGAATGAATTACACGCAATGAGTGTGGTTAGAAATGACATTTGGTTTACTTATATGACAATCCAAACATACACAATCTTCGTAGTGTCTTTAGAATTGAAAAATAAGTTTAGAATACCAAAATAAGCTTAAAAGAACAGTACAAGCATACACAGTTCGTTTCACAAGTTTGAAGTGAATGAATGAATTACGCGCAATGAGTGTGGTTAGAAATGACATTTGGTTTGCTTATATGACAATCCTAACATACACAATCATCATTGTGTCTTTATAATTCAAAAATAAGCTTAGAATTCCAAAATAAGCTTAAAAGAAGAAAAGAAGCATTCACAGTTCGTTTCACAAGTTTGAATTATATGTATGAATTACACGCAATGACTGGGGTTAGAAATGACATTTGGTTTACTTATATGACAATCCAAACATACATAATCATCGGAGTGTCTTTAGAATTCGAAAATAAGCTTAGAATACCAAAAGAAGCTTAAAAGAAGAGTACAAGCATACACAGTTCGTTTCACAAGTTTGAAGTGAATGAATGAATTACACGCAATGACAGTGGTTAGAAATGACATTTGGTTTACTTATATGACAATTTAAACATACATAATCATCATGGTGTCTTTAGAATTCGAAAATAAGCTTAGAATACGAAAATAAGCTTAAAAGAAGAGTACAAGCATACACAGTTCGTTTCACAAGTTTGAATTGAATGAATGAATTACACGCAATGAGTGTGGTTAGAAATGACATTTGGTTTACTTATATGACAATCCAAACATGTATAATCATCGTAGTGTCTTTAGAATTCAAAAATAAGCTTAGAATTTCAAAATAAGCTTAAAAGAAGAAAAGAAGCATTTACAGTTCGTTTCACAAGTTTGAATTATATGTATGAATGACACGCAAAGACTGTGGTTAGAAATGACATTTGGTTTACTTATATGACAATCCAAACATACCAAATCATCGTAGTGTCTTTAGAATTCGAAAATAAGCTTAGAAATCCAAAATAAGCTTTAAAGAAGAGTACAAGCATACACAGTTCGTTTCACAAGTTTGAAGTGAATGAATGAATTATACGCAATGAGTGTGGTTAGAAATGACATTTGGTTTACTTATATGACAATCCAAACAAACATAATCATCGTAGTGTCTTTAGAATTCGAAAATAAGCTTAGAATACCAAAATAAGCTTAAAAGAAGAGTACAAGCATACACAGTTCGTTGCACAAGTTTGAAGTGAATGAATGAATTACACGCAATGAGTGTGGTTAGAAATGACATTTGGTTTACTTATATGACAATCCAAACATACACAATCTTCGTAGTGTCTTTAGAATTCAAAAATAAGTTTAGAATACCAAAATAAGCTTAAAAGAACAGTACAAGCATACACAGTTCGTTTCACAAGTTTGAAGTGAATGAATGAATTACGCGCAATGAGTGTGGTTAGAAATGACATTTGGTTTGCTTATATGACAATCCTAACATACACAATCATCATAGTGTCTTTATAATTCAAAAATAAGCTTAGAATTCCAAAATAACCTTAAAAGAAGAAAAGAAGCATTCACAGTTCGTTTCATAAGTTTGAATTATATGTATGAATTACACGCAATGACTGTGGTTAGAAATGACATTTGGTTTACTTATATGACAATCCAAACATACCAAATCATCGTAGTGTCTTTAGAATTCGAAAATAAGCTTAGAATACCAAAATAAGCTTAAAAGAAGAGTACAAGCATACACAGTTCGTTGCACAAGTTTGAAGTGAATGAATGAATTACACGCAATGAGTGTGGTTAGAAATGACATTTGGTTTACTTATATGACAATCCAAACATACACAATCTTCGTAGTGTCTTTAGAATTCAAAAATAAGTTTAGAATACCAAAATAAGCTTAAAAGAACAGTACAAGCATACACAGTTCGTTTCCCAAGTTTGAAGTGAATGAATGAATTACGCGCAATGAGTGTGGTTAGAAATGACATTTGGTTTGCTTATATGACAATCCTAACATACACAGTCATCATAGTGTCTTTATAATTCAAAAATAAGCTTAGAATTCCAAAATAAGCTTAAAAGAAGAAAAGAAGCATTCAAAGTTCGTTTCACAACTTTGAATTATATGTATGAATTACACGCAATGACTGGGGTTAGAAATGACATTTGGTTTACTTATATGACAATCCAAACATACATAATCATCGGAGTGTCTTTAGAATTCGAAAATAAGCTTAGAATACCAAAATAAGCTTAAAAGAACAGTACAAGCATACACAGTTCGTTTCACAAGTTTGAAGTGAATGAATGAATTACACGCAATGACAGTGGTTAGAAATGACATTTGGTTTACTTATATGACAATCCAAACATACACAATCATCGTAGTGTCTTTAGAATTCGAAAATAAGCTTAGAATTCCAAAATTAGCTTAAAAGAAGAGTACAAGCATACACAGTTCGTTTCACAAGTTTGAATTATATGTATGAATTACACGCAATGACTGGGGTTAGAAATGACATTTGGTTTACTTATATGACAATCCAAACATACATAATCATCGGAGTGTCTTTAGAATTCGAAAATAAGCTTAGAATACCAAAATAAGCTTAAAAGAACAGTACAAGCATACACAGTTCGTTTCACAAGTTTGAAGTGAATGAATGAATTACACGCAATGACAGTGGTTAAAAATAACATTTGGTTTACTTATATGACAATCCAAACATACATAATCATCGTGGTGTCTTTAGAATTCGAAAATAAGCTTAGAATACCAAAATAAGCTTAAAAGAAGAGTACAAGCATACACAGTTCGTTTCACAAGTTTGAAGTGAATGAATGAATTACACGCAATGAGTGTGGTTAGAAATGACATTTGGTTTACTTATATGACAATCCAAACATGTATAATCATCGTAGTGTCTTTAGAATTCAAAAATAAGCTTAGAATTTCAAAATAAGCTTAAAAGAAGAAAAGAAGCATTTACAGTTCGTTTCACAAGTTTGAATTATATGTATGAATGACACGCAAAGACTGTGGTTAGAAATGACATTTGGTTTACTTATATGACAATCCGAACATACCAAATCATCGTAGTGTCTTTAGAATTCGAAAATAAGCTTAGAAATCCAAAATAAGCTTTAAAGAAGAGTACAAGCATACACAGTTCGTTTCACAAATTTGAAGTGAATGAATGAATTATACGCAATGAGTGTGGTTAGAAATGACATTTGGTTTACTTATATGACAATCCAAACATACAAAATCATCGTAGTGTCTTTAGAATTCGAAAATAAGCTTAAAATTCCAAAATTAGCTTAAAAGAAGAGTACAAGCATACACAGTTCGTTTCACAAGTTTGCATTATATGTATGAATGACACGCAAAGACTGTGGTTAGAAATGACATTTGGTTTACTTATATGACAATCCGAACATACCAAATCATCGTAGTGTCTTTAGAATTCGAAAATAAGCTTAGAAATCCAAAATAAGCTTTAAAGAAGAGTACAAGCATACACAGTTCGTTTCACAAGTTTGAAGTGAATGAATGAATTATACGCAATGAGTGTGGTTAGAAATGACATTTGGTTTACTTATATGACAATCCAAACATACACAATCATCGTAGTGTCTTTAGAATTCGAAAATAAGCTTAGAATTCCAAAATTAGCTTAAAAGAAGAGTACAAGCATACACAGCTCGTTTCACAAGTTTGAAGTGAACGAATGAATTACAAGCAATGACAGTGGTTAGAAATGACATTTGGTTTACTTATATGACAATCCAAACAAACATAATCATCGTAGTGTCTTTAGAATTCGAAAATAAGCTTAGAATACCAAAATAAGCTTAAAAGAAGAGTACAAGCATACACAGTTCGTTGCACAAGTTTGAAGTGAATGAATGAATTACACGCAATGAGTGTGGTTAGAAATGACATTTGGTTTACTTATATGACAATCCAAACATACACAATCTTCGTAGTGTCTTTAGAATTCAAAAATAAGTTTAGAATACCAAAATAAGCTTAAAAGAACAGTACAAGCATACACAGTTCGTTTCACAAGTTTGAAGTGAATGAATGAATTACGCGCAATGAGTGTGGTTAGAAATGACATTTGGTTTGCTTATATGACAATCCTAACATACACAATCATCATAGTGTCTTTATAATTCAAAAATAAGCTTAGAATTCAAAAATAAGCTTAGAATTCCAAAATAAGCTTAAAAGAAGAAAAGAAGCATTCACAGTTCGTTTCACAAGTTTGAATTATATGTATGAATTACACGCAATGACTGGAGTTAGAAATGACATTTGGTTTACTTATATGACAATCCAAACATACATAATCATCGGAGTGTCTTTAGAATTCGAAAATAAGCTTAGAATACCAATATAAGCTGAAAAGAACAGTACAAGCATACACAGTTCATTTCACAAGTTTGAAGTGAATGAATGAATTACACGCAATGACAGTGGTTAGAAATGACATTTGGTTTATTTATATGACAATCCAAACATACATAATCATCATGGTGTCTTTAGAATTCGAAAATAAGCTTAGAATACCAAAATAAGCTTAAAAGAAGAGTACAAGCATACACAGTTCGTTTCACAAGTTTGAAGTGAATGAATGAATTAAACGCAATGAGTGTGGTTAGAAATGACATTTGGTTTACTTATATGACAATCCAAACATGTATAATCATCGTAGTGTCTTTAGAATTCAAAAATGAGCTTAGAATTTCAAAATAAGCTTAAAAGAAGAAAAGAAGCATTTACAGTTCGTTTCACAAGTTAGAATTATATGTATGAATGACACGCAAAGACTGTGGTTAGAAATGACATTTGGTTTACTTATATGACAATCCGAACATACCAAATCATTGTAGTGTCTTTAGAATTCGAAAATAAGCTTAGAAATCCAAAATAAGCTTTAAAGAAGAGTACAAGCATACACAGTTCGTTTCACAAGTTTGAAGTGAATGAATGAATTATACGCAATGAGTGTGGTTAGAAATGACATTTGGTTTACTTATATGACAATCCAAACATACACAATCATCGTAGTGTCTTTAGAATTCGAAAATAAGCTTAGAATTCCAAAATTAGCTTAAAAGAAGAGTACAAGGATACACAGTTCGTTTCACAAGTTTGAAGTGAACGAATGAATTACACGCAATGACAGTGGTTAGAAATGACATTTGGTTTACTTATATGACAATCCAAACAATCATAATCATCGTAGTGTCTTTAGAATTCGAAAATAAGCTTTCATACACGCAATGACTGTGGTTAGAAATGACATTTGGTTTACTTATATGACAATCCTAACATACACAATCATCATATTGTCTTTAGAATTCAAAAATAAGCTTAGAATTCCAACATCAGCTAAAAACAATAGTACAAGCTTACACAGTTCGTTTCACAAGTGTGAAGTGAATGAATGAATTACACGCAATGAGTGTGGTTAGAAATGACATTTGGTTTACTTATATGACAATCCAAACATACACAATCATTGTAGTGTCTTTAGAATTCGAAAATAAGATTAGAATTCCAAAATAAGCTTAAAAGAAGAAAAGAAGCATTCACAGTTCGTTTCACAAGTTTGAATTATATGTATGAATTACACGCAATGACTGTGGTTAGAAATGACATTTGGTTTACTTATATGACAATCCAAACATACACAATGTCTTTAGAATTCGAAAATAAGCTTAGAATTCCAAAATAAGCTTAAAAGAAGAGTACAAGCATACACAGTTCGTTTCACAAGTTTGAAGTGAATGAATGAATTACACGCAATGAGTGTGGTTAGAAATGACACTTGGTTTACTTATATGACAATCCAAACATAGACAATCATCGTAGTGTCTTTAGAATTCGAAAATAAGATTAGAATTCCAAAATAAGCTTAAACGAAGAAAAGAAGCATTCAAAGTTCGTTTCACAAGTTTGAAATGAATGAATAAATTACACGCAATGACAGTGGTTAGAAATGACATTTGGTTTACTTATATGACAATCCAAACATACACAATCATCGTAGTGTCTTTAGAATTCGAAAATAAGATTAGAATTCCAATATAAGCTTAAAAGAAGAGTACAAGCATACACAGTTCGTCTCACAAGTTTGAAGTGAATGAAAGAATTACACGCAATGAGTGTGGTTAGAAATGACATTTGGTTTACTTATATGACAATCCAAACATACACAATCATCGTAGTGTCTTTAGAATTCGAAAATAAGCTTAGAATTCCAAAATTAGCTTAAAAGAAGAGTACAAGGATACACAGTTCGTTTCACAAGTTTGAAGTGAACGAATGAATTACACGCAATGACAGTGGTTAGAAATGACATTTGGTTTACTTATATGACAATCCAAACAAACATAATCATCGTAGTGTCTTTAGAATTCGAAAATAAGCTTTCATACACGCAATGACTGTGGTTAGAAATGACATTTGGTTTACTTATATGACAATCCTAACATACACAATCATCATATTGTCTTTAGAATTCAAAAATAAGCTTAGAATTCCAACATCAGCTAAAAACAATAGTACAAGCTTACACAGTTCGTTTCACAAGTGTGAAGTGAATGAATGAATTACACGCAATGAGTGTGGTTAGAAATGACATTTGGTTTACTTATATGACAATCCAAACATACACAATCATTGTAGTGTCTTTAGAATTCGAAAATAAGATTAGAATTCCAAAATAAGCTTAAAAGAAGAAAAGAAGCATTCACAGTTCGTTTCACAAGTTTGAATTATATGTATGAATTACACGCAATGACTGTGGTTAGAAATGACATTTGGTTTACTTATATGACAATCCAAACATACACAATGTCTTTAGAATTCGAAAATAAGCTTAGAATTCCAAAATAAGCTTAAAAGAAGAGTACAAGCATACACAGTTCGTTTCACAAGTTTGAAGTGAATGAATGAATTACACGCAATGAGTGTGGTTAGAAATGACACTTGGTTTACTTATATGACAATCCAAACATAGACAATCATCGTAGTGTCTTTAGAATTCGAAAATAAGATTAGAATTCCAAAATAAGCTTAAACGAAGAAAAGAAGCATTCAAAGTTCGTTTCACAAGTTTGAAATGAATGAATAAATTACACGCAATGACAGTGGTTAGAAATGACATTTGGTTTACTTATATGACAATCCAAACATACACAATCATCGTAGTGTCTTTAGAATTCGAAAATAAGATTAGAATTCCAATATAAGCTTAAAAGAAGAGTACAAGCATACACAGTTCGTCTCACAAGTTTGAAGTGAATGAAAGAATTACACGCAATGAGTGTGGTTAGAAATGACATTTGGTTTACTTATATGACAATCCAAACATACACAATCATCGTAGTGTCTTTAGAATTCGAAAATAAGCTTAGAATTCCAAAATTAGCTTAAAAGAAGAGTACAAGGATACACAGTTCGTTTCACAAGTTTGAAGTGAACGAATGAATTACACGCAATGACAGTGGTTAGAAATGACATTTGGTTTACTTATATGACAATCCAAACAAACATAATCATCGTAGTGTCTTTAGAATTCGAAAATAAGCTTTCATACACGCAATGACTGTGGTTAGAAATGACATTTGGTTTACTTATATGACAATCCTAACATACACAATCATCATATTGTCTTTAGAATTCAAAAATAAGCTTAGAATTCCAACATCAGCTAAAAACAATAGTACAAGCTTACACAGTTCGTTTCACAAGTTTGAAGTGAATGAATGAATTACGCGCAATGAGTGTGGTTAGAAATGACATTTGGTTTACTTATATGACAATCCTAACATACACAATCATCATAGTGTCTTTTGAATTCAAAAATAAGCTTAGAATTCCAACATCAGCTAAAAACAATAGTACAAGCTTACACAGTTCGTTTCACAAGTTTGAAGTGAATGAATGAATTACACGCAATGAGTATGGTTCGAAATGACATTTGGTTTACTTATATGACAATCCAAACATACACAATCATCGTAGTGTCTTTAGAATTCGAAAATAAGATTACAATTCCAAAATAAGCTTAACAGAAGAAAAGAATCATTCACAGTTCGTTTCACAAGTTTGAATTGAATGTATGAATTACACGTAATGAGTGTGGTTTGAAATGACATTTGGTGTACTTATATGACAATCCTAACATACACAATCATCAAAGTGTCTTTATAATTCAAAAATAAGCTTAGAATTCCAAAATAAGCTTAAAAGAAGAAAAGAAGCATTCACAGTTCGTTTCACAAGTTTGAATTATAGGTATGAATTACACGCAATGACTGTGGTTAGAAATGACATTTGGTTTACTTATATGACAATCCAAACAAACACAATCATCGTAGTGTCTTTAGAATTCGAAAATAAGCTTAGAATACCAAACTAACCTTAAAAGAAGAAAACAATCATACACAGTTCGTTTCACAAGTTTGAAATGAATGAATGAATTACGCGCAATGAGTGTGGTTAGAAATGACATTTGGTTTACGTATATGACAATCCTAACATACACAATCATCATAGTGTCGTTAGAATTCAAAAATAAGCTTAGAATTACAACATCAGCTAAAAACAATAGTACAAGCTTACATAGTTCGTTTCACAAGTTTGAAGTGAATGAATAAATTACACGCAATGAGTGTGGTTACAAATAACATTTGGTTTACTTATATGATAATCATAACATACACAATAATCTTAGTGTCTTTAGAATTCGAAAATAAGCTTAGAATTCCAAAATAAGCTTAAAAGGAGAAAAGAAGCATTCACAGTTCGTTTCACAAGTTTGAATTGAATGTATGAATTACACGTAATGAGTGTGGTTTGAAATGACATTTGGTGTACTTATATGACAATCCTAACATACACAATCATCATAGTGTCTTTATAATTCAAAAATAAGCTTAGAATTCCAAAATAAGCTTAAAAGAAGAGTACAAGCTTACACAGTTCGTTTCACAAGTTTGAAGTGAATGAATGAATTCCACGCAATGAGTGTGGTTAGAAATTAAATTTGGTTTACTTATATGACAATCCAAACATAGACAATCATCGTAGTGTCTTTAGAATTCGAAAATAAGATTAGAATTCCAAAATAAGCTTAAACGAAGAAAAGAAGCATTCAAAGTTCGTTTCACAAGTTTGAAATGAATGAATGAATTACACGCCATGACAGTGGTTAGAAATGACATTTGGTTTACTTATATGACAATCCAAACATACACAATCATAGTAGTGTCTTTAGAATTCGAAAATAAGATTAGAATTCCAAAATAAGCTTAAAAGAAGAGTACAAGCATACACAGTTCGTTTCACAAGTTTGAAGTGAATGAATGAATTACGCGCAATGAGTGTGGTTAGAAATGACATTTGGTTTACTTATATGACAATCCTAACATACACAATCATCATAGTGTCTTTAGAATTCAAAAATAAGCTTAGAATTCCAACATCAGCTAAAAACAATAGTACAAGCTTACACAGTTCGTTTCACAAGTGTGAAGTGAATGAATGAATTACACGCAATGAGTGTGGTTAGAAATGACATTTGGTTTACTTATATGACAATCCAAACATACACAATCATCGTAGTGTCTTTAGAATTCGAAAATAAGATTAGAATTCCAAAATAAGCTTAAAAGAAGAAAAGAAGCATTCACAGTTCGTTTCACAAGTTTGAATTATATGTATGAATTACATGCAATGACTGTGATTAGAAATGACATTTGGTTTACTTATATGACAATCCAAACATACACAATCATCGTAGTGTCTTTAGAATTCGAAAATAAGCTTAAAATACCAAAATAAGCTTAAAAGAAGAGTACAAGCATACATAGTTCGTTTCACAAGTTTGAAGTGAATGAATGAATTACGCGCAATGAGTGTGGTTAGAAATGACATTTGGTTTACTTATATGACAATCCTAACATACACAATCATCATATTGTCTTTAGAATTCAAAAATAAGCTTAGAATTCCAACATCAGCTAAAAACAATAGTACAAGCTTACACAGTTCGTTTCACAAGTGTGAAGTGAATGAATGAATTACACGCAATGAGTGTGGTTAGAAATGACACTTGGTTTACTTATATGACAATCCAAACATAGACAATCATCGTAGTGTCTTTAGAATTCGAAAATAAGATTAGAATTCCAAAATAAGCTTAAACGAAGAAAAGAAGCATTCAAAGTTCGTTTCACAAGTTTGAAATGAATGAATAAATTACACGCAATGACAGTGGTTAGAAATGACATTTGGTTTACTTATATGACAATCCAAACATACACAATCATCGTAGTGTCTTTAGAATTCGAAAATAAGATTAGAATTCCAAAATAAGCTTAAAAGAAGAGTACAAGCATACACAGTTCGTCTCACAAGTTTGAAGTGAATGAAAGAATTACACGCAATGAGTGTGGTTAGAAATGACATTTGGTTTACTTATATGACAATCCAAACATACACAATCATCGTAGTGTCTTTAGAATTCGAAAATAAGCTTAGAATTCCAAAATTAGCTTAAAAGAAGAGTACAAGGATACACAGTTCGTTTCACAAGTTTGAAGTGAACGAATGAATTACACGCAATGACAGTGGTTAGAAATGACATTTGGTTTACTTATATGACAATCCAAACAAACATAATCATCGTAGTGTCTTTAGAATTCGAAAATAAGCTTTCATACACGCAATGACTGTGGTTAGAAATGACATTTGGTTTACTTATATGACAATCCTAACATACACAATCATCATATTGTCTTTAGAATTCAAAAATAAGCTTAGAATTCCAACATCAGCTAAAAACAATAGTACAAGCTTACACAGTTCGTTTCACAAGTGTGAAGTGAATGAATGAATTACACGCAATGAGTGTGGTTAGAAATGACATTTGGTTTACTTATATGACAATCCAAACATACACAATCATTGTAGTGTCTTTAGAATTCGAAAATAAGATTAGAATTCCAAAATAAGCTTAAAAGAAGAAAAGAAGCATTCACAGTTCGTTTCACAAGTTTGAATTATATGTATGAATTACACGCAATGACTGTGGTTAGAAATGACATTTGGTTTACTTATATGACAATCCAAACATACACAATCATCGTAGTGTCTTTAGAATTCGAAAATAAGCTTAGAATACCAAAATAAGCTTAAAAGAAGAGTACAAGCATACATAGTTCGTTTCACAAGTTTGAAGTGAATGAATGAATTACGCGCAATGAGTGTGGTTAGAAATGACATTTGGTTTACTTATATGACAATCCTAACATACACAATCATCATAGTGTCTTTTGAATTCAAAAATAAGCTTAGAATTCCAACATCAGCTAAAAACAATAGTACAAGCTTACACAGTTCGTTTCACAAGTTTGAAGTGAATGAATGAATTACACGCAATGAGTATGGTTCGAAATGACATTTGGTTTACTTATATGACAATCCAAACATAGACAATCATCGTAGTGTCTTTAGAATTCGAAAATAAGATTACAATTCCAAAATAAGCTTAACAGAAGAAAAGAATCATTCACAGTTCGTTTCACAAGTTTGAATTGAATGTATGAATTACACGTAATGAGTGTGGTTTGAAATGACATTTGGTGTACTTATATGACAATCCTAACATACACAATCATCAAAGTGTCTTTATAATTCAAAAATAAGCTTAGAATTCCAAAATAAGCTTAAAAGAAGAAAAGAAGCATTCACAGTTCGTTTCACAAGTTTGAATTATAGGTATGAATTACACGCAATGACTGTGGTTAGAAATGACATTTGGTTTACTTATATGACAATCCAAACAAACACAATCATCGTAGTGTCTTTAGAATTCGAAAATAAGCTTAGAATACCAAACTAACCTTAAAAGAAGAAAACAATCATACACAGTTCGTTTCACAAGTTTGAAATGAATGAATGAATTACGCGCAATGAGTGTGGTTAGAAATGACATTTGGGTTACTTATATGACAATCCTAACATACACAATCATCATAGTGTCTTTATAATTCAAAAATAAGCTTAGAATTCCAAAATAAGCTTAAAAGAAGAGTACAAGCTTACACAGTTCGTTTCACAAGTTTGAAGTGAATGAATGAATTACACGCAATGAGTGTGGTTAGAAATTAAATTTGGTTTACTTATATGACAATCCAAACATACACAATCATCATAGTGTCTTTAGAATTCAAAAATAAGCTTAGAATTCCAACATCAGCTAAAAACAATAGTACAAGCTTACACAGTTCGTTTCACAAGTGTGAAGTGAATGAATGAATTACACGCAATGAGTGTGGTTAGAAATGACATTTGGTTTACTTATATGACAATCCAAACATACACAATCATCGTAGTGTCTTTAGAATTCGAAAATAAGCTTAGAATTCCAAAATTAGCTTAAAAGAAGAGTACAAGGATACACAGTTCGTTTCACAAGTTTGAAGTGAACGAATGAATTACACGCAATGACAGTGGTTAGAAATGACATTTGGTTTACTTATATGACAATCCAAACAAACATAATCATCGTAGTGTCTTTAGAATTCGAAAATAAGCTTTCATACACGCAATGACTGTGGTTAGAAATGACATTTGGTTTACTTATATGACAATCCTAACATACACAATCATCATATTGTCTTTAGAATTCAAAAATAAGCTTAGAATTCCAACATCAGCTAAAAACAATAGTACAAGCTTACACAGTTCGTTTCACAAGTTTGAAGTGAATGAATGAATTACGCGCAATGAGTGTGGTTAGAAATGACATTTGGTTTACTTATATGACAATCCTAACATACACAATCATCATAGTGTCTTTTGAATTCAAAAATAAGCTTAGAATTCCAACATCAGCTAAAAACAATAGTACAAGCTTACACAGTTCGTTTCACAAGTTTGAAGTGAATGAATGAATTACACGCAATGAGTATGGTTCGAAATGACATTTGGTTTACTTATATGACAATCCAAACATACACAATCATCGTAGTGTCTTTAGAATTCGAAAATAAGATTACAATTCCAAAATAAGCTTAACAGAAGAAAAGAATCATTCACAGTTCGTTTCACAAGTTTGAATTGAATGTATGAATTACACGTAATGAGTGTGGTTTGAAATGACATTTGGTGTACTTATATGACAATCCTAACATACACAATCATCAAAGTGTCTTTATAATTCAAAAATAAGCTTAGAATTCCAAAATAAGCTTAAAAGAAGAAAAGAAGCATTCACAGTTCGTTTCACAAGTTTGAATTATAGGTATGAATTACACGCAATGACTGTGGTTAGAAATGACATTTGGTTTACTTATATGACAATCCAAACAAACACAATCATCGTAGTGTCTTTAGAATTCGAAAATAAGCTTAGAATACCAAACTAACCTTAAAAGAAGAAAACAATCATACACAGTTCGTTTCACAAGTTTGAAATGAATGAATGAATTACGCGCAATGAGTGTGGTTAGAAATGACATTTGGTTTACGTATATGACAATCCTAACATACACAATCATCATAGTGTCGTTAGAATTCAAAAATAAGCTTAGAATTACAACATCAGCTAAAAACAATAGTACAAGCTTACATAGTTCGTTTCACAAGTTTGAAGTGAATGAATAAATTACACGCAATGAGTGTGGTTACAAATAACATTTGGTTTACTTATATGATAATCATAACATACACAATAATCTTAGTGTCTTTAGAATTCGAAAATAAGCTTAGAATTCCAAAATAAGCTTAAAAGGAGAAAAGAAGCATTCACAGTTCGTTTCACAAGTTTGAATTGAATGTATGAATTACACGTAATGAGTGTGGTTTGAAATGACATTTGGTGTACTTATATGACAATCCTAACATACACAATCATCATAGTGTCTTTATAATTCAAAAATAAGCTTAGAATTCCAAAATAAGCTTAAAAGAAGAGTACAAGCTTACACAGTTCGTTTCACAAGTTTGAAGTGAATGAATGAATTACACGCAATGAGTGTGGTTAGAAATTAAATTTGGTTTACTTATATGACAATCCAAACATAGACAATCATCGTAGTGTCTTTAGAATTCGAAAATAAGATTAGAATTCCAAAATAAGCTTAAACGAAGAAAAGAAGCATTCAAAGTTCGTTTCACAAGTTTGAAATGAATGAATGAATTACACGCCATGACAGTGGTTAGAAATGACATTTGGTTTACTTATATGACAATCCAAACATACACAATCATAGTAGTGTCTTTAGAATTCGAAAATAAGATTAGAATTCCAAAATAAGCTTAAAAGAAGAGTACAAGCATACACAGTTCGTTTCACAAGTTTGAAGTGAATGAATGAATTACGCGCAATGAGTGTGGTTAGAAATGACATTTGGTTTACTTATATGACAATCCTAACATACACAATCATCATAGTGTCTTTAGAATTCAAAAATAAGCTTAGAATTCCAACATCAGCTAAAAACAATAGTACAAGCTTACACAGTTCGTTTCACAAGTGTGAAGTGAATGAATGAATTACACGCAATGAGTGTGGTTAGAAATGACATTTGGTTTACTTATATGACAATCCAAACATACACAATCATCGTAGTGTCTTTAGAATTCGAAAATAAGATTAGAATTCCAAAATAAGCTTAAAAGAAGAAAAGAAGCATTCACAGTTCGTTTCACAAGTTTGAATTATATGTATGAATTACATGCAATGACTGTGATTAGAAATGACATTTGGTTTACTTATATGACAATCCAAACATACACAATCATCGTAGTGTCTTTAGAATTCGAAAATAAGCTTAAAATACCAAAATAAGCTTAAAAGAAGAGTACAAGCATACATAGTTCGTTTCACAAGTTTGAAGTGAATGAATGAATTACGCGCAATGAGTGTGGTTAGAAATGACATTTGGTTTACTTATATGACAATCCTAACATACACAATCATCATATTGTCTTTAGAATTCAAAAATAAGCTTAGAATTCCAACATCAGCTAAAAACAATAGTACAAGCTTACACAGTTCGTTTCACAAGTGTGAAGTGAATGAATGAATTACACGCAATGAGTGTGGTTAGAAATGACACTTGGTTTACTTATATGACAATCCAAACATAGACAATCATCGTAGTGTCTTTAGAATTCGAAAATAAGATTAGAATTCCAAAATAAGCTTAAACGAAGAAAAGAAGCATTCAAAGTTCGTTTCACAAGTTTGAAATGAATGAATAAATTACACGCAATGACAGTGGTTAGAAATGACATTTGGTTTACTTATATGACAATCCAAACATACACAATCATCGTAGTGTCTTTAGAATTCGAAAATAAGATTAGAATTCCAAAATAAGCTTAAAAGAAGAGTACAAGCATACACAGTTCGTCTCACAAGTTTGAAGTGAATGAAAGAATTACACGCAATGAGTGTGGTTAGAAATGACATTTGGTTTACTTATATGACAATCCAAACATACACAATCATCGTAGTGTCTTTAGAATTCGAAAATAAGCTTAGAATTCCAAAATTAGCTTAAAAGAAGAGTACAAGGATACACAGTTCGTTTCACAAGTTTGAAGTGAACGAATGAATTACACGCAATGACAGTGGTTAGAAATGACATTTGGTTTACTTATATGACAATCCAAACAAACATAATCATCGTAGTGTCTTTAGAATTCGAAAATAAGCTTTCATACACGCAATGACTGTGGTTAGAAATGACATTTGGTTTACTTATATGACAATCCTAACATACACAATCATCATATTGTCTTTAGAATTCAAAAATAAGCTTAGAATTCCAACATCAGCTAAAAACAATAGTACAAGCTTACACAGTTCGTTTCACAAGTGTGAAGTGAATGAATGAATTACACGCAATGAGTGTGGTTAGAAATGACATTTGGTTTACTTATATGACAATCCAAACATACACAATCATTGTAGTGTCTTTAGAATTCGAAAATAAGATTAGAATTCCAAAATAAGCTTAAAAGAAGAAAAGAAGCATTCACAGTTCGTTTCACAAGTTTGAATTATATGTATGAATTACACGCAATGACTGTGGTTAGAAATGACATTTGGTTTACTTATATGACAATCCAAACATACACAATCATCGTAGTGTCTTTAGAATTCGAAAATAAGCTTAGAATACCAAAATAAGCTTAAAAGAAGAGTACAAGCATACATAGTTCGTTTCACAAGTTTGAAGTGAATGAATGAATTACGCGCAATGAGTGTGGTTAGAAATGACATTTGGTTTACTTATATGACAATCCTAACATACACAATCATCATAGTGTCTTTTGAATTCAAAAATAAGCTTAGAATTCCAACATCAGCTAAAAACAATAGTACAAGCTTACACAGTTCGTTTCACAAGTTTGAAGTGAATGAATGAATTACACGCAATGAGTATGGTTCGAAATGACATTTGGTTTACTTATATGACAATCCAAACATAGACAATCATCGTAGTGTCTTTAGAATTCGAAAATAAGATTACAATTCCAAAATAAGCTTAACAGAAGAAAAGAATCATTCACAGTTCGTTTCACAAGTTTGAATTGAATGTATGAATTACACGTAATGAGTGTGGTTTGAAATGACATTTGGTGTACTTATATGACAATCCTAACATACACAATCATCAAAGTGTCTTTATAATTCAAAAATAAGCTTAGAATTCCAAAATAAGCTTAAAAGAAGAAAAGAAGCATTCACAGTTCGTTTCACAAGTTTGAATTATAGGTATGAATTACACGCAATGACTGTGGTTAGAAATGACATTTGGTTTACTTATATGACAATCCAAACAAACACAATCATCGTAGTGTCTTTAGAATTCGAAAATAAGCTTAGAATACCAAACTAACCTTAAAAGAAGAAAACAATCATACACAGTTCGTTTCACAAGTTTGAAATGAATGAATGAATTACGCGCAATGAGTGTGGTTAGAAATGACATTTGGGTTACTTATATGACAATCCTAACATACACAATCATCATAGTGTCTTTATAATTCAAAAATAAGCTTAGAATTCCAAAATAAGCTTAAAAGAAGAGTACAAGCTTACACAGTTCGTTTCACAAGTTTGAAGTGAATGAATGAATTACACGCAATGAGTGTGGTTAGAAATTAAATTTGGTTTACTTATATGACAATCCAAACATACACAATCATCATAGTGTCTTTAGAATTCAAAAATAAGCTTAGAATTCCAACATCAGCTAAAAACAATAGTACAAGCTTACACAGTTCGTTTCACAAGTGTGAAGTGAATGAATGAATTACACGCAATGAGTGTGGTTAGAAATGACATTTGGTTTACTTATATGACAATCCAAACATACACAATCATCGTAGTGTCTTTAGAATTCGAAAATAAGATTAGAATTCCAAAATAAGCTTAAAAGAAGAAAAGAAGCATTCACAGTTCGTTTCACAAGTTTGAATTATGTATGAATTACACGCAATGACTGTGGTTAGAAATGACATTTGGTTTACTTATATGACAATCCAAACATACACAATCATCGTAGTGTCTTTAGAATTCGAAAATAAGCTTAAAATACCAAAATAAGCTTAAAAGAAGAGTACAAGCATACATAGTTCGTTTCACAAGTTTGAAGTGAATGAATGAATTACGCGCAATGAGTGTGGTTAGAAATGACATTTGGTTTACTTATATGACAATCCTAACATACACAAACATCGTAGTGTCTTTAGAATTCGAAAATAAGATTAGAATTCCAAAATAAGCTTAACAGAAGAAAAGAATCATTCACAGTTCGTTTCACAAGTTTGAATTGAATGTATGAATTACACGTAATGAGTGTGGTTTGAAATGACATTTGGTGTACTTATATGACAATCCTAACATACACAATCATCAAAGTGTCTTTATAATTCAAAAATAAGCTTAGAATTCCAAAATAAGCTTAAAAGAAGAAAAGAAGCATTCACAGTTCGTTTCACAAGTTTGAATTATACGTATGAATTACACGCAATGACTGTGGTTAGAAATGACATTTGGTTTACTTATATGACAATCCAAACATACACAATCATCGTAGTGTCTTTAGAATTCAAAAATAAGCTTAGAATTACAACATCAGCTAAAAACAATAGTACAAGCTTACATAGTTCGTTTCACAAGTTTGAAGTGAATGAATGAATTACACGCAATGAGTTTGGTTACAAATAACATTTGGTTTACTTATATGACAATCATAACATACACAATCATCGTAGTGTTTTTAGAATTCGAAAATAAGATTAGAATTCCAAAATAAGCTTAACAGAAGAAAAGAATCATTCACAGTTCGTTTCACAAGTTTGAATTGAATGTATGAATTACACGTAATGAGTGTGGTTTGAAATGACATTTGGTGTACTTATATGACAATCCTAACATACACAATCATCAAAGTGTCTTTATAATTCAAAAATAAGCTTAGAATTCCAAAATAAGCTTAAAAGAAGAAAAGAAGCATTCACAGTTCGTTTCACAAGTTTGAATTATACGTATGAATTACACGCAATGACTGTGGTTAGAAATGACATTTGGTTTACTTATATGACAATCCAAACAAACACAATCATCGTAGTGTCTTTAGAATTCGAAAATAAGCTTAGAATACCAAACTAACCTTAAAAGAAGAGTACAATCATACACAGTTCGTTTCACAAGTTTGAAATGAATGAATGAATTACGCGCAATGAGTGTGGTTAGAAATGACATTTGGTTTACTTATATGACAATCCTAACATACACAATCATCATAGCGTCTTTTGAATTCAAAAATAAGCTTAGAATTCCAACATCAGCTAAAAACAATAGTACAAGCTTACACAGTTCGTTTCACAAGTTTGAAGTGAATGTATGAATTACACGCAATGAGTGTGGTTCGAAATGACATTTGGTTTACTTATATGACAATCCAAACATATACAATCATCGTAGTGTCTTTAGAATTCGAAAATAAGATTAGAATTCCAAAATAAGCTTAAAAGAAGAAAAGAAGCATTCACAGTTTGTTTCACAAGTTTGAATTGAATGTATGAATTACACGTAATGAGTGTGGTTTGAATTGACATTTGGTGTACTTATATGACAATCCTAACATACACAATCATCAAAGTGTCTTTATAATTCAAAAATAAGCTTAGACTTCCAAAATAAGCTTAAAAGAAGAAAATAAGCATTCACAGTTCGTTTCACAACTTTGAATTATATGTATGAATTACACGCAATGACTGTCGTTAGAAATGACATTTGGTTTACTTATATGACAATCCAAACATACACAATCATCGTAGTGTCTTTAGAATTCGAAAATAAGCTTAGAATACCAAAATAACCTTAAAAGAACAGTACAATCATACAAACTTCGTTTCACAAGTTTGAAGTGAATGAATGAATAACACGCAATGAGTGTGGTTAGAAATGAAATTTGGTTTACTTATATGACAATCCTAACATACACAATCATCATAGCGTCTTTTGAATTCAAAAATAAGCTTAGAATTCCAACATCAGCTAAAAACAATAGTACAAGCTTACACAATTCGTTTCACAAATTTGAAGTGAATGAATGAATTACATGAGTGAGTGTGGTTCGAAATGACATTTGGTTTACTTATATGACAATCCAAACATACACAATCATCGTAGTGTCTTTAGAATTAGAAAATAAGCTTATAATACCAAAATAAGCTTAAAAGAAGAGTACAAGCATACACAGTTCGTTTCACAAGTGTGAAGTGAATGAATGAATTACACGCAATGAGTGTGGTTAGAAATGACATTTGGTTTACTTATATGACAATCCAAACATACACAATCATCGTAGTGTCTTTAGAATTCGAAAATAAGATTAGAATTCCAAAATAAGCTTAACAGAAGAAAAGAATCATTCACAGTTCGTTTCACAAGTTTGAATTGAATGTATGAATTACACGTAATGAGTGTGGTTTGAAATGACATTTGGTGTACTTATATGACAATCCTAACATACACAATCATCAAAGTGTCTTTATAATTCAAAAATAAGCTTAGAATTCCAAAATAAGCTTAAAAGAAGAAAAGAAGCATTCACAGTTCGTTTCACAAGTTTGAATTATACGTATGAATTACACGCAATGACTGTGGTTAGAAATGACATTTGGTTTACTTATATGACAATCCAAACAAACACAATCATCGTAGTGTCTTTAGAATTCGAAAATAAGCTTAGAATACCAAACTAACCTTAAAAGAAGAGTACAATCATACACAGTTCGTTTCACAAGTTTGAAATGAATGAATGAATTACGCGCAATGAGTGTGGTTAGAAATGACATTTGGTTTACTTATATGACAATCCTAACATACACAATCATCATAGCGTCTTTTGAATTCAAAAATAAGCTTAGAATTCCAACATCAGCTAAAAACAATAGTACAAGCTTACACAGTTCGTTTCACAAGTTTGAAGTGAATGTATGAATTACACGCAATGAGTGTGGTTCGAAATGACATTTGGTTTACTTATATGACAATCCAAACATACACAATCATCGTAGTGTCTTTAGAATTCGAAAATAAGATTAGAATTCCAAAATAAGCTTAAAAGAAGAAAAGAAGCATTCACAGTTTGTTTCACAAGTTTGAATTGAATGTATGAATTACACGTAATGAGTGTGGTTTGAATTGACATTTGGTGTACTTATATGACAATCCTAACATACACAATCATCAAAGTGTCTTTATAATTCAAAAATAAGCTTAGAATTCCAAAATAAGCTTAAAAGAAGAAAATAAGCATTCACAGTTCGTTTCACAACTTTGAATTATATGTATGAATTACACGCAATGACTGTCGTTAGAAATGACATTTGGTTTACTTATATGACAATCCAAACATACACAATCATCGTAGTGTCTTTAGAATTCGAAAATAAGCTTAGAATACCAAAATAACCTTAAAAGAACAGTACAATCATACACAGTTCGTTTCACAAGTTTGAAGTGAATGAATGAATAACACGCAATGAGTGTGGTTAGAAATGAAATTTGGTTTACTTATATGACAATCCTAACATACACAATCATCATAGCGTCTTTTGAATTCAAAAATAAGCTTAGAATTCCAACATCAGCTAAAAACAATAGTACAAGCTTACACAGTTCGTTTCACAAGTTTGAAGTGAATGAATGAATTACATGAGTGAGTGTGGTTCGAAATGACATTTGGTTTACTTATATGACAATCCAAACATACACAATCATCGTAGTGTCTTTAGAATTAGAAAATAAGCTTATAATACCAAAATAAGCTTAAAAGAAGAGTACAAGCATACACAGTTCGTTTCACAAGTGTGAAGTGAATGAATGAATTACACGCAATGAGTGTGGTTAGAAATGACATTTGGTTTACTTATATGACAATCCAAACATACACAATCATCGTAGTGTCTTTAGAATTCGAAAATAAGATTAGAATTCCAAAATAAGCTTAACAGAAGAAAAGAATCATTCACAGTTCGTTTCACAAGTTTGAATTGAATGTATGAATTACACGTAATGAGTGTGGTTTGAAATGACATTTGGTGTACTTATATGACAATCCTAACATACACAATCATCAAAGTGTCTTTATAATTCAAAAATAAGCTTAGAATTCCAAAATAAGCTTAAAAGAAGAAAAGAAGCATTCACAGTTCGTTTCACAAGTTTGAATTATACGTATGAATTACACGCAATGACTGTGGTTAGAAATGACATTTGGTTTACTTATATGACAATCCAAACAAACACAATCATCGTAGTGTCTTTAGAATTCGAAAATAAGCTTAGAATACCAAACTAACCTTAAAAGAAGAGTACAATCATACACAGTTCGTTTCACAAGTTTGAAATGAATGAATGAATTACGCGCAATGAGTGTGGTTAGAAATGACATTTGGTTTACTTATATGACAATCCTAACATACACAATCATCATAGCGTCTTTTGAATTCAAAAATAAGCTTAGAATTCCAACATCAGCTAAAAACAATAGTACAAGCTTACACAGTTCGTTTCACAAGTTTGAAGTGAATGTATGAATTACACGCAATGAGTGTGGTTCGAAATGACATTTGGTTTACTTATATGACAATCCAAACATACACAATCATCGTAGTGTCTTTAGAATTCGAAAATAAGATTAGAATTCCAAAATAAGCTTAAAAGAAGAAAAGAAGCATTCACAGTTTGTTTCACAAGTTTGAATTGAATGTATGAATTACACGTAATGAGTGTGGTTTGAATTGACATTTGGTGTACTTATATGACAATCCTAACATACACAATCATCAAAGTGTCTTTATAATTCAAAAATAAGCTTAGAATTCCAAAATAAGCTTAAAAGAAGAAAATAAGCATTCACAGTTCGTTTCACAACTTTGAATTATATGTATGAATTACACGCAATGACTGTCGTTAGAAATGACATTTGGTTTACTTATATGACAATCCAAACATACACAATCATCGTAGTGTCTTTAGAATTCGAAAATAAGATTAGAATTCCAAAATAAGCTTAACAGAAGAAAAGAATCATTCACAGTTCGTTTCACAAGTTTGAAGTGAATGTATGAATTACACGCAATGAGTGTGGTTCGAAATGACATTTGGTTTACTTATATGACAATCCAAACATATACAATCATCGTAGTGTCTTTAGAATTCGAAAATAAGATTAGAATTCCAAAATAAGCTTAAAAGAAGAAAAGAAGCATTCACAGTTTGTTTCACAAGTTTGAATTGAATGTATGAATTACACGTAATGAGTGTGGTTTGAATTGACATTTGGTGTACTTATATGACAATCCTAACATACACAATCATCAAAGTGTCTTTATAATTCAAAAATAAGCTTAGACTTCCAAAATAAGCTTAAAAGAAGAAAATAAGCATTCACAGTTCGTTTCACAACTTTGAATTATATGTATGAATTACACGCAATGACTGTCGTTAGAAATGACATTTGGTTTACTTATATGACAATCCAAACATACACAATCATCGTAGTGTCTTTAGAATTCGAAAATAAGCTTAGAATACCAAAATAACCTTAAAAGAACAGTACAATCATACAAAGTTCGTTTCACAAGTTTGAAGTGAATGAATGAATAACACGCAATGAGTGTGGTTAGAAATGAAATTTGGTTTACTTATATGACAATCCTAACATACACAATCATCATAGCGTCTTTTGAATTCAAAAATAAGCTTAGAATTCCAACATCAGCTAAAAACAATAGTACAAGCTTACACAGTTCGTTTCACAAATTTGAAGTGAATGAATGAATTACATGAGTGAGTGTGGTTCGAAATGACATTTGGTTTACTTATATGACAATCCAAACATACACAATCATCGTAGTGTCTTTAGAATTAGAAAATAAGCTTATAATACCAAAATAAGCTTAAAAGAAGAGTACAAGCATACACAGTTCGTTTCACAAGTGTGAAGTGAATGAATGAATTACACGCAATGAGTGTGGTTAGAAATGACATTTGGTTTACTTATATGACAATCCAAACATACACAATCATCGTAGTGTCTTTAGAATTCGAAAATAAGATTAGAATTCCAAAATAAGCTTAACAGAAGAAAAGAATCATTCACAGTTCGTTTCACAAGTTTGAATTGAATGTATGAATTACACGTAATGAGTGTGGTTTGAAATGACATTTGGTGTACTTATATGACAATCCTAACATACACAATCATCAAAGTGTCTTTATAATTCAAAAATAAGCTTAGAATTCCAAAATAAGCTTAAAAGAAGAAAAGAAGCATTCACAGTTCGTTTCACAAGTTTGAATTATACGTATGAATTACACGCAATGACTGTGGTTAGAAATGACATTTGGTTTACTTATATGACAATCCAAACAAACACAATCATCGTAGTGTCTTTAGAATTCGAAAATAAGCTTAGAATACCAAACTAACCTTAAAAGAAGAGTACAATCATACACAGTTCGTTTCACAAGTTTGAAATGAATGAATGAATTACGCGCAATGAGTGTGGTTAGAAATGACATTTGGTTTACTTATATGACAATCCTAACATACACAATCATCATAGCGTCTTTTGAATTCAAAAATAAGCTTAGAATTCCAACATCAGCTAAAAACAATAGTACAAGCTTACACAGTTCGTTTCACAAGTTTGAAGTGAATGTATGAATTACACGCAATGAGTGTGGTTCGAAATGACATTTGGTTTACTTATATGACAATCCAAACATACACAATCATCGTAGTGTCTTTAGAATTCGAAAATAAGATTAGAATTCCAAAATAAGCTTAAAAGAAGAAAAGAAGCATTCACAGTTTGTTTCACAAGTTTGAATTGAATGTATGAATTACACGTAATGAGTGTGGTTTGAATTGACATTTGGTGTACTTATATGACAATCCTAACATACACAATCATCAAAGTGTCTTTATAATTCAAAAATAAGCTTAGAATTCCAAAATAAGCTTAAAAGAAGAAAATAAGCATTCACAGTTCGTTTCACAACTTTGAATTATATGTATGAATTACACGCAATGACTGTCGTTAGAAATGACATTTGGTTTACTTATATGACAATCCAAACATACACAATCATCGTAGTGTCTTTAGAATTCGAAAATAAGCTTAGAATACCAAAATAACCTTAAAAGAACAGTACAATCATACACAGTTCGTTTCACAAGTTTGAAGTGAATGAATGAATAACACGCAATGAGTGTGGTTAGAAATGAAATTTGGTTTACTTATATGACAATCCTAACATACACAATCATCATAGCGTCTTTTGAATTCAAAAATAAGCTTAGAATTCCAACATCAGCTAAAAACAATAGTACAAGCTTACACAGTTCGTTTCACAAGTTTGAAGTGAATGAATGAATTACATGAGTGAGTGTGGTTCGAAATGACATTTGGTTTACTTATATGACAATCCAAACATACACAATCATCGTAGTGTCTTTAGAATTAGAAAATAAGCTTATAATACCAAAATAAGCTTAAAAGAAGAGTACAAGCATACACAGTTCGTTTCACAAGTGTGAAGTGAATGAATGAATTACACGCAATGAGTGTGGTTAGAAATGACATTTGGTTTACTTATATGACAATCCAAACATACACAATCATCGTAGTGTCTTTAGAATTCGAAAATAAGATTAGAATTCCAAAATAAGCTTAACAGAAGAAAAGAATCATTCACAGTTCGTTTCACAAGTTTGAATTGAATGTATGAATTACACGTAATGAGTGTGGTTTGAAATGACATTTGGTGTACTTATATGACAATCCTAACATACACAATCATCAAAGTGTCTTTATAATTCAAAAATAAGCTTAGAATTCCAAAATAAGCTTAAAAGAAGAAAAGAAGCATTCACAGTTCGTTTCACAAGTTTGAATTATACGTATGAATTACACGCAATGACTGTGGTTAGAAATGACATTTGGTTTACTTATATGACAATCCAAACAAACACAATCATCGTAGTGTCTTTAGAATTCGAAAATAAGCTTAGAATACCAAACTAACCTTAAAAGAAGAGTACAATCATACACAGTTCGTTTCACAAGTTTGAAATGAATGAATGAATTACGCGCAATGAGTGTGGTTAGAAATGACATTTGGTTTACTTATATGACAATCCTAACATACACAATCATCATAGCGTCTTTTGAATTCAAAAATAAGCTTAGAATTCCAACATCAGCTAAAAACAATAGTACAAGCTTACACAGTTCGTTTCACAAGTTTGAAGTGAATGTATGAATTACACGCAATGAGTGTGGTTCGAAATGACATTTGGTTTACTTATATGACAATCCAAACATACACAATCATCGTAGTGTCTTTAGAATTCGAAAATAAGATTAGAATTCCAAAATAAGCTTAAAAGAAGAAAAGAAGCATTCACAGTTTGTTTCACAAGTTTGAATTGAATGTATGAATTACACGTAATGAGTGTGGTTTGAATTGACATTTGGTGTACTTATATGACAATCCTAACATACACAATCATCAAAGTGTCTTTATAATTCAAAAATAAGCTTAGAATTCCAAAATAAGCTTAAAAGAAGAAAATAAGCATTCACAGTTCGTTTCACAACTTTGAATTATATGTATGAATTACACGCAATGACTGTCGTTAGAAATGACATTTGGTTTACTTATATGACAATCCAAACATACACAATCATCGTAGTGTCTTTAGAATTCGAAAATAAGCTTAGAATACCAAAATAACCTTAAAAGAACAGTACAATCATACACAGTTCGTTTCACAAGTTTGAAGTGAATGAATGAATAACACGCAATGAGTGTGGTTAGAAATGAAATTTGGTTTACTTATATGACAATCCTAACATACACAATCATCATAGCGTCTTTTGAATTCAAAAATAAGCTTAGAATTCCAACATCAGCTAAAAACAATAGTACAAGCTTACACAGTTCGTTTCACAAGTTTGAAGTGAATGAATGAATTACATGAGTGAGTGTGGTTCGAAATGACATTTGGTTTACTTATATGACAATCCAAACATACACAATCATCGTAGTGTCTTTAGAATTAGAAAATAAGCTTATAATACCAAAATAAGCTTAAAAGAAGAGTACAAGCATACACAGTTCGTTTCACAAGTGTGAAGTGAATGAATGAATTACACGCAATGAGTGTGGTTAGAAATGACATTTGGTTTACTTATATGACAATCCAAACATACACAATCATCGTAGTGTCTTTAGAATTCGAAAATAAGATTAGAATTCCAAAATAAGCTTAACAGAAGAAAAGAATCATTCACAGTTCGTTTCACAAGTTTGAATTGAATGTATGAATTACACGTAATGAGTGTGGTTTGAAATGACATTTGGTGTACTTATATGACAATCCTAACATACACAATCATCAAAGTGTCTTTATAATTCAAAAATAAGCTTAGAATTCCAAAATAAGCTTAAAAGAAGAAAAGAAGCATTCACAGTTCGTTTCACAAGTTTGAATTATACGTATGAATTACACGCAATGACTGTGGTTAGAAATGACATTTGGTTTACTTATATGACAATCCAAACAAACACAATCATCGTAGTGTCTTTAGAATTCGAAAATAAGCTTAGAATACCAAACTAACCTTAAAAGAAGAGTACAATCATACACAGTTCGTTTCACAAGTTTGAAATGAATGAATGAATTACGCGCAATGAGTGTGGTTAGAAATGACATTTGGTTTACTTATATGACAATCCTAACATACACAATCATCATAGCGTCTTTTGAATTCAAAAATAAGCTTAGAATTCCAACATCAGCTAAAAACAATAGTACAAGCTTACACAGTTCGTTTCACAAGTTTGAAGTGAATGTATGAATTACACGCAATGAGTGTGGTTCGAAATGACATTTGGTTTACTTATATGACAATCCAAACATACACAATCATCGTAGTGTCTTTAGAATTCGAAAATAAGATTAGAATTCCAAAATAAGCTTAAAAGAAGAAAAGAAGCATTCACAGTTTGTTTCACAAGTTTGAATTGAATGTATGAATTACACGTAATGAGTGTGGTTTGAATTGACATTTGGTGTACTTATATGACAATCCTAACATACACAATCATCAAAGTGTCTTTATAATTCAAAAATAAGCTTAGAATTCCAAAATAAGCTTAAAAGAAGAAAATAAGCATTCACAGTTCGTTTCACAACTTTGAATTATATGTATGAATTACACGCAATGACTGTCGTTAGAAATGACATTTGGTTTACTTATATGACAATCCAAACATACACAATCATCGTAGTGTCTTTAGAATTCGAAAATAAGCTTAGAATACCAAAATAACCTTAAAAGAACAGTACAATCATACACAGTTCGTTTCACAAGTTTGAAGTGAATGAATGAATAACACGCAATGAGTGTGGTTAGAAATGAAATTTGGTTTACTTATATGACAATCCTAACATACACAATCATCATAGCGTCTTTTGAATTCAAAAACAAGCTTAGAATTCCAACATCAGCTAAAAACAATAGTACAAGCTTACACAGTTCGTTTCACAAGTTTGAAGTGAATGAATGAATTACATGAGTGAGTGTGGTTCGAAATGACATTTGGTTTACTTATATGACAATCCAAACATACACAATCATCGTAGTGTCTTTAGAATTAGAAAATAAGCTTATAATACCAAAATAAGCTTAAAAGAAGAGTACAAGCATACACAGTTCGTTTCACAAGTGTGAAGTGAATGAATGAATTACACGCAATGAGTGTGGTTAGAAATGACATTTGGTTTACTTATATGACAATCCAAACATACACAATCATCGTAGTGTCTTTAGAATTCGAAAATAAGATTAGAATTCCAAAATAAGCTTAACAGAAGAAAAGAATCATTCACAGTTCGTTTCACAAGTTTGAATTGAATGTATGAATTACACGTAATGAGTGTGGTTTGAAATGACATTTGGTGTACTTATATGACAATCCTAACATACACAATCATCAAAGTGTCTTTATAATTCAAAAATAAGCTTAGAATTCCAAAATAAGCTTAAAAGAAGAAAAGAAGCATTCACAGTTCGTTTCACAAGTTTGAATTATACGTATGAATTACACGCAATGACTGTGGTTAGAAATGACATTTGGTTTACTTATATGACAATCCAAACAAACACAATCATCGTAGTGTCTTTAGAATTCGAAAATAAGCTTAGAATACCAAACTAACCTTAAAAGAAGAGTACAATCATACACAGTTCGTTTCACAAGTTTGAAATGAATGAATGAATTACGCGCAATGAGTGTGGTTAGAAATGACATTTGGTTTACTTATATGACAATCCTAACATACACAATCATCATAGCGTCTTTTGAATTCAAAAATAAGCTTAGAATTCCAACATCAGCTAAAAACAATAGTACAAGCTTACACAGTTCGTTTCACAAGTTTGAAGTGAATGTATGAATTACACGCAATGAGTGTGGTTCGAAATGACATTTGGTTTACTTATATGACAATCCAAACATACACAATCATCGTAGTGTCTTTAGAATTCGAAAATAAGATTAGAATTCCAAAATAAGCTTAAAAGAAGAAAAGAAGCATTCACAGTTTGTTTCACAAGTTTGAATTGAATGTATGAATTACACGTAATGAGTGTGGTTTGAATTGACATTTGGTGTACTTATATGACAATCCTAACATACACAATCATCAAAGTGTCTTTATAATTCAAAAATAAGCTTAGAATTCCAAAATAAGCTTAAAAGAAGAAAATAAGCATTCACAGTTCGTTTCACAACTTTGAATTATATGTATGAATTACACGCAATGACTGTCGTTAGAAATGACATTTGGTTTACTTATATGACAATCCAAACATACACAATCATCGTAGTGTCTTTAGAATTCGAAAATAAGCTTAGAATACCAAAATAACCTTAAAAGAACAGTACAATCATACACAGTTCGTTTCACAAGTTTGAAGTGAATGAATGAATAACACGCAATGAGTGTGGTTAGAAATGAAATTTGGTTTACTTATATGACAATCCTAACATACACAATCATCATAGCGTCTTTTGAATTCAAAAATAAGCTTAGAATTCCAACATCAGCTAAAAACAATAGTACAAGCTTACACAGTTCGTTTCACAAGTTTGAAGTGAATGAATGAATTACATGAGTGAGTGTGGTTCGAAATGACATTTGGTTTACTTATATGACAATCCAAACATACACAATCATCGTAGTGTCTTTAGAATTAGAAAATAAGCTTATAATACCAAAATAAGCTTAAAAGAAGAGTACAAGCATACACAGTTCGTTTCACAAGTGTGAAGTGAATGAATGAATTACACGCAATGAGTGTGGTTAGAAATGACATTTGGTTTACTTATATGACAATCCAAACATACACAATCATCGTAGTGTCTTTAGAATTCGAAAATAAGATTAGAATTCCAAAATAAGCTTAACAGAAGAAAAGAATCATTCACAGTTCGTTTCACAAGTTTGAATTGAATGTATGAATTACACGTAATGAGTGTGGTTTGAAATGACATTTGGTGTACTTATATGACAATCCTAACATACACAATCATCAAAGTGTCTTTATAATTCAAAAATAAGCTTAGAATTCCAAAATAAGCTTAAAAGAAGAAAAGAAGCATTCACAGTTCGTTTCACAAGTTTGAATTATACGTATGAATTACACGCAATGACTGTGGTTAGAAATGACATTTGGTTTACTTATATGACAATCCAAACAAACACAATCATCGTAGTGTCTTTAGAATTCGAAAATAAGCTTAGAATACCAAACTAACCTTAAAAGAAGAGTACAATCATACACAGTTCGTTTCACAAGTTTGAAATGAATGAATGAATTACGCGCAATGAGTGTGGTTAGAAATGACATTTGGTTTACTTATATGACAATCCTAACATACACAATCATCATAGCGTCTTTTGAATTCAAAAATAAGCTTAGAATTCCAACATCAGCTAAAAACAATAGTACAAGCTTACACAGTTCGTTTCACAAGTTTGAAGTGAATGTATGAATTACACGCAATGAGTGTGGTTCGAAATGACATTTGCTTTACTTATATGACAATCCAAACATACACAATCATCGTAGTGTCTTTAGAATTCGAAAATAAGATTAGAATTCCAAAATAAGCTTAAAAGAAGAAAAGAAGCATTCACAGTTTGTTTCACAAGTTTGAATTGAATGTATGAATTACACGTAATGAGTGTGGTTTGAATTGACATTTGGTGTACTTATATGACAATCCTAACATACACAATCATCAAAGTGTCTTTATAATTCAAAAATAAGCTTAGAATTCCAAAATAAGCTTAAAAGAAGAAAATAAGCATTCACAGTTCGTTTCACAACTTTGAATTATATGTATGAATTACACGCAATGACTGTCGTTAGAAATGACATTTGGTTTACTTATATGACAATCCAAACATACACAATCATCGTAGTGTCTTTAGAATTCGAAAATAAGCTTAGAATACCAAAATAACCTTAAAAGAACAGTACAATCATACACAGTTCGTTTCACAAGTTTGAAGTGAATGAATGAATAACACGCAATGAGTGTGGTTAGAAATGAAATTTGGTTTACTTATATGACAATCCTAACATACACAATCATCATAGCGTCTTTTGAATTCAAAAATAAGCTTAGAATTCCAACATCAGCTCAAAACAATAGTACAAGCTTACACAGTTCGTTTCACAAGTTTGAAGTGAATGTATGAATTACACGCAATGAGTGTGGTTCGAAATGACATTTGGTTTACTTATATGACAATCCAAACATACACAATCATCGTAGTGTCTTTAGAATTCGAAAATAAGATTAGAATTCCAAAATAAGCTTAAAAGAAGAAAAGAAGCATTCACAGTTTGTTTCACAAGTTTGAATTGAATGTATGAATTACACGTAATGAGTGTGGTTTGAATTGACATTTGGTGTACTTATATGACAATCCTAACATACACAATCATCAAAGTGTCTTTATAATTCAAAAATAAGCTTAGAATTCCAAAATAAGCTTAAAAGAAGAAAATAAGCATTCACTGTTCGTTTCACAACTTTGAATTATATGTATGAATTACACGCAATGACTGTCGTTAGAAATGACATTTGGTTTACTTATATGACAATCCAAACATACACAATCATAGTAGTGTCTTTAGAATTCGAAAATAAGATTAGAATTCCAAAATAAGCTTAAAAGAAGAGTACAAGCATACATAGTTCGTTTCACAAGTTTGAAGTGAATGAATGAATTACACGCAATGAGTGTGGTTCGAAATGACATTTGGTTTACTTATATGACAATCCAAACATACACAATCATCGTAGTGTCTTTAGAATTCGAAAATAAGATTAGAATTCCAAAATAAGCTTAAAAGAAGAAAAGAAGCATTCACAGTTTGTTTCACAAGTTTGAATTGAATGTATGAATTACACGTAATGAGTGTGGTTTGAATTGACATTTGGTGTACTTATATGACAATCCTAACATACACAATCATCAAAGTGTCTTTATAATTCAAAAATAAGCTTAGAATTCCAAAATAAGCTTAAAAGAAGAAAATAAGCATTCACAGTTCGTTTCACAACTTTGAATTATATGTATGAATTACACGCAATGACTGTCGTTAGAAATGACATTTGGTTTACTTATATGACAATCCAAACATACACAATCATCGTAGTGTCTTTAGAATTCGAAAATAAGCTTAGAATACCAAAATAACCTTAAAAGAACAGTACAATCATACACAGTTCGTTTCACAAGTTTGAAGTGAATGAATGAATAACACGCAATGAGTGTGGTTAGAAATGAAATTTGGTTTACTTATATGACAATCCTAACATACACAATCATCATAGCGTCTTTTGAATTCAAAAATAAGCTTAGAATTCCAACATCAGCTAAAAACAATAGTACAAGCTTACACAGTTCGTTTCACAAGTTTGAAGTGAATGTATGAATTACACGCAATGAGTGTGGTTCGAAATGACATTTGGTTTACTTATATGACAATCCAAACATACACAATCATCGTAGTGTCTTTAGAATTCGAAAATAAGATTAGAATTCCAAAATAAGCTTAAAAGAAGAAAAGAAGCATTCACAGTTTGTTTCACAAGTTTGAATTGAATGTATGAATTACACGTAATGAGTGTGGTTTGAATTGACATTTGGTGTACTTATATGACAATCCTAACATACACAATCATCAAAGTGTCTTTATAATTCAAAAATAAGCTTAGAATTCCAAAATAAGCTTAAAAGAAGAAAATAAGCATTCACTGTTCGTTTCACAACTTTGAATTATATGTATGAATTACACGCAATGACTGTCGTTAGAAATGACATTTGGTTTACTTATATGACAATCCAAACATACACAATCATAGTAGTGTCTTTAGAATTCGAAAATAAGATTAGAATTCCAAAATAAGCTTAAAAGAAGAGTACAAGCATACATAGTTCGTTTCACAAGTTTGAAGTGAATGAATGAATTACACGCAATGAGTGTGGTTCGAAATGACATTTGGTTTACTTATATGACAATCCAAACATACACAATCATCGTAGTGTCTTTAGAATTCGAAAATAAGATTAGAATTCCAAAATAAGCTTAAAAGAAGAAAAGAAGCATTCACAGTTTGTTTCACAAGTTTGAATTGAATGTATGAATTACACGTAATGAGTGTGGTTTGAATTGACATTTGGTGTACTTATATGACAATCCTAACATACACAATCATCAAAGTGTCTTTATAATTCAAAAATAAGCTTAGAATTCCAAAATAAGCTTAAAAGAAGAAAATAAGCATTCACTGTTCGTTTCACAACTTTGAATTATATGTATGAATTACACGCAATGACTGTCGTTAGAAATGACATTTGGTTTACTTATATGACAATCCAAACATACACAATCATAGTAGTGTCTTTAGAATTCGAAAATAAGATTAGAATTCCAAAATAAGCTTAAAAGAAGAGTACAAGCATACACAGTTCGTTTCACAAGTTTGAAGTGAATGAATGAATTACGCGCAATGAGTGTGGTTAGAAATGACATTTGGTTTACTTATATGACAATCCTAACATACACAATCATCATAGTGTCTTTAGAATTCAAAAATAAGCTTAGAATTCCAACATCAGCTAAAAACAATAGTACAAGCTTACACAGTTCGTTTCACAAGTGTGAAGTGAATGAATGAATTACACGCAATGAGTGTGGTTAGAAATGACATTTGGTTTACTTATATGACAATCAAAACATACACAATCATCGTAGTGTCTTTAGAATTCGAAAATAAGATTAGAATTCCAAAATAAGCTTAAAAGAAGAAAAGAAGCATTCACAGTTCGTTTCACAAGTTTGAATTATATGTATGAATTACACGCAATGACTGTGGTTAGAAATGACATTTGGTTTACTTATATGACAATCCAAACATACACAATCATCGTAGTGTCTTTAGAATTCGAAAATAAGCTTAGAATACCAAAATAAGCTTAAAAGAAGAGTACAAGCATACATAGTTCGTTTCACAAGTTTGAAGTGAATGAATGAATTACGCGCAATGAGTGTGGTTAGAAATGACATTTGGTTTACTTATATGACAATCCTAACATACACAATCATCATAGTGTCTTTTGAATTCAAAAATAAGCTTAGAATTCCAACATCAGCTAAAAACAATAGTACAAGCTTACACAGTTCGTTTCAAAAGTTTGAAGTGAATGAATGAATTACACGCAGTGAGTGTGGTTCGAAATGACATTTGGTTTACTTATATGACAATCCAAACATACACAATCATCGTAGTGTCTTTAGAATTCGAAAATAAGCTTATAATACCAAAATAAGCTTAAAAGAAGAAAAGAAGCATTCACAGTTTGTTTCACAAGTTTGAATTGAATGTATGAATTACACGTAATGAGTGTGGTTTGAATTGACATTTGGTGTACTTATATGACAATCCTAACATACACAATCATCAAAGTGTCTTTATAATTCAAAAATAAGCTTAGAATTCCAAAATAAGCTTAAAAGAAGAAAAAAAGCATTCACAGTTCGTTTCACAACTTTGAATTATATGTATGAATTACACGCAATGACAGTCGTTAGAAATGACATTTGGTTTACTTATATGACAATCCAAACATACACAATCATCGTAGTGTCTTTAGAATTCGAAAATAAGCTTAGAATACCAAAATAACCTTAAAAGAACAGTACAATCATACACAGTTCGTTTCACAAGTTTGAAGTGAATGAATGAATAACACGCAATGAGTGTGGTTAGAAATGAAATTTGGTTTACTTATATGACAATCCAAACATAGACAATCATCGTAGTGTCTTTAGAATTCGAAAATAAGATTAGAACTCCAAAATAAGCTTAAACGAAGAAAAGAAGCATTCAAAGTTCGTTTCACAAGTTTGAAGTGAATGAATGAATTACACGCAATGACAGTGGTTAGAAATGACATTTGGTTTACTTATATGACAATCCAAACATACACAATCATAGTAGTGTCTTTAGAATTCGAAAATAAGATTAGAATTCCAAAATAAGCTTAAAAGAAGAGTACAAGCATACACAGTTCGTTTCACAAGTTTGAAGTGAATGAATGAATTACGCGCAATGAGTGTGGTTAGAAATGACATTTGGTTTACTTATATGACAATCCTAACATACACAATCATCATAGTGTCTTTAGAATTCAAAAATAAGCTTAGAATTCCAACATCAGCTAAAAACAATAGTACAAGCTTACACAGTTCGTTTCACAAGTGTGAAGTGAATGAATGAATTACACGCAATGAGTGTGGTTAGAAATGACATTTTGTTTACTTATTTGACAATCCAAACATACACAATCATCGTAGTGTCTTTAGAATTCGAAAATAAGATTAGAATTCCAAAATAAGCTTAAAAGAAGAAAAGAAGCATTCACAGTTCGTTTCACAAGTTTGAATTATATGTATGAATTACACGCAATGACTGTGGTTAGAAATGACATTTGGTTTACTTATATGACAATCCAAACATACACAATCATCGTAGTGTCTTTAGAATTCGAAAATAAGCTTAGAATACCAAAATAAGCTTAAAAGAAGAGTACAAGCATACATAGTTCGTTTCACAAGTTTGAAGTGAATGAATGAATTACGCGCAATGAGTGTGGTTAGAAATGACATTTGGTTTACTTATATGACAATCCTAACATACACAATCATCATAGTGTCTTTTGAATTCAAAAATAAGCTTAGAATTCCAACATCAGCTAAAAACAATAGTACAAGCTTACACAGTTCGTTTCACAAGTTTGAAGTGAATGAATGAATTACACGCAATGAGTGTGGTTCGAAATGACATTTGGTTTACTTATATGACAATCCAAACATACACAATCATCGTAGTGTCTTTAGAATTCGAAAATAAGATTAGAATTCCAAAATAAGCTTAAAAGAAGAAAAGAAGCATTCACAGTTTGTTTCACAAGTTTGAATTGAATATATGAATTACACGTAATGAGTGTGGTTTGAATTGACATTTGGTGTACTTATATGACAATCCTAACATACACAATCATCAAAGTGTCTTTATAATTCAAAAATAAGCTTAGAATTCCAAAATAAGCTTAAAAGAAGAAAATAAGCATTCACTGTTCGTTTCACAACTTTGAATTATATGTATGAATTACACGCAATGACTGTCGTTAGAAATGACATTTGGTTTACTTATATGACAATCCAAACATACACAATCATCGTAGTGTCTTTAGAATTCGAAAATAAGCTTAGAATACCAAAATAACCTTAAAATACCAAAATAACCTTAAAAGAAGAGTACAATCATACACAGTTCGTTTCACAAGTTTGAAGTGAATGAATGAATTACGCGCAATGAGTGTGGTTAGAAATGACATTTGGTTTACTTATATGACAATCCTAACATACACAATCATCATATTGTCTTTAGAATTCAAAAATAAGCTTAGAATTCCAACATCAGCTAAAAACAATAGTACAAGCTTACACAGTTCGTTTCAAAAGTTTGAAGTGAATGAATGAATTACACGCAGTGAGTGTGGTTCGAAATGACATTTGGTTTACTTATATGACAATCCAAACATACACAATCATCGTAGTGTCTTTAGAATTCGAAAATAAGCTTATAATACCAAAATAAGCTTAAAAGAAGAAAAGAAGCATTCACAGTTTGTTTCACAAGTTTGAATTGAATGTATGAATTACACGTAATGAGTGTGGTTTGAATTGACATTTGGTGTACTTATATGACAATCCTAACATACACAATCATCAAAGTGTCTTTATAATTCAAAAATAAGCTTAGAATTCCAAAATAAGCTTAAAAGAAGAAAAAAAGCATTCACAGTTCGTTTCACAACTTTGAATTATATGTATGAATTACACGCAATGACAGTCGTTAGAAATGACATTTGGTTTACTTATATGACAATCCAAACATACACAATCATCGTAGTGTCTTTAGAATTCGAAAATAAGCTTAGAATACCAAAATAACCTTAAAAGAACAGTACAATCATACACAGTTCGTTTCACAAGTTTGAAGTGAATGAATGAATAACACGCAATGAGTGTGGTTAGAAATGAAATTTGGTTTACTTATATGACAATCCAAACATAGACAATCATCGTAGTGTCTTTAGAATTCGAAAATAAGATTAGAACTCCAAAATAAGCTTAAACGAAGAAAAGAAGCATTCAAAGTTCGTTTCACAAGTTTGAAGTGAATGAATGAATTACACGCAATGACAGTGGTTAGAAATGACATTTGGTTTACTTATATGACAATCCAAACATACACAATCATAGTAGTGTCTTTAGAATTCGAAAATAAGATTAGAATTCCAAAATAAGCTTAAAAGAAGAGTACAAGCATACACAGTTCGTTTCACAAGTTTGAAGTGAATGAATGAATTACGCGCAATGAGTGTGGTTAGAAATGACATTTGGTTTACTTATATGACAATCCTAACATACACAATCATCATAGTGTCTTTAGAATTCAAAAATAAGATTAGAATTCCAAAATAAGCTTAAAAGAAGAAAAGAAGCATTCACAGTTCGTTTCACAAGTTTGAATTATATGTATGAATTACACGCAATGACTGTGGTTAGAAATGACATTTGGTTTACTTATATGACAATCCAAACATACACAATCATAGTAGTGTCTTTAGAATTCGAAAATAAGATTAGAATTCCAAAATAAGCTTAAAAGAAGAGTACAAGCATACACAGTTCGTTTCACAAGTTTGAAGTGAATGAATGAATTACGCGCAATGAGTGTGGTTAGAAATGACATTTGGTTTACTTATATGACAATCCTAACATACACAATCATCATAGTGTCTTTTGAATTCAAAAATAAGCTTAGAATTCCAACATCAGCTAAAAACAATAGTACAAGCTTACACAGTTCGTTTCACAAGTTTGAAGTGAATGAATGAATTACACGCAATGAGTGTGGTTCGAAATGACATTTGGTTTACTTATATGACAATCCAAACATACACAATCATCGTAGTGTCTTTAAAATTCGAAAATAAGATTAGAATTCCAAAATAAGCTTAAAAGAAGAAAAGAAGCATTCACAGTTTGTTTCACAAGTTTGAATTGAATGTATGAATTACACGTAATGAGTGTGGTTTGAATTGACATTTGGTGTACTTATATGACAATCCTAACATACACAATCATCAAAGTGTCTTTATAATTCAAAAATAAGCTTAGAATTCCAAAATAAGCTTAAAAGAAGAAAATAAGCATTCACAGTTCGTTTCACAACTTTGAATTATATGTATGAATTACACGCAATGACAGTCGTTAGAAATGACATTTTGTTTACTTATATGACAATCCAAACATACACAATCATCGTAGTGTCTTTAGAATTCGAAAATAAGCTTAGAATACCAAAATAACCTTAAAAGAACAGTACAATCATACACAGTTCGTTTCACAAGTTTGAAGTGAATGAATGAATAACACGCAATGAGTGTGGTTAGAAATGAAATTTGGTTTACTTATATGACAATCCAAACATAGACAATCATCGTAGTGTCTTTAGAATTCGAAAATAAGATTAGAACTCCAAAATAAGCTTAAACGAAGAAAAGAAGCATTCAAAGTTCGTTTCACAAGTTTGAAGTGAATGAATGAATTACACGCAATGACAGTGGTTAGAAATGACATTTGGTTTACTTATATGACAATCCAAACATACACAATCATAGTAGTGTCTTTAGAATTCGAAAATAAGATTAGAATTCCAAAATAAGCTTAAAAGAAGAGTACAAGCATACACAGTTCGTTTCACAAGTTTGAAGTGAATGAATGAATTACGCGCAATGAGTGTGGTTAGAAATGACATTTGGTTTACTTATATGACAATCCTAACATACACAATCATCATAGTGTCTTTAGAATTCAAAAATAAGCTTAGAATTCCAACATCAGCTAAAAACAATAGTACAAGCTTACACAGTTCGTTTCACAAGTGTGAAGTGAATGAATGAATTACACGGAATGAGTGTGGTTAGAAATGACATTTGGTTTACTTATATGACAATCCAAACATACACAATCATCGTAGTGTCTTTAGAATTCGAAAATAAGATTAGAATTCCAAAATAAGCTTAAAAGAAGAAAAGAAGCATTCACAGTTCGTTTCACAAGTTTGAATTATATGTATGAATTACACGCAATGACTGTGGTTAGAAATGACATTTGGTTTACTTATATGACAATCCAAACATACACAATCATAGTAGTGTCTTTAGAATTCGAAAATAAGATTAGAATTCCAAAATAAGCTTAAAAGAAGAGTACAAGCATACACAGTTCGTTTCACAAGTTTGAAGTGAATGAATGAATTACGCGCAATGAGTGTGGTTAGAAATGACATTTGGTTTACTTATATGACAATCCTAACATACACAATCATCATAGTGTCTTTTGAATTCAAAAATAAGCTTAGAATTCCAACATCAGCTAAAAACAATAGTACAAGCTTACACAGTTCGTTTCACAAGTTTGAAGTGAATGAATGAATTACACGCAATGAGTGTGGTTCGAAATGACATTTGGTTTACTTATATGACAATCCAAACATACACAATCATCGTAGTGTCTTTAAAATTCGAAAATAAGATTAGAATTCCAAAATAAGCTTAAAAGAAGAAAAGAAGCATTCACAGTTTGTTTCACAAGTTTGAATTGAATGTATGAATTACACGTAATGAGTGTGGTTTGAATTGACATTTGGTGTACTTATATGACAATCCTAACATACACAATCATCAAAGTGTCTTTATAATTCAAAAATAAGCTTAGAATTCCAAAATAAGCTTAAAAGAAGAAAATAAGCATTCACTGTTCGTTTCACAACTTTGAATTATATGTATGAATTACGCGCAATGAGTGTGGTTAGAAATGACATTTGGTTTACTTATATGACAATCCTAACATACACAATCATCATAGTGTCTTTTGAATTCGAAAATAAGCTTAGAATTCCAACATCAGCTAAAAACAATAGTACAAGCTTACACAGTTCGTTTCACAAGTTTGAAGTGAATGAATGAATTACACGCAATGAGTGTGGTTCGAAAAGACATTTGGTTTACTTATATGACAATCCAAACATACACAATCATCGTAGTGTCTTTAGAATTCGAAAATAAGATTAGAATTCCAAAATAAGCTTAAAAGAAGAAAAGAAGCATTCACAGTTTGTTTCACAAGTTTGAATTGAATGTATGAATTACACGTAATGAGTGTGGTTTGAATTGACATTTGGTGTACTTATATGACAATCCTAACATACACAATCATCAAAGTGTCTTTATAATTCAAAAATAAGATTAGAATTCCAAAATAAGCTTAAAAGAAGAGTACAAGCATACACAGTTCGTTTCACAAGTTTGAAGTGAATGAATGAATTACGCGCAATGAGTGTGGTTAGAAATGACATTTGGTTTACTTATATGACAATCCTAACATACACAATCATCATAGTGTCTTTAGAATTCAAAAATAAGCTTAGAATTCCAACATCAGCTAAAAACAATAGTACAAGCTTACACAGTTCGTTTCACAAGTGTGAAGTGAATGAATGAATTACACGCAATGAGTGTGGTTAGAAATGACATTTGGTTTACTTATATGACAATCCAAACATACACAATCATCGTAGTGTCTTTAGAATTCGAAAATAAGATTAGAATTCCAAAATAAGCTTAAAAGAAGAAAAGAAGCATTCACAGTTCGTTTCACAAGTTTGAATTATATGTATGAATTACACGCAATGACTGTGGTTAGAAATGACATTTGGTTTACTTATATGACAATCCAAACATACACAATCATCGTAGTGTCTTTAGAATTCGAAAATAAGCTTAGAATACCAAAATAAGCTTAAAAGAAGAGTACAAGCATACATAGTTCGTTTCACAAGTTTGAAGTGAATGAATGAATTACGCGCAATGAGTGTGGTTAGAAATGACATTTGGTTTACTTATATGACAATCCTAACATACACAATCATCATAGTGTCTTTTGAATTCAAAAATAAGCTTAGAATTCCAACATCAGCTAAAAACAATAGTACAAGCTTACACAGTTCGTTTCACAAGTTTGAAGTGAATGAATGAATTACACGCAATGAGTGTGGTTCGAAATGACATTTGGTTTACTTATATGACAATCCAAACATACACAATCATCGTAGTGTCTTTAGAATTCGAAAATAAGATTAGAATTCCAAAATAAGCTTAAAAGAAGAAAAGAAGCATTCACAGTTTGTTTCACAAGTTTGAATTGAATATATGAATTACACGTAATGAGTGTGGTTTGAATTGACATTTGGTGTACTTATATGACAATCCTAACATACACAATCATCAAAGTGTCTTTATAATTCAAAAATAAGCTTAGAATTCCAAAATAAGCTTAAAAGAAGAAAATAAGCATTCACTGTTCGTTTCACAACTTTGAATTATATGTATGAATTACACGCAATGACTGTCGTTAGAAATGACATTTGGTTTACTTATATGACAATCCAAACATACACAATCATCGTAGTGTCTTTAGAATTCGAAAATAAGCTTAGAATACCAAAATAACCTTAAAATACCAAAATAACCTTAAAAGAAGAGTACAATCATACACAGTTCGTTTCACAAGTTTGAAGTGAATGAATGAATTACGCGCAATGAGTGTGGTTAGAAATGACATTTGGTTTACTTATATGACAATCCTAACATACACAATCATCATATTGTCTTTAGAATTCAAAAATAAGCTTAGAATTCCAACATCAGCTAAAAACAATAGTACAAGCTTACACAGTTCGTTTCAAAAGTTTGAAGTGAATGAATGAATTACACGCAGTGAGTGTGGTTCGAAATGACATTTGGTTTACTTATATGACAATCCAAACATACACAATCATCGTAGTGTCTTTAGAATTCGAAAATAAGCTTATAATACCAAAATAAGCTTAAAAGAAGAAAAGAAGCATTCACAGTTTGTTTCACAAGTTTGAATTGAATGTATGAATTACACGTAATGAGTGTGGTTTGAATTGACATTTGGTGTACTTATATGACAATCCTAACATACACAATCATCAAAGTGTCTTTATAATTCAAAAATAAGCTTAGAATTCCAAAATAAGCTTAAAAGAAGAAAAAAAGCATTCACAGTTCGTTTCACAACTTTGAATTATATGTATGAATTACACGCAATGACAGTCGTTAGAAATGACATTTGGTTTACTTATATGACAATCCAAACATACACAATCATCGTAGTGTCTTTAGAATTCGAAAATAAGCTTAGAATACCAAAATAACCTTAAAAGAACAGTACAATCATACACAGTTCGTTTCACAAGTTTGAAGTGAATGAATGAATAACACGCAATGAGTGTGGTTAGAAATGAAATTTGGTTTACTTATATGACAATCCAAACATAGACAATCATCGTAGTGTCTTTAGAATTCGAAAATAAGATTAGAACTCCAAAATAAGCTTAAACGAAGAAAAGAAGCATTCAAAGTTCGTTTCACAAGTTTGAAGTGAATGAATGAATTACACGCAATGACAGTGGTTAGAAATGACATTTGGTTTACTTATATGACAATCCAAACATACACAATCATAGTAGTGTCTTTAGAATTCGAAAATAAGATTAGAATTCCAAAATAAGCTTAAAAGAAGAGTACAAGCATACACAGTTCGTTTCACAAGTTTGAAGTGAATGAATGAATTACGCGCAATGAGTGTGGTTAGAAATGACATTTGGTTTACTTATATGACAATCCTAACATACACAATCATCATAGTGTCTTTAGAATTCAAAAATAAGCTTAGAATTCCAACATCAGCTAAAAACAATAGTACAAGCTTACACAGTTCGTTTCACAAGTGTGAAGTGAATGAATGAATTACACGGAATGAGTGTGGTTAGAAATGACATTTGGTTTACTTATATGACAATCCAAACATACACAATCATCGTAGTGTCTTTAGAATTCGAAAATAAGATTAGAATTCCAAAATAAGCTTAAAAGAAGAAAAGAAGCATTCACAGTTCGTTTCACAAGTTTGAATTATATGTATGAATTACACGCAATGACTGTGGTTAGAAATGACATTTGGTTTACTTATATGACAATCCAAACATACACAATCATAGTAGTGTCTTTAGAATTCGAAAATAAGATTAGAATTCCAAAATAAGCTTAAAAGAAGAGTACAAGCATACACAGTTCGTTTCACAAGTTTGAAGTGAATGAATGAATTACGCGCAATGAGTGTGGTTAGAAATGACATTTGGTTTACTTATATGACAATCCTAACATACACAATCATCATAGTGTCTTTTGAATTCAAAAATAAGCTTAGAATTCCAACATCAGCTAAAAACAATAGTACAAGCTTACACAGTTCGTTTCACAAGTTTGAAGTGAATGAATGAATTACACGCAATGAGTGTGGTTCGAAATGACATTTGGTTTACTTATATGACAATCCAAACATACACAATCATCGTAGTGTCTTTAAAATTCGAAAATAAGATTAGAATTCCAAAATAAGCTTAAAAGAAGAAAAGAAGCATTCACAGTTTGTTTCACAAGTTTGAATTGAATGTATGAATTACACGTAATGAGTGTGGTTTGAATTGACATTTGGTGTACTTATATGACAATCCTAACATACACAATCATCAAAGTGTCTTTATAATTCAAAAATAAGCTTAGAATTCCAAAATAAGCTTAAAAGAAGAAAATAAGCATTCACTGTTCGTTTCACAACTTTGAATTATATGTATGAATTACGCGCAATGAGTGTGGTTAGAAATGACATTTGGTTTACTTATATGACAATCCTAACATACACAATCATCATAGTGTCTTTTGAATTCGAAAATAAGCTTAGAATTCCAACATCAGCTAAAAACAATAGTACAAGCTTACACAGTTCGTTTCACAAGTTTGAAGTGAATGAATGAATTACACGCAATGAGTGTGGTTCGAAAAGACATTTGGTTTACTTATATGACAATCCAAACATACACAATCATCGTAGTGTCTTTAGAATTCGAAAATAAGATTAGAATTCCAAAATAAGCTTAAAAGAAGAAAAGAAGCATTCACAGTTTGTTTCACAAGTTTGAATTGAATGTATGAATTACACGTAATGAGTGTGGTTTGAATTGACATTTGGTGTACTTATATGACAATCCTAACATACACAATCATCAAAGTGTCTTTATAATTCAAAAATAAGCTTAGAATTCCAAAATAAGCTTAAAAGAAGAAAATAAGCATTCACTGTTCGTTTCACAACTTTGAATTATATGTATGAATTACACGCAATGACTGTCGTTAGAAATGACATTTGGTTTACTTATATGACAATCCAAACATACACAATCATCGTAGTGTCTTTAGAATTCGAAAATAAGCTTAGAATACCAAAATAACCTTAAAAGAAGAGTACAATCATACACAGTTCGTTTCACAAGTTTGAAGTGAATGAATGAATTACGCGCAAAGAGTGTGGTTAGAAATGACATTTGGTTTACTTATATGACAATCCTAACATACACAATCATCATATTGTCTTTAGAATTCAAAAATAAGCTTAGAATTCCAACATCAGCTAAAAACAATAGTACAAGCTTACACAGTTCGTTTCAAAAGTTTGAAGTGAATGAATGAATTACACGCAGTGAGTGTGGTTCGAAATGACATTTGGTTTACTTATATGACAATCCAAACATACACAATCATCGTAGTGTCTTTAGAATTCGAAAATAAGCTTATAATACCAAAATAAGCTTAAAAGAAGAAAAGAAGCATTCACAGTTTGTTTCACAAGTTTGAATTGAATGTATGAATTACACGTAATGAGTGTGGTTTGAATTGACATTTGGTGTACTTATATGACAATCCTAACATACACAATCATCGTAGTGTCTTTAGAATTCGAAAATAAGCTTAGAATACCAAAATAACCTTAAAAGAACAGTACAATCATACACAGTTCGTTTCACAAGTTTGAAGTGAATGAATGAATAACACGCAATGAGTGTGGTTAGAAATGAAATTTGGTTTACTTATATGACAATCCAAACATAGACAATCATCGTAGTGTCTTTAGAATTCGAAAATAAGATTAGAACTCCAAAATAAGCTTAAACGAAGAAAAGAAGCATTCAAAGTTCGTTTCACAAGTTTGAAGTGAATGAATGAATTACACGCAATGACAGTGGTTAGAAATGACATTTGGTTTACTTATATGACAATCCAAACATACACAATCATAGTAGTGTCTTTAGAATTCGAAAATAAGATTAGAATTCCAAAATAAGCTTAAAAGAAGAGTACAAGCATACACAGTTCGTTTCACAAGTTTGAAGTGAATGAATGAATTACGCGCAATGAGTGTGGTTAGAAATGACATTTGGTTTACTTATATGACAATCCTAACATACACAATCATCATAGTGTCTTTAGAATTCAAAAATAAGCTTAGAATTCCAACATCAGCTAAAAACAATAGTACAAGCTTACACAGTTCGTTTCACAAGTGTGAAGTGAATGAATGAATTACACGCAATGAGTGTGGTTAGAAATGACATTTGGTTTACTTATATGACAATCCAAACATACACAATCATCGTAGTGTCTTTAGAATTCGAAAATAAGATTAGAATTCCAAAATAAGCTTAAAAGAAGAAAAGAAGCATTCACAGTTCGTTTCACAAGTTTGAATTATATGTATGAATTACACGCAATGACTGTGGTTAGAAATGACATTTGGTTTACTTATATGACAATCCAAACATACACAATCATCGTAGTGTCTTTAGAATTCGAAAATAAGCTTAGAATACCAAAATAAGCTTAAAAGAAGAGTACAAGCATACATAGTTCGTTTCACAAGTTTGAAGTGAATGAATGAATTACGCGCAATGAGTGTGGTTAGAAATGACATTTGGTTTACTTATATGACAATCCTAACATACACAATCATCATAGTGTCTTTTGAATTCAAAAATAAGCTTAGAATTCCAACATCAGCTAAAAACAATAGTACAAGCTTACACAGTTCGTTTCACAAGTTTGAAGTGAATGAATGAATTACACGCAATGAGTGTGGTTCGAAATGACATTTGGTTTACTTATATGACAATCCAAACATACACAATCATCGTAGTGTCTTTAGAATTCGAAAATAAGATTAGAATTCCAAAATAAGCTTAAAAGAAGAAAAGAAGCATTCACAGTTTGTTTCACAAGTTTGAATTGAATGTATGAATTACACGTAATGAGTGTGGTTTGAATTGACATTTGGTGTACTTATATGACAATCCTAACATACACAATCATCAAAGTGTCTTTATAATTCAAAAATAAGCTTAGAATTCCAAAATAAGCTTAAAAGAAGAAAATAAGCATTCACTGTTCGTTTCACAACTTTGAATTATATGTATGAATTACACGCAATGACTGTCGTTAGAAATGACATTTGGTTTACTTATATGACAATCCAAACATACACAATCATCGTAGTGTCTTTAGAATTCGAAAATAAGCTTAGAATACCAAAATAACCTTAAAAGAAGAGTACAATCATACACAGTTCGTTTCACAAGTTTGAAGTGAATGAATGAATTACGCGCAATGAGTGTGGTTAGAAATGACATTTGGTTTACTTATATGACAATCCTAACATACACAATCATCATAGTGTCGTTAGAATTCAAAAATAAGCTTAGAATTACAACATCAGCTAAAAACAATAGTACAAGCTTACATAGTTCGTTTCACAAGTTTGAAGTGAATGAATGAATTACACGCAATGAGTGTGGTTACAAATAACATTTGGTTTACTTATATGACAATCATAACATACACAATCATCGTAGTGTCTTTAGAATTCGAAAATAAGATTAGAATTCCAAAATAAGCTTAAAAGGAGAAAAGAAGCATTCACAGTTCGTTTCACAAGTTTGAAGTGAATGAATGAATTACGCGCAATGAGTGTGGTTAGAAATTACATCTGGTTTACTTATATGACAATCCTAACATACACAATCATCATATTGTCTTTAGAATTCAAAAATAAGCTTAGAATTCCAACATCAGCTAAAAACAATAGTACAAGCTTACACAGTTCGTTTCAAAAGTTTGAAGTGAATGAATGAATTACACGCAGTGAGTGTGGTTCGAAATGACATTTGGTTTACTTATATGACAATCCAAACATACACAATCATCGTAGTGTCTTTAGAATTCGAAAATAAGCTTATAATACCAAAATAAGCTTAAAAGAAGAAAAGAAGCATTCACAGTTTGTTTCACAAGTTTGAATTGAATGTATGAATTACACGTAATGAGTGTGGTTTGAATTGACATTTGGTGTACTTATATGACAATCCTAACATACACAATCATCAAAGTGTCTTTATAATTCAAAAATAAGCTTAGAATTCCAAAATAAGCTTAAAAGAAGAAAAAAAGCATTCACAGTTCGTTTCACAACTTTGAATTATATGTATGAATTACACGCAATGACAGTCGTTAGAAATGACATTTGGTTTACTTATATGACAATCCAAACATACACAATCATCGTAGTGTCTTTAGAATTCGAAAATAAGCTTAGAATACCAAAATAACCTTAAAAGAACAGTACAATCATACACAGTTCGTTTCACAAGTTTGAAGTGAATGAATGAATAACACGCAATGAGTGTGGTTAGAAATGAAATTTGGTTTACTTATATGACAATCCAAACATAGACAATCATCGTAGTGTCTTTAGAATTCGAAAATAAGATTAGAACTCCAAAATAAGCTTAAACGAAGAAAAGAAGCATTCAAAGTTCGTTTCACAAGTTTGAAGTGAATGAATGAATTACACGCAATGACAGTGGTTAGAAATGACATTTGGTTTACTTATATGACAATCCAAACATACACAATCATAGTAGTGTCTTTAGAATTCGAAAATAAGATTAGAATTCCAAAATAAGCTTAAAAGAAGAGTACAAGCATACACAGTTCGTTTCACAAGTTTGAAGTGAATGAATGAATTACGCGCAATGAGTGTGGTTAGAAATGACATTTGGTTTACTTATATGACAATCCTAACATACACAATCATCATAGTGTCTTTAGAATTCAAAAATAAGCTTAGAATTCCAACATCAGCTAAAAACAATAGTACAAGCTTACACAGTTCGTTTCACAAGTTTGAAGTGAATGAATGAATTACACGCAATGAGTGTGGTTCGAAATGACATTTGGTTTACTTATATGACAATCCAAACATACACAATCATCGTAGTGTCTTTAGAATTCGAAAATAAGATTAGAATTCCAAAATAAGCTTAAAAGAAGAAAAGAAGCATTCACAGTTTGTTTCACAAGTTTGAATTGAATGTATGAATTACACGTAATGAGTGTGGTTTGAATTGACATTTGGTGTACTTATATGACAATCCTAACATACACAATCATCAAAGTGTCTTTATAATTCAAAAATAAGCTTAGAATTCCAAAATAAGCTTAAAAGAAGAAAATAAGCATTCACTGTTCGTTTCACAACTTTGAATTATATGTATGAATTACACGCAATGACTGTCGTTAGAAATGACATTTGGTTTACTTATATGACAATCCAAACATACACAATCATCGTAGTGTCTTTAGAATTCGAAAATAAGCTTAGAATACCAAAATAACCTTAAAAGAAGAGTACAATCATACACAGTTCGTTTCACAAGTTTGAAGTGAATGAATGAATTACGCGCAATGAGTGTGGTTAGAAATGACATTTGGTTTACTTATATGACAATCCTAACATACACAATCATCATAGTGTCGTTAGAATTCAAAAATAAGCTTAGAATTACAACATCAGCTAAAAACAATAGTACAAGCTTACATAGTTCGTTTCACAAGTTTGAAGTGAATGAATGAATTACACGCAATGAGTGTGGTTACAAATAACATTTGGTTTACTTATATGACAATCATAACATACACAATCAACGTAGTGTCTTTAGAATTCGAAAATAAGATTAGAATTCCAAAATAAGCTTAAAAGGAGAAAAGAAGCATTCACAGTTCGTTTCACAAGTTTGAATTATATGTATGAATTACACGCAATGACTGTGGTTAGAAATGACATTTGGTTTACTTATATGACAATCCTAACATACACAATCATCCTATTGTCTTTAGAATTTAAAAATACGCTTAGAATTCCAACATCAACTAAAAACAATAGTACAAGCTCACATAGTTCGTTTCACAAGTTTGAAGTGAATGAATGAATTACACGCAATGAGTGTGGTTACAAATAACATTTGGTTTACTTATATGACAATCATAACATACACAATCATCGTAGTGTCTTTAGAATTCGAAAATAAGATTAGAATTCCAAAATAAGCTTAAAAGGAGAAAAGAAGCATTCACAGTTCGTTTCACAAGTTTGAATTATATGTATGAATTACACGCAATGACTGTGGTTAGAAATGACATTTGGTTTACTTATATGACAATCCTAACATACACAATCATCCTATTGTCTTTAGAATTCAAAAATACGCTTAGAATTCCAACATCAACTAAAAACAATAGTACAAGCTTACACAGTTCGTTTCACAAGTTTGAAGTGAATGAATGAATTACACGCAGTGAGTGTGGTTCGAAATGACATTTGGTTTACTTATATGACAATCCAAACATACACAATCATCGTAGTGTCTTTAGAATTCGAAAATAAGCTTATAATACCAAAATAAGCTTAAAAGAAGAGTACAAGCATACACAGTTCGTTTCACAAGTGTGAAGTGAATGAAGGAATTACACGCAATGAGTGTGGTTAGAAATGACATTTGGTTTACTTATATGACAATCCAAACATACACAATCATCGTAGTGTCTTTAGAATTCGAAAATAAGATTAGAATTCCAAAATAAGCTTAACAGAAGAAAAGAATCATTCACAGTTTGTTTCACAAGTTTGAATTGAATGTATGAATTACACGTAATGAGTGTGGTTTGAAATGACATTTGGTGTACTTATATGACAATCCTAACATACACAATCATCATAGTGTCTTTATAATTCAAAAATAAGCTTAGAATTCCAAAATAAGCTTAAAAGAAGAGTACAAGCTTACACAGTTCGTTTCACAAGTTTTAAGTGAATGAATGAATAACACGCAATGAGTGTGGTTAGAAATGAAATTTTGTTTACTTATATGACAATCCAAACATAGACAATCATCGTAGTGTCTTTAGAATTCGAAAATAAGATTAGAACTCCAAAATAAGCTTAAACGAAGAAAAGAAGCATTCAAAGTTCGTTTCACAAGTTTGAAGTGAATGAATGAATTACACGCAATGACAGTGGTTAGAAATGACATTTGGTTTACTTATATGACAATCCAAACATACACAATCATAGTAGTGTCTTTAGAATTCGAAAATAAGATTAGAATTCCAAAATAAGCTTAAAAGAAGAGTACAAGCATACACAGTTCGTTTCACAAGTTTGAAGTGAATGAATGAATTACGCGCAATGAGTGTGGTTAGAAATGACATTTGGTTTACTTATATGACAATCCTAACATACACAATCATCATAGTGTCTTTAGAATTCAAAAATAAGCTTAGAATTCCAACATCAGCTAAAAACAATAGTACAAGCTTACACAGTTCGTTTCACAAGAGTGAAGTGAATGAATGAATTACACGCAATGAGTGTGGTTAGAAATGACATTTGCTTTACTTATATGACAATCCAAACATACACAATCATCGTAGTGTCTTTAGAATTCGAAAATAAGATTAGAATTCCAAAATAAGCTTAAAAGAAGAAAAGAAGCATTCACAGTTCGTTTCACAAGTTTGAATTATATGTATGAATTACACGCAATGACTGTGGTTAGAAATGACATTTGGTTTACTTATATGACAATCCAAACATACACAATCATCGTAGTGTCTTTAGAATTCGAAAATAAGCTTAGAATACCAAAATAAGCTTAAAAGAAGAGTACAAGCATACATAGTTCGTTTCACAAGTTTGAAGTGAATGAATGAATTACGCGCAATGAGTGTGGTTAGAAATGACATTTGGTTTACTTATATGACAATCCTAACATACACAAACATCATAGTGTCTTTTGAATTCAAAAATAAGCTTAGAATTCCAACATCAGCTAAAAACAATAGTACAAGCTTACACAGTTCGTTTCACAAGTTTGAAGTGAATGAATGAATTACACGCAATGAGTGTGGTTAGAAATGACATTTGGTTTACTTATATGACAATCCAAACATACACAATCATCGTAGTGTCTTTAGAATTCGAAAATAAGATTAGAATTCCAAAATAAGCTTAAAAGAAGAAAAGAAGCATTCACAGTTCGTTTCACAAGTTTGAATTATATGTATGAATTACACGCAATGACTGTGGTTAGAAATGACATTTGGTTTACTTATATGACAATCCTAACATACACAATCATCATATTGTCTTTAGAATTCAAAAATAAGCTTAGAATTCCAACATCAGCTAAAAACAATAGTACAAGCTTACACAGTTCGTTTCAAAAGTTTGAAGTGAATGAATGAATTACACGCAGTGAGTGTGGTTCGAAATGACATTTGGTTTACTTATATGACAATCCAAACATACACAATCATCGTAGTGTCTTTAGAATTCGAAAATAAGCTTATAATACCAAAATAAGCTTAAAAGAAGAAAAGAAGCATTCACAGTTTGTTTCACAAGTTTGAATTGAATGTATGAATTACACGTAATGAGTGTGGTTTGAATTGACATTTGGTGTACTTATATGACAATCCTAACATACACAATCATCAAAGTGTCTTTATAATTCAAAAATAAGCTTAGAATTCCAAAATAAGCTTAAAAGAAGAAAAAAAGCATTCACAGTTCGTTTCACAACTTTGAATTATATGTATGAATTACACGCAATGACAGGCGTTAGAAATGACATTTGGTTTACTTATATGACAATCCAAACATACACAATCATCGTAGTGTCTTTAGAATTCGAAAATAAGCTTAGAATACCAAAATAACCTTAAAAGAACAGTACAATCATACACAGTTCGTTTCACAAGTTTGAAGTGAATGAATGAATAACACGCAATGAGTGTGGTTAGAAATGAAATTTGGTTTACTTATATGACAATCCAAACATAGACAATCATCGTAGTGTCTTTAGAATTCGAAAATAAGATTAGAACTCCAAAATAAGCTTAAACGAAGAAAAGAAGCATTCAAAGTTCGTTTCACAAGTTTGAAGTGAATGAATGAATTACACGCAATGACAGTGGTTAGAAATGACATTTGGTTTACTTATATGACAATCCAAACATACACAATCATAGTAGTGTCTTTAGAATTCGAAAATAAGATTAGAATTCCAAAATAAGCTTAAAAGAAGAGTACAAGCATACACAGTTCGTTTCACAAGTTTGAAGTGAATGAATGAATTACGCGCAATGAGTGTGGTTAGAAATGACATTTGGTTTACTTATATGACAATCCTAACATACAGAATCATCATAGTGTCTTTAGAATTCAAAAATAAGCTTAGAATTCCAACATCAGCTAAAAACAATAGTACAAGCTTACACAGTTCGTTTCACAAGTTTGAAGTGAATGAATGAATTACACGCAATGAGTGTGGTTAGAAATGACATTTGGTTTACTTATATGACAATCCAAACATACACAATCATCGTAGTGTCTTTAGAATTCGAAAATAAGATTAGAATTCCAAAATAAGCTTAAAAGAAGAAAAGAAGCATTCACAGTTCGTTTCACAAGTTTGAATTATATGTATGAATTACACGCAATGACTGTGGTTAGAAATGACATTTGGTTTACTTATATGACAATCCTAACATACACAATCATCATATTGTCTTTAGAATTCAAAAATAAGCTTAGAATTCCAACATCAGCTAAAAACAATAGTACAAGCTTACACAGTTCGTTTCAAAAGTTTGAAGTGAATGAATGAATTACACGCAGTGAGTGTGGTTCGAAATGACATTTGGTTTACTTATATGACAATCCAAACATACACAATCATCGTAGTGTCTTTAGAATTCGAAAATAAGCTTATAATACCAAAATAAGCTTAAAAGAAGAAAAGAAGCATTCACAGTTTGTTTCACAAGTTTGAATTGAATGTATGAATTACACGTAATGAGTGTGGTTTGAATTGACATTTGGTGTACTTATATGACAATCCTAACATACACAATCATCAAAGTGTCTTTATAATTCAAAAATCAGCTTAGAATTCCAAAATAAGCTTAAAAGAAGAAAAAAAGCATTCACAGTTCGTTTCACAACTTTGAATTATATGTATGAATTACACGCAATGACAGTCGTTAGAAATGACATTTGGTTTACTTATATGACAATCCAAACATACACAATCATCGTAGTGTCTTTAGAATTCGAAAATAAGCTTAGAATACCAAAATAACCTTAAAAGAACAGTACAATCATACACATTTCGTTTCACAAGTTTGAAGTGAATGAATGAATAACACGCAATGAGTGTGGTTAGAAATGAAATTTGGTTTACTTATATGACAATCCAAACATAGACAATCATCGTAGTGTCTTTAGAATTCGAAAATAAGATTAGAACTCCAAAATAAGCTTAAACGAAGAAAAGAAGCATTCAAAGTTCGTTTCACAAGTTTGAAGTGAATGAATGAATTACACGCAATGACAGTGGTTAGAAATGACATTTGGTTTACTTATATGACAATCCAAACATACACAATCATAGTAGTGTCTTTAGAATTCGAAAATAAGATTAGAATTCCAAAATAAGCTTAAAAGAAGAGTACAAGCATACACAGTTCGTTTCACAAGTTTGAAGTGAATGAATGAATTACGCGCAATGAGTGTGGTTAGAAATGATATTTGGTTTACTTATATGACAATCCTAACATACAGAATCATCATAGTGTCTTTAGAATTCAAAAATAAGCTTAGAATTCCAACATCAGCTAAAAACAATAGTACAAGCTTACACAGTTCGTTTCACAAGTGTGAAGTGAATGAATGAATTACACGCAATGAGTGTGGTTAGAAATGACATGTGGTTTACTTATATGACAATCCAAACATACACAATCATCGTAGTGTCTTTAGAATTCGAAAATAAGATTAGAATTCCAAAATAAGCTTAAAAGAAGAAAAGAAGCATTCACAGTTCGTTTCACAAGTTTGAATTATATGTATGAATTACACGCAATGACTGTGGTTAGAAATGACATTTGGTTTACTTATATGACAATCCAAACATACACAATCATCGTAGTGTCTTTAGAATTCGAAAATAAGCTTAGAATACCTAAATAAGCTTAAAAGAAGAGTACAAGCATACATAGTTCGTTTCACAAGTTTGAAGTGAATGAATGAATTACGCGCAATGAGTGTGGTTAGAAATGACATTTGGTTTACTTACATGACAATCCTAACATACACAAACATCATAGTGTCTTTTGAATTCAAAAATAAGCTTAGAATTCCAACATCAGCTAAAAACAATAGTACAAGCTTACACAGTTCGTTTCACAAGTGTGAAGTGAATGAATGAATTACACGCAATGAGTGTGGTTAGAAATGACATGTGGTTTACTTATATGACAATCCAAACATACACAATCATCGTAGTGTCTTTAGAATTCGAAAATAAGATTAGAATTCCAAAATAAGCTTAAAAGAAGAAAAGAAGCATTCACAGTTTGTTTCACAAGTTTGAATTGAATGTATGAATTCACGTAATGAGTGTGGTTTGAATTGACATTTGGTGTACTTATATGACAATCCTAACATACACAATCATCAAAGTGTCTTTATAATTCAAAAATAAGCTTAGAATTCCAAAATAAGCTTAAAAGAAGAAAAGAAGCATTCACAGTTCGTTTCACAAGTTTGAATTATATGTATGAATTACACGCAATGACTGTGGTTAGAAATGACATTTGGTTTACTTATATGACAATCCTAACATACACAATCATCATATTGTCTTTAGAATTCAAAAATAAGCTTAGAATTCCAACATCAGCTAAAAACAATAGTACAAGCTTACACAGTTCGTTTCACAAGTTTGAAGTGAATGAATGAATTACACGCAGTGAGTGTGGTTCGAAATGACATTTGGTTTACTTATATGACAATCCAAACATACACAATCATCGTAGTGTCTTTAGAATTCGAAAATAAGCTTATAATACCAAAATAAGCTTAAAAGAAGAGTACAAGCATACACAGTTCGTTTCACAAGTTTGAAGTGAATGAATGAATTACGCGCAATGAGTGTGGTTAGAAATGACATTTGGTTTACTTATATGACAATCCTAACATACAGAATCATCATAGTGTCTTTAGAATTCAAAAATAAGCTTAGAATTCCAACATCAGCTAAAAACAATAGTACAAGCTTACACAGTTCGTTTCACAAGTGTGAAGTGAATGAATGAATTACACGCAATGAGTGTGGTTAGAAATGACATGTGGTTTACTTATATGACAATCCAAACATACACAATCATCGTAGTGTCTTTAGAATTCGAAAATAAGATTAGAATTCCAAAATAAGCTTAACAGAAGAAAAGAATCATTCACAGTTCGTTTCACAAGTTTGAATTGAATGTATGAATTACACGTAATGAGTGTGGTTTGAAATGACATTTGGTGTACTTATATGACAATCCTAACATACACAATCATCATAGTGTCTTTATAATTCAAAAATAAGCTTAGAATTCCAAAATAAGCTTAAAAGAAGAGTACAAGCTTACACAGTTCGTTTCACAAGTTTGAAGTGAATGAATGAATAACACGCAATGAGTGTGGTTAGAAATGAAATTTGGTTTACTTATATGACAATCCAAACATAGACAATCATCGTAGTGTCTTTAGAATTCGAAAATAAGATTAGAACTCCAAAATAAGCTTAAACGAAGAAAAGAAGCATTCAAAGTTCGTTTCACAAGTTTGAAGTGAATGAATGAATTACACGCAATGACAGTGGTTAGAAATGACATTTGGTTTACTTATATGACAATCCAAACATACACAATCATAGTAGTGTCTTTAGAATTCGAAAATAAGATTAGAATTCCAAAATAAGCTTAAAAGAAGAGTACAAGCATACACAGTTCGTTTCACAAGTTTGAAGTGAATGAATGAATTACGCGCAATGAGTGTGGTTAGAAATGACATTTGGTTTACTTATATGACAATCCTAACATACACAATCATCATAGTGTCTTTAGAATTCAAAAATAAGCTTAGAATTCCAACATCAGCTAAAAACAATAGTACAAGCTTACACAGTTCGTTTCACAAGAGTGAAGTGAATGAATGAATTACACGCAATGAGTGTGGTTAGAAATGACATTTACTTTACTTATATGACAATCCAAACATACACAATCATCGTAGTGTCTTTAGAATTCGAAAATAAGATTAGAATTCCAAAATAAGCTTAAAAGAAGAAAAGAAGCATTCACAGTTCGTTTCACAAGTTTGAATTATATGTATGAATTACACGCAATGACTGTGGTTAGAAATGACATTTGGTTTACTTATATGACAATCCAAACATACACAATCATCGTAGTGTCTTTAGAATTCGAAAATAAGCTTAGAATACCAAAATAAGCTTAAAAGAAGAGTACAAGCATACATAGTTCGTTTCACAAGTTTGAAGTGAATGAATGAATTACGCGCAATGAGTGTGGTTAGAAATGACATTTGGTTTACTTATATGACAATCCTAACATACACAAACATCATAGTGTCTTTTGAATTCAAAAATAAGCTTAGAAATCCAACATCAGCTAAAAACAATAGTACAAGCTTACACAGTTCGTTTCACAAGTGTGAAGAGAATGAATGAATTACACGCAATGAGTGTGGTTAGAAATGACATTTGGTTTACTTATATGACAATCCAAACATACACAATCATCGTAGTGTCTTTAGAATTCGAAAATAAGATTAGAATTCCAAAATAAGCTTAACAGAAGAAAAGAATCATTCACAGTTCGTTTCACAAGTTTGAATTGAATGTATGAATTACATGTAATGAGTGTGGTTTGAAATGACATTTGGTGTACTTATATGACAATCCTAACATACACAATCATCATAGTGTCTTTATAATTCAAAAATAAGCTTAGAATTCCAAAATAAGCTTAAAAGAAGAGTACAAGCTTACACAGTTCGTTTCACAAGTTTGAAGTGAATGAATGAATAACACGCAATGAGTGTGGTTAGAAATGAAATTTGGTTTACTTATATGACAATCCAAACATAGACAATCATCGTAGTGTCTTTAGAATTCGAAAATAAGATAAGAACTCCAAAATAAGCTTAAACGAAGAAAAGAAGCATTCAAAGTTCGTTTCACAAGTTTGACGTCAATGAATGAATTACACGCAATGACAGTGGTTAGAAATGACATTTGGTTTACTTATATGACAATCCAAACATACACAATCATAGTAGTGTCTTTAGAATTCGAAAATAAGATTAGAATTCCAAAATAAGCTTAAAAGAAGAGTACAAGCATACACAGTTCGTTTCACAAGTTTGAAGTGAATGAATGAATTACGCGCAATGAGTGTGGTTAGAAATGACATTTGGTTTACTTATATGACAATCCTAACATACACAATCATCATAGTGTCTTTAGAATTCAAAAATAAGCTTAGAATTCCAACATCAGCTAAAAACAATAATACAAGCTTACACAGTTCGTTTCACAAGTTTGAAGTGAATGAATGAATTACACGCAATGAGTGTGGTTCGAAATGACATTTGGTTTACTTATATGACAATCCAAACATACACAATCATCGTAGTGTCTTTAGAATTCGAAAATAAGATTAGAATTCCAAAATAAGCTTAAAAGAAGAAAAGAAGCATTCACAGTTTGTTTCACAAGTTTGAATTGAATGTATGAATTACACGTAATGAGTGTGGTTTGAATTGACATTTGGTGTACTTATATGACAATCCTAACATACACAATCATCAAAGTGTCTTTATAATTCAAAAATAAGCTTAGAATTCCAAAATAAGCTTAAAAGAAGAAAAGAAGCATTCACAGTTCGTTTCACAAGTTTGAATTATATGTATGAATTACACGCAATGACTGTGGTTAGAAATGACATTTGGTTTACTTATATGACAATCCTAACATACACAATCATCATATTGTCTTTAGAATTCAAAAATAAGCTTAGAATTCCAACATCAGCTAAAAACAATAGTACAAGCTTACACAGTTCGTTTCACAAGTTTGAAGTGAATGAATGAATTACACGCAGTGAGTGTGGTTCGAAATGACATTTGGTTTACTTATATGACAATCCAAACATACACAATCATCGTAGTGTCTTTAGAATTCGAAAATAAGCTTATAATACCAAAATAAGCTTAAAAGAAGAGTACAAGCATACACAGTTCGTTTCACAAGTGTGAAGTGAATGAATGAATTACACGCAATGAGTGTGGTTAGAAATGACATTTGGTTTACTTATATGACAATCCAAACATACACAATCATCGTAGTGTCTTTAGAATTCGAAAATAAGATTAGAATTCCAAAATAAGCTTAACTGAAGAAAAGAATCATTCACAGTTCGTTTCACAAGTTTGAATTGAATGTATGAATTACACGTAATGAGTGTGGTTTGAAATGACATTTGGTGTACTTATATGACAATCCTAACATACACAATCATCATAGTGTCTTTATAATTCAAAAATAAGCTTAGAATTCCAAAATAAGCTTAAAAGAAGAGTACAAGCTTACACAGTTCGTTTCACAAGATTGAAGTGAATGAATGAATAACACGCAATGAGTGTGGTTAGAAATGAAATTTGGTTTACTTATATGACAATCCAAACCTAGACAATCATCGTAGTGTCTTTAGAATTCGAAAATAAGATTAGAACTCCAAAATAAGCTTAAACGAAGAAAAGAAGCATTCAAAGTTCGTTTCACAAGTTTGAAGTGAATGAATGAATTACACGCAATGACAGTGGTTCGAAATGACATTTGGTTTACTTATATGACAATCCAAACATACACAATCATAGTAGTGTCTTTTGAATTCGAAAATAAGATTAGAATTCCAAAATAAGCTTAAAAGAAGAGTACAAGCATACACAGTTCGTTTCACAAGTTTGAAGTGAATGAATGAATTACGCGCAATGAGTGTGGTTAGAAATGACATTTGGTTTACTTATATGACAATCCTAACATACACAATCATCATAGTGTCTTTAGAATTCAAAAATAAGCTTAGAATTCCAACATCAGCTAAAAATAATAGTACAAGCTTACACAGTTCGTTTCACAAGTGTGAAGTGAATGAATGAATTACACGCAATGAGTGTGGTTAGAAATGACATTTGGTTTACTTATATGACAATCCAAACATACACAATCATCGTAGTGTCTTTAGAATTCGAAAATAAGATTAGAATTCCAAAATAAGCTTAAAAGAAGAAAAGAAGCATTCACAGTTCGTTTCCCAAGTTTGAATTATATGTATGAGTTACACGCAATGACTTTGGTTAGAAATGACATTTGGTTTACTTATATGATAATCAAAACATACACAATCATCGTAGTGTCTTTAGAATTCGAAAATAAGCTTAGAATACCAAAATAAGCTTAAAAGAAGAGTACAAGCATACATAGTTCGTTTCACAAGTTTGAAGTGAATGAATGAATTACGCGCAATGAGTGTCGTTAGAAATGACATTTGGTTTACTTATATGACAATCCTAACATACACAATCATCATAGTTTCTTTTGAATTCAAAAATAAGCTTAGAATTCCAACATCATCTAAAAACAATAGTACAAGCTTACACAGTTCGTTTCACAAGTTTGAAGTGAATGAATGAATTACACGCAATGAGTGTGGTTCGAAATGACATTTGGTTTACTTATATGACAATCCAAACATACACAATCATCGTAGTTTCTTTAGAATTCGAAAATAAGATTAGAATTCCAAAATAAGCTTAAAAGAAGAAAAGAAGCATTCACAGTTTGTTTCACAAGTTTGAATTGAATGTATGAATTACACGTAATGAGTGTGGTTTGAATTGACATTTGGTGTACTTATATGACAATCCTAACATACACAATCATCAAAGTGTCTTTATAATTCAAAAATAAGCTTAGAATTCCAAAATAATCTTAAAAGAAGAAAATAAGCATTCACTGTTCGTTTCACAACTTTGAATTATATGTATGAATTACACGCAATGACTGTCGTTAGAAATGACATTTGGTTTACTTATATGACAATCCAAACATACACAATCATCGTAGTGTCTTTAGAATCCGAAAATAAGCTTAGAATACCAAAATAACCTTAAAAGAAGAGTACAATCATACACAGTTCGTTTCACAAGTTTGAAGTGAATGAATGAATTACGCGCAATGAGTGTGGTTAGAAATGACATTTGGTTTACTTATATGACAATCCTAACATACACAATCATCATAGTGTCGTTAGAATTCAAAAATAAGCTTAGAATTACAACATCAGCTAAAAACAATAGTACAAGCTTACATAGTTCGTTTCACAAGTTTGAAGTGAATGAATGAATTACACGCAATGAGTGTGGTTACAAATAACATTTGGTTTACTTATATGACAATCATAACATACACAATCATCGTAGTGTCTTTAGAATTCGAAAATAAGATTAGAATTCCAAAATAAGCTTAAAAGGAGAAAAGAAGCATTCACAGTTCGTTTCACAAGTTTGAATTATATGTATGAATTACACGCAATGACTGTGGTTAGAAATGACATTTGGTTTACTTATATGACAATCCTAACATACACAATCATCATATTGTCTTTAGAATTCAAAACTAAGCTTAGAATTCCACCATCAACTAAAAACAATAGTACAAGCTTACACAGTTCGTTTCACAAGTTTGAAGTGAATGAATGAATTACACGCAGTGAGTGTGGTTCGAAATGACATTTGGTTTACTTATATGACAATCCAAACATACACAATCATCGTAGTGTCTTTAGAATTCGAAAATAAGCTTATAATACCAAAATAAGCTTAAAAGAAGAGTACAAGCATACACAGTTCGTTTCACAAGTGTGAAGTGAATGAATGAATTACACGCAATGAGTGTGGTTAGAAATGACATTTGGTTTACTTATATGACAATCCAAACATACACAATCATCGTAGTGTCTTTAGAATTCGAAAATAAGATTAGAATTCCAAAATAAGCTTAACAGAAGAAAAGAATCATTCACAGTTCGTTTCACAAGTTTGAATTGAATGTATGAATTACACGTAATGAGTGTGGTTTGAAATGACATTTGGTGTACTTATTTGACAATCCTAACATACACAATCATCATAGTGTCTTTATAATTCAAAAATAAGCTTAGAATTCCAAAATAAGCTTAAAAGGAGAAAAGAAGCATTCACAGTTCGTTTCACAAGTTTGAATTATATGTATGAATTACACGCAATGACTGTGGTTAGAAATGACATTTGGTTTACTTATATGACAATCCTAACATACACAATCATCATATTGTCTTTAGAATTCAAAAATAAGCTTAGAATTCCAACATCAACTAAAAACAATAGTACAAGCTTACACAGTTCGTTTCACAAGTTTGAAGTGAATGAATGAATTACACGCAGTGAGTGTGGTTCGAAATGACATTTGGTTTACTTATATGACAATCCAAACATACACAATCATCGTAGTGTCTTTAGAATTCGAAAATAAGCTTATAATACCAAAATAAGCTTAAAAGAAGAGTACAAGCATACACAGTTCGTTTCACAAGTGTGAAGTGAATGAATGAATTACGCGCAATGAGTGTGGTTAGAAATGACATTTGGTTTACTTATATGACAATCCTAACATACACAATCATTATAGTGTCTTTTGAATTCATAAATAAGCTTAGAATTCCAACATCAGCTAAAAACAATAGTACAAGCTTACACAGTTCGTTTCACAAGTTTGAAGTGAATGAATGAATTACACGCAATGAGTGTGGTTCGAAATGACATTTGGTTTACTTATATGACAATCCAAACATACACAATCATCGTAGTGTCTTTAGAATTCGAAAATAAGATTAGAATTCCAAAATAAGCTTAAAAGAAGAAAAGAAGCATTCACAGTTTGTTTCACAAGTTTGAATTGAATGTATGAATTACACGTAATGAGTGTGGTTTGAATTGACATTTGGTGTACTTATATGACAATCCTAACATACACAATCATCATAGTGTCTTTTGAATTCATAAATAAGCTTAGAATTCCAACATCAGCTAAAAACAATAGTACAAGCTTACACAGTTCGTTTCACAAGTTTGAAGTGAAGGAATGAATTACACGCAATGAGTGTGGTTCGAAATGACATTTGGTTTACTTATATGACAATCCAAACATACACAATCATCGTAGTGTCTTTAGAATTCGAAAATAAGATTAGAATTCCAAAATAAGCTTAAAAGAAGAAAAGAAGCATTCACAGTTTGTTTCACAAGTTTGAATTGAATGTATGAATTACACGTAATGAGTGTGGTTTGAATTGACATTTGGTGTACTTATATGACAATCCTAACATACACAATCATCAAAGTGTCTTTATAATTCAAAAATAAGCTTAGAATTCCAAAATAATCTTAAAAGAAGAAAATAAGCATTCACTGTTCGTTTCACAACTTTGAATTATATGTATGAATTACACGCAATGACTGTCGTTAGAAATGACATTTGGTTTACTTATATGACAATCCAAACATACACAATCATCGTAGTGTCTTTAGAATCCGAAAATAAGCTTAGAATACCAAAATAACCTTAAAAGAAGAGTACAATCATACACAGTTCGTTTCACAAGTTTGAAGTGAATGAATGAATTACGCGCAATGAGTGTGGTTAGAAATGACATTTGGTTTACTTATATGACAATCCTAACATACACAATCATCATAGTGTCGTTAGAATTCAAAAATAAGCTTAGAATTACAACATCAGCTAAAAACAATAGTACAAGCTTACATAGTTCGTTTCACAAGTTTGAAGTGAATGAATGAATTACACGCAATGAGTGTGGTTTCAAATAACATTTGGTTTACTTATATGACAATCATAACATACACAATCATCGTAGTGTCTTTAGAATTCGAAAATAAGATTAGAATTCCAAAATAAGCTTAAAAGGAGAAAAGAAGCATTCACAGTTCGTTTCACAAGTTTGAATTATATGTATGAATTACACGCAATGACTGTGGTTAGAAATGACATTTGGTTTACTTATATGACAATCCTAACATACACAATCATCATATTGTCTTTAGAATTCAAAAATAAGCTTAGAATTCCAACATCAACTAAAAACAATAGTACATACACAGTTCGTTTCACAAGTTTGAAGTGAATGAATGAATTACACGCAGTGAGTGTGGTTCGAAATGACATTTGGTTTACTTATATGACAATCCAAACATACACAATCATCGTAGTGTCTTTAGAATTCGAAAATAAGCTTATAATACCAAAATAAGCTTAAAAGAAGAGTACAAGCATACACAGTTCGTTTCACAAGTGTGAAGTGAATGAATGAATTACGCGCAATGAGTGTGGTTAGAAATGACATTTGGTTTATTTATATGACAATCCTAACATACACAATCATCATAGTGTCTTTAGAATTCAAAAATAAGCTTAGAATTCCAACATCAGCTAAAAACAATAGTACAAGCTTACACAGTTCGTTTCACAAGTGTGAAGTGAATGAATGAATTACACGCAATGAGTGTGGTTAGAAATGACATTTGGTTTACTTATATGACAATCCAAACATACACAATCATCGTAGTGTCTTTAGAATTCGAAAATAAGATTAGAATTCCAAAATAAGCTTAAAAGAAGAAAAGAAGCATTCACAGTTTGTTTCACAAGTTTGAATTGAATGTATGAATTACACGTAATGAGTGTGGTTTGAATTGACATTTGGTGTACTTATATGACAATCCTAACATACACAATCATCAAAGTGTCTTTATAATTCAAAAATAAGCTTAGAATTCCAAAATAATCTTAAAAGAAGAAAATAAGCATTCACTGTTCGTTTCACAACTTTGAATTATATGTATGAATTACACGCAATGACTGTCGTTAGAAACGACATTTGGTTTACTTATATGACAATCCAAACATACACAATCATCGTAGTGTCTTTAGAATCCGAAAATAATCTTAGAATACCAAAATAACCTTAAAAGAAGAGTACAATCATACACAGTTCGTTTCACAAGTTTGAAGTGAATGAATGAATTACGCGCAATGAGTGTGGTTAGAAATGACATTTGGTTTACTTATATGACAATCCTAACATACACAATCATCATAGTGTCGTTAGAATTCAAAAATAAGCTTAGAATTACAACATCAGCTAAAAACAATAGTACAAGCTTACATAGTTCGTTTCACAAGTTTGAAGTGAATGAATGAATTACACGCAATGAGTGTGGTTACAAATAACATTTGGTTTACTTATATGACAATCATAACATACACAATCATCGTAGTGTCTTTAGAATTCGAAAATAAGATTAGAATTCCAAAATAAGCTTAAAAGGAGAAAAGAAGCATTCACAGTTCGTTTCACAAGTATGAATTATATGTATGAATTACACGCAATGACTGTGGTTAGAAATGACATTTGGTTTACTTTTATGACAATCCTAACATACACAATCATCATATTGTCTTTAGAATTCAAAAATAAGCTTAGAATTCCAACATCAACTAAAAACAATAGTACAAGCTTACACAGTTCGTTTCACAAGTTTGAAGTGAATGAATGAATTACACGCAGTGAGTGTGGTTCGAAATGACATTTGGTTTACTTATATGACAATCCAAACATACACAATCATCGTAGTGTCTTTAGAATTCGAAAATAAGCTTATAATACCAAAATAAGCTTAAAAGAAGAGTACAAGCATACACAGTTCGTTTCACAAGTGTGAAGTGAATGAATGAATTACACGCAATGAGTGTGGTTAGAAATGACATTTGGTTTACTTATATGACAATCCAAACATACACAATCATCGTAGTGTCTTTAGAATTCGAAAATAAGATTAGAATTCCAAAATAAGCTTAACAGAAGAAAAGAATCATTCACAGTTCGTTTCACAAGTTTGAATTGAATGTATGAATTACACGTAATGAGTGTGGTTTGAAATGACATTTGGTGTACTTATATGACAATCCTAACATACACAATCATCATAGTGTCTTTATAATTCAAAAATAAGCTTAGAATTCCAAAATAAGCTTAAAAGAAGAGTACAAGCTTACACAGTTCGTTTCACAAGTTTGAAGTGAATGAATGAATAACACGCAATGAGTGTGGTTAGAAATGAAATTTGGTTTACTTATATGACAATCCAAACATAGACAATCATCGTAGTGTCTTTAGAATTCGAAAATAAGATTAGAACTCCAAAATAAGCTTAAACGAAGAAAAGAAGCATTCAAAGTTCGTTTCACAAGTTTGAAGTGAATGAATGAATTACACGCAATGACAGTGGTTAGAAATGACATTTGGTTTACTTATATGACAATCCAAACATACACAATCATAGTAGTATCTTTAGAATTCGAAAATAAGATTAGAATTCCAAAATAAGCTTAAAAGAAGAGTACAAGCATACACAGTTCGTTTCACAAGTTTGAAGTGAATGAATGAATTACGCGCAATGAGTGTGGTTAGAAATGACATTTGGTTTACTTATATGACAATCCTAACATACACAATCATCATAGTGTCTTTAGAATTCAAAAATAAGCTTAGAATTCCAACATCAGCTAAAAACAATAGTACAAGCTTACACAGTTCGTTTCACAAGTGTGAAGTGAATGAATGAATTAAACGCAATGAGTGTGGTTAGAAATGACATTTGGTTTACTTATATGACAATCCAAACATACACAATTATCGTAGTGTCTTTAGAATTCGAAAATAAGATTAGAATTCCAAAATAAGCTTAAAAGAAGAAAAGAAGCATTCACAGTTCGTTTCACAAGTTTGAATTATATGTATGAATTACACGCAATGACTGTGGTTAGAAATGACATTTGGTTTACTTATATGACAATCCAAACATACACAATCATCGTAGTGTCTTTAGAATTCGAAAATAAGCTTAGAATACCAAAATAAGCTTAAAAGAAGAGTACAAGCATACATAGTTCGTTTCACAAGTTTGAAGTGAATGAATGAATTACGCGCAATGAGTGTGGTTAGAAATGATATTTGGTTTACTTATATGACAATCCTAACATACACAAACATCATAGTGTCTTTTGAATTCAAAAATAAGCTTAGAATTCCAACATCAGCTAAAAACAATAGTACAAGCTTACACAGTTCGTTTGACAAGTTTGAAGTGAATGAATGAATTACACGCAATGAGTGTGGTTCGAAATGACATTTGGTTTACTTATATGACAATCCAAACATACACAATCATCGTAGTGTCTTTAGAATTCGAAAATAAGATTAGAATTCCAAAATAAGCTTAAAAGAAGAAAAGAAGCATTCACAGTTTGTTTCACAAGTTTGAATTGAATGTATGAATTACACGTAATGAGTGTGGTTTGAATTGACATTTGGTGTACTTATATGACAATCCTAACATACACAATCATCAAAGTGTCTTTATAATTCAAAAATAAGCTTAGAATTCCAAAATAAGCTTAAAAGAAGAAAAGAAGCATTCACAGCTCGTTTCACAAGTTTGAATTATATGTATGAATTACACGCAATGACTGTGGTTAGAAATGACATTTGGTTTACTTATATGACAATCCTAACATACACAATCATCATATTGTCTTTAGAATTCAAAAATAAGCTTAGAATTCCAACATCAGCTAAAAACAATAGTACAAGCTTACACAGTTCGTTTCACAAGTTTGAAGTGAATGAATGAATTACACGCAGTGAGTGTGGTTCGAAATGACATTTGGTTTACTTATATGACAATCCAAACATACACAATCATCGTAGTGTCTTTAGAATTCGAAAATAAGATTAGAACTCCAAAATAAGCTTAAACGAAGAAAAGAAGCATTCAAAGTTCGTTTCACAAGTTTGAAGTGAATGAATGAATTACACGCAATGACAGTGGTTAGAAATGACATTTGGTTTACTTATATGACAATCCAAACATACACAATCATAGTAGTATCTTTAGAATTCGAAAATAAGATTAGAATTCCAAAATAAGCTTAAAAGAAGAGTACAAGCATACACAGTTCGTTTCACAAGTTTGAAGTGAATGAATGAATTACGCGCAATGAGTGTGGTTAGAAATGACATTTGGTTTACTTATATGACAATCCTAACATACACAATCATCATAGTGTCTTTAGAATTCAAAAATAAGCTTAGAATTCCAACATCAGCTAAAAACAATAGTACAAGCTTACACAGTTCGTTTCACAAGTGTGAAGTGAATGAATGAATTAAACGCAATGAGTGTGGTTAGAAATGACATTTGGTTTACTTATATGACAATCCAAACATACACAATTATCGTAGTGTCTTTAGAATTCGAAAATAAGATTAGAATTCCAAAATAAGCTTAAAAGAAGAAAAGAAGCATTCACAGTTCGTTTCACAAGTTTGAATTATATGTATGAATTACACGCAATGACTGTGGTTAGAAATGACATTTGGTTTACTTATATGACAATCCAAACATACACAATCATCGTAGTGTCTTTAGAATTCGAAAATAAGCTTAGAATACCAAAATAAGCTTAAAAGAAGAGTACAAGCATACATAGTTCGTTTCACAAGTTTGAAGTGAATGAATGAATTACGCGCAATGAGTGTGGTTAGAAATGATATTTGGTTTACTTATATGACAATCCTAACATACACAAACATCATAGTGTCTTTTGAATTCAAAAATAAGCTTAGAATTCCAACATCAGCTAAAAACAATAGTACAAGCTTACACAGTTCGTTTCACAAGTTTGAAGTGAATGAATGAATTACACGCAATGAGTGTGGTTCGAAATGACATTTGGTTTACTTATATGACAATCCAAACATACACAATCATCGTAGTGTCTTTAGAATTCGAAAATAAGATTAGAATTCCAAAATAAGCTTAAAAGAAGAAAAGAAGCATTCACAGTTTGTTTCACAAGTTTGAATTGAATGTATGAATTACACGTAATGAGTGTGGTTTGAATTGACATTTGGTGTACTTATATGACAATCCTAACATACACAATCATCAAAGTGTCTTTATAATTCAAAAATAAGCTTAGAATTCCAAAATAAGCTTAAAAGAAGAAAAGAAGCATTCACAGCTCGTTTCACAAGTTTGAATTATATGTATGAATTACACGCAATGACTGTGGTTAGAAATGACATTTGGTTTACTTATATGACAATCCTAACATACACAATCATCATATTGTCTTTAGAATTCAAAAATAAGCTTAGAATTCCAACATCAGCTAAAAACAATAGTACAAGCTTACACAGTTCGTTTCACAAGTTTGAAGTGAATGAATGAATTACACGCAGTGAGTGTGGTTCGAAATGACATTTGGTTTACTTATATGACAATCCAAACATACACAATCATCGTAGTGTCTTTAGAATTCGAAAATAAGCTTATAATACCAAAATAAGCTTAACAAAAGAAAAGAATCATTCAAAGTTCGTTTCACAAGTTTGAATTGAATGTATGAATTACACGTAATGAGTGTGGTTTGAAATGACATTTGGTGTACTTATATGACAATCCTAACATACACAATCATCATAGTGTCTTTATAATTCAAAAATAAGCTTAGAATTCCAAAATAAGCTTAAAAGAAGAAAATAAGCATTCACTGTTCGTTTCACAAGTGTGAAGTGAATGAATGAATTACACGCAATGAGTGTGGTTAGAAATGACATTTGGTTTACTTATATGACAATCCAAACATACACAATCATCGTAGTGTCTTTAGAATTCGAAAATAAGATTAGAATTCCAAAATAAGCTTAACAGAAGAAAAGAATCATTCACTGTTCGTTTCACAAGTTTGAATTGAATGTATGAATTACACGTAATGAGTGTGGTTTGAAATGACATTTGGTGTACTTATATGACAATCCTAACATACACAATCATCATAGTGTCTTTATAATTCAAAAATAAGCTTAGAATTCCAAAATAAGCTTAAAAGAAGAGTACAAGCTTACACAGTTCGTTTCACAAGTTTGAAGTGAATGAATGAATAACACGCAATGAGTGTGGTTAGAAATGAAATTTGGTTTACTTATATGACAATCCAAACATAGACAATCATCGTAGTGTCTTTAGAATTCGAAAATAAGATTTGAACTCCAAAATAAGCTTAAACGAAGAAAAGAAGCATTCAAAGTTCGTTTCACAAGTTTGAAGTGAATGAATGAATTACACGCAATGACAGTGGTTAGAAATGACATTTGGTTTACTTATATGACAATCCAAACATACACAATCATAGTAGTGTCTTTAGAATTCGAAAATAAGATTAGAATTCCAAAATAAGCTTAAAAGAAGAGTACAAGCATACACAGTTCGTTTCACAAGTTTGAAGTGAATGAATGAATTACGCACAATGAGTGTGGTTAGAAATGACATTTGGTTTACTTATATGACAATCCTAACATACACAATCATCATAGTGTCTTTAGAATTCAAAAATAAGCTTAGAATTCCAACATCAGCTAAAAACAATAGTACAAGCTTACACAGTTCGTTTCACAAGTGTGAAGTGAATGAATGAATTAAACGCAATGAGTGTGGTTAAAAATGACATTTGGTTTTCTTATATGACAATCCAAACATACACAATCATCGTAGTGTCTTTAGAATTCGAAAATAAGATTAGAATTCCAAAATAAGCTTAAAAGAAGAAAAGAAGCATTCACAGTTCGTTTCACAAGTTTGAATTATATGTATGAATTACACGCAATGACTGTGGTTAGAAATGACATTTGGTTTACTTATATGACAATCCAAACATACACAATCATCGTAGTGTCTTTAGAATTCGAAAATAAGCTTAGAATACCTAAATAAGCTTAAAAGAAGAGTACAAGCATACATAGTTCGTTTCACAAGTTTGAAGTGAATGAATGAATTACGCGCAATGAGTGTGGTTAGAAATGACATTTGGTTTACTTATATGACAATCCTAACATACACAAACATCATAGTGTCTTTTGAATTCAAAAATAAGCTTAGAATTCCAACATCAGCTAAAAACAATAGTACAAGCTTACACAGTTCGTTTCACAAGTTTGAAGTGAATGAATGAATTACACGCAATGAGTGTGGTTCGAAATGACATTTGGTTTACTTATATGACAATCCAAACATACACAATCATCGTAGTGTCTTTAGAATTCGAAAATAAGATTAGAATTCCAAAATAAGCTTAAAAGAAGAAAAGAAGCATTCACAGTTTGTTTCACAAGTTTGAATTGAATGTATGAATTACACGTAATGAGTGTGGTTTGAATTGACATTTGGTGTACTTATATGACAATCCTAACATACACAATCATCAAAGTGTCTTTATAATTCAAAAATAAGCTTAGAATTCAAAAATAAGCTTAAAAGAAGAAAAGAAGCATTCACAGTTCGTTTCACAAGTTTGAATTATATGTATGAATTACACGCAATGACTGTGGTTAGAAATGACATTTGGTTTACTTATATGACAATCCTAACATACACAATCATCATATTGTCTTTAGAATTCAAAAATAAGCTTAGAATTCCAACATCAGCTAAAAACAATAGTACAAGCTTACACAGTTCGTTTCACAAGTTTGACGTGAATGAATGAATTACACGCAGTGAGTGTGGTTCGAAATGACATTTGGTTTACTTATATGACAATCCAAACATACACAATCATCGTAGTGTCTTTAGAATTCGAAAATAAGCTTATAATACCAAAATAAGCTTAAAAGAAGAGTACAAGCATACACAGTTCGTTTCACAAGTGTGAAGTGAATGAATGAATTACACGCAATGAGTGTGGTTAGAAATGACATTTGGTTTACTTATATGACAATCCAAACATACACAATCATCGTAGTGTCTTTAGAATTCGAAAATAAGATTAGAATTCCAAAATAAGCTTAACAGAAGAAAAGAATCATTCACAGTTCGTTTCACAAGTTTGAATTGAATGTATGAATTACACGTAATGAGTGTGGTTTGAAATGACATTTGGTGTACTTATATGACAATCCTAACATGAACAATCATCATAGTGTCTTTATAATTCAAAAATAAGCTTAGAATTCCAAAATAAGCTTAAAAGAAGAGTACAAGCTTACACAGTTCGTTTCACAAGTTTGAAGTGAATGAATGAATAACACGCAATGAGTGTGGTTAGAAATGAAATTTGGTTTACTTATATGACAATCCAAACATAGACAATCATCGTAGTGTCTTTAGAATTCGAAAATAAGATTTGAACTCCAAAATAAGCTTAAACGAAGAAAAGAAGCATTCAAAGTTCGTTTCACAAGTTTGAAGTGAATGAATGAATTACACGCAATGACAGTGGTTAGAAATGACATTTGGTTTACTTATATGACAATCCAAACATACACAATCATAGTAGTGTCTTTAGAATTCGAAAATAAGATTAGAATTCCAAAATAAGCTTAAAAGAAGAGTACAAGCATACATAGTTCGTTTCACAAGTTTGAAGTGAATGAATGAATTACACGCAATGAGTGTGGTTCGAAATGACATTTGGTTTACTTATATGACAATCCAAACATACACAATCATCGTAGTGTCTTTAGAATTCGAAAATAAGATTAGAATTCCAAAATAAGCTTAAAAGAAGAAAAGAAGCATTCACAGTTTGTTTCACAAGTTTGAATTGAATGTATGAATTACACGTAATGAGTGTGGTTTGAATTGACATTTGGTGTACTTATATGACAATCCTAACATACACAATCATCAAAGTGTCTTTATAATTCAAAAATAAGCTTAGAATTCAAAAATAAGCTTAAAAGAAGAAAAGAAGCATTCACAGTTCGTTTCACAAGTTTGAATTATATGTATGAATTACACGCAATGACTGTGGTTAGAAATGACATTTGGTTTACTTATATGACAATCCTAACATACACAATCATCATATTGTCTTTAGAATTCAAAAATAAGCTTAGAATTCCAACATCAGCTAAAAACAATAGTACAAGCTTACACAGTTCGTTTCACAAGTTTGACGTGAATGAATGAATTACACGCAGTGAGTGTGGTTCGAAATGACATTTGGTTTACTTATATGACAATCCAAACATACACAATCATCGTAGTGTCTTTAGAATTCGAAAATAAGCTTATAATACCAAAATAAGCTTAAAAGAAGAGTACAAGCATACACAGTTCGTTTCACAAGTGTGAAGTGAATGAATGAATTACACGCAATGAGTGTGGTTAGAAATGACATTTGGTTTACTTATATGACAATCCAAACATACACAATCATCGTAGTGTCTTTAGAATTCGAAAATAAGATTAGAATTCCAAAATAAGCTTAACAGAAGAAAAGAATCATTCACAGTTCGTTTCACAAGTTTGAATTGAATGTATGAATTACACGTAATGAGTGTGGTTTGAAATGACATTTGGTGTACTTATATGACAATCCTAACATGAAAAATCATCATAGTGTCTTTATAATTCAAAAATAAGGTTAGAATTCCAAAATAAGCTTAAAAGAAGAGTACAAGCTTACACAGTTCGTTTCACAAGTTTGAAGTGAATGAATGAATAACACGCAATGAGTGTGGTTAGAAATGAAATTTGGTTTACTTATATGACAATCCAAACATAGACAATCATCGTAGTGTCTTTAGAATTCGAAAATAAGATTTGAACTCCAAAATAAGCTTAAACGAAGAAAAGAAGCATTCAAAGTTCGTTTCACAAGTTTGAAGTGAATGAATGAATTACACGCAATGACAGTGGTTAGAAATGACATTTGGTTTACTTATATGACAATCCAAACATACACAATCATAGTAGTGTCTTTAGAATTCGAAAATAAGATTAGAATTCCAAAATAAGCTTAAAAGAAGAGTACAAGCATACACAGTTCGTTTCACAAGTTTGAAGTGAATGAATGAATTACGCACAATGAGTGTGGTTAGAAATGACATTTGGTTTACTTATATGACAATCCTAACATACACAATCATCATAGTGTCTTTAGAATTCAAAAATAAGCTTAGAATTCCAACATCAGCTAAAAACAATAGTACAAGCTTACACAGTTCGTTTCACAAGTGTGAAGTGAATGAATGAATTAAACGCAATGAGTGTGGTTAAAAATGACATTTGGTTTTCTTATATGACAATCCAAACATACACAATCATCGTAGTGTCTTTAGAATTCGAAAATAAGATTAGAATTCCAAAATAAGCTGAAAAGAAGAAAAGAAGCATTCACAGTTCGTTTCACAAGTTTGAATTATATGTATGAATTACACGCAATGACTGTGGTTAGAAATGACATTTGGTTTACTTATATGACAATCCACACATACACAATCATCGTAGTGTCTTTAGAATTCGAAAATAAGCTTAGAATACCTAAATAAGCTTAAAAGAAGAGTACAAGCATACATAGTTCGTTTCACAAGTTTGAAGTGAATGAATGAATTACGCGCAATGAGTGTGGTTAGAAATGACATTTGGTTTACTTATATGACAATCCTAACATACACAAACATCATAGTGTCTTTTGAATTCAAAAATAAGCTTAGAATTCCAACATCAGCTAAAAACAATAGTACAAGCTTACACAGTTCGTTTCACAAGTTTGAAGTGAATGAATGAATTACACGCAATGAGTGTGGTTCGAAATGACATTTGGTTTACTTATATGACAATCCAAACATACACAATCATCGTAGTGTCTTTAGAATTCGAAAATAAGATTAGAATTCCAAAATAAGCTTAAAAGAAGAAAAGAAGCATTCACAGTTTGTTTCACAAGTTTGAATTGAATGTATGAATTACACGTAATGAGTGTGGTTTGAATTGACATTTGGTGTACTTATATGACAATCCTAACATACACAATCATCAAAGTGTCTTTATAATTCAAAAATAAGCTTAGAATTCAAAAATAAGCTTAAAAGAAGAAAAGAAGCATTCACAGTTCGTTTCACAAGTTTGAATTATATGTATGAATTACACGCAATGACTGTGGTTAGAAATGACATTTGGTTTACTTATATGACAATCCTAACATACACAATCATCATATTGTCTTTAGAATTCAAAAATAAGCTTAGAATTCCAACATCAGCTAAAAACAATAGTACAAGCTTACACAGTTCGTTTCACAAGTTTGACGTGAATGAATGAATTACACGCAGTGAGTGTGGTTCGAAATGACATTTGGTTTACTTATATGACAATCCAAACATACACAATCATCGTAGTGTCTTTAGAATTCGAAAATAAGCTTATAATACCAAAATAAGCTTAAAAGAAGAGTACAAGCATACACAGTTCGTTTCACAAGTGTGAAGTGAATGAATGAATTACACGCAATGAGTGTGGTTAGAAATGACATTTGGTTTACTTATATGACAATCCAAACATACACAATCATCGTAGTGTCTTTAGAATTCGAAAATAAGATTAGAATTCCAAAATAAGCTTAACAGAAGAAAAGAATCATTCACAGTTCGTTTCACAAGTTTGAATTGAATGTATGAATTACACGTAATGAGTGTGGTTTGAAATGACATTTGGTGTACTTATATGACAATCCTAACATGAACAATCATCATAGTGTCTTTATAATTCAAAAATAAGCTTAGAATTCCAAAATAAGCTTAAAAGAAGAGTACAAGCTTACACAGTTCGTTTCACAAGTTTGAAGTGAATGAATGAATAACACGCAATGAGTGTGGTTAGAAATGAAATTTGGTTTACTTATATGACAATCCAAACATACACAATCATCGTAGTGTCTTTAGAATTCGAAAATAAGATTAGAATTCCAAAATAAGCTTAAAAGAAGAAAAGAAGCATTCACAGTTTGTTTCACAAGTTTGAATTGAATGTATGAATTACACGTAATGAGTGTGGTTTGAATTGACATTTGGTGTACTTATATGACAATCCTAACATACACAATCATCAAAGTGTCTTTATAATTCAAAAATAAGCTTAGAATTCCAAAATAAGCTTAAAAGAAGAAAAGAAGCATTCACAGCTCGTTTCACAAGTTTGAATTATATGTATGAATTACACGCAATGACTATGGTTAGAAATGACATTTGGTTTACTTATATGACAATCCTAACATACACAATCATCATATTGTCTTTAGAATTCAAAAATAAGCTTAGAATTCCAACATCAGCTAAAAACAATAGTACAAGCTTACACAGTTCGTTTCACAAGTTTGAAGTGAATGAATGAATTACACGCAGTGAGTGTGGTTCGAAATGACATTTGGTTTACTTATATGACAATCCAAACATACACAATCATCGTAGTGTCTTTAGAATTCGAAAATAAGCTTATAATACCAAAATAAGCTTAACAAAAGAAAAGAATCATTCAAAGTTCGTTTCACAAGTTTGAATTGAATGTATGAATTACACGTAATGAGTGTGGTTTGAAATGACATTTGGTGTACTTATATGACAATCCTAACATACACAATCATCATAGTGTCTTTATAATTCAAAAATAAGCTTAGAATTCCAAAATAAGCTTAAAAGAAGAAAATAAGCATTCACTGTTCGTTTCACAAGTGTGAAGTGAATGAATGAATTACACGCAATGAGTGTGGTTAGAAATGACATTTGGTTTACTTATATGACAATCCAAACATACACAATCATCGTAGTGTCTTTAGAATTCGAAAATAAGATTAGAATTCCAAAATAAGCTTAACAGAAGAAAAGAATCATTCACTGTTCGTTTCACAAGTTTGAATTGAATGTATGAATTACACGTAATGAGTGTGGTTTGAAATGACATTTGGTGTACTTATATGACAATCCTAACATACACAATCATCATAGTGTCTTTATAATTCAAAAATAAGCTTAGAATTCCAAAATAAGCTTAAAAGAAGAGTACAAGCTTACACAGTTCGTTTCACAAGTTTGAAGTGAATGAATGAATAACACGCAATGAGTGTGGTTAGAAATGAAATTTGGTTTACTTATATGACAATCCAAACATAGACAATCATCGTAGTGTCTTTAGAATTCGAAAATAAGATTTGAACTCCAAAATAAGCTTAAACGAAGAAAAGAAGCATTCAAAGTTCGTTTCACAAGTTTGAAGTGAATGAATGAATTACATGCAATGACAGTGGTTAGAAATGACATTTGGTTTACTTATATGACAATCCAAACATACACAATCATAGTAGTGTCTTTAGAATTCGAAAATAAGATTAGAATTCCAAAATAAGCTTAAAAGAAGAGTACAAGCATACACAGTTCGTTTCACAAGTTTGAAGTGAATGAATGAATTACGCACAATGAGTGTGGTTAGAAATGACATTTGGTTTACTTATATGACAATCCTAACATACACAATCATCATAGTGTCTTTAGAATTCAAAAATAAGCTTAGAATTCCAACATCAGCTAAAAACAATAGTACAAGCTTACACAGTTCGTTTCACAAGTGTGAAGTGAATGAATGAATTAAACGCAATGAGTGTGGTTAAAAATGACATTTGGTTTTCTTATATGACAATCCAAACATACACAATCATCGTAGTGTCTTTAGAATTCGAAAATAAGATTAGAATTCCAAAATAAGCTTAAAAGAAGAAAAGAAGCATTCACAGTTCGTTTCACAAGTTTGAATTATATGTATGAATTACACGCAATGACTGTGGTTAGAAATGACATTTGGTTTACTTATATGACAATCCAAACATACACAATCATCGTAGTGTCTTTAGAATTCGAAAATAAGCTTAGAATACCTAAATAAGCTTAAAAGAAGAGTACAAGCATACATAGTTCGTTTCACAAGTTTGAAGTGAATGAATGAATTACGCGCAATGAGTGTGGTTAGAAATGACATTTGGTTTACTTATATGACAATCCTAACATACACAAACATCATAGTGTCTTTTGAATTCAAAAATAAGCTTAGAATTCCAACATCAGCTAAAAACAATAGTACAAGCTTACACAGTTCGTTTCACAAGTTTGAAGTGAATGAATGAATTACACGCAATGAGTGTGGTTCGAAATGACATTTGGTTTACTTATATGACAATCCAAACATACACAATCATCGTAGTGTCTTTAGAATTCGAAAATAAGATTAGAATTCCAAAATAAGCTTAAAAGAAGAAAAGAAGCATTCACAGTTTGTTTCACAAGTTTGAATTGAATGTATGAATTACACGTAATGACTGTGGTTAGAAATGACATTTGGTTTACTTATATGACAATCCTAACATACACAAACATCATAGTGTCTTTTGAATTCAAAAATAAGCTTAGAATTCCAACATCAGCTAAAAACAATAGTACAAGCTTACACAGTTCGTTTCACAAGTTTGAAGTGAATGAATGAATTACACGCAATGAGTGTGGTTCGAAATGACATTTGGTTTACTTATATGACAATCCAAACATACACAATCATCGTAGTGTCTTTAGAATTCGAAAATAAGATTAGAATTCCAAAATAAGCTTAAAAGAAGAAAAGAAGCATTCACAGTTTGTTTCACAAGTTTGAATTGAATGTATGAATTACACGTAATGAGTGTGGTTTGAATTGACATTTGGTGTACTTATATGACAATCCTAACATACACAATCATCAAAGTGTCTTTATAATTCAAAAATAAGCTTAGAATTCAAAAATAAGCTTAAAAGAAGAAAAGAAGCATTCACAGTTCGTTTCACAAGTTTGAATTATATGTATGAATTACACGCAATGACTGTGGTTAGAAATGACATTTGGTTTACTTATATGACAATCCTAACATACACAATCATCATATTGTCTTTAGAATTCAAAAATAAGCTTAGAATTCCAACATCAGCTAAAAACAATAGTACAAGCTTACACAGTTCGTTTCACAAGTTTGACGTGAATGAATGAATTACACGCAGTGAGTGTGGTTCGAAATGACATTTGGTTTACTTATATGACAATCCAAACATACACAATCATCGTAGTGTCTTATGAATTCGAAAATAAGCTTATAATACCAAAATAAGCTTAAAAGAAGAGTACAAGCATACACAGTTCGTTTCACAAGTGTGAAGTGAATGAATGAATTACACGCAATGAGTGTGGTTAGAAATGACATTTGGTTTACTTATATGACAATCCAAACATACACAATCATCGTAGTGTCTTTAGAATTCGAAAATAAGATTAGAATTCCAAAATAAGCTTAACAGAAGAAAAGAATCATTCACAGTTCGTTTCACAAGTTTGAATTGAATGTATGAATTACACGTAATGAGTGTGGTTTGAAATGACATTTGGTGTACTTATATGACAATCCTAACATGAACAATCATCATAGTGTCTTTATAATTCAAAAATAAGCTTAGAATTCCAAAATAAGCTTAAAAGAAGAGTACAAGCTTACACAGTTCGTTTCACAAGTTTGAAGTGAATGAATGAATAACACGCAATGAGTGTGGTTAGAAATGAAATTTGGTTTACTTATATGACAATCCAAACATAGACAATCATCGTAGTGTCTTTAGAATTCGAAAATAAGATTTGAACTCCAAAATAAGCTTAAACGAAGAAAAGAAGCATTCAAAGTTCGTTTCACAAGTTTGAAGTGAATGAATGAATTACACGCAATGACAGTGGTTAGAAATGACATTTGGTTTACTTATATGACAATCCAAACATACACAATCATAGTAGTGTCTTTAGAATTCGAAAATAAGATTAGAATTCCAAAATAAGCTTAAAAGAAGAGTACAAGCATACATAGTTCGTTTCACAAGTTTGAAGTGAATGAATGAATTACACGCAATGAGTGTGGTTCGAAATGACATTTGGTTTACTTATATGACAATCCAAACATACACAATCATCGTAGTGTCTTTAGAATTCGAAAATAAGATTAGAATTCCAAAATAAGCTTAAAAGAAGAAAAGAAGCATTCACAGTTTGTTTCACAAGTTTGAATTGAATGTATGAATTACACGTAATGAGTGTGGTTTGAATTGACATTTGGTGTACTTATATGACAATCCTAACATACACAATCATCAAAGTGTCTTTATAATTCAAAAATAAGCTTAGAATTCAAAAATAAGCTTAAAAGAAGAAAAGAAGCATTCACAGTTCGTTTCACAAGTTTGAATTATATGTATGAATTACACGCAATGACTGTGGTTAGAAATGACATTTGGTTTACTTATATGACAATCCTAACATACACAATCATCATATTGTCTTTAGAATTCAAAAATAAGCTTAGAATTCCAACATCAGCTAAAAACAATAGTACAAGCTTACACAGTTCGTTTCACAAGTTTGACGTGAATGAATGAATTACACGCAGTGAGTGTGGTTCGAAATGACATTTGGTTTACTTATATGACAATCCAAACATACACAATCATCGTAGTGTCTTTAGAATTCGAAAATAAGCTTATAATACCAAAATAAGCTTAAAAGAAGAGTACAAGCATACACAGTTCGTTTCACAAGTGTGAAGTGAATGAATGAATTACACGCAATGAGTGTGGTTAGAAATGACATTTGGTTTACTTATATGACAATCCAAACATACACAATCATCGTAGTGTCTTTAGAATTCGAAAATAAGATTAGAATTCCAAAATAAGCTTAACAGAAGAAAAGAATCATTCACAGTTCGTTTCACAAGTTTGAATTGAATGTATGAATTACACGTAATGAGTGTGGTTTGAAATGACATTTGGTGTACTTATATGACAATCCTAACATGAAAAATCATCATAGTGTCTTTATAATTCAAAAATAAGGTTAGAATTCCAAAATAAGCTTAAAAGAAGAGTACAAGCTTACACAGTTCGTTTCACAAGTTTGAAGTGAATGAATGAATAACACGCAATGAGTGTGGTTAGAAATGAAATTTGGTTTACTTATATGACAATCCAAACATAGACAATCATCGTAGTGTCTTTAGAATTCGAAAATAAGATTTGAACTCCAAAATAAGCTTAAACGAAGAAAAGAAGCATTCAAAGTTCGTTTCACAAGTTTGAAGTGAATGAATGAATTACACGCAATGACAGTGGTTAGAAATGACATTTGGTTTACTTATATGACAATCCAAACATACACAATCATAGTAGTGTCTTTAGAATTCGAAAATAAGATTAGAATTCCAAAATAAGCTTAAAAGAAGAGTACAAGCATACACAGTTCGTTTCACAAGTTTGAAGTGAATGAATGAATTACGCACAATGAGTGTGGTTAGAAATGACATTTGGTTTACTTATATGACAATCCTAACATACACAATCATCATAGTGTCTTTAGAATTCAAAAATAAGCTTAGAATTCCAACATCAGCTAAAAACAATAGTACAAGCTTACACAGTTCGTTTCACAAGTGTGAAGTGAATGAATGAATTAAACGCAATGAGTGTGGTTAAAAATGACATTTGGTTTTCTTATATGACAATCCAAACATACACAATCATCGTAGTGTCTTTAGAATTCGAAAATAAGATTAGAATTCCAAAATAAGCTTAAAAGAAGAAAAGAAGCATTCACAGTTCGTTTCACAAGTTTGAATTATATGTATGAATTACACGCAATGACTGTGGTTAGAAATGACATTTGGTTTACTTATATGACAATCCAAACATACACAATCATCGTAGTGTCTTTAGAATTCGAAAATAAGCTTAGAATACCTAAATAAGCTTAAAAGAAGAGTACAAGCATACATAGTTCGTTTCACAAGTTTGAAGTGAATGAATGAATTACGCGCAATGAGTGTGGTTAGAAATGACATTTGGTTTACTTATATGACAATCCTAACATACACAAACATCATAGTGTCTTTTGAATTCAAAAATAAGCTTAGAATTCCAACATCAGCTAAAAACAATAGTACAAGCTTACACAGTTCGTTTCACAAGTTTGAAGTGAATGAATGAATTACACGCAATGAGTGTGGTTCGAAATGACATTTGGTTTACTTATATGACAATCCAAACATACACAATCATCGTAGTGTCTTTAGAATTCGAAAATAAGATTAGAATTCCAAAATAAGCTTAAAAGAAGAAAAGAAGCATTCACAGTTTGTTTCACAAGTTTGAATTGAATGTATGAATTACACGTAATGACTGTGGTTAGAAATGACATTTGGTTTACTTATATGACAATCCTAACATACACAAACATCATAGTGTCTTTTGAATTCAAAAATAAGCTTAGAATTCCAACATCAGCTAAAAACAATAGTACAAGCTTACACAGTTCGTTTCACAAGTTTGAAGTGAATGAATGAATTACACGCAATGAGTGTGGTTCGAAATGACATTTGGTTTACTTATATGACAATCCAAACATACACAATCATCGTAGTGTCTTTAGAATTCGAAAATAAGATTAGAATTCCAAAATAAGCTTAAAAGAAGAAAAGAAGCATTCACAGTTTGTTTCACAAGTTTGAATTGAATGTATGAATTACACGTAATGAGTGTGGTTTGAATTGACATTTGGTGTACTTATATGACAATCCTAACATACACAATCATCAAAGTGTCTTTATAATTCAAAAATAAGCTTAGAATTCAAAAATAAGCTTAAAAGAAGAAAAGAAGCATTCACAGTTCGTTTCACAAGTTTGAATTATATGTATGAATTACACGCAATGACTGTGGTTAGAAATGACATTTGGTTTACTTATATGACAATCCTAACATACACAATCATCATATTGTCTTTAGAATTCAAAAATAAGCTTAGAATTCCAACATCAGCTAAAAACAATAGTACAAGCTTACACAGTTCGTTTCACAAGTTTGACGTGAATGAATGAATTACACGCAGTGAGTGTGGTTCGAAATGACATTTGGTTTACTTATATGACAATCCAAACATACACAATCATCGTAGTGTCTTATGAATTCGAAAATAAGCTTATAATACCAAAATAAGCTTAAAAGAAGAGTACAAGCATACACAGTTCGTTTCACAAGTGTGAAGTGAATGAATGAATTACACGCAATGAGTGTGGTTAGAAATGACATTTGGTTTACTTATATGACAATCCAAACATACACAATCATCGTAGTGTCTTTAGAATTCGAAAATAAGATTAGAATTCCAAAATAAGCTTAACAGAAGAAAAGAATCATTCACAGTTCGTTTCACAAGTTTGAATTGAATGTATGAATTACACGTAATGAGTGTGGTTTGAAATGACATTTGGTGTACTTATATGACAATCCTAACATGAACAATCATCATAGTGTCTTTATAATTCAAAAATAAGCTTAGAATTCCAAAATAAGCTTAAAAGAAGAGTACAAGCTTACACAGTTCGTTTCACAAGTTTGAAGTGAATGAATGAATAACACGCAATGAGTGTGGTTAGAAATGAAATTTGGTTTACTTATATGACAATCCAAACATAGACAATCATCGTAGTGTCTTTAGAATTCGAAAATAAGATTTGAACTCCAAAATAAGCTTAAACGAAGAAAAGAAGCATTCAAAGTTCGTTTCACAAGTTTGAAGTGAATGAATGAATTACACGCAATGACAGTGGTTAGAAATGACATTTGGTTTACTTATATGACAATCCAAACATACACAATCATAGTAGTGTCTTTAGAATTCGAAAATAAGATTAGAATTCCAAAATAAGCTTAAAAGAAGAGTACAAGCATACATAGTTCGTTTCACAAGTTTGAAGTGAATGAATGAATTACACGCAATGAGTGTGGTTCGAAATGACATTTGGTTTACTTATATGACAATCCAAACATACACAATCATCGTAGTGTCTTTAGAATTCGAAAATAAGATTAGAATTCCAAAATAAGCTTAAAAGAAGAAAAGAAGCATTCACAGTTTGTTTCACAAGTTTGAATTGAATGTATGAATTACACGTAATGAGTGTGGTTTGAATTGACATTTGGTGTACTTATATGACAATCCTAACATACACAATCATCAAAGTGTCTTTATAATTCAAAAATAAGCTTAGAATTCAAAAATAAGCTTAAAAGAAGAAAAGAAGCATTCACAGTTCGTTTCACAAGTTTGAATTATATGTATGAATTACACGCAATGACTGTGGTTAGAAATGACATTTGGTTTACTTATATGACAATCCTAACATACACAATCATCATATTGTCTTTAGAATTCAAAAATAAGCTTAGAATTCCAACATCAGCTAAAAACAATAGTACAAGCTTACACAGTTCGTTTCACAAGTTTGACGTGAATGAATGAATTACACGCAGTGAGTGTGGTTCGAAATGACATTTGGTTTACTTATATGACAATCCAAACATACACAATCATCGTAGTGTCTTTAGAATTCGAAAATAAGCTTATAATACCAAAATAAGCTTAAAAGAAGAGTACAAGCATACACAGTTCGTTTCACAAGTGTGAAGTGAATGAATGAATTACACGCAATGAGTGTGGTTAGAAATGACATTTGGTTTACTTATATGACAATCCAAACATACACAATCATCGTAGTGTCTTTAGAATTCGAAAATAAGATTAGAATTCCAAAATAAGCTTAACAGAAGAAAAGAATCATTCACAGTTCGTTTCACAAGTTTGAATTGAATGTATGAATTACACGTAATGAGTGTGGTTTGAAATGACATTTGGTGTACTTATATGACAATCCTAACATGAAAAATCATCATAGTGTCTTTATAATTCAAAAATAAGGTTAGAATTCCAAAATAAGCTTAAAAGAAGAGTACAAGCTTACACAGTTCGTTTCACAAGTTTGAAGTGAATGAATGAATAACACGCAATGAGTGTGGTTAGAAATGAAATTTGGTTTACTTATATGACAATCCAAACATAGACAATCATCGTAGTGTCTTTAGAATTCGAAAATAAGATTTGAACTCCAAAATAAGCTTAAACGAAGAAAAGAAGCATTCAAAGTTCGTTTCACAAGTTTGAAGTGAATGAATGAATTACACGCAATGACAGTGGTTAGAAATGACATTTGGTTTACTTATATGACAATCCAAACATACACAATCATAGTAGTGTCTTTAGAATTCGAAAATAAGATTAGAATTCCAAAATAAGCTTAAAAGAAGAGTACAAGCATACACAGTTCGTTTCACAAGTTTGAAGTGAATGAATGAATTACGCACAATGAGTGTGGTTAGAAATGACATTTGGTTTACTTATATGACAATCCTAACATACACAATCATCATAGTGTCTTTAGAATTCAAAAATAAGCTTAGAATTCCAACATCAGCTAAAAACAATAGTACAAGCTTACACAGTTCGTTTCACAAGTTTGAAGTGAATGAATGAATTACACGCAGTGAGTGTGGTTCGAAATGACATTTGGTTTACTTATATGACAATCCAAACATACACAATCATCGTAGTGTCTTTAGAATTCGAAAATAAGCTTATAATACCAAAATAAGCTTAAAAGAAGAGTACAAGCATACACAGTTCGTTTCACAAGTGTGAAGTGAATGAATGAATTACACGCAATGAGTGTGGTTAGAAATGACATTTGGTTTACTTATATGACAATCCAAACATACACAATCATCGTAGTGTCTTTAGAATTCGAAAATAAGATTAGAATTCCAAAATAAGCTGAAAAGAAGAAAAGAAGCATTCACAGTTCGTTTCACAAGTTTGAATTATATGTATGAATTACACGCAATGACTGTGGTTAGAAATGACATTTGGTTTACTTATATGACAATCCACACATACACAATCATCGTAGTGTCTTTAGAATTCGAAAATAAGCTTAGAATACCTAAATAAGCTTAAAAGAAGAGTACAAGCATACATAGTTCGTTTCACAAGTTTGAAGTGAATGAATGAATTACGCGCAATGAGTGTGGTTAGAAATGACATTTGGTTTACTTATATGACAATCCTAACATACACAAACATCATAGTGTCTTTTGAATTCAAAAATAAGCTTAGAATTCCAACATCAGCTAAAAACAATAGTACAAGCTTACACAGTTCGTTTCACAAGTTTGAAGTGAATGAATGAATTACACGCAATGAGTGTGGTTCGAAATGACATTTGGTTTACTTATATGACAATCCAAACATACACAATCATCGTAGTGTCTTTAGAATTCGAAAATAAGATTAGAATTCCAAAATAAGCTTAAAAGAAGAAAAGAAGCATTCACAGTTTGTTTCACAAGTTTGAATTGAATGTATGAATTACACGTAATGAGTGTGGTTTGAATTGACATTTGGTGTACTTATATGACAATCCTAACATACACAATCATCAAAGTGTCTTTATATTTCAAAAATAAGCTTAGAATTCAAAAATAAGCTTAAAAGAAGAAAAGAAGCATTCACAGTTCGTTTCACAAGTTTGAATTATATGTATGAATTACACGCAATGACTGTGGTTAGAAATGACATTTGGTTTACTTATATGACAATCCTAACATACACAATCATCATATTGTCTTTAGAATTCAAAAATAAGCTTAGAATTCCAACATCAGCTAAAAACAATAGTACAAGCTTACACAGTTCGTTTCACAAGTTTGACGTGAAGAAATGAATTACACGCAGTGAGTGTGGTTCGAAATGACATTTGGTTTACTTATATGACAATCCAAACATACACAATCATCGTAGTGTCTTTAGAATTCGAAAATAAGCTTATAATACCAAAATAAGCTTAAAAGAAGAGTACAAGCATACACAGTTCGTTTCACAAGTGTGAAGTGAATGAATGAATTACACGCAATGAGTGTGGTTAGAAATGACATTTGGTTTACTTATATGACAATCCAAACATACACAATCATCGTAGTGTCTTTAGAATTCGAAAATAAGATTAGAATTCCAAAATAAGCTTAACAGAAGAAAAGAATCATTCACAGTTCGTTTCACAAGTTTGAATTGAATGTATGAATTACACGTAATGAGTGTGGTTTGAAATGACATTTGGTGTACTTATATGACAATCCTAACATGAAAAATCATCATAGTGTCTTTATAATTCAAAAATAAGGTTAGAATTCCAAAATAAGCTTAAAAGAAGAGTACAAGCTTACACAGTTCGTTTCACAAGTTTGAAGTGAATGAATGAATAACACGCAATGAGTGTGGTTAGAAATGAAATTTGGTTTACTTATATGACAATCCAAACATAGACAATCATCGTAGTGTCTTTAGAATTCGAAAATAAGATTTGAACTCCAAAATAAGCTTAAACGAAGAAAAGAAGCATTCAAAGTTCGTTTCACAAGTTTGAAGTGAATGAATGAATTACACGCAATGACAGTGGTTAGAAATGACATTTGGTTTACTTATATGACAATCCAAACATACACAATCATAGTAGTGTCTTTAGAATTCGAAAATAAGATTAGAATTCCAAAATAAGCTTAAAAGAAGAGTACAAGCATACACAGTTCGTTTCACAAGTTTGAAGTGAATGAATGAATTACGCACAATGAGTGTGGTTAGAAATGACATTTGGTTTACTTATATGACAATCCTAACATACACAATCATCATAGTGTCTTTAGAATTCAAAAATAAGCTTAGAATTCCAACATCAGCTAAAAACAATAGTACAAGCTTACACAGTTCGTTTCACAAGTTTGAAGTGAATGAATGAATTACACGCAGTGAGTGTGGTTCGAAATGACATTTGGTTTACTTATATGACAATCCAAACATACACAATCATCGTAGTGTCTTTAGAATTCGAAAATAAGCTTATAATACCAAAATAAGCTTAAAAGAAGAGTACAAGCATACACAGTTCGTTTCACAAGTGTGAAATGAATGAATGAATTACACGCAATGAGTGTGGTTAGAAATGACATTTGGTTTACTTATATGACAATCCAAACATACACAATCATCGTAGTGTCTTTAGAATTCGAAAATAAGCTTATAATACCAAAATAAGCTTAAAAGAAGAGTACAAGCATACACAGTTCGTTTCACAAGTGTGAAGTGAATGAATGAATTACACGCAATGAGTGTGGTTAGAAATGACATTTGGTTTACTTATATGACAATCCAAACATACACAATCATCGTAGTGTCTTTAGAATTCGAAAATAAGATTAGAATTCCAAAATAAGCTTAACAGAAGAAAAGAATCATTCACAGTTCGTTTCACAAGTTTGAATTGAATGTATGAATTACACGTAATGAGTGTGGTTTGAAATGACATTTGGTGTACTTATATGACAATCCTAACATGAAAAATCATCATAGTGTCTTTATAATTCAAAAATAAGGTTAGAATTCCAAAATAAGCTTAAAAGAAGAGTACAAGCTTACACAGTTCGTTTCACAAGTTTGAAGTGAATGAATGAATAACACGCAATGAGTGTGGTTAGAAATGAAATTTGGTTTACTTATATGACAATCCAAACATAGACAATCATCGTAGTGTCTTTAGAATTCGAAAATAAGATTTGAACTCCAAAATAAGCTTAAACGAAGAAAAGAAGCATTCAAAGTTCGTTTCACAAGTTTGAAGTGAATGAATGAATTACACGCAATGACAGTGGTTAGAAATGACATTTGGTTTACTTATATGACAATCCAAACATACACAATCATAGTAGTGTCTTTAGAATTCGAAAATAAGATTAGAATTCCAAAATAAGCTTAAAAGAAGAGTACAAGCATACACAGTTCGTTTCACAAGTTTGAAGTGAATGAATGAATTACGCACAATGAGTGTGGTTAGAAATGACATTTGGTTTACTTATATGACAATCCTAACATACACAATCATCATAGTGTCTTTAGAATTCAAAAATAAGCTTAGAATTCCAACATCAGCTAAAAACAATAGTACAAGCTTACACAGTTCGTTTCACAAGTTTGAAGTGAATGAATGAATTACACGCAGTGAGTGTGGTTCGAAATGACATTTGGTTTACTTATATGACAATCCAAACATACACAATCATCGTAGTGTCTTTAGAATTCGAAAATAAGCTTATAATACCAAAATAAGCTTAAAAGAAGAGTACAAGCATACACAGTTCGTTTCACAAGTGTGAAGTGAATGAATGAATTACACGCAATGAGTGTGGTTAGAAATGACATTTGGTTTACTTATATGACAATCCAAACATACACAATCATCGTAGTGTCTTTAGAATTCGAAAATAAGATTAGAATTCCAAAATAAGCTGAAAAGAAGAAAAGAAGCATTCACAGTTCGTTTCACAAGTTTGAATTATATGTATGAATTACACGCAATGACTGTGGTTAGAAATGACATTTGGTTTACTTATATGACAATCCACACATACACAATCATCGTAGTGTCTTTAGAATTCGAAAATAAGCTTAGAATACCTAAATAAGCTTAAAAGAAGAGTACAAGCATACATAGTTCGTTTCACAAGTTTGAAGTGAATGAATGAATTACGCGCAATGAGTGTGGTTAGAAATGACATTTGGTTTACTTATATGACAATCCTAACATACACAAACATCATAGTGTCTTTTGAATTCAAAAATAAGCTTAGAATTCCAACATCAGCTAAAAACAATAGTACAAGCTTACACAGTTCGTTTCACAAGTTTGAAGTGAATGAATGAATTACACGCAATGAGTGTGGTTCGAAATGACATTTGGTTTACTTATATGACAATCCAAACATACACAATCATCGTAGTGTCTTTAGAATTCGAAAATAAGATTAGAATTCCAAAATAAGCTTAAAAGAAGAAAAGAAGCATTCACAGTTTGTTTCACAAGTTTGAATTGAATGTATGAATTACACGTAATGAGTGTGGTTTGAATTGACATTTGGTGTACTTATATGACAATCCTAACATACACAATCATCAAAGTGTCTTTATATTTCAAAAATAAGCTTAGAATTCAAAAATAAGCTTAAAAGAAGAAAAGAAGCATTCACAGTTCGTTTCACAAGTTTGAATTATATGTATGAATTACACGCAATGACTGTGGTTAGAAATGACATTTGGTTTACTTATATGACAATCCTAACATACACAATCATCATATTGTCTTTAGAATTCAAAAATAAGCTTAGAATTCCAACATCAGCTAAAAACAATAGTACAAGCTTACACAGTTCGTTTCACAAGTTTGACGTGAAGAAATGAATTACACGCAGTGAGTGTGGTTCGAAATAACATTTGGTTTACTTATATGACAATCCAAACATACACAATCATCGTAGTGTCTTTAGAATTCGAAAATAAGCTTATAATACCAAAATAAGCTTAAAAGAAGAGTACAAGCATACACAGTTCGTTTCACAAGTGTGAAGTGAATGAATGAATTACACGCAATGAGTGTGGTTAGAAATGACATTTGGTTTACTTATATGACAATCCAAACATACACAATCATCGTAGTGTCTTTAGAATTCGAAAATAAGATTAGAATTCCAAAATAAGCTTAACAGAAGAAAAGAATCATTCACAGTTCGTTTCACAAGTTTGAATTGAATGTATGAATTACACGTAATGAGTGTGGTTTGAAATGACATTTGGTGTACTTATATGACAATCCTAACATGAACAATCATCATAGTGTCTTTATAATTCAAAAATAAGCTTAGAATTCCAAAATAAGCTTAAAAGAAGAGTACAAGCTTACACAGTTCGTTTCACAAGTTTGAAGTGAATGAATGAATAACACGCAATGAGTGTGGTTAGAAATGAAATTTGGTTTACTTATATGACAATCCAAACATAGACAATCATCGTAGTGTCTTTAGAATTCGAAAATAAGATTTGAACTCCAAAATAAGCTTAAACGAAGAAAAGAAGCATTCAAAGTTCGTTTCACAAGTTTGAAGTGAATGAATGAATTACACGCAATGACAGTGGTTAGAAATGACATTTGGTTTACTTATATGACAATCCAAACATACACAATCATAGTAGTGTCTTTAGAATTCGAAAATAAGATTAGAATTCCAAAATAAGCTTAAAAGAAGAGTACAAGCATACACAGTTCGTTTCACAAGTTTGAAGTGAATGAATGAATTACGCACAATGAGTGTGGTTAGAAATGACATTTGGTTTACTTATATGACAATCCTAACATACACAATCATCATAGTGTCTTTAGAATTCAAAAATAAGCTTAGAATTCCAACATCAGCTAAAAACAATAGTACAAGCTTACACAGTTCGTTTCACAAGTGTGAAGTGAATGAATGAATTAAACGCAATGAGTGTGGTTAAAAATGACATTTGGTTTTCTTATATGACAATCCAAACATACACAATCATCGTAGTGTCTTTAGAATTCGAAAATAAGATTAGAATTCCAAAATAAGCTTAAAAGAAGAAAAGAAGCATTCACAGTTCGTTTCACAAGTTTGAATTATATGTATGAATTACACGCAATGACTGTGGTTAGAAATGACATTTGGTTTACTTATATGACAATCCAAACATACACAATCATCGTAGTGTCTTTAGAATTCGAAAATAAGCTTAGAATACCTAAATAAGCTTAAAAGACGAGTACAAGCATACATAGTTCGTTTCACAAGTTTGAAGTGAATGAATGAATTACGCGCAATGAGTGTGGTTAGAAATGACATTTGGTTTACTTATATGACAATCCTAACATACACAAACATCATAGTGTCTTTTGAATTCAAAAATAAGCTTAGAATTCCAACATCAGCTAAAAACAATAGTACAAGCTTACACAGTTCGTTTCACAAGTTTGAAGTGAATGAATGAATTACACGCAATGAGTGTGGTTCGAAATGACATTTGGTTTACTTATATGACAATCCAAACATACACAATCATCGTAGTGTCTTTAGAATTCGAAAATAAGATTAGAATTCCAAAATAAGCTTAAAAGAAGAAAAGAAGCATTCACAGTTTGTTTCACAAGTTTGAATTGAATGTATGAATTACACGTAATGAGTGTGGTTTGAATTGACATTTGGTGTACTTATATGACAATCCTAACATACACAATCATCAAAGTGTCTTTATAATTCAAATATAAGCTTAGAATTCAAAAATAAGCTTAAAAGAAGAAAAGAAGCATTCACAGTTCGTTTCACAAGTTTGAATTATATGTATGAATTACACGCAATGACTGTGGTTAGAAATGACATTTGGTTTACTTATATGACAATCCTAACATACACAATCATCATATTGTCTTTAGAATTCAAAAATAAGCTTAGAATTCCAACATCAGCTAAAAACAATAGTACAAGCTTACACAGTTCGTTTCACAAGTTTGACGTGAATGAATGAATTACACGCAGTGAGTGTGGTTCGAAATGACATTTGGTTTACTTATATGACAATCCAAACATACACAATCATCGTAGTGTCTTTAGAATTCGAAAATAAGATTAGAATTCCAAAATAAGCTTAAAAGAAGAAAAGAAGCATTCACAGTTCGTTTCACAAGTTTGAATTATATGTATGAATTACACGCAATGACTGTGGTTAGAAATGACATTTGGTTTACTTATATGACAATCCAAACATACACAATCATCGTAGTGTCTTTAGAATTCGAAAATAAGATTAGAATTCCAAAATAAGCTTAAAAGAAGAAAAGAAGCATTCACAGTTCGTTTCACAAGTTTGAATTATATGTATGAATTACACGCAATGACTGTGGTTAGAAATGACATTTGGTTTACTTATATGACAATCCAAACATACACAATCATCGTAGTGTCTTTAGAATTCGAAAATAAGCTTAGAATACCAAAATAACCTTAAAAGAAGAGTACAATCATACACAGTTCGTTTCACAAGTTTGAAGTGAATGAATGAATTACGTGCAATGAGTGTGGTTAGAAATGACATTTGGTTTACTTATATGACAATCCTAACATACACAATCATCATAGTGTCTTCAGAATTCAAAAATAAGCTTAGAATTCCAACATCAGCTAAAAACAATAGTACAAGCTTACACAGTTCGTTTCACAAGTGTGAAGTGAATGAATGAATTACACGCAATGAGTGTGGTTAGAAATGACATTTGGTTTACTTATATGACAATCCAAACATACACAATCATCGTAGTGTCTTTAGAATTCGAAAATAAGATTAGAATTCCAAAATAAGCTTAAAAGAAGAAAAGAAGCATTCACAGTTCGTTTCACAAGTTTGAATTATATGTATGAATTACACGCAATGACTGTGGTTAGAAATGACATTTGGTTTACTTATATGTCAATCCAAACATACACAATCATCGTAGTGTCTTTAGAATTCGAAAATAAGCTTAGAATACCAAAATAAGCTTAAAAGAAGAGTACAAGCATACATAGTTCGTTTCACAAGTTTGAAGTGAATGAATGAATTACGCGCAATGAGTGTGGTTAGAAATGACATTTGGTTTACTTATATGACAATCCTAACATACACAATCATCATAGTGTCTTTTGAATTCAAAAATAAGCTTAGAATTCCAACATCAGCTAAAAACAATAGTACAAGCTTACACAGTTCGTTTCACAAGTTTGAAGTGAATGAATGAATTACACGCAATGAGTGTGGTTCGAAATGAAATTTGGTTTACTTATATGACAATCCAAACATACACAATCATCGTAGTGTCTTTAGAATTCGAAAATAATATTAGAATTCCAAAATAAGCTTAAAAGAAGAAAAGAAGCATTCACAGTTTGTTTCACAAGTTTGAATTGAATGTATGAATTACACGTAATGAGTGTGGTTTGAATTGACATTTTGTGTACTTATATGACAATCCTAACATACACAATCATCAAAGTGTCTTTATAATTCAAGAATAAGCTTAGAATTCCAAAATAAGCTTAAAAGAAGAAAATAAGCATTCACTGTTCGTTTCACAACTTTAAATTATATGTATGAATTACACGCAATGACTGTCGTTAGAAATGACATTTGGTTTACTTATATGACAATCCAAACATACACAATCATCGTAGTGTCTTTAGAATTCGAAAATAAGCTTAGAATACCAAAATAACCTTAAAAGAATAGTACAATCATACACAGTTCGTTTCACAAGTTTGAAGTGAATGAATGAATTACGCGCAATGAGTGTGGTTAGAAATGACATTTGGTTTACTTATATGACAATCCTAACATACACAATCATCGTAGTGTCTTTAGAATTCGAAAATAAGATTAGAATTCCAAAATAAGCTTAAAAGGAGAAAAGAAGCATTCACAGTTCGTTTCACAAGTTTGAATTATATGTATGAATTACACGCAATGACTGTGGTTAGAAATGACATTTGGTTTACTTATATGACAATCCAAACATACACAATCATCGTAGTGTCTTTAGAATTCGAAAATAATATTAGAATTCCAAAATAAGCTTAAAAGAAGAAAAGAAGCATTCACAGTTTGTTTCACAAGTTTGAATTGAATGTATGAATTACACGTAATGAGTGTGGTTTGAATTGACATTTTGTGTACTTATATGACAATCCTAACATACACAATCATCAAAGTGTCTTTATAATTCAAGAATAAGCTTAGAATTCCAAAATAAGCTTAAAAGAAGAAAATAAGCATTCACTGTTCGTTTCACAACTTTAAATTATATGTATGAATTACACGCAATGACTGTCGTTAGAAATGACATTTGGTTTACTTATATGACAATCCAAACATACACAATCATCGTAGTGTCTTTAGAATTCGAAAATAAGCTTAGAATACCAAAATAACCTTAAAAGAATAGTACAATCATACACAGTTCGTTTCACAAGTTTGAAGTGAATGAATGAATTACGCGCAATGAGTGTGGTTAGAAATGACATTTGGTTTACTTATATGACAATCCTAACATACACAATCATCGTAGTGTCTTTAGAATTCGAAAATAAGATTAGAATTCCAAAATAAGCTTAAAAGGAGAAAAGAAGCATTCACAGTTCGTTTCACAAGTTTGAATTATATGTATGAATTACACGCAATGACTGTGGTTAGAAATGACATTTGGTTTACTTATATGACAATCCAAACATACACAATCATCGTAGTGTCTTTAGAATTCGAAAATAAGCTTAGAATACCAAAATAACCTTAAAAGAAGAGTACAATCATACACAGTTCGTTTCACAAGTTTGAAGTGAATGAATGAATTACGTGCAATGAGTGTGGTTAGAAATGACATTTGGTTTACTTATATGACAATCCTAACATACACAATCATCATAGTGTCTTTTGAATTCAAAAATAAGCTTAGAATTCCAACATCAGCTAAAAACAATAGTACAAGCTTACACAGTTCGTTTCACAAGTTTGAAGTGAATGAATGAATTACACGCAATGAGTGTGGTTCGAAATGAAATTTGGTTTACTTATATGACAATCCAAACATACACAATCATCGTAGTGTCTTTAGAATTCGAAAATAAGATTAGAATTCCAAAATAAGCTTAAAAGAAGAAAAGAAGCATTCACAGTTTGTTTCACAAGTTTGAATTGAATGTATGAATTACACGTAATGAGTGTGGTTTGAATTGACATTTTGTGTACTTATATGACAATCCTAACATACACAATCATCAAAGTGTCTTTATAATTCAAGAATAAGCTTAGAATTCCAAAATAAGCTTAAAAGAAGAAAATAAGCATTCACTGTTCGTTTCACAACTTTAAATTATATGTATGAATTACACGCAATGACTGTCGTTAGAAATGACATTTGGTTTACTTATATGACAATCCAAACATACACAATCATCGTAGTGTCTTTAGAATTCGAAAATAAGCTTAGAATACCAAAATAACCTTAAAAGAATAGTACAATCATACACAGTTCGTTTCACAAGTTTGAAGTGAATGAATGAATTACGCGCAATGAGTGTGGTTAGAAATGACATTTGGTTTACTTATATGACAATCCTAACATACACAATCATCGTAGTGTCTTTAGAATTCGAAAATAAGATTAGAATTCCAAAATAAGCTTAAAAGGAGAAAAGAAGCATTCACAGTTCGTTTCACAAGTTTGAATTATATGTATGAATTACACGCAATGACTGTGGTTAGAAATGACATTTGGTTTACTTATATGACAATCCAAACATACACAATCATCGTAGTGTCTTTAGAATTCGAAAATAAGCTTAGAATACCAAAATAACCTTAAAAGAAGAGTACAATCATACACAGTTCGTTTCACAAGTTTGAAGTGAATGAATGAATTACGTGCAATGAGTGTGGTTAGAAATGACATTTGGTTTACTTATATGACAATCCTAACATACACAATCATCATAGTGTCTTTAGAATTCAAAAATAAGCTTAGAATTCCAACATCAGCTAAAAACAATAGTACAAGCTTACACAGTTCGTTTCACAAGTGTGAAGTGAATGAATGAATTACACGCAATGAGTGTGGTTAGAAATGACATTTGGTTTGCTTATATGACAATCCTAACATACACAATCATCATAGTGTCTTTATAATTCAAAAATAAGCTGAGAATTCCAAAATAACCTTAAAAGAAGAAAAGAAGCATTCACAGTTCGTTTCACAAGTTTGAATTATATGTATGAATTACACGCAATGACTGTGGTTAGAAATGACATTTGGTTTACTTATATGACAATCCACACATACACAATCATCGTAGTGTCTTTAGAATTCGAAAATAAGCTTAGAATACCTAAATAAGCTTAAAAGAAGAGTACAAGCATACATAGTTCGTTTCACAAGTTTGAAGTGAATGAATGAATTACGCGCAATGAGTGTGGTTAGAAATGACATTTGGTTTACTTATATGACAATCCTAACATACACAAACATCATAGTGTCTTTTGAATTCAAAAATAAGCTTAGAATTCCAACATCAGCTAAAAACAATAGTACAAGCTTACACAGTTCGTTTCACAAGTTTGAAGTGAATGAATGAATTACACGCAATGAGTGTGGTTCGAAATGACATTTGGTTTACTTATATGACAATCCAAACATACACAATCATCGTAGTGTCTTTAGAATTCGAAAATAAGATTAGAATTCCAAAATAAGCTTAAAAGAAGAAAAGAAGCATTCACAGTTTGTTTCACAAGTTTGAATTGAATGTATGAATTACACGTAATGAGTGTGGTTTGAATTGACATTTGGTGTACTTATATGACAATCCTAACATACACAATCATCAAAGTGTCTTTATATTTCAAAAATAAGCTTAGAATTCAAAAATAAGCTTAAAAGAAGAAAAGAAGCATTCACAGTACGTTTCACAAGTTTGAATTATATGTATGAATTACACGCAATGACTGTGGTTAGAAATGACATTTGGTTTACTTATATGACAATCCTAACATACACAATCATCATATTGTCTTTAGAATTCAAAAATAAGCTTAGAATTCCAACATCAGCTAAAAACAATAGTACAAGCTTACACAGTTCGTTTCACAAGTTTGACGTGAAGAAATGAATTACACGCAGTGAGTGTGGTTCGAAATGACATTTGGTTTACTTATATGACAATCCAAACATACACAATCATCGTAGTGTCTTTAGAATTCGAAAATAAGCTTATAATACCAAAATAAGCTTAAAAGAAGAGTACAAGCATACACAGTTCGTTTCACAAGTGTGAAGTGAATGAATGAATTACACGCAATGAGTGTGGTTAGAAATGACATTTGGTTTACTTATATGACAATCCAAACATACACAATCATCGTAGTGTCTTTAGAATTCGAAAATAAGATTAGAATTCCAAAATAAGCTTAACAGAAGAAAAGAATCATTCACAGTTCGTTTCACAAGTTTGAATTGAATGTATGAATTACACGTAATGAGTGTGGTTTGAAATGACATTTGGTGTACTTATATGACAATCCTAACATGAACAATCATCATAGTGTCTTTATAATTCAAAAATAAGCTTAGAATTCCAAAATAAGCTTAAAAGAAGAGTACAAGCTTACACAGTTCGTTTCACAAGTTTGAAGTGAATGAATGAATAACACGCAATGAGTGTGGTTAGAAATGAAATTTGGTTTACTTATATGACAATCCAAACATAGACAATCATCGTAGTGTCTTTAGAATTCGAAAATAAGATTTGAACTCCAAAATAAGCTTAAACGAAGAAAAGAAGCATTCAAAGTTCGTTTCACAAGTTTGAAGTGAATGAATGAATTACACGCAATGACAGTGGTTAGAAATGACATTTGGTTTACTTATATGACAATCCAAACATACACAATCATAGTAGTGTCTTTAGAATTCGAAAATAAGATTAGAATTCCAAAATAAGCTTAAAAGAAGAGTACAAGCATACACAGTTCGTTTCACAAGTTTGAAGTGAATGAATGAATTACGCACAATGAGTGTGGTTAGAAATGACATTTGGTTTACTTATATGACAATCCTAACATACACAATCATCATAGTGTCTTTAGAATTCAAAAATAAGCTTAGAATTCCAACATCAGCTAAAAACAATAGTACAAGCTTACACAGTTCGTTTCACAAGTGTGAAGTGAATGAATGAATTAAACGCAATGAGTGTGGTTAAAAATGACATTTGGTTTTCTTATATGACAATCCAAACATACACAATCATCGTAGTGTCTTTAGAATTCGAAAATAAGATTAGAATTCCAAAATAAGCTTAAAAGAAGAAAAGAAGCATTCACAGTTCGTTTCACAAGTTTGAATTATATGTATGAATTACACGCAATGACTGTGGTTAGAAATGACATTTGGTTTACTTATATGACAATCCAAACATACACAATCATCGTAGTGTCTTTAGAATTCGAAAATAAGCTTAGAATACCTAAATAAGCTTAAAAGAAGAGTACAAGCATACATAGTTCGTTTCACAAGTTTGAAGTGAATGAATGAATTACGCGCAATGAGTGTGGTTAGAAATGACATTTGGTTTACTTATATGACAATCCTAACATACACAAACATCATAGTGTCTTTTGAATTCAAAAATAAGCTTAGAATTCCAACATCAGCTAAAAACAATAGTACAAGCTTACAAAGTTCGTTTCACAAGTTTGAAGTGAATGAATGAATTACACGCAATGAGTGTGGTTCGAAATGACATTTGGTTTACTTATATGACAATCCAAACATACACAATCATCGTAGTGTCTTTAGAATTCGAAAATAAGATTAGAATTCCAAAATAAGCTTAAAAGAAGAAAAGAAGCATTCACAGTTTGTTTCACAAGTTTGAATTGAATGTATGAATTACACGTAATGAGTGTGGTTTGAATTGACATTTGGTGTACTTATATGACAATCCTAACATACACAATCATCAAAGTGTCTTTATAATTCAAATATAAGCTTAGAATTCAAAAATAAGCTTAAAAGAAGAAAAGAAGCATTCACAGTTCGTTTCACAAGTTTGAATTATATGTATAAATTACACGCAATGACTGTGGTTAGAAATGACATTTGGTTTACTTATATGACAATCCTAACATACACAATCATCATATTGTCTTTAGAATTCAAAAATAAGCTTAGAATTCCAACATCAGCTAAAAACAATAGTACAAGCTTACACAGTTCGTTTCACAAGTTTGACGTGAATGAATGAATTACACGCAGTGAGTGTGGTTCGAAATGACATTTGGTTTACTTATATGACAATCCAAACATACACAATCATCGTAGTGTCTTTAGAATTCGAAAATAAGATTAGAATTCCAAAATAAGCTTAAAAGAAGAAAAGAAGCATTCACAGTTCGTTTCACAAGTTTGAATTATATGTATGAATTACACGCAATGACTGTGGTTAGAAATGACATTTGGTTTACTTATATGACAATCCAAACATACACAATCATCGTAGTGTCTTTAGAATTCGAAAATAAGATTAGAATTCCAAAATAAGCTTAAAAGAAGAAAAGAAGCATTCACAGTTCGTTTCACAAGTTTGAATTATATGTATGAATTACACGCAATGACTGTGGTTAGAAATGACATTTGGTTTACTTATATGACAATCCAAACATACACAATCATCGTAGTGTCTTTAGAATTCGAAAATAAGCTTAGAATACCAAAATAACCTTAAAAGAAGAGTACAATCATACACAGTTCGTTTCACAAGTTTGAAGTGAATGAATGAATTACGTGCAATGAGTGTGGTTAGAAATGACATTTGGTTTACTTATATGACAATCCTAACATACACAATCATCATAGTGTCTTCAGAATTCAAAAATAAGCTTAGAATTCCAACATCAGCTAAAAACAATAGTACAAGCTTACACAGTTCGTTTCACAAGTGTGAAGTGAATGAATGAATTACACGCAATGAGTGTGGTTAGAAATGACATTTGGTTTACTTATATGACAATCCAAACATACACAATCATCGTAGTGTCTTTAGAATTCGAAAATAAGATTAGAATTCCAAAATAAGCTTAAAAGAAGAAAAGAAGCATTCACAGTTCGTTTCACAAGTTTGAATTATATGTATGAATTACACGCAATGACTGTGGTTAGAAATGACATTTGGTTTACTTATATGTCAATCCAAACATACACAATCATCGTAGTGTCTTTAGAATTCGAAAATAAGCTTAGAATACCAAAATAAGCTTAAAAGAAGAGTACAAGCATACATAGTTCGTTTCACAAGTTTGAAGTGAATGAATGAATTACGCGCAATGAGTGTGGTTAGAAATGACATTTGGTTTACTTATATGACAATCCTAACATACACAATCATCATAGTGTCTTTTGAATTCAAAAATAAGCTTAGAATTCCAACATCAGCTAAAAACAATAGTACAAGCTTACACAGTTCGTTTCACAAGTTTGAAGTGAATGAATGAATTACACGCAATGAGTGTGGTTCGAAATGAAATTTGGTTTACTTATATGACAATCCAAACATACACAATCATCGTAGTGTCTTTAGAATTCGAAAATAATATTAGAATTCCAAAATAAGCTTAAAAGAAGAAAAGAAGCATTCACAGTTTGTTTCACAAGTTTGAATTGAATGTATGAATTACACGTAATGAGTGTGGTTTGAATTGACATTTTGTGTACTTATATGACAATCCTAACATACACAATCATCAAAGTGTCTTTATAATTCAAGAATAAGCTTAGAATTCCAAAATAAGCTTAAAAGAAGAAAATAAGCATTCACTGTTCGTTTCACAACTTTAAATTATATGTATGAATTACACGCAATGACTGTCGTTAGAAATGACATTTGGTTTACTTATATGACAATCCAAACATACACAATCATCGTAGTGTCTTTAGAATTCGAAAATAAGCTTAGAATACCAAAATAACCTTAAAAGAATAGTACAATCATACACAGTTCGTTTCACAAGTTTGAAGTGAATGAATGAATTACGCGCAATGAGTGTGGTTAGAAATGACATTTGGTTTACTTATATGACAATCCTAACATACACAATCATCGTAGTGTCTTTAGAATTCGAAAATAAGATTAGAATTCCAAAATAAGCTTAAAAGGAGAAAAGAAGCATTCACAGTTCGTTTCACAAGTTTGAATTATATGTATGAATTACACGCAATGACTGTGGTTAGAAATGACATTTGGTTTACTTATATGACAATCCAAACATACACAATCATCGTAGTGTCTTTAGAATTCGAAAATAAGCTTAGAATACCAAAATAACCTTAAAAGAAGAGTACAATCATACACAGTTCGTTTCACAAGTTTGAAGTGAATGAATGAATTACGTGCAATGAGTGTGGTTAGAAATGACATTTGGTTTACTTATATGACAATCCTAACATACACAATCATCATAGTGTCTTTTGAATTCAAAAATAAGCTTAGAATTCCAACATCAGCTAAAAACAATAGTACAAGCTTACACAGTTCGTTTCACAAGTTTGAAGTGAATGAATGAATTACACGCAATGAGTGTGGTTCGAAATGAAATTTGGTTTACTTATATGACAATCCAAACATACACAATCATCGTAGTGTCTTTAGAATTCGAAAATAAGATTAGAATTCCAAAATAAGCTTAAAAGAAGAAAAGAAGCATTCACAGTTTGTTTCACATGTTTGAATTGAATGTATGAATTACACGTAATGAGTGTGGTTTGAATTGACATTTTGTGTACTTATATGACAATCCTAACATACACAATCATCAAAGTGTCTTTATAATTCAAGAATAAGCTTAGAATTCCAAAATAAGCTTAAAAGAAGAAAATAAGCATTCACTGTTCGTTTCACAACTTTAAATTATATGTATGAATTACACGCAATGACTGTCGTTAGAAATGACATTTGGTTTACTTATATGACAATCCAAACATACACAATCATCGTAGTGTCTTTAGAATTCGAAAATAAGCTTAGAATACCAAAATAACCTTAAAAGAATAGTACAATCATACACAGTTCGTTTCACAAGTTTGAAGTGAATGAATGAATTACGCGCAATGAGTGTGGTTAGAAATGACATTTGGTTTACTTATATGACAATCCTAACATACACAATCATCGTAGTGTCTTTAGAATTCGAAAATAAGATTAGAATTCCAAAATAAGCTTAAAAGGAGAAAAGAAGCATTCACAGTTCGTTTCACAAGTTTGAATTATATGTATGAATTACACGCAATGACTGTGGTTAGAAATGACATTTGGTTTACTTATATGACAATCCAAACATACACAATCATCGTAGTGTCTTTAGAATTCGAAAATAAGCTTAGAATACCAAAATAACCTTAAAAGAAGAGTACAATCATACACAGTTCGTTTCACAAGTTTGAAGTGAATGAATGAATTACGTGCAATGAGTGTGGTTAGAAATGACATTTGGTTTACTTATATGACAATCCTAACATACACAATCATCATAGTGTCTTTAGAATTCAAAAATAAGCTTAGAATTCCAACATCAGCTAAAAACAATAGTACAAGCTTACACAGTTCGTTTCACAAGTGTGAAGTGAATGAATGAATTACACGCAATGAGTGTGGTTAGAAATGACATTTGGTTTACTTATATGACAATCCAAACATACACAATCATCGTAGTGTCTTTAGAATTCGAAAATAAGATTAGAATTCCAAAATAAGCTTAAAAGAAGAAAAGAAGCATTCACAGTTCGTTTCACAAGTTTGAATTATATGTATGAATTACACGCAATGACTGTGGTTAGAAATGACATTTGGTTTACTTATATGACAATCCAAACATACACAATCATCGTAGTGTCTTTAGAATTCGAAAATAAGCTTAGAATACCAAAATAACCTTAAAAGAAGAGTACAATCATACACAGTTCGTTTCACAAGTTTGAAGTGAATGAATGAATTACGTGCAATGAGTGTGGTTAGAAATGACATTTGGTTTACTTATATGACAATCCTAACATACACAATCATCATAGTGTCTTCAGAATTCAAAAATAAGCTTAGAATTCCAACATCAGCTAAAAACAATAGTACAAGCTTACACAGTTCGTTTCACAAGTGTGAAGTGAATGAATGAATTACACGCAATGAGTGTGGTTAGAAATGACATTTGGTTTACTTATATGACAATCCAAACATACACAATCATCGTAGTGTCTTTAGAATTCGAAAATAAGATTAGAATTCCAAAATAAGCTTAAAAGAAGAAAAGAAGCATTCACAGTTCGTTTCACAAGTTTGAATTATATGTATGAATTACACGCAATGACTGTGGTTAGAAATGACATTTGGTTTACTTATATGTCAATCCAAACATACACAATCATCGTAGTGTCTTTAGAATTCGAAAATAAGCTTAGAATACCAAAATAAGCTTAAAAGAAGAGTACAAGCATACATAGTTCGTTTCACAAGTTTGAAGTGAATGAATGAATTACGCGCAATGAGTGTGGTTAGAAATGACATTTGGTTTACTTATATGACAATCCTAACATACACAATCATCATAGTGTCTTTTGAATTCAAAAATAAGCTTAGAATTCCAACATCAGCTAAAAACAATAGTACAAGCTTACACAGTTCGTTTCACAAGTTTGAAGTGAATGAATGAATTACACGCAATGAGTGTGGTTCGAAATGAAATTTGGTTTACTTATATGACAATCCAAACATACACAATCATCGTAGTGTCTTTAGAATTCGAAAATAATATTAGAATTCCAAAATAAGCTTAAAAGAAGAAAAGAAGCATTCACAGTTTGTTTCACAAGTTTGAATTGAATGTATGAATTACACGTAATGAGTGTGGTTTGAATTGACATTTTGTGTACTTATATGACAATCCTAACATACACAATCATCAAAGTGTCTTTATAATTCAAGAATAAGCTTAGAATTCCAAAATAAGCTTAAAAGAAGAAAATAAGCATTCACTGTTCGTTTCACAACTTTAAATTATATGTATGAATTACACGCAATGACTGTCGTTAGAAATGACATTTGGTTTACTTATATGACAATCCAAACATACACAATCATCGTAGTGTCTTTAGAATTCGAAAATAAGCTTAGAATACCAAAATAACCTTAAAAGAATAGTACAATCATACACAGTTCGTTTCACAAGTTTGAAGTGAATGAATGAATTACGCGCAATGAGTGTGGTTAGAAATGACATTTGGTTTACTTATATGACAATCCTAACATACACAATCATCGTAGTGTCTTTAGAATTCGAAAATAAGATTAGAATTCCAAAATAAGCTTAAAAGGAGAAAAGAAGCATTCACAGTTCGTTTCACAAGTTTGAATTATATGTATGAATTACACGCAATGACTGTGGTTAGAAATGACATTTGATTTACTTATATGACAATCCAAACATACACAATCATCGTAGTGTCTTTAGAATTCGAAAATAAGCTTAGAATACCAAAATAACCTTAAAAGAAGAGTACAATCATACACAGTTCGTTTCACAAGTTTGAAGTGAATGAATGAATTACGTGCAATGAGTGTGGTTAGAAATGACATTTGGTTTACTTATATGACAATCCTAACATACACAATCATCATAGTGTCTTTTGAATTCAAAAATAAGCTTAGAATTCCAACATCAGCTAAAAACAATAGTACAAGCTTACACAGTTCGTTTCACAAGTTTGAAGTGAATGAATGAATTACACGCAATGAGTGTGGTTCGAAATGAAATTTGGTTTACTTATATGACAATCCAAACATACACAATCATCGTAGTGTCTTTAGAATTCGAAAATAAGATTAGAATTCCAAAATAAGCTTAAAAGAAGAAAAGAAGCATTCACAGTTTGTTTCACATGTTTGAATTGAATGTATGAATTACACGTAATGAGTGTGGTTTGAATTGACATTTTGTGTACTTATATGACAATCCTAACATACACAATCATCAAAGTGTCTTTATAATTCAAGAATAAGCTTAGAATTCCAAAATAAGCTTAAAAGAAGAAAATAAGCATTCACTGTTCGTTTCACAACTTTAAATTATATGTATGAATTACACGCAATGACTGTCGTTAGAAATGACATTTGGTTTACTTATATGACAATCCAAACATACACAATCATCGTAGTGTCTTTAGAATTCGAAAATAAGCTTAGAATACCAAAATAACCTTAAAAGAATAGTACAATCATACACAGTTCGTTTCACAAGTTTGAAGTGAATGAATGAATTACGCGCAATGAGTGTGGTTAGAAATGACATTTGGTTTACTTATATGACAATCCTAACATACACAATCATCGTAGTGTCTTTAGAATTCGAAAATAAGATTAGAATTCCAAAATAAGCTTAAAAGGAGAAAAGAAGCATTCACAGTTCGTTTCACAAGTTTGAATTATATGTATGAATTACACGCAATGACTGTGGTTAGAAATGACATTTGGTTTACTTATATGACAATCCAAACATACACAATCATCGTAGTGTCTTTAGAATTCGAAAATAAGCTTAGAATACCAAAATAACCTTAAAAGAAGAGTACAATCATACACAGTTCGTTTCACAAGTTTGAAGTGAATGAATGAATTACGTGCAATGAGTGTGGTTAGAAATGACATTTGGTTTACTTATATGACAATCCTAACATACACAATCATCATAGTGTCTTTAGAATTCAAAAATAAGCTTAGAATTCCAACATCAGCTAAAAACAATAGTACAAGCTTACACAGTTCGTTTCACAAGTGTGAAGTGAATGAATGAATTACACGCAATGAGTGTGGTTAGAAATGACATTTGGTTTACTTATATGACAATCCAAACATACACAATCATCGTAGTGTCTTTAGAATTCGAAAATAAGATTAGAATTCCAAAATAAGCTTAAAAGAAGAAAAGAAGCATTCACAGTTCGTTTCACAAGTTTGAATTATATGTATGAATTACACGCAATGACTGTGGTTAGAAATGACATTTGGTTTACTTATATGACAATCCAAACATACACAATCATCGTAGTGTCTTTAGAATTCGAAAATAAGCTTAGAATACCAAAATAACCTTAAAAGAATAGTACAATCATACACAGTTCGTTTCACAAGTTTGAAGTGAATGAATGAATTACGCGCAATGAGTGTGGTTAGAAATGACATTTGGTTTACTTATATGACAATCCTAACATACACAATCATCGTAGTGTCTTTAGAATTCGAAAATAAGATTAGAATTCCAAAATAAGCTTAAAAGGAGAAAAGAAGCATTCACAGTTCGTTTCACAAGTTTGAATTATATGTATGAATTACACGCAATGACTGTGGTTAGAAATGACATTTGGTTTACTTATATGACAATCCAAACATACACAATCATCGTAGTGTCTTTAGAATTCGAAAATAAGCTTAGAATACCAAAATAACCTTAAAAGAAGAGTACAATCATACACAGTTCGTTTCACAAGTTTGAAGTGAATGAATGAATTACGTGCAATGAGTGTGGTTAGAAATGACATTTGGTTTACTTATATGACAATCCTAACATACACAATCATCATAGTGTCTTTAGAATTCAAAAATAAGCTTAGAATTCCAACATCAGCTAAAAACAATAGTACAAGCTTACACAGTTCGTTTCACAAGTGTGAAGTGAATGAATGAATTACACGCAATGAGTGTGGTTAGAAATGACATTTGGTTTACTTATATGACAATCCAAACATACACAATCATCGTAGTGTCTTTAGAATTCGAAAATAAGATTAGAATTCCAAAATAAGCTTAAAAGAAGAAAAGAAGCATTCACAGTTCGTTTCACAAGTTTGAATTATATGTATGAATTACACGCAATGACTGTGGTTAGAAATGACATTTGGTTTACTTATATGACAATCCAAACATACACAATCATCGTAGTGTCTTTAGAATTCGAAAATAAGCTTAGAATACCAAAATAACCTTAAAAGAAGAGTACAATCATACACAGTTCGTTTCACAAGTTTGAAGTGAATGAATGAATTACGTGCAATGAGTGTGGTTAGAAATGACATTTGGTTTACTTATATGACAATCCTAACATACACAATCATCATAGTGTCTTCAGAATTCAAAAATAAGCTTAGAATTCCAACATCAGCTAAAAACAATAGTACAAGCTTACACAGTTCGTTTCACAAGTGTGAAGTGAATGAATGAATTACACGCAATGAGTGTGGTTAGAAATGACATTTGGTTTACTTATATGACAATCCAAACATACACAATCATCGTAGTGTCTTTAGAATTCGAAAATAAGATTAGAATTCCAAAATAAGCTTAAAAGAAGAAAAGAAGCATTCACAGTTCGTTTCACAAGTTTGAATTATATGTATGAATTACACGCAATGACTGTGGTTAGAAATGACATTTGGTTTACTTATATGTCAATCCAAACATACACAATCATCGTAGTGTCTTTAGAATTCGAAAATAAGCTTAGAATACCAAAATAAGCTTAAAAGAAGAGTACAAGCATACATAGTTCGTTTCACAAGTTTGAAGTGAATGAATGAATTACGCGCAATGAGTGTGGTTAGAAATGACATTTGGTTTACTTATATGACAATCCTAACATACACAATCATCATAGTGTCTTTTGAATTCAAAAATAAGCTTAGAATTCCAACATCAGCTAAAAACAATAGTACAAGCTTACACAGTTCGTTTCACAAGTTTGAAGTGAATGAATGAATTACACGCAATGAGTGTGGTTCGAAATGACATTTGGTTTACTTATATGACAATCCAAACATACACAATCATCGTAGTGTCTTTAGAATTCGAAAATAAGATTAGAATTCCAAAATAAGCTTAAAAGAAGAAAAGAAGCATTCACAGTTTGTTTCACAAGTTTGAATTGAATGTATGAATTACACGTAATGAGTGTGGTTTGAATTGACATTTTGTGTACTTATATGACAATCCTAACATACACAATCATCAAAGTGTCTTTATAATTCAAAAATAAGCTTAGAATTCCAAAATAAGCTTAAAAGAAGAAAATAAGCATTCACTGTTCGTTTCACAACTTTAAATTATATGTATGAATTACACGCAATGACTGTCGTTAGAAATGACATTTGGTTTACTTATATGACAATCCAAACATACACAATCATCGTAGTGTCTTTAGAATTCGAAAATAAGCTTAGAATACCAAAATAACCTTAAAAGAATAGTACAATCATACACAGTTCGTTTCACAAGTTTGAAGTGAATGAATGAATTACGCGCAATGAGTGTGGTTAGAAATGACATTTGGTTTACTTATATGACAATCCTAACATACACAATCATCATAGTGTCGTTAGAATTCAAAAATAAGCTTAGAATTACAACATCAGCTAAAAACAATAGTACAAGCTTACATAGTTCGTTTCACAAGTTTGAAGTGAATGAATGAATTACACGCAATGAGTGTGGTTACAAATAACATTTGGTTTACTTATATGACAATCATAACATACACAATCATCGTAGTGTCTTTAGAATTCGAAAATAAGATTAGAATTCCAAAATAAGCTTAAAAGGAGAAAAGAAGCATTCACAGTTCGTTTCACAAGTTTGAATTATATGTATGAATTACACGCAATGAATGTGGTTAGAAATGACATTTGGTTTACTTATATGACAATCCAAACATACACAATCATCCTAGTGTCTTTAGAATTCGAAAATAAGCTTAGAATACCAAAATAACCTTAAAAGAAGAGTACAATCATACACAGTTCGTTTCACAAGTTTGAAGTGAATGAATGAATTACGTGCAATGAGTGTGGTTAGAAATGACATTTGGTTTACTTATATGACAATCCTAACATACACAATCATCATAGTGTCTTTAGAATTCAAAAATAAGCTTAGAATTCCAACATCAGCTAAAAACAATAGTACAAGCTTACACAGTTCGTTTCACAAGTGTGAAGTGAATGAATGAATTACACGCAATGAGTGTGGTTAGAAATGACATTTGGTTTACTTATATGACAATCCAAACATACACAATCATCGTAGTGTCTTTAGAATTCGAAAATAAGATTAGAATTCCAAAATAAGCTTAAAAGAAGAAAAGAAGCATTCACAGTTCGTTTCACAAGTTTGAATTATATGTATGAATTACACGCAATGACTGTGGTTAGAAATGACATTTGGTTTACTTATATGACAATCCAAACATACACAATCATCGTAGTGTCTTTAGAATTCGAAAATAAGCTTAGAATACCAAAATAAGCTTAAAAGAAGAGTACAAGCATACATAGTTCGTTTCACAAGTTTGAAGTGAATGAATGAATTACGCGCAATGAGTGTGGCTAGAAATGACATTTGGTTTACTTATATGACAATCCTAACATACACAATCATCATAGTGTCTTTTGAATTCAAAAATAAGCTTAGAATTCCAACATCAGCTAAAAACAATAGTACAAGCTTACACAGTTCGTTTCACAAGTTTGAAGTGAATGAATGAATTACACGCAATGAGTGTGGTTCGAAATGACATTTGGTTTACTCATATGACAATCCAAACATACACAATCATCGTAGTGTCTTTAGAATTCGAAAATAAGATTAGAATTCCAAAATAAGCTTAAAAGAAGAAAAGAAGCATTCACAGTTTGTTTCACAAGTTTGAATTGAATGTATGAATTACACGTAATGAGTGTGGTTTGAATTGACATTTGGTGTACTTATATGACAATCCTAACATACACAATCATCAAAGTGTCTTTATAATTCAAAAATAAGCTTAGAATTCCAAAATAAGCTTAAAAGAAGAAAATAAGCATTCACTGTTCGTTTCACAACTTTGAATTATATGTATGAATTACACGCAATGACTGTCGTTAGAAATGACATTTGGTTTACTTATATGACAATCCAAACATACACAATCATCGTAGTGTCTTTAGAATTCGAAAATAAGCTTAGAATACCAAAATAACCTTAAAAGAATAGTACAATCATACACAGTTCGTTTCACAAGTTTGAATTGAATGAATGAATTACGCGCAATGAGTGTGGTTAGAAATGACATTTGGTTTACTTATATGACAATCCAAACATACACAATCATCGTAGTGTCTTTAGAATTCGAAAATAAGCTTATAATACCAAAATAAGCTTAAAAGAAGAGTACAAGCATACACAGTTCGTTTCACAAGTGTGAAGTGAATGAATGAATTACACGCAATGAGTGTGGTTAGAAATGACATTTGGTTTACTTATATGACAATCCAAACATACACAATCATCGTAGTGTCTTTAGAATTCGAAAATAAGATTAGAATTCCAAAATAAGCTTAAAAGAAGAAAAGAAGCATTCACAGTTTGTTTCACAAGTTTGAATTGAATGTATGAATTACACGTAATGAGTGTGGTTTGAATTGACATTTGGTGTACTTATATGACAATCCTAACATACACAATCATCAAAGTGTCTTTATAATTCAAAAATAAGCTTAGAATTCCAAAATAAGCTTAAAAGAAGAAAATAAGCATTCACTGTTCGTTTCACAACTTTGAATTATATGTATGAATTACACGCAATGACTGTCGTTAGAAATGACATTTGGTTTACTTATATGACAATCCAAACATACACAATCATCGTAGTGTCTTTAGAATTCGAAAATAAGCTTAGAATACCAAAATAACCTTAAAAGAATAGTACAATCATACACAGTTCGTTTCACAAGTTTGAATTGAATGAATGAATTACGCGCAATGAGTGTGGTTAGAAATGACATTTGGTTTACTTATATGACAATCCTAACATACACAATCATCATAGTGTCGTTAGAATTCAAAAATAAGCTTAGAATTACAACATCAGCTAAAAACAATAGTACAAGCTTACATAGTTCGTTTCACAAGTTTGAAGTGAATGAATGAATTACACGCAATGAGTGTGGTTACAAATAACATTTGGTTTACTTATATGACAATCATAACATACACAATCATCGTAGTGTCTTTAGAATTCGAAAATAAGATTAGAATTCCAAAATAAGCTTAAAAGGAGAAAAGAAGCATTCACAGTTCGTTTCACAAGTTTGAATTATATGTATGAATTACACGCAATGACTGTGGTTAGAAATGACATTTGGTTTACTTATATGACAATCCTAACATACACAATCATCATATTGTCTTTAGAATTCAAAAATAAGCTTAGAATTCCAACATCAACTAAAAACAATAGTACAAGCTTACACAGTTCGTTTCACAAGTTTGAAGTGAATGAATGAATTACACGCAGTGAGTGTGGTTCGAAATGACATTTGGTTTACTTATATGACAATCCAAACATACACAATCATCGTAGTGTCTTTAGAATTCGAAAATAAGCTTATAATACCAAAATAAGCTTAAAAGAAGAGTACAAGCATACACAGTTCGTTTCACAAGTGTGAAGTGAATGAATGAATTACACGCAATGAGTGTGGTTAGAAATGACATTTGGTTTACTTATATGACAATCCAAACATACACAATCATCGTAGTGTCTTTAGAATTCGAAAATAAGATTAGAATTCCAAAATAAGCTTAACAGAAGAAAAGAATCATTCACAGTTCGTTTCACAAGTTTGAATTGAATGTATGAATTACACGTAATGAGTGTGGTTTGAAATGACATTTGGTGTACTTATATGACAATCCTAACATACACAATCATCATAGTGTCTTTATAATTCAAAAATAAGCTTAGAATTCCAAAATAAGCTTAAAAGAAGAGTACAAGCTTACACAGTTCGTTTCACAAGTTTGAAGTGAATGAATGAATAACACGCAATGAGTATGGTTAGAAATGAAATTTGGTTTACTTATATGACAATCCAAACATAGACAATCATCGTAGTGTCTTTAGAATTCGAAAATAAGATTAGAACTCCAAAATATGCTTAAACGAAGAAAAGAAGCATTCAAAGTTCGTTTCACAAGTTTGAAGTGAATGAATGAATTACACGCAATGACAGCGGTTAGAAATGACATTTGGTTTACTTATATGACAATCCAAACATACACAATCATCGTAGTGTCTTTAGAATTCGAAAATAAGCTTAGAATACCAAAATAACCTTAAAAGAAGAGTACAATCATACACAGTTCGTTTCACAAGTTTGAAGTGAATGAATGTATTACGTGCAATGAGTGTGGTTAGAAATGACATTTGGTTTACTTATATGACAATCCTAACATACACAATCATCATAGTGTCTTTAGAATTCAAAAATAAGCTTAGAATTCCAACATCAGCTAAAAACAATAGTACAAGCTTACACAGTTCGTTTCACAAGTGTGAATGAATGAATTACACGCAATGAGTGTGGTTAGAAATGACATTTGGTTTACTTATATGACAATCCAAACATACACAATCATCGTAGTGTCTTTAGAATTCGAAAATAAGATTAGAATTCCAAAATAAGCTTAACAGAAGAAAAGAATCATTCACAGTTCGTTTCACAAGTTTGAATTGAATGTATGAATTACACGTAATGAGTGTGGTTTGAAATGACATTTGGTGTACTTATATGACAATCCTAACATACACAATCATCATAGTGTCTTTATAATTCAAAAATAAGCTTAGAATTCCAAAATAAGCTTAAAAGAAGAGTACAAGCTTACACAGTTCGTTTCACAAGTTTGAAGTGAATGAATGAATAACACGCAATGAGTATGGTTAGAAATGAAATTTGGTTTACTTATATGACAATCCAAACATAGACAATCATCGTAGTGTCTTTAGAATTCGAAAATAAGATTAGAACTCCAAAATAAGCTTAAACGAAGAAAAGAAGCATTCAAAGTTCGATTCACAAGTTTGAAGTGAATGAATGAATTACACGCAATGACAGCGGTTAGAAATGACATTTGGTTTACTTATATGACAATCCAAACATACACAATCATCGTAGTGTCTTTAGAATTCGAAAATAAGCTTAGAATACCAAAATAACCTTAAAAGAAGAGTACAATCATACACAGTTCGTTTCACAAGTTTGAAGTGAATGAATGTATTACGTGCAATGAGTGTGGTTAGAAATGACATTTGGTTTACTTATATGACAATCCTAACATACACAATCATCATAGTGTCTTTAGAATTCAAAAATAAGCTTACAATTCCAACATCAGCTAAAAACAATAGTACAAGCTTACACAGTTCGTTTCACAAGTGTGAAGTGAATGAATGAATTACACGCAATGAGTGTGGTTAGAAATGACATTTGGTTTACTTATATGACAATCCAAACATACACAATCATCGTAGTGTCTTTAGAATTCGAAAATAAGATTAGAATTCCAAAATAAGCTTAAAAGAAGAAAAGAAGCATTCACAGTTCGTTTCACAAGTTTGAATTATATGTATGAATTACACGCAATGACTGTGGTTAGAAATGACATTTGGTTTACTTATATGACAATCCAAACATACACAATCATCGTAGTGTCTTTAGAATTCGAAAATAAGCTTAGAATACCAAAATAAGCTTAAAAGAAGAGTACAAGCATACATAGTTCGTTTCACAAGTTTGAAGTGAATGAATGAATTACGCGCAATGAGTGTGGTTAGAAATGACATTTGGTTTACTTATATGACAATCCGAACATACACAATCATCATAGTGTCTTTTGAATTCAAAAATAAGCTTAGAATTCCAACATCAGCTAAAAACAATAGTACAAGCTTACACAGTTCGTTTCACAAGTTTGAAGTGAATGAATGAATTACACGCAATGAGTGTGGTTCGAAATAACATTTGGTTTACTCATATGACAATCCAAACATACACAATCATCGTAGTGTCTTTAGAATTCGAAAATAAGATTAGAATTCCAAAATAAGCTTAAAAGAAGAAAAGAAGCATTCACAGTTTGTTTCACAAGTTTGAATTGAATGTATGAATTACACGTAATGAGTGTGGTTTGAATTGACATTTGGTGTACTTATATGACAATCCTAACATACACAATCATCAAAGTGTCTTTATAATTCAAAAATAAGCTTAGAATTCCAAAATAAGCTTAAAAGAAGAAAATAAGCATTCACTGTTCGTTTCACAACTTTGAATTATATGTATGAATTACACGCAATGACTGTCGTTAGAAATGACATTTGGTTTACTTATATGACAATCCAAACATACACAATCATCGTAGTGTCTTTAGAATTCGAAAATAAGCTTAGAATACCAAAATAACCTTAAAAGAATAGTACAATCATACACAGTTCGTTTCACAAGTTTGAAGTGAATGAATGAATTACGCGCAATGAGTGTGGTTAGAAATGACATTTGGTTTACTTATATGACAATCCTAACATACACAATCATCATAGTGTCGTTAGAATTCAAAAATAAGCTTAGAATTACAACATCAGCTAAAAACAATAGTACAAGCTTACATAGTTCGTTTCACAAGTTTGAAGTGAATGAATGAATTACACGCAATGAGTGTGGTTACAAATAACATTTGGTTTACTTATATGACAATCATAACATACACAATCATCGTAGTGTCTTTATAATTCAAAAATAAGCTTAGAATTCCAAATTAAGCTTAAAAGGAGAAAAGAAGCATTCACAGTTCGTTTCACAAGTTTGAATTATATGTATGAATTACACGCAATGACTGTGGGTAGAAATGACATTTGGTTTACTTATATGACAATCCTAACATACACAATCATCATATTGTCTTTAGAATTCAAAAATAAGCTTAGAATTCCAACATCAGCTAAAAACAATAGTACAAGCTTACACAGTTCGTTTCACAAGTTTGAAGTGAATGAATGAATTACACGCAATGAGTGTGGTTCGAAATGACATTTGGTTTACTCATATGACAATCCAAACATACACAATCATCGTAGTGTCTTTAGAATTCGAAAATAAGATTAGAATTCCAAAATAAGCTTAAAAGAAGAAAAGAAGCATTCACAGTTTGTTTCAGAAGTTTGAATTGAATGTATGAATTACACGTAATGAGTGTGGTTTGAATTGACATTTGGTGTACTTATATGACAATCCTAACATACACAATCATCAAAGTGTCTTTATAATTCAAAAATAAGCTTAGAATTCCAAAATAAGCTTAAAAGAAGAAAATAAGCATTCACTGTTCGTTTCACAACTTTGAATTATATGTATGAATTACACGCAATGACTGTCGTTAGAAATGACATTTGGTTTACTTATATGACAATCCAAACATACACAATCATCGTAGTGTCTTTAGAATTCGAAAATAAGCTTAGAATACCAAAATAACCTTAAAAGAAGAGTACAATCATACACAGTTCGTTTCACAAGTTTGAAGTGAATGAATGAATTACGTGCAATGAGTGTGGTTAGAAATGACATTTGGTTTACTTATATGACAATCCTAACATACACAATCATCATAGTGTCTTTTGAATTCAAAAATAAGCTTAGAATTCCAACATCAGCTAAAAACAATAGTACAAGCTTACACAGTTCGTTTCACAAGTTTGAAGTGAATGAATGAATTACACGCAATGAGTGTGGTTCGAAATGACATTTGGTTTACTCATATGACAATCCAAACATACACAATCATCGTAGTGTCTTTAGAATTCGAAAATAAGATTAGAATTCCAAAATAAGCTTAAAAGAAGAAAAGAAGCATTCCCAGTTCGTTTCACAAGTTTGAATTATATGTATGAATTACACGCAATGACTGTGGTTAGAAATGACATTTGGTTTACTTATATGACAATCCTAACATACACAATCATCATATTGTCTTTAGAATTCAAAAATAAGCTTAGAATTCCAACATCAACTAAAAACAATTGTACAAGCTTACACAGTTCGTTTCACAAGTTTGAAGTGAATGAATGAATTACACGCAGTGAGTGTGGTTCGAAATGACATTTGGTTTACTTATATGACAATCCAAACATACACAATCATCGTAGTGTCTTTAGAATTCGAAAATAAGCTTATAATACCAAAATAAGCTTAAAAGAAGAGTACAAGCATACACAGTTCGTTTCACAAGTGTGAAGTGAATGAATGAATTACACGCAATGAGTGTGGTTAGAAATGACATTTGGTTTACTTATATGACAATCCAAACATACACAATCATCGTAGTGTCTTTAGAATTCGAAAATAAGATTAGAATTCCAAAATAAGCTTAACAGAAGAAAAGAATCATTCACAGTTCGTTTCACAAGTTTGAATTGAATGTATGAATTACACGTAATGAGTGTGGTTTGAAATGACATTTCGTGTACTTATATGACAATCCTAACATACACAATCATCATAGTGTCTTTATAATTCAAAAATAAGCTTAGAATTCCAAAATAAGCTTAAAAGAAGAGTACAAGCTTACACAGTTCGTTTCACAAGTTTGAAGTGAATGAATGAATAACACGCAATGAGTGTGGTTAGAAATGAAATTTGGTTTACTTATATGACAATCCAAACATAGACAATCATCGTAGTGTCTTTAGAATTCGAAAATAAGATTAGAACTCCAAAATAAGCTTAAACGAAGAAAAGAAGCATTCAAAGTTCGTTTCACAAGTTTGAAGTGAATGAATGAATTACACGCAATGACAGCGGTTAGAAATGACATTTGTTTTACTTATATGACAATCCAAACATACACAATCATCGTAGTGTCTTTAGAATTCGAAAATAAGATTAGAATTCCAAAATAAGCTTAAAAGAAGAAAAGAAGCATTCACAGTTTGTTTCACAAGTTTGAATTGAATGTATGAATTACACGTAATGAGTGTGGTTTGAATTGACATTTGGTGTACTTATATGACAATCCTAACATACACAATCATCAAAGTGTCTTTATAATTCAAAAATAAGCTTAGAATTCCAAAATAAGCTTAAAAGAAGAAAATAAGCATTCACTGTTCGTTTCACAACTTTGAATTATATGTATGAATTACACGCAATGACTGTCGTTAGAAATGACATTTGGTTTACTTATACGACAATCCAAACATACACAATCATCGTAGTGTCTTTAGAATTCGAAAATAAGCTTAGAATACCAAAATAACCTTAAAAGAATAGTACAATCATACACAGTTCGTTTCACAAGTTTGAAGTGAATGAATGAATTACGCGCAATGAGTGTGGTTAGAAATGACATTTGGTTTACTTATATGACAATCCTAACATACACAATCATCATAGTGTCGTTAGAATTCAAAAATAAGCTTAGAATTACAACATCAGCTAAAAACAATAGTACAAGCTTACATAGTTCGTTTCACAAGTTTGAAGTGAATGAATGAATTACACGCAATGAGTGTGGTTACAAATAACATTTGGTTTACTTATATGACAATCATAACATACACAATCATCGTAGTGTCTTTATAATTCAAAAATAAGCTTAGAATTCCAAATTAAGCTTAAAAGGAGAAAAGAAGCATTCACAGTTCGTTTCACAAGTTTGAATTATATGTATGAATTACACGCAATGACTGTGGTTAGAAATGACATTTGGTTTACTTATATGACAATCCTAACATACACAATCATCATATTGTCTTTAGAATTCAAAAATAAGCTTAGAATTCCAACATCAACTAAAAACAATAGTACAAGCTTACACAGTTCGTTTCACAAGTTTGAAGTGAATGAATGAATTACACGCAGTGAGTGTGGTTCGAAATGACATTTGGTTTACTTATATGACAATCCAAACATACACAATCATCGTAGTGTCTTTAGAATTCGAAAATAAGCTTATAATACCAAAATAAGCTTAAAAGAAGAGTACAAGCATACACAGTTCGTTTCACAAGTGTGAAGTGAATGAATGAATTACACGCAATGAGTGTGGTTAGAAATGACATTTGGTTTACTTATATGACAATCCAAACATACACAATCATCGTAGTATCTTTAGAATTCGAAAATAAGATTAGAATTCCAAAATAAGCTTAACAGAAGAAAAGAATCATTCACAGTTCGTTTCACAAGTTTGAATTGAATGTATGAATTACACGTAAAGAGTGTGGTTTGAAATGACATTTGGTGTACTTATATGCCAATCCTACCATACACAATCATCATAGTGTCTTTATAATTCAAAAATAAGCTTAGAATTCCAAAATAAGCTTAAAAGAAGAGTACAAGCTTACACAGTTCGTTTCACAAGTTTCAAGTGAATGAATGAATAACACGCAATGAGTGTGGTTAGAAATGAAATTTGGTTTACTTATATGACAATCCAAACATAGACAATCATCGTAGTGTCTTTAGAATTCGAAAATAAGATAAGAACTCCAAAATAAGCTTAAACGAAGAAAAGAAGCATTCAAAGTTCGTTTCACAAGTTTGAAGTGAATGAATGAATTACACGCAATGACAGTGGTTAGAAATGACATTTGGTTTACTTATATGACAATCCAAACATACACAATCATAGTAGTGTCTTTAGAATTCGAAAATAAGATTAGAATTCCAAAATAAGCTTAAAAGAAGAGTACAAGCATACACAGTTCGTTTCACAAGTTTGAAGTGAATGAATGAATTACGCGCAATGAGTGTGGTTAGAAATGACATTTGGTTTACTTATATGACAATCCTAACATACACAATCATCATAGTGTCTTTAGAATTCAAAAATAAGCTTAGAATTCCAACATCAGCTAAAAACAATAGTACAAGCTTACACAGTTCGTTTCACAAGTGTGAAGTGAATGAATGAATTACACGCAATGAGTGTGGTTAGAAATGACATTTGGTTTACTTATATGACAATCCAAACATACACAATCATCGTAGTGTCTTTAGAATTCGAAAATAAGATTAGAATTCCAAAATAAGCTTAAAAGAAGAAAAGAAGCATTCACAGTTCGTTTCACAAGTTTGAATTATATGTATGAATTACACGCAATGACTGTGGTTAGAAATGACATTTGGTTTACTTATATGACAATCCAAACATACACAATCATCGTAGTGTCTTTAGAATTCGAAAATAAGATTAGAATTCCAAAATAAGCTTAAAAGAAGAAAAGAAGCATTCACAGTTTGTTTCACAAGTTTGAATTGAATGTATGAATTACACGTAATGAGTGTGGTTTGAATTGACATTTGGTGTACTTATATGACAATCCTAACATACACAATCATCATAGTGTCTTTATAATTCAAAAATAAGCTTAGAATTCCAAAATAAGCTTAAAAGAAGAAAATAAGCATTCACAGTTCGTTTCACAACTTTGAATTATATGTATGAATTACACGCAATGATTGTCGTTAGAAATTACATTTGGTTTACCTATATGACAATCCAAACATACACAATCATCGTAGTGTCTTTAGAATTCGAAAATAAGCTTAGAATACCAAAATAACCTTAAAAGAAGAGTACAATCATACACAGTTCGTTTCAAAAGTTTGAAGTGAATGAATGAATTACGCGCAATGAGTGTGGTTAGAAATGACATTTGGTTTACTTATATGACAATCCTAACATACACAATCATCATAGTGTCGTTAGAATTCAAAAATAAGCTTAGAATTACAACATCAGCTAAAAACAATAGTACAAGCTTACATAGTTCGTTTCACAAGTTTGAAGTGAATGAATGAATTACACGCAATGAGTGTGGTTACAAATAACATTTGGTTTACTTATATGACAATCATAACATACACAATCATCGTAGTGTCTTTAGAATTCGAAAATAAGATTAGAATTCCAAAATAAGCTTAAAAGGAGAAAAGTAGCATTCACAGTTCGTTTCACAAGATTGAATTGAATGTATGAATTACACGTAATGAGTGTGGTTTGAAATGACATTTGGTGTACTTATATGACAATCCTAACATACACAATCATCATAGTGTCTTTATAATTCAAAAATAAGCTTAGAATTCCAAAATAAGCGTAAAAGAAGAGTACAAGCTTACACAGTTCGTTTCACAAGTTTGAAGTGAATGAATGAATTACGCGCAATGAGTGTGGTTAGAAATGACATTTGGTTTACTTATAAGACAATCCTAACATACACAATCATCATAGTGTCTTTAGAATTCAAAAATAAGCTTAGAATTCCAACATCAGCTAAAAACAATAGTACAAGCTTACACAGTTCGTTTCACAAGTTTGAAGTGAATGAATGAATTACACGCAGTGAGTGTGGTTCGAAATGACATTTGGTTTACTTATATGACAATCCAAACATACACAATCATCATAGTGTCTTTAGAATTCGAAAATAATTTTATAATACCAAAATAAGCTTAAAAGAAGAGTACAAGCATACACAGTTCGTTTCACAAGTGTGAAGTGAATGAATGAATTACACGCAATGAGTGTGGTTAGAAATGACATTTGGTTTACTTATATGACAATCCAAACATACACAATCATCGTAGTGTCTTTAGAATTCGAAAATAAGATTAGAATTCCAAAATAAGCTTAACAGAAGAAAAGAATCATTCACAGTTCGTTTCACAAGTTTGAATTGAATGAATGAATTACACGTAATGAGTGTGGTTTGAAATGACATTTGGTGTACTTATATGACAATCCTAACATACACAATCATCATAGTGTCTTTATAATTCAAAAATAAGCTTAGAATTCCAAAATAAGCTTAAAAGAAGAGTACAAGCTTACACAGTTCGTTTCACAAGTTTGATGTGAATGAATGAATAACACGCAATGAGTGTGGTTAGAAATGAAATTTGGTTTACTTATATGACAATCCAAACATAGACAATCATCGTAGTGTCTGTAGAATTCGAAAATAAGATTAGAACTCCAAAATAAGCTTAAACGAAGAAAAGAAGCATTCAAAGTTCGTTTCACAAGTTTGAAGTGAATGAATGAATTACACGCAATGACAGTGGTTAGAAATGACATTTGGTTTACTTATATGACAATCCAAACATACACAATCATAGTAGTGTCTTTAGAATTCGAAAATAAGATTAGAATTCCAAAATAAGCTTAAAAGAAAAGTACAAGCATACACACTTCGTTTCACAAGTTTGAAGTGAATGAATGAATTACGCGCAATGAGTGTGGTTAGAAATGACATTTGGTTTACTTATATGACAATCCTAACATACACAATCATCATAGTGTCTTTAGAATTCAAAAATAAGCTTAGAATTCCAACATCAGCTAAAAACAATAGTACAAGCTTACACAGTTCGTTTCACAAGTGTGAAGTGAATGAATGAATTACACGCAATGAGTGTGGTTAGAAATGACATTTGGTTTACTTATATGACAATCCAAACATACACAATCATCGTAGTGTCTTTAAAATTCGAAAATAAGATTAGAATTCCAAAATAAGCTTAACAGAAGAAAAGAATCATTCACAGTTCGTTTCACAAGTTTGAATTGAATGTATGAATTACACGTAATGAGTGTAGTTTGAAATGACATTTGGTGTACTTATATGATAATCCTAACATACACAATCATCGTAGTGTCTTTAGAATTCGAAAATAAGCTTAGAATACCAAAATAACCTTAAAAGAAGAGTACAATCATACACAGTTCGTTTCACAAGTTTGAAGTGAATGAATGAATTACACGCAATGAGTGTGGTTAGAAATAACATTTGGTTTACTTATATGATAATCATAACATACACAATCATCGTAGTGTCTTTGGAATTCGAAAATAAGCTTAGAATTCCAAAATAAGCTTAAAAGGAGAAAAGAAGCATTCACAGTTCGTTTCACAAGTTTGAATTGAATGTATGAATTACAAGTAATGAGTGTGGTTTGAAATGACATTTGGTGTACTTATATGACAATCCTAACATACACAATCATCATAGTGTCTTTATAATTCAAAAATAAGCTTAGAATTCCAAAATAAGCTTAAAAGAAGAGTACAAGCTTACACAGTTCGTTTCACAAGTTTGAAGTGAATGAATGAATTACACGCAATGAGTGTGGTTAGAAATGAAATTTGGTTTACTTATATGACAATCCAAACATAGACAATCATCGTAGTGTCTTTAGAATTCGAAAATAAGATTAGAATTCCAAAATAAGCTTAAACGAAGAAAAGAAGCATTCAAAGTTCGTTTCACAAGTTTGAAGTGAATGAATGAATTACACGCAATGACAGTGGTTAGAAATGACATTTGGTTTACTTATATGACAATCCAAACATACACAATCATAGTAGTGTCTTTAGAATTCGAAAATAAGATTAGAATTCCAAAATAAGCTTAAAAGAAGAGTACAAGCATACACAGTTCGTTTCACAAGTTTGAAGTGAATGAATGAATTACGCGCAATGAGTGTGGTTAGAAATAACATTTGGTTTACTTATATGACAATCCTAACATACACAATCATCATAGTGTCTTTAGAATTTAAAAATAAGCTTAGAATTCCAACATCAGCTAAAAACAATAGTACAAGCTTACACAGTTCGTTTCACAAGTGTGAAGTGAATGAATGAATTACACGCAATGAGTGTGGTTAGAAATGACATTTGGTTTACTTATATGACAATCCAAACATACGCAATCATCGTAGTGTCTTTAGAATTCGAAAATAAGATTAGAATTCCAAAATAAGCTTAAAAGAAGAAAAGAAGCATTCACAGTTCGTTTCACAAGTTTGAATTATATGTATGAATTACACGCAATGACTGTGGTTAGAAATGACATTTGGTTTACTTATATGACAATCCAAACATAATAATCATCGTAGTGTCTTTAGAATTCGAAAATAAGATTAGAATTCCAAAATAAGCTTAAAAGAAGAAAAGAAGCATTCACAGTTTGTTTCACAAGTTTGAATTGAATGTATGAATTACACGTAATGAGTGTGGTTTGAATTGACATTTGGTGTACTTATATGACAATCCTAACATACACAATCATCAAAGTGTCTTTATAATTCAAAAATAAGCTTAGAATTCCAAAATAAGTTTAAAAGAAGAAAATAAGCATTCACTGTTCGTTTCACAACTTTGAATTATATGTATGAATTACACGCAATGACTGTCTTTAGAAATGACATTTGGTTTACTTATATGACAATCCAAACATACACAATCATCGTAGTGTCTTTAGAATTCGAAAATAAGTTTAGAATACCAAAATAAGCTTAAAAGAAGAGTACAATCATACACAGTTCGTTTCACAAGTTTGAAGTGAATGAATGAATTACGTGCAATGAGTGTGGTTAGAAATGACATTTGGTTTACTTATATGACAATCCTAACATACACAATCATCATAGTGTCGTTAGAATTCAAAAATAAGCTTAGAATTACAACATCAGCTAAAAACAATAGTACAAGCTTACATAGTTCGTTTCACAAGTTTGAAGTGAATGAATGAATTACACGCAATGAGTGTGGTTACAAATAACATTTGGTTTACTTATATGACAATCATAACATACACAATCATCGTAGTGTCTTTAGAATTCGAAAATAAGATTAGAATTCCAAAATAAGCTTAAAAGGAGAAAAGAAGCATTCACAGTTCGTTTCACAAGTTTGAATTATATGTATGAATGACACGCAATGACTGTGGTTAGCAATGACATTTGGTTTACTTATATGACAATCCTAACATACACAATCATCATATTGTCTTTAGAATTCAAAAATAAGCTTAGAATTCCAACATCAACTAAAAACAATAGTACAAGCTTACACAGTTCGTTTCACAAGTTTGAAGTGAATGAATGAATTACACGCAGTGAGTGTGGTTCGAAATGACATTTGGTTTACTTATATGACAATCCAAACATACACAATCATCGTAGTGTCTTTAGAATTCGAAAATAAGCTTATAATACCAAAATAAGCTTAAAAGAAGAGTACAAGCATACACAGTTCGTTTCACAAGTGTGAAGTGAATGAATGAATTACACGCAATGAGTGTGGTTAGAAATGACATTTGGTTTACTTATATGACAATCCAAACATACACAATCATCGTAGTGTCTTTAGAATTCGAAAATAAGATTAGAATTCCAAAATAAGCTTAACAGAAGAAAAGAATCATTCACAGTTCGTTTCACAAGTTTGAATTGAATGTATGAATTACACGTAATGAGTGTGGTTTGAAATGACATTTGGTGTACTTATATGACAATCCTAACATACACAATCATCATAGTGTCTTTATAATTCAAAAATAAGCTTAGAATTCCAAAATAAGCTTAAAAGAAGAGTACAAGCTTACACAGTTCGTTTCACAAGTTTGAAGTGAATGAATAAATAACACGCAATGAGTGTGCTTAGAAATGAAATTTGGTTTACTTATATGACAATCCAAACATAGACAATCATCGTAGTGTCTTTAGAATTCGAAAATAAGATTAGAACTCCAAAATAAGCTTAAACGAAGAAAAGAAGCATTCAAAGTTCGTTTCACAAGTTTGAAGTGAATGAATGAATTACACGCAATGACAGCGGTTAGAAATGACATTTGGTTTACTTATATGACAATCCAAACATACACAATCATCGTAGTGTCTTTAGAATTCGAAAATAAGCTTAGAATACCAAAATAACCTTAAAAGAAGAGTACAATCATACACAGTTCGTTTCACAAGTTTGAAGTGAATGAATGAATTACGTGCAATGAGTGTGGTTAGAAATGACATTTGGTTTACTTATATGACAATCCTAACATACACAATCATCATAGTGTCTTTAGAATTCAAAAATAAGCTTAGAATTCCAACATCAGCTAAAAACAATAGTACAAGCTTACACAGTTCGTTTCACAAGTGTGAAGTGAATGAATGAATTACACGCAATGAGTGTGGTTAGAAATGACATTTGGTTTACTTATATGACAATCCAAACATACACAATCATCGTAGTGTCTTTAGAATTCGAAAATAAGCTTAGAATACCAAAATAAGCTTAAAAGAAGAGTACAAGCATACATAGTTCGTTTCACAAGTTTGAAGTGAATGAATGAATTACGCGCAATGAGTGTGGTTAGAAATGACATTTGGTTTACTTATATGACAATCCTAACATACACAATCATCATAGTGTCTTTTGAATTCAAAAATAAGCTTAGAATTCCAACATCAGCTAAAAACAATAGTACAAGCTTACACAGTTCGTTTCACAAGTTTGAAGTGAATGAATGAATTACACGCAATGAGTGTGGTTCGAAATGACATTTGGTTTACTTATATGACAATCCAAACATACACAATCATCGTAGTGTCTTTAGAATTCGAAAATAAGATTAGAATTCCAAAATAAGCTTAAAAGAAGAAAAGAAGCATTCACAGTTTGTTTCACAAGTTTGAATTGAATGTATGAATTACACGTAATGAGTGTGGTTTGAATTGACATTTGGTGTACTTATATGACAATCCTAACATACACAATCATCAAAGTGTCTTTATAATTCAAAAATAAGCTTAGAATTCCAAAATAAGCTTAAAAGAAGAAAATAAGCATTCACTGTTCGTTTCACAAGTTTGAATTATATGTATGAATTACACGCAATGACTGTGGTTAGAAATGACATTTGGTTTACTTATATGACAATCCAAACATACACAATCATCGTAGTGTCTTTAGAATTCGAAAATAAGCTTAGAATACCAAAATAAGCTTAAAAGAAGAGTACAATCATACACAGTTCGTTTCACAAGTTTGAAGTGAATGAATGAATTACGTGCAATGAGTGTGGTTAGAAATGACATTTGGTTTACTTATATGACAATCCTATCATACACAATCATCATAGTGTCTTTAGAATTCAAAAATAAGCTTAGAATTCCAACATCAGCTAAAAACAATAGTACAAGCTTACACAGTTCGTTTCACAAGTGTGAAGTGAATGAATGAATTACACGCAATGAGTGTGGTTAGAAATGACATTTGGTTTACTTATATGACAATCCAAACATACACAATCATCGTAGTGTCTTTAGAATTCAAAAATAAGATTAGAATTCCAAAATAAGCTTAAAAGAAGAAAAGAAGCATTCACAGTTCGTTTCACAAGTTTGAATTATATGTATGAATTACACGCAATGACTGTGGTTAGAAATGACATTTGGTTTACTTATATGACAATCCAAACATACACAATCATCGTAGTGTCTTTAGAATTCGAAAATAAGCTTAGAATACCAAAATAAGCTTAAAAGAAGAGTACAAGCATACATAGTTCGTTTCACAAGTTTGAAGTGAATGAATGAATTACGCGCAATGAGTGTGGTTAGAAATGACATTTGGTTTACTTATATGACAATCCTAACATACACAATCATCATAGTGTCTTTTGAATTCAAAAATAAACTTAGAATTCCAACATCAGCTAAAAACAATAGTACAAGCTTACACAGTTCGTTTCACAAGTTTGAAGTGAATGAATGAATTACACGCAATGAGTGTGGTTCGAAATGACATTTGGTTTACTCGTATGACAATCCAAACATACACAATCATCGTAGTGTCTTTAGAATTCGAAAATAAGATTAGAATTCCAAAATAAGCTTAAAAGAAGAAAAGAAGCATTCACAGTTTGTTTCACAAGTTTGAATTGAATGTATGAATTACACGTAATGAGTGTGGTTTGAATTGACATTTGGTGTACTTATATGACAATCCTAACATACACAATCATCAAAGTGTCTTTATAATTCAAAAATAAGCTTAGAATTCCCAAATAAGCTTAAAAGAAGAAAATAAGCATTCACTGTTCGTTTCACAACTTTGAATTATATGTATGAATTACACGCAATGACTGTCGTTAGAAATGACATTTGGTTTACTTATATGACAATCCAAACATACACAATCATCGTAGTGTCTTTAGAATTCGAAAATAAGCTTAGAATACCAAAATAACCTTAAAAGAATAGTACAATCATACACAGTTCGTTTCACAAGTTTGAAGTGAATGAATGAATTACGCGCAATGAGTGTGGTTAGAAATGACATTTGGTTTACTTATATGACAATCCTAACATACACAATCATCATAGTGTCGTTAGAATTCAAAAATAAGCTTAGAATTACAACATCAGCTAAAAACAATAGTACAAGCTTACATAGTTCGTTTCACAAGTTTGAAGTGAATGAATGAATTACACGCAATGAGTGTGGTTACAAATAACATTTGGTTTACTTATATGACAATCATAACATACACAATCATCATAGTGTCTTTAGAATTCGAAAATAAGATTAGAATTCCAAAATAAGCTTAAAAGGAGAAAAGAAGCATTCACAGTTCGTTTCACAAGTTTGAATTATATGTATGAATTACACGCAATGACTGTGGTTAGAAATGACATTTGGTTTACTTATATGACAATCCAAACATACACAATCATCGTAGTGTCTTTAGAATTCGAAAATAAGCTTAGAATACCAAAATAACCTTAAAAGAATAGTACAATCATACACAGTTCGTTTCACAAGTTTGAAGTGAATGAATGAATTACGCGCAATGAGTGTGGTTAGAAATGACATTTGGTTTATTTATATGACAATCCTAACATACACAATCATCATAGTGTCGTTAGAATTCAAAAATAAGCTTAGAATTACAACATCAGCTAAAAACAATAGTACAAGCTTACATAGTTCGTTTCACAAGTTTGAAGTGAATGAATGAATTACACGCAATGAGTGTGGTTACAAATAACATTTGGTTTACTTATATGACAATCATAACATACACAATCATCGTAGTGTCTTTAGAATTCGAAAATAAGATTAGAATTCCAAAATAAGCTTAAAAGGAGAAAAGAAGCATTCACAGTTCGTTTCACAAGTTTGAATTGAATGTATGAATTACACGTAATGAGTGTGGTTTGAAATGACATTTGGTTTACTTATATGACAATCCTAACATACACAATCATCATATTGTCTTTAGAATTCAAAAATAAGCTTAGAATTCCAACATCAACTAAAAACAATAGTACAAGCTTACACAGTTCGTTTCACAAGTTTGAAGTGAATGAATGAATTACACGCAGTGAGTGTGGTTCGAAATGACATTTGGTTTACTTATATGACAATCCAAACATACACAATCATCGTAGTGTCTTTAGAATTCGAAAATAAGCTTATAATACCAAAATAAGCTTAAAAGAAGAGTACAAGCATACACAGTTCGTTTCACAAGTGTGAAGTGAATGAATGAATTACACGCAATGAGTGTGGTTAGAAATGACATTTGGTTTACTTATATGACAATCCAAACATACACAATCATCGTAGTGTCTTTAGAATTCGAAAATAAGATTAGAATTCCAAAATAAGCTTAACAGAAGAAAAGAATCATTCACAGTTCGTTTCACAAGTTTGAATTGAATGTATGAATTACACGTAATGAGTGTGGTTTGAAATGACATTTGGTGTACTTATATGACAATCCTAACATACACAATCATCATAGTGTCTTTATAATTCAAAAATAAGCTTAGAATTCCAAAATAAGCTTAAAAGAAGAGTACAAGCTTACACAGTTCGTTTCACAAGTTTGAAGTGAATGAATAAATAACACGCAATGAGTGTGCTTAGAAATGAAATTTGGTTTACTTATATGACAATCCAAACATAGACAATCATCGTAGTGTCTTTAGAATTCGAAAATAAGATTAGAACTCCAAAATAAGCTTAAACGAAGAAAAGAAGCATTCAAAGTTCGTTTCACAAGTTTGAAGTGAATGAATGAATTACACGCAATGACAGCGGTTAGAAATGACATTTGGTTTACTTATATGACAATCCAAACATACACAATCATCGTAGTGTCTTTAGAATTCGAAAATAAGCTTAGAATACCAAAATAACCTTAAAAGAAGAGTACAATCATACACAGTTCGTTTCACAAGTTTGAAGTGAATGAATGAATTACGTGCAATGAGTGTGGTTAGAAATGACATTTGGTTTACTTATATGACAATCCTAACATACACAATCATCATAGTGTCTTTAGAATTCAAAAATAAGCTTAGAATTCCAACATCAGCTAAAAACAATAGTACAAGCTTACACAGTTCGTTTCACAAGTGTGAAGTGAATGAATGAATTACACGCAATGAGTGTGGTTAGAAATGACATTTGGTTTACTTATATGACAATCCAAACATACACAATCATCGTAGTGTCTTTAGAATTCGAAAATAAGCTTAGAATACCAAAATAAGCTTTTAAGAAGAGTACAAGCATACATAGTTCGTTTCACAAGTTTGAAGTGAATGAATGAATTACGCGCAATGAGTGTGGTTAGAAATGACATTTGGTTTACTTATATGACAATCCTAACATACACAATCATCATAGTGTCTTTTGAATTCAAAAATAAGCTTAGAATTCCAACATCAGCTAAAAACAATAGTACAAGCTTACACAGTTCGTTTCACAAGTTTGAAGTGAATGAATGAATTACACGCAATGAGTGTGGTTCGAAATGACATTTGGTTTACTTATATGACAATCCAAACATACACAATCATCGTAGTGTCTTTAGAATTCGAAAATAAGATTAGAATTCCAAAATAAGCTTAAAAGAAGAAAAGAAGCATTCACAGTTTGTTTCACAAGTTTGAATTGAATGTATGAATTACACGTAATGAGTGTGGTTTGAATTGACATTTGGTGTACTTATATGACAATCCTAACATACACAATCATCAAAGTGTCTTTATAATTCCAAAATAAGCTTAGAATTCCAAAATAAGCTTAAAAGAAGAAAATAATCATTCACTGTTCGTTTCACAAGTTTGAATTATATGTATGAATTACACGCAATGACTGTGGTTAGAAATGACATTTGGTTTACTTATATGACAATCCAAACATACACAATCATCGTAGTGTCTTTAGAATTCGAAAATAAGCTTAGAATACCAAAATAAGCTTAAAAGAAGAGTACAATCATACACAGTTCGTTTCACAAGTTTGAAGTGAATGAATGAATTACGTGCAATGAGTGTGGTTAGAAATGACATTTGGTTTACTTATATGACAATCCTATCATACACAATCATCATAGTGTCTTTAGAATTCAAAAATAAGCTTAGAATTCCAACATCAGCTAAAAACAATAGTACAAGCTTACACAGTTCGTTTCACAAGTGTGAAGTGAATGAATGAATTACACGCAATGAGTGTGGTTAGAAATGACATTTGGTTTACTTATATGACAATCCAAACATACACAATCATCGTAGTGTCTTTAGAATTCAAAAATAAGATTAGAATTCCAAAATAAGCTTAAAAGAAGAAAAGAAGCATTCACAGTTCGTTTCACAAGTTTGAATTATATGTATGAATTACACGCAATGACTGTGGTTAGAAATGACATTTGGTTTACTTATATGACAATCCAAACATACACAATCATCGTAGTGTCTTTAGAATTCGAAAATAAGCTTAGAATACCAAAATAAGCTTAAAAGAAGAGTACAAGCATACATAGTTCGTTTCACAAGTTTGAAGTGAATGAATGAATTACGCGCAATGAGTGTGGTTAGAAATGACATTTGGTTTACTTATATGACAATCCTAACATACACAATCATCATAGTGTCTTTTGAATTCAAAAATAAACTTAGAATTCCAACATCAGCTAAAAACAATAGTACAAGCTTACACAGTTCGTTTCACAAGTTTGAAGTGAATGAATGAATTACACGCAATGAGTGTGGTTCGAAATGACATTTGGTTTACTCGTATGACAATCCAAACATACACAATCATCGTAGTGTCTTTAGAATTCGAAAATAAGATTAGAATTCCAAAATAAGCTTAAAAGAAGAAAAGAAGCATTCACAGTTTGTTTCACAAGTTTGAATTGAATGTATGAATTACACGTAATGAGTGTGGTTTGAATTGACATTTGGTGTACTTATATGACAATCCTAACATACACAATCATCAAAGTGTCTTTATAATTCAAAAATAAGCTTAGAATTCCCAAATAAGCTTAAAAGAAGAAAATAAGCATTCACTGTTCGTTTCACAACTTTGAATTATATGTATGAATTACACGCAATGACTGTCGTTAGAAATGACATTTGGTTTACTTATATGACAATCCAAACATACACAATCATCGTAGTGTCTTTAGAATTCGAAAATAAGCTTAGAATACCAAAATAACCTTAAAAGAATAGTACAATCATACACAGTTCGTTTCACAAGTTTGAAGTGAATGAATGAATTACGCGCAATGAGTGTGGTTAGAAATGACATTTGGTTTACTTATATGACAATCCTAACATACACAATCATCATAGTGTCGTTAGAATTCAAAAATAAGCTTAGAATTACAACATCAGCTAAAAACAATAGTACAAGCTTACATAGTTCGTTTCACAAGTTTGAAGTGAATGAATGAATTACACGCAATGAGTGTGGTTACAAATAACATTTGGTTTACTTATATGACAATCATAACATACACAATCATCATAGTGTCTTTAGAATTCGAAAATAAGATTAGAATTCCAAAATAAGCTTAAAAGGAGAAAAGAAGCATTCACAGTTCGTTTCACAAGTTTGAATTATATGTATGAATTACACGCAATGACTGTGGTTAGAAATGACATTTGGTTTACTTATATGACAATCCAAACATACACAATCATCGTAGTGTCTTTAGAATTCGAAAATAAGCTTAGAATACCAAAATAACCTTAAAAGAATAGTACAATCATACACAGTTCGTTTCACAAGTTTGAAGTGAATGAATGAATTACGCGCAATGAGTGTGGTTAGAAATGACATTTGGTTTACTTATATGACAATCCTAACATACACAATCATCATAGTGTCTTTTGAATTCAAAAATAAACTTAGAATTCCAACATCAGCTAAAAACAATAGTACAAGCTTACACAGTTCGTTTCACAAGTTTGAAGTGAATGAATGAATTACACGCAATGAGTGTGGTTCGAAATGACATTTGGTTTACTCGTATGACAATCCAAACATACACAATCATCGTAGTGTCTTTAGAATTCGAAAATAAGATTAGAATTCCAAAATAAGCTTAAAAGAAGAAAAGAAGCATTCACAGTTTGTTTCACAAGTTTGAATTGAATGTATGAATTACACGTAATGAGTGTGGTTTGAATTGACATTTGGTGTACTTATATGACAATCCTAACATACACAATCATCAAAGTGTCTTTATAATTCAAAAATAAGCTTAGAATTCCCAAATAAGCTTAAAAGAAGAAAATAAGCATTCACTGTTCGTTTCACAACTTTGAATTATATGTATGAATTACACGCAATGACTGTCGTTAGAAATGACATTTGGTTTACTTATATGACAATCCAAACATACACAATCATCGTAGTGTCTTTAGAATTCGAAAATAAGCTTAGAATACCAAAATAACCTTAAAAGAATAGTACAATCATACACAGTTCGTTTCACAAGTTTGAAGTGAATGAATGAATTACGCGCAATGAGTGTGGTTAGAAATGACATTTGGTTTACTTATATGACAATCCTAACATACACAATCATCATAGTGTCGTTAGAATTCAAAAATAAGCTTAGAATTACAACATCAGCTAAAAACAATAGTACAAGCTTACATAGTTCGTTTCACAAGTTTGAAGTGAATGAATGAATTACACGCAATGAGTGTGGTTACAAATAACATTTGGTTTACTTATATGACAATCATAACATACACAATCATCATAGTGTCTTTAGAATTCGAAAATAAGATTAGAATTCCAAAATAAGCTTAAAAGGAGAAAAGAAGCATTCACAGTTCGTTTCACAAGTTTGAATTATATGTATGAATTACACGCAATGACTGTGGTTAGAAATGACATTTGGTTTACTTATATGACAATCCAAACATACACAATCATCGTAGTGTCTTTAGAATTCGAAAATAAGCTTAGAATACCAAAATAACCTTAAAAGAATAGTACAATCATACACAGTTCGTTTCACAAGTTTGAAGTGAATGAATGAATTACGCGCAATGAGTGTGGTTAGAAATGACATTTGGTTTACTTATATGACAATCCTAACATACACAATCATCATAGTGTCGTTAGAATTCAAAAATAAGCTTAGAATTACAACATCAGCTAAAAACAATAGTACAAGCTTACATAGTTCGTTTCACAAGTTTGAAGTGAATGAATGAATTACACGCAATGAGTGTGGTTACAAATAACATTTGGTTTACTTATATGACAATCATAACATACACAATCATCGTAGTGTCTTTAGAATTCGAAAATAAGATTAGAATTCCAAAATAAGCTTAAAAGGAGAAAAGAAGCATTCACAGTTCGTTTCACAAGTTTGAATTGAATGTATGAATTACACGTAATGAGTGTGGTTTGAAATGACATTTGGTTTACTTATATGACAATCCTAACATACACAATCATCATATTGTCTTTAGAATTCAAAAATAAGCTTAGAATTCCAACATCAACTAAAAACAATAGTACAAGCTTACACAGTTCGTTTCACAAGTTTGAAGTGAATGAATGAATTACACGCAGTGAGTGTGGTTCGAAATGACATTTGGTTTACTTATATGACAATCCAAACATACACAATCATCGTAGTGTCTTTAGAATTCGAAAATAAGCTTATAATACCAAAATAAGCTTAAAAGAAGAGTACAAGCATACACAGTTCGTTTCACAAGTGTGAAGTGAATGAATGAATTACACGCAATGAGTGTGGTTAGAAATGACATTTGGTTTACTTATATGACAATCCAAACATACACAATCATCGTAGTGTCTTTAGAATTCGAAAATAAGATTAGAATTCCAAAATAAGCTTAACAGAAGAAAAGAATCATTCACAGTTCGTTTCACAAGTTTGAATTGAATGTATGAATTACACGTAATGAGTGTGGTTTGAAATGACATTTGGTGTACTTATATGACAATCCTAACATACACAATCATCATAGTGTCTTTATAATTCAAAAATAAGCTTAGAATTCCAAAATAAGCTTAAAAGAAGAGTACAAGCTTACACAGTTCGTTTCACAAGTTTGAAGTGAATGAATAAATAACACGCAATGAGTGTGCTTAGAAATGAAATTTGGTTTACTTATATGACAATCCAAACATAGACAATCATCGTAGTGTCTTTAGAATTCGAAAATAAGATTAGAACTCCAAAATAAGCTTAAACGAAGAAAAGAAGCATTCAAAGTTCGTTTCACAAGTTTGAAGTGAATGAATGAATTACACGCAATGACAGCGGTTAGAAATGACATTTGGTTTACTTATATGACAATCCAAACATACACAATCATCGTAGTGTCTTTAGAATTCGAAAATAAGCTTAGAATACCAAAATAACCTTAAAAGAAGAGTACAATCATACACAGTTCGTTTCACAAGTTTGAAGTGAATGAATGAATTACGTGCAATGAGTGTGGTTAGAAATGACATTTGGTTTACTTATATGACAATCCTAACATACACAATCATCATAGTGTCTTTAGAATTCAAAAATAAGCTTAGAATTCCAACATCAGCTAAAAACAATAGTACAAGCTTACACAGTTCGTTTCACAAGTGTGAAGTGAATGAATGAATTACACGCAATGAGTGTGGTTAGAAATGACATTTGGTTTACTTATATGACAATCCAAACATGCACAATCATCGTAGTGTCTTTAGAATTCGAAAATAAGCTTAGAATACCAAAATAAGCTTAAAAGAAGAGTACAAGCATACAAAGTTCGTTTCACAAGTTTGAAGTGAATGAATGAATTACGCGCAATGAGTGTGGTTAGAAATGACATTTGGTTTACTTATATGACAATCCTAACATACACAATCATCATAGTGTCTTTTGAATTCAAAAATAAGCTTAGAATTCCAACATCAGCTAAAAACAATAGTACAAGCTTACACAGTTCGTTTCACAAGTGTGAAGTGAATGAATGAATTACACGCAATGAGTGTGGTTCGAAATGACATTTGGTTTACTTATATGACAATCCAAACATACACAATCATCGTAGTGTCTTTAGAATTCGAAAATAAGATTAGAATTCCAAAATAAGCTTAAAAGAAGAAAAGAAGCATTCACAGTTTGTTTCACAAGTTTGAATTGAATGTATGAATTACACGTAATGAGTGTGGTTTGAATTGACATTTGGTGTACTTATATGACAATCCTAACATACACAATCATCAAAGTGTCTTTATAATTCAAAAATAAGCTTAGAATTCCAAAATAAGCTTAAAAGAAGAAAATAAGCATTCACTGTTCGTTTCACAAGTTTGAATTATATGTATGAATTACACGCAATGACTGTGGTTAGAAATGACATTTGGTTTACTTATATGACAATCCAAACATACACAATCATCGTAGTGTCTTTAGAATTCGAAAATAAGCTTAGAATACCAAAATAAGCTTAAAAGAAGAGTACAATCATACACAGTTCGTTTCACAAGTTTGAAGTGAATGAATGAATTACGTGCAATGAGTGTGGTTAGAAATGACATTTGGTTTACTTATATGACAATCCTATCATACACAATCATCATAGTGTCTTTAGAATTCAAAAATAAGCTTAGAATTCCAACATCAGCTAAAAACAATAGTACAAGCTTACACAGTTCGTTTCACAAGTGTGAAGTGAATGAATGAATTACACGCAATGAGTGTGGTTAGAAATGACATTTGGTTTACTTATATGACAATCCAAACATACACAATCATCGTAGTGTCTTTAGAATTCAAAAATAAGATTAGAATTCCAAAATAAGCTTAAAAGAAGAAAAGAAGCATTCACAGTTCGTTTCACAAGTTTGAATTATATGTATGAATTACACGCAATGACTGTGGTTAGAAATGACATTTGGTTTACTTATATGACAATCCAAACATACACAATCATCGTAGTGTCTTTAGAATTCGAAAATAAGCTTAGAATACCAAAATAAGCTTAAAAGAAGAGTACAAGCATACATAGTTCGTTTCACAAGTTTGAAGTGAATGAATGAATTACGCGCAATGAGTGTGGTTAGAAATGACATTTGGTTTACTTATATGACAATCCTAACATACACAATCATCATAGTGTCTTTTGAATTCAAAAATAAACTTAGAATTCCAACATCAGCTAAAAACAATAGTACAAGCTTACACAGTTCGTTTCACAAGTTTGAAGTGAATGAATGAATTACACGCAATGAGTGTGGTTCGAAATGACATTTGGTTTACTCGTATGACAATCCAAACATACACAATCATCGTAGTGTCTTTAGAATTCGAAAATAAGATTAGAATTCCAAAATAAGCTTAAAAGAAGAAAAGAAGCATTCACAGTTTGTTTCACAAGTTTGAATTGAATGTATGAATTACACGTAATGAGTGTGGTTTGAATTGACATTTGGTGTACTTATATGACAATCCTAACATACACAATCATCAAAGTGTCTTTATAATTCAAAAATAAGCTTAGAATTCCCAAATAAGCTTAAAAGAAGAAAATAAGCATTCACTGTTCGTTTCACAACTTTGAATTATATGTATGAATTACACGCAATGACTGTCGTTAGAAATGACATTTGGTTTACTTATATGACAATCCAAACATACACAATCATCGTAGTGTCTTTAGAATTCGAAAATAAGCTTAGAATACCAAAATAACCTTAAAAGAATAGTACAATCATACACAGTTCGTTTCACAAGTTTGAAGTGAATGAATGAATTACGCGCAATGAGTGTGGTTAGAAATGACATTTGGTTTACTTATATGACAATCCTAACATACACAATCATCATAGTGTCGTTAGAATTCAAAAATAAGCTTAGAATTACAACATCAGCTAAAAACAATAGTACAAGCTTACATAGTTCGTTTCACAAGTTTGAAGTGAATGAATGAATTACACGCAATGAGTGTGGTTACAAATAACATTTGGTTTACTTATATGACAATCATAACATACACAATCATCATAGTGTCTTTAGAATTCGAAAATAAGATTAGAATTCCAAAATAAGCTTAAAAGGAGAAAAGAAGCATTCACAGTTCGTTTCACAAGTTTGAATTATATGTATGAATTACACGCAATGACTGTGGTTAGAAATGACATTTGGTTTACTTATATGACAATCCAAACATACACAATCATCGTAGTGTCTTTAGAATTCGAAAATAAGCTTAGAATACCAAAATAACCTTAAAAGAATAGTACAATCATACACAGTTCGTTTCACAAGTTTGAAGTGAATGAATGAATTACGCGCAATGAGTGTGGTTAGAAATGACATTTGGTTTACTTATATGACAATCCTAACATACACAATCATCATAGTGTCGTTAGAATTCAAAAATAAGCTTAGAATTACAACATCAGCTAAAAACAATAGTACAAGCTTACATAGTTCGTTTCACAAGTTTGAAGTGAATGAATGAATTACACGCAATGAGTGTGGTTACAAATAACATTTGGTTTACTTATATGACAATCATAACATACACAATCATCGTAGTGTCTTTAGAATTCGAAAATAAGATTAGAATTCCAAAATAAGCTTAAAAGGAGAAAAGAAGCATTCACAGTTCGTTTCACAAGTTTGAATTGAATGTATGAATTACACGTAATGAGTGTGGTTTGAAATGACATTTGGTTTACTTATATGACAATCCTAACATACACAATCATCATATTGTCTTTAGAATTCAAAAATAAGCTTAGAATTCCAACATCAACTAAAAACAATAGTACAAGCTTACACAGTTCGTTTCACAAGTTTGAAGTGAATGAATGAATTACACGCAGTGAGTGTGGTTCGAAATGACATTTGGTTTACTTATATGACAATCCAAACATACACAATCATCGTAGTGTCTTTAGAATTCGAAAATAAGCTTATAATACCAAAATAAGCTTAAAAGAAGAGTACAAGCATACACAGTTCGTTTCACAAGTGTGAAGTGAATGAATGAATTACACGCAATGAGTGTGGTTAGAAATGACATTTGGTTTACTTATATGACAATCCAAACATACACAATCATCGTAGTGTCTTTAGAATTCGAAAATAAGATTAGAATTCCAAAATAAGCTTAACAGAAGAAAAGAATCATTCACAGTTCGTTTCACAAGTTTGAATTGAATGTATGAATTACACGTAATGAGTGTGGTTTGAAATGACATTTGGTGTACTTATATGACAATCCTAACATACACAATCATCATAGTGTCTTTATAATTCAAAAATAAGCTTAGAATTCCAAAATAAGCTTAAAAGAAGAGTACAAGCTTACACAGTTCGTTTCACAAGTTTGAAGTGAATGAATAAATAACACGCAATGAGTGTGCTTAGAAATGAAATTTGGTTTACTTATATGACAATCCAAACATAGACAATCATCGTAGTGTCTTTAGAATTCGAAAATAAGATTAGAACTCCAAAATAAGCTTAAACGAAGAAAAGAAGCATTCAAAGTTCGTTTCACAAGTTTGAAGTGAATGAATGAATTACACGCAATGACAGCGGTTAGAAATGACATTTGGTTTACTTATATGACAATCCAAACATACACAATCATCGTAGTGTCTTTAGAATTCGAAAATAAGCTTAGAATACCAAAATAACCTTAAAAGAAGAGTACAATCATACACAGTTCGTTTCACAAGTTTGAAGTGAATGAATGAATTACGTGCAATGAGTGTGGTTAGAAATGACATTTGGTTTACTTATATGACAATCCTAACATACACAATCATCATAGTGTCTTTAGAATTCAAAAATAAGCTTAGAATTCCAACATCAGCTAAAAACAATAGTACAAGCTTACACAGTTCGTTTCACAAGTGTGAAGTGAATGAATGAATTACACGCAATGAGTGTGGTTAGAAATGACATTTGGTTTACTTATATGACAATCCAAACATACACAATCATCGTAGTGTCTTTAGAATTCGAAAATAAGCTTAGAATACCAAAATAAGCTTAAAAGAAGAGTACAAGCATACATAGTTCGTTTCACAAGTTTGAAGTGAATGAATGAATTACGCGCAATGAGTGTGGTTAGAAATGACATTTGGTTTACTTATATGACAATCCTAACATACACAATCATCATAGTGTCTTTTGAATTCAAAAATAAGCTTAGAATTCCAACATCAGCTAAAAACAATAGTACAAGCTTACACAGTTCGTTTCACAAGTTTGAAGTGAATGAATGAATTACACGCAATGAGTGTGGTTCGAAATGACATTTGGTTTACTTATATGACAATCCAAACATACACAATCATCGTAGTGTCTTTAGAATTCGAAAATAAGATTAGAATTCCAAAATAAGCTTAAAAGAAGAAAAGAAGCATTCACAGTTTGTTTCACAAGTTTGAATTGAATGTATGAATTACACGTAATGAGTGTGGTTTGAATTGACATTTGGTGTACTTATATGACAATCCTAACATACACAATCATCAAAGTGTCTTTATAATTCAAAAATAAGCTTAGAATTCCAAAATAAGCTTAAAAGAAGAAAATAAGCATTCACTGTTCGTTTCACAAGTTTGAATTATATGTATGAATTACACGCAATGACTGTGGTTAGAAATGACATTTGGTTTACTTATATGACAATCCAAACATACACAATCATCGTAGTGTCTTTAGAATTCGAAAATAAGCTTAGAATACCAAAATAAGCTTAAAAGAAGAGTACAATCATACACAGTTCGTTTCACAAGTTTGAAGTGAATGAATGAATTACGTGCAATGAGTGTGGTTAGAAATGACATTTGGTTTACTTATATGACAATCCTATCATACACAATCATCATAGTGTCTTTAGAATTCAAAAATAAGCTTAGAATTCCAACATCAGCTAAAAACAATAGTACAAGCTTACACAGTTCGTTTCACAAGTGTGAAGTGAATGAATGAATTACACGCAATGAGTGTGGTTAGAAATGACATTTGGTTTACTTATATGACAATCCAAACATACACAATCATCGTAGTGTCTTTAGAATTCAAAAATAAGATTAGAATTCCAAAATAAGCTTAAAAGAAGAAAAGAAGCATTCACAGTTCGTTTCACAAGTTTGAATTATATGTATGAATTACACGCAATGACTGTGGTTAGAAATGACATTTGGTTTACTTATATGACAATCCAAACATACACAATCATCGTAGTGTCTTTAGAATTCGAAAATAAGCTTAGAATACCAAAATAAGCTTAAAAGAAGAGTACAAGCATACATAGTTCGTTTCACAAGTTTGAAGTGAATGAATGAATTACGCGCAATGAGTGTGGTTAGAAATGACATTTGGTTTACTTATATGACAATCCTAACATACACAATCATCATAGTGTCTTTTGAATTCAAAAATAAACTTAGAATTCCAACATCAGCTAAAAACAATAGTACAAGCTTACACAGTTCGTTTCACAAGTTTGAAGTGAATGAATGAATTACACGCAATGAGTGTGGTTCGAAGTGACATTTGGTTTACTCGTATGACAATCCAAACATACACAATCATCGTAGTGTCTTTAGAATTCGAAAATAAGATTAGAATTCCAAAATAAGCTTAAAAGAAGAAAAGAAGCATTCACAGTTTGTTTCACAAGTTTGAATTGAATGTATGAATTACACGTAATGAGTGTGGTTTGAATTGACATTTGGTGTACTTATATGACAATCCTAACATACACAATCATCAAAGTGTCTTTATAATTCAAAAATAAGCTTAGAATTCCCAAATAAGCTTAAAAGAAGAAAATAAGCATTCACTGTTCGTTTCACAACTTTGAATTATATGTATGAATTACACGCAATGACTGTCGTTAGAAATGACATTTGGTTTACTTATATGACAATCCAAACATACACAATCATCGTAGTGTCTTTAGAATTCGAAAATAAGCTTAGAATACCAAAATAACCTTAAAAGAATAGTACAATCATACACAGTTCGTTTCACAAGTTTGAAGTGAATGAATGAATTACGCGCAATGAGTGTGGTTAGAAATGACATTTGGTTTACTTATATGACAATCCTAACATACACAATCATCATAGTGTCGTTAGAATTCAAAAATAAGCTTAGAATTACAACATCAGCTAAAAACAATAGTACAAGCTTACATAGTTCGTTTCACAAGTTTGAAGTGAATGAATGAATTACACGCAATGAGTGTGGTTACAAATAACATTTGGTTTACTTATATGACAATCATAACATACACAATCATCATAGTGTCTTTAGAATTCGAAAATAAGATTAGAATTCCAAAATAAGCTTAAAAGGAGAAAAGAAGCATTCACAGTTCGTTTCACAAGTTTGAATTATATGTATGAATTACACGCAATGACTGTGGTTAGAAATGACATTTGGTTTACTTATATGACAATCCAAACATACACAATCATCGTAGTGTCTTTAGAATTCGAAAATAAGCTTAGAATACCAAAATAAGCTTAAAAGAAGAGTACAAGCATACATAGTTCGTTTCACAAGTTTGAAGTGAATGAATGAATTACGCGCAATGAGTGTGGTTAGAAATGACATTTGGTTTACTTATATGACAATCCTAACATACACAATCATCATAGTGTCTTTTGAATTCAAAAATAAACTTAGAATTCCAACATCAGCTAAAAACAATAGTACAAGCTTACACAGTTCGTTTCACAAGTTTGAAGTGAATGAATGAATTACACGCAATGAGTGTGGTTCGAAATGACATTTGGTTTACTCGTATGACAATCCAAACATACACAATCATCGTAGTGTCTTTAGAATTCGAAAATAAGATTAGAATTCCAAAATAAGCTTAAAAGAAGAAAAGAAGCATTCAAAGTTTGTTTCACAAGTTTGAATTGAATGTATGAATTACACGTAATGAGTGTGGTTTGAATTGACATTTGGTGTACTTATATGACAATCCTAACATACACAATCATCAAAGTGTCTTTATAATTCAAAAATAAGCTTAGAATTCCCAAATAAGCTTAAAAGAAGAAAATAAGCATTCACTGTTCGTTTCACAACTTTGAATTATATGTATGAATTACACGCAATGACTGTCGTTAGAAATGACATTTGGTTTACTTATATGACAATCCAAACATACACAATCATCGTAGTGTCTTTAGAATTCGAAAATAAGCTTAGAATACCAAAATAACCTTAAAAGAATAGTACAATCATACATAGTTCGTTTCACAAGTTTGAAGTGAATGAATGAATTACGCGCAATGAGTGTGGTTAGAAATGACATTTGGTTTACTTATATGACAATCCTAACATACACAATCATCATAGTGTCGTTAGAATTCAAAAATAAGCTTAGAATTACAACATCAGCTAAAAACAATAGTACAAGCTTACATAGTTCGTTTCACAAGTTTGAAGTGAATGAATGAATTACACGCAATGAGTGTGGTTACAAATAACATTTGGTTTACTTATATGACAATCATAACATACACAATCATCGTAGTGTCTTTAGAATTCGAAAATAAGATTAGAATTCCAAAATAAGCTTAAAAGGAGAAAAGAAGCATTCACAGTTCGTTTCACAAGTTTGAATTATATGTATGAATGACACGCAATGACTGTGGTTAGAAATGACATTTGGTTTACTTATATGACAATCCTAACATACACAATCATCATATTGTCTTTAGAATTCAAAAATAAGCTTAGAATTCCAACATCAACTAAAAACAATAGTACAAGCTTACACAGTTCGTTTCACAAGTTTGAAGTGAATGAATGAATTACACGCAGTGAGTGTGGTTCGAAATGACATTTGGTTTACTTATATGACAATCCAAACATACACAATCATCGAAGTGTCTTTAGAATTCGAAAATAAGCTTATAATACCAAAATAAGCTTAAAAGAAGAGTACAAGCATACACAGTTCGTTTCACAAGTGTGAAGTGAATGAATGAATTACACGCAATGAGTGTGGTTAGAAATGACATTTGGTTTACTTATATGACAATCCAAACATACACAATCATCGTAGTGTCTTTAGAATTCGAAAATAAGATTAGAATTCCAAAATAAGCTTAACAGAAGAAAAGAATCATTCACAGTTCGTTTCACAAGTTTGAATTGAATGTATGAATTACACGTAATGAGTGTGGTTTGAAATGACATTTGGTGTACTTATATGACAATCCTAACATACACAATCATCATAGTGTCTTTATAATTCAAAAATAAGCTTAGAATTCCAAAATAAGCTTAAAAGAAGAGTACAAGCTTACACAGTTCGTTTCACAAGTTTGAAGTGAATGAATGAATAACACGCAATGACAGTGGTTAGAAATGACATTTGGTTTACTTATATGACAATCCAAACATACACAATCATAGTAGTGTCTTTAGAATTCGAAAATAAGATTAGAATTCCAAAATAAGCTTAAAAGAAGAGTACAAGCATACACAGTTCGTTTCACAAGTTTGAAGTGAATGAATGAATTACGCGCAATGAGTGTGGTTAGAAATAACATTTGGTTTACTTATATGACAATCCTAACATACACAATCATCATAGTGTCTTTAGAATTTAAAAATAAGCTTAGAATTCCAACATCAGCTAAAAACAATAGTACAAGCTTACACAGTTCGTTTCACAAGTGTGAAGTGAATGAATGAATTACACGCAATGAGTGTGGTTAGAAATGACATTTGATTTACTTATATGACAATCCAAACATACGCAATCATCGTAGTGTCTTTAGAACTCGAAAATAAGATTAGAATTCCAAAATAAGCTTAAAAGAAGAAAAGAAGCATTCACAGTTCGTTTCACAAGTTTGAATTATATGTATGAATTACACGCAATGACTGTGGTTAGAAATGACATTTGGTTTACTTATATGACAATCCAAACATAATAATCATCGTAGTGTCTTTAGAATTCGAAAATAAGATTAGAATTCCAAAATAAGCTTAAAAGAAGAAAAGAAGCATTCACAGTTTGTTTCACAAGTTTGAATTGAATGTATGAATTACACGTAATGAGTGTGGTTTGAATTGACATTTGGTGTACTTATATGACAATCCTAACATACACAATCATCAAAGTGTCTTTATAATTCAAAAATAAGCTTAGAATTCCAAAATAAGCTTAAAAGAAGAAAATAAGCATTCACTGTTCGTTTCACAACTTTGAATTATATGTATGAATTACACGCAATGACTGTCGTTAGAAATGACATTTGGTTTACTTATATGACAATCCAAACATACACAATCATCGTAGTGTCTTTAGAATTCGAAAATAAGCTTAGAATACCAAAATAACCTTAAAAGAATAGTACAATCATACACAGTTCGTTTCACAAGTTTGAAGAGAATGAATGAATTACGCGCAATGAGTGTGGTTAGAAATGACATTTGGTTTACTTATATGACAATCCTAACATACACAATCATCATAGTGTCGTTAGAATTCAAAAATAAGCTTAGAATTACAACATCAGCTAAAAACAATAGTACAAGCTTACATAGTTCGTTTCACAAGTATGAAGTGAATGAATGAATTACACGCAATGAGTGTGGTTACAAATAACATTTGGTTTACTTATATGACAATCATAACATACACAATCATCGTAGTGTCTTTAGAATTCGAAAATAAGATTAGAATTCCAAAATAAGCTTAAAAGGAGAAAAGAAGCATTCACAGTTCGTTTCACAAGTTTGAATTGAATGTATGAATTACACGTAATGAGTGTGGTTTGAAATGACATTTGGTTTACTTATATGACAATCCTAACATACACAATCATCATAGTGTCGTTAGAATTCAAAAATAAGCTTAGAATTACAACATCAGCTAAAAACAATAGTACAAGCTTACATAGTTCGTTTCACAAGTTTGAAGTGAATGAATGAATTACACGCAATGAGTGTGGTTACAAATAACATTTGGTTTACTTATATGACAATCATAACATACACAATCATCGTAGTGTCTTTAGAATTCGAAAATAAGATTAGAATTCCAAAATAAGCTTAAAAGGAGAAAAGAAGCATTCACAGTTCGTTTCACAAGTTTGAATTATATGTATGAATGACACGCAATGACTGTGGTTAGAAATGACATTTGGTTTACTTATATGACAATCCTAACATACACAATCATCATATTGTCTTTAGAATTCAAAAATAAGCTTAGAATTCCAACATCAACTAAAAACAATAGTACAAGCTTACACAGTTCGTTTCACAAGTTTGAAGTGAATGAATGAATTACACGCAGTGAGTGTGGTTCGAAATGACATTTGGTTTACTTATATGACAATCCAAACATACACAATCATCGAAGTGTCTTTAGAATTCGAAAATAAGCTTATAATACCAAAATAAGCTTAAAAGAAGAGTACAAGCATACACAGTTCGTTTCACAAGTGTGAAGTGAATGAATGAATTACACGCAATGAGTGTGGTTAGAAATGACATTTGGTTTACTTATATGACAATCCAAACATACACAATCATCGTAGTGTCTTTAGAATTCGAAAATAAGATTAGAATTCCAAAATAAGCTTAACAGAAGAAAAGAATCATTCACAGTTCGTTTCACAAGTTTGAATTGAATGTATGAATTACACGTAATGAGTGTGGTTTGAAATGACATTTGGTGTACTTATATGACAATCCTAACATACACAATCATCATAGTGTCTTTATAATTCAAAAATAAGCTTAGAATTCCAAAATAAGCTTAAAAGAAGAGTACAAGCTTACACAGTTCGTTTCACAAGTTTGAAGTGAATGAATGAATAACACGCAATGACAGTGGTTAGAAATGACATTTGGTTTACTTATATGACAATCCAAACATACACAATCATAGTAGTGTCTTTAGAATTCGAAAATAAGATTAGAATTCCAAAATAAGCTTAAAAGAAGAGTACAAGCATACACAGTTCGTTTCACAAGTTTGAAGTGAATGAATGAATTACGCGCAATGAGTGTGGTTAGAAATAACATTTGGTTTACTTATATGACAATCCTAACATACACAATCATCATAGTGTCTTTAGAATTTAAAAATAAGCTTAGAATTCCAACATCAGCTAAAAACAAAAGTACAAGCTTACACAGTTCGTTTCACAAGTGTGAAGTGAATGAATGAATTACACGCAATGAGTGTGGTTAGAAATGACATTTGATTTACTTATATGACAATCCAAACATACGCAATCATCGTAGTGTCTTTAGAATTCGAAAATAAGATTAGAATTCCAAAATAAGCTTAAAAGAAGAAAAGAAGCATTCACAGTTCGTTTCACAAGTTTGAATTATATGTATGAATTACACGCAATGACTGTGGTTAGAAATGACATTTGGTTTACTTATATGACAATCCAAACATAATAATCATCGTAGTGTCTTTAGAATTCGAAAATAAGATTAGAATTCCAAAATAAGCTTAAAAGAAGAAAAGAAGCATTCACAGTTTGTTTCACAAGTTTGAATTGAATGTATGAATTACACGTAATGAGTGTGGTTTGAATTGACATTTGGTGTACTTATATGACAATCCTAACATACACAATCATCAAAGTGTCTTTATAATTCAAAAATAAGCTTAGAATTCCAAAATAAGCTTAAAAGAAGAAAATAAGCATTCACTGTTCGTTTCACAACTTTGAATTATATGTATGAATTACACGCAATGACTGTCGTTAGAAATGACATTTGGTTTACTTATATGACAATCCAAACATACACAATCATCGTAGTGTCTTTAGAATTCGAAAATAAGCTTAGAATACCAAAATAACCTTAAAAGAATAGTACAATCATACACAGTTCGTTTCACAAGTTTGAAGTGAATGAATGAATTACGCGCAATGAGTGTGGTTAGAAATGACATTTGGTTTACTTATATGACAATCCTAACATACACAATCATCATAGTGTCGTTAGAATTCAAAAATAAGCTTAGAATTACAACATCAGCTAAAAACAATAGTACAAGCTTACATAGTTCGTTTCACAAGTTTGAAGTGAATGAATGAATTACACGCAATGAGTGTGGTTACAAATAACATTTGGTTTACTTATATGACAATCATAACATACACAATCATCGTAGTGTCTTTAGAATTCGAAAATAAGATTAGAATCCCAAAATAAGCTTAAAAGGAGAAAAGAAGCATTCACAGTTCGTTTCACAAGTTTGAATTATATGTATGAATGACACGCAATGACTGTGGTTAGAAATGACATTTGGTTTACTTATATGACAATCCTAACATACACAATCATCATATTGTCTTTAGAATTCAAAAATAAGCTTAGAATTCCAACATCAACTAAAAACAATAGTACAAGCTTACACAGTTCGTTTCACAAGTTTGAAGTGAATGAATGAATTACACGCAGTGAGTGTGGTTCGAAATGACATTTGGTTTACTTATATGACAATCCAAACATACACAATCATCGAAGTGTCTTTAGAATTCGAAAATAAGCTTATAATACCAAAATAAGCTTAAAAGAAGAGTACAAGCATACACAGTTCGTTTCACAAGTGTGAAGTGAATGAATGAATTACACGCAATGAGTGTGGTTAGAAATGACATTTGGTTTACTTATATGACAATCCAAACATACACAATCATCGTAGTGTCTTTAGAATTCGAAAATAAGATTAGAATTCCAAAATAAGCTTAACAGAAGAAAAGAATCATTCACAGTTCGTTTCACAAGTTTGAATTGAATGTATGAATTACACGTAATGAGTGTGGTTTGAAATGACATTTGGTGTACTTATATGACAATCCTAACATACACAATCATCATAGTGTCTTTATAATTCAAAAATAAGCTTAGAATTCCAAAATAAGCTTAAAAGAAGAGTACAAGCTTACACAGTTCGTTTCACAAGTTTGAAGTGAATGAATGAATAACACGCAATGACAGTGGTTAGAAATGACATTTGGTTTACTTATATGACAATCCAAACATACACAATCATAGTAGTGTCTTTAGAATTCGAAAATAAGATTAGAATTCCAAAATAAGCTTAAAAGAAGAGTACAAGCATACACAGTTCGTTTCACAAGTTTGAAGTGAATGAATGAATTACGCGCAATGAGTGTGGTTAGAAATAACATTTGGTTTACTTATATGACAATCCTAACATACACAATCATCATAGTGTCTTTAGAATTTAAAAATAAGCTTAGAATTCCAACATCAGCTAAAAACAATAGTACAAGCTTACACAGTTCGTTTCACAAGTGTGAAGTGAATGAATGAATTACACGCAATGAGTGTGGTTAGAAATGACATTTGATTTACTTATATGACAATCCAAACATACGCAATCATCGTAGTGTCTTTAGAACTCGAAAATAAGATTAGAATTCCAAAATAAGCTTAAAAGAAGAAAAGAAGCACTCACAGTTCGTTTCACAAGTTTGAATTATATGTATGAATTACACGCAATGACTGTGGTTAGAAATGACATTTGGTTTACTTATATGACAATCCAAACATAATAATCATCGTAGTGTCTTTAGAATTCGAAAATAAGATTAGAATTCCAAAATAAGCTTAAAAGAAGAAAAGAAGCATTCACAGTTTGTTTCACAAGTTTGAATTGAATGTATGAATTACACGTAATGAGTGTGGTTTGAATTGACATTTGGTGTACTTATATGACAATCCTAACATACACAATCATCAAAGTGTCTTTATAATTCAAAAATAAGCTTAGAATTCCAAAATAAGCTTAAAAGAAGAAAATAAGCATTCACTGTTCGTTTCACAACTTTGAATTATATGTATGAATTACACGCAATGACTGTCGTTAGAAATGACATTTGGTTTACTTATATGACAATCCAAACATACACAATCATCGTAGTGTCTTTAGAATTCGAAAATAAGCTTAGAATACCAAAATAACCTTAAAAGAATAGTACAATCATACACAGTTCGTTTCACAAGTTTGAAGTGAATGAATGAATTACGCGCAATGAGTGTGGTTAGAAATGACATTTGGTTTACTTATATGACAATCCTAACATACACAATCATCATAGTGTCGTTAGAATTCAAAAATAAGCTTAGAATTACAACATCAGCTAAAAACAATAGTACAAGCTTACATAGTTCGTTTCACAAGTATGAAGTGAATGAATGAATTACACGCAATGAGTGTGGTTACAAATAACATTTGGTTTACTTATATGACAATCATAACATACACAATCATCGTAGTGTCTTTAGAATTCGAAAATAAGATTAGAATTCCAAAATAAGCTTAAAAGGAGAAAAGAAGCATTCACAGTTCGTTTCACAAGTTTGAATTGAATGTATGAATTACACGTAATGAGTGTGGTTTGAAATGACATTTGGTTTACTTATATGACAATCCAAACATACACAATCATCGTAGTGTCTTTAGAATTCAAAAATAAGATTAGAATTCCAAAATAAGCTTAAAAGAAGAAAAGAAGCATTCACAGTTCGTTTCACAAGTTTGAATTATATGTATGAATTACACGCAATGACTGTGGTTAGAAATGACATTTGGTTTACTTATATGACAATCCAAACATACACAATCATCGTAGTGTCTTTAGAATTCGAAAATAAGCTTAGAATACCAAAATAAGCTTAAAAGAAGAGTACAAGCATACATAGTTCGTTTCACAAGTTTGAAGTGAATGAATGAATTACGCGCAATGAGTGTGGTTAGAAATGACATTTGGTTTACTTATATGACAATCCTAACATACACAATCATCATAGTGTCTTTTGAATTCAAAAATAAACTTAGAATTCCAACATCAGCTAAAAACAATAGTACAAGCTTACACAGTTCGTTTCACAAGTTTGAAGTGAATGAATGAATTACACGCAATGAGTGTGGTTCGAAATGACATTTGGTTTACTCGTATGACAATCCAAACATACACAATCATCGTAGTGTCTTTAGAATTCGAAAATAAGATTAGAATTCCAAAATAAGCTTAAAAGAAGAAAAGAAGCATTCACAGTTTGTTTCACAAGTTTGAATTGAATGTATGAATTACACGTAATGAGTGTGGTTTGAATTGACATTTGGTGTACTTATATGACAATCCTAACATACACAATCATCAAAGTGTCTTTATAATTCAAAAATAAGCTTAGAATTCCCAAATAAGCTTAAAAGAAGAAAATAAGCATTCACTGTTCGTTTCACAACTTTGAATTATATGTATGAATTACACGCAATGACTGTCGTTAGAAATGACATTTGGTTTACTTATATGACAATCCAAACATACACAATCATCGTAGTGTCTTTAGAATTCGAAAATAAGCTTAGAATACCAAAATAACCTTAAAAGAATAGTACAATCATACACAGTTCGTTTCACAAGTTTGAAGTGAATGAATGAATTACGCGCAATGAGTGTGGTTAGAAATGACATTTGGTTTACTTATATGACAATCCTAACATACACAATCATCATAGTGTCGTTAGAATTCAAAAATAAGCTTAGAATTACAACATCAGCTAAAAACAATAGTACAAGCTTACATAGTTCGTTTCACAAGTTTGAAGTGAATGAATGAATTACACGCAATGAGTGTGGTTACAAATAACATTTGGTTTACTTATATGACAATCATAACATACACAATCATCATAGTGTCTTTAGAATTCGAAAATAAGATTAGAATTCCAAAATAAGCTTAAAAGGAGAAAAGAAGCATTCACAGTTCGTTTCACAAGTTTGAATTATATGTATGAATTACACGCAATGACTGTGGTTAGAAATGACATTTGGTTTACTTATATGACAATCCAAACATACACAATCATCGTAGTGTCTTTAGAATTCGAAAATAAGCTTAGAATACCAAAATAACCTTAAAAGAATAGTACAATCATACACAGTTCGTTTCACAAGTTTGAAGTGAATGAATGAATTACGCGCAATGAGTGTGGTTAGAAATGACATTTGGTTTACTTATATGACAATCCTAACATACACAATCATCATAGTGTCGTTAGAATTCAAAAATAAGCTTAGAATTACAACATCAGCTAAAAACAATAGTACAAGCTTACATAGTTCGTTTCACAAGTTTGAAGTGAATGAATGAATTACACGCAATGAGTGTGGTTACAAATAACATTTGGTTTACTTATATGACAATCATAACATACACAATCATCGTAGTGTCTTTAGAATTCGAAAATAAGATTAGAATTCCAAAATAAGCTTAAAAGGAGAAAAGAAGCATTCACAGTTCGTTTCACAAGTTTGAATTGAATGTATGAATTACACGTAATGAGTGTGGTTTGAAATGACATTTGGTTTACTTATATGACAATCCTAACATACACAATCATCATATTGTCTTTAGAATTCAAAAATAAGCTTAGAATTCCAACATCAACTAAAAACAATAGTACAAGCTTACACAGTTCGTTTCACAAGTTTGAAGTGAATGAATGAATTACACGCAGTGAGTGTGGTTCGAAATGACATTTGGTTTACTTATATGACAATCCAAACATACACAATCATCGTAGTGTCTTTAGAATTCGAAAATAAGCTTATAATACCAAAATAAGCTTAAAAGAAGAGTACAAGCATACACAGTTCGTTTCACAAGTGTGAAGTGAATGAATGAATTACACGCAATGAGTGTGGTTAGAAATGACATTTGGTTTACTTATATGACAATCCAAACATACACAATCATCGTAGTGTCTTTAGAATTCGAAAATAAGATTAGAATTCCAAAATAAGCTTAACAGAAGAAATGAATCATTCACAGTTCGTTTCACAAGTTTGAATTGAATGTATGAATTACACGTAATGAGTGTGGTTTGAAATGACATTTGGTGTACTTATATGACAATCCTAACATACACAATCATCATAGTGTCTTTATAATTCAAAAATAAGCTTAGAATTCCAAAATAAGCTTAAAAGAAGAGTACAAGCTTACACAGTTCGTTTCACAAGTTTGAAGTGAATGAATAAATAACACGCAATGAGTGTGCTTAGAAATGAAATTTGGTTTACTTATATGACAATCCAAACATAGACAATCATCGTAGTGTCTTTAGAATTCGAAAATAAGATTAGAACTCCAAAATAAGCTTAAACGAAGAAAAGAAGCATTCAAAGTTCGTTTCACAAGTTTGAAGTGAATGAATGAATTACACGCAATGACAGCGGTTAGAAATGACATTTGGTTTACTTATATGACAATCCAAACATACACAATCATCGTAGTGTCTTTAGAATTCGAAAATAAGCTTAGAATACCAAAATAACCTTAAAAGAAGAGTACAATCATACACAGTTCGTTTCACAAGTTTGAAGTGAATGAATGAATTACGTGCAATGAGTGTGGTTAGAAATGACATTTGGTTTACTTATATGACAATCCTAACATACACAATCATCATAGTGTCTTTAGAATTCAAAAATAAGCTTAGAATTCCAACATCAGCTAAAAACAATAGTACAAGCTTACACAGTTCGTTTCACAAGTGTGAAGTGAATGAATGAATTACACGCAATGAGTGTGGTTAGAAATGACATTTGGTTTACTTATATGACAATCCAAACATACACAATCATCGTAGTGTCTTTAGAATTCGAAAATAAGCTTAGAATACCAAAATAAGCTTAAAAGAAGAGTACAAGCATACAAAGTTCGTTTCACAAGTTTGAAGTGAATGAATGAATTACGCGCAATGAGTGTGGTTAGAAATGACATTTGGTTTACTTATATGACAATCCTAACATACACAATCATCATAGTGTCTTTTGAATTCAAAAATAAGCTTAGAATTCCAACATCAGCTAAAAACAATAGTACAAGCTTACACAGTTCGTTTCACAAGTTTGAAGTGAATGAATGAATTACACGCAATGAGTGTGGTTCGAAATGACATTTGGTTTACTTATATGACAATCCAAACATACACAATCATCGTAGTGTCTTTAGAATTCGAAAATAAGATTAGAATTCCAAAATAAGCTTAAAAGAAGAAAAGAAGCATTCACAGTTTGTTTCACAAGTTTGAATTGAATGTATGAATTACACGTAATGAGTGTGGTTTGAATTGACATTTGGTGTACTTATATGACAATCCTAACATACACAATCATCAAAGTGTCTTTATAATTCAAAAATAAGCTTAGAATTCCAAAATAAGCTTAAAAGAAGAAAATAAGCATTCACTGTTCGTTTCACAAGTTTGAATTATATGTATGAATTACACGCAATGACTGTGGTTAGAAATGACATTTGGTTTACTTATATGACAATCCAAACATACACAATCATCGTAGTGTCTTTAGAATTCGAAAATAAGCTTAGAATACCAAAATAAGCTTAAAAGAAGAGTACAATCATACACAGTTCGTTTCACAAGTTTGAAGTGAATGAATGAATTACGTGCAATGAGTGTGGTTAGAAATGACATTTGGTTTACTTATATGACAATCCTATCATACACAATCATCATAGTGTCTTTAGAATTCAAAAATAAGCTTAGAATTCCAACATCAGCTAAAAACAATAGTACAAGCTTACACAGTTCGTTTCACAAGTGTGAAGTGAATGAATGAATTACACGCAATGAGTGTGGTTAGAAATGACATTTGGTTTACTTATATGACAATCCAAACATACACAATCATCGTAGTGTCTTTAGAATTCAAAAATAAGATTAGAATTCCAAAATAAGCTTAAAAGAAGAAAAGAAGCATTCACAGTTCGTTTCACAAGTTTGAATTATATGTATGAATTACACGCAATGACTGTGGTTAGAAATGACATTTGGTTTACTTATATGACAATCCAAACATACACAATCATCGTAGTGTCTTTAGAATTCGAAAATAAGCTTAGAATACCAAAATAAGCTTAAAAGAAGAGTACAAGCATACATAGTTCGTTTCACAAGTTTGAAGTGAATGAATGAATTACGCGCAATGAGTGTGGTTAGAAATGACATTTGGTTTACTTATATGACAATCCTAACATACACAATCATCATAGTGTCTTTTGAATTCAAAAATAAACTTAGAATTCCAACATCAGCTAAAAACAATAGTACAAGCTTACACAGTTCGTTTCACAAGTTTGAAGTGAATGAATGAATTACACGCAATGAGTGTGGTTCGAAATGACATTTGGTTTACTCGTATGACAATCCAAACATACACAATCATCGTAGTGTCTTTAGAATTCGAAAATAAGATTAGAATTCCAAAATAAGCTTAAAAGAAGAAAAGAAGCATTCACAGTTTGTTTCACAAGTTTGAATTGAATGTATGAATTACACGTAATGAGTGTGGTTTGAATTGACATTTGGTGTACTTATATGACAATCCTAACATACACAATCATCAAAGTGTCTTTATAATTCAAAAATAAGCTTAGAATTCCCAAATAAGCTTAAAAGAAGAAAATAAGCATTCACTGTTCGTTTCACAACTTTGAATTATATGTATGAATTACACGCAATGACTGTCGTTAGAAATGACATTTGGTTTACTTATATGACAATCCAAACATACACAATCATCGTAGTGTCTTTAGAATTCGAAAATAAGCTTAGAATACCAAAATAACCTTAAAAGAATAGTACAATCATACACAGTTCGTTTCACAAGTTTGAAGTGAATGAATGAATTACGCGCAATGAGTGTGGTTAGAAATGACATTTGGTTTACTTATATGACAATCCTAACATACACAATCATCATAGTGTCGTTAGAATTCAAAAATAAGCTTAGAATTACAACATCAGCTAAAAACAATAGTACAAGCTTACATAGTTCGTTTCACAAGTTTGAAGTGAATGAATGAATTACACGCAATGAGTGTGGTTACAAATAACATTTGGTTTACTTATATGACAATCATAACATACACAATCATCATAGTGTCTTTAGAATTCGAAAATAAGATTAGAATTCCAAAATAAGCTTAAAAGGAGAAAAGAAGCATTCACAGTTCGTTTCACAAGTTTGAATTATATGTATGAATTACACGCAATGACTGTGGTTAGAAATGACATTTGGTTTACTTATATGACAATCCAAACATACACAATCATCGTAGTGTCTTTAGAATTCGAAAATAAGCTTAGAATACCAAAATAACCTTAAAAGAATAGTACAATCATACACAGTTCGTTTCACAAGTTTGAAGTGAATGAATGAATTACGCGCAATGAGTGTGGTTAGAAATGACATTTGGTTTACTTATATGACAATCCTAACATACACAATCATCATAGTGTCGTTAGAATTCAAAAATAAGCTTAGAATTACAACATCAGCTAAAAACAATAGTACAAGCTTACATAGTTCGTTTCACAAGTTTGAAGTGAATGAATGAATTACACGCAATGAGTGTGGTTACAAATAACATTTGGTTTACTTATATGACAATCATAACATACACAATCATCGTAGTGTCTTTAGAATTCGAAAATAAGATTAGAATTCCAAAATAAGCTTAAAAGGAGAAAAGAAGCATTCACAGTTCGTTTCACAAGTTTGAATTGAATGTATGAATTACACGTAATGAGTGTGGTTTGAAATGACATTTGGTTTACTTATATGACAATCCTAACATACACAATCATCATATTGTCTTTAGAATTCAAAAATAAGCTTAGAATTCCAACATCAACTAAAAACAATAGTACAAGCTTACACAGTTCGTTTCACAAGTTTGAAGTGAATGAATGAATTACACGCAGTGAGTGTGGTTCGAAATGACATTTGGTTTACTTATATGACAATCCAAACATACACAATCATCGTAGTGTCTTTAGAATTCGAAAATAAGCTTATAATACCAAAATAAGCTTAAAAGAAGAGTACAAGCATACACAGTTCGTTTCACAAGTGTGAAGTGAATGAATGAATTACACGCAATGAGTGTGGTTAGAAATGACATTTGGTTTACTTATATGACAATCCAAACATACACAATCATCGTAGTGTCTTTAGAATTCGAAAATAAGATTAGAATTCCAAAATAAGCTTAACAGAAGAAAAGAATCATTCACAGTTCGTTTCACAAGTTTGAATTGAATGTATGAATTACACGTAATGAGTGTGGTTTGAAATGACATTTGGTGTACTTATATGACAATCCTAACATACACAATCATCATAGTGTCTTTATAATTCAAAAATAAGCTTAGAATTCCAAAATAAGCTTAAAAGAAGAGTACAAGCTTACACAGTTCGTTTCACAAGTTTGAAGTGAATGAATAAATAACACGCAATGAGTGTGCTTAGAAATGAAATTTGGTTTACTTATATGACAATCCAAACATAGACAATCATCGTAGTGTCTTTAGAATTCGAAAATAAGATTAGAACTCCAAAATAAGCTTAAACGAAGAAAAGAAGCATTCAAAGTTCGTTTCACAAGTTTGAAGTGAATGAATGAATTACACGCAATGACAGCGGTTAGAAATGACATTTGGTTTACTTATATGACAATCCAAACATACACAATCATCGTAGTGTCTTTAGAATTCGAAAATAAGCTTAGAATACCAAAATAACCTTAAAAGAAGAGTACAATCATACACAGTTCGTTTCACAAGTTTGAAGTGAATGAATGAATTACGTGCAATGAGTGTGGTTAGAAATGACATTTGGTTTACTTATATGACAATCCTAACATACACAATCATCATAGTGTCTTTAGAATTCAAAAATAAGCTTAGAATTCCAACATCAGCTAAAAACAATAGTACAAGCTTACACAGTTCGTTTCACAAGTGTGAAGTGAATGAATGAATTACACGCAATGAGTGTGGTTAGAAATGACATTTGGTTTACTTATATGACAATCCAAACATACACAATCATCGTAGTGTCTTTAGAATTCGAAAATAAGCTTAGAATACCAAAATAAGCTTAAAAGAAGAGTACAAGCATACATAGTTCGTTTCACAAGTTTGAAGTGAATGAATGAATTACGCGCAATGAGTGTGGTTAGAAATGACATTTGGTTTACTTATATGACAATCCTAACATACACAATCATCATAGTGTCTTTTGAATTCAAAAATAAGCTTAGAATTCCAACATCAGCTAAAAACAATAGTACAAGCTTACACAGTTCGTTTCACAAGTTTGAAGTGAATGAATGAATTACACGCAATGAGTGTGGTTCGAAATGACATTTGGTTTACTTATATGACAATCCAAACATACACAATCATCGTAGTGTCTTTAGAATTCGAAAATAAGATTAGAATTCCAAAATAAGCTTAAAAGAAGAAAAGAAGCATTCACAGTTTGTTTCACAAGTTTGAATTGAATGTATGAATTACACGTAATGAGTGTGGTTTGAATTGACATTTGGTGTACTTATATGACAATCCTAACATACACAATCATCAAAGTGTCTTTATAATTCAAAAATAAGCTTAGAATTCCAAAATAAGCTTAAAAGAAGAAAATAAGCATTCACTGTTCGTTTCACAAGTTTGAATTATATGTATGAATTACACGCAATGACTGTGGTTAGAAATGACATTTGGTTTACTTATATGACAATCCAAACATACACAATCATCGTAGTGTCTTTAGAATTCGAAAATAAGCTTAGAATACCAAAATAAGCTTAAAAGAAGAGTACAATCATACACAGTTCGTTTCACAAGTTTGAAGTGAATGAATGAATTACGTGCAATGAGTGTGGTTAGAAATGACATTTGGTTTACTTATATGACAATCCTATCATACACAATCATCATAGTGTCTTTAGAATTCAAAAATAAGCTTAGAATTCCAACATCAGCTAAAAACAATAGTACAAGCTTACACAGTTCGTTTCACAAGTGTGAAGTGAATGAATGAATTACACGCAATGAGTGTGGTTAGAAATGACATTTGGTTTACTTATATGACAATCCAAACATACACAATCATCGTAGTGTCTTTAGAATTCAAAAATAAGATTAGAATTCCAAAATAAGCTTAAAAGAAGAAAAGAAGCATTCACAGTTCGTTTCACAAGTTTGAATTATATGTATGAATTACACGCAATGACTGTGGTTAGAAATGACATTTGGTTTACTTATATGACAATCCAAACATACACAATCATCGTAGTGTCTTTAGAATTCGAAAATAAGCTTAGAATACCAAAATAAGCTTAAAAGAAGAGTACAAGCATACATAGTTCGTTTCACAAGTTTGAAGTGAATGAATGAATTACGCGGAATGAGTGTGGTTAGAAATGACATTTGGTTTACTTATATGACAATCCTAACATACACAATCATCATAGTGTCTTTTGAATTCAAAAATAAACTTAGAATTCCAACATCAGCTAAAAACAATAGTACAAGCTTACACAGTTCGTTTCACAAGTTTGAAGTGAATGAATGAATTACACGCAATGAGTGTGGTTCGAAGTGACATTTGGTTTACTCGTATGACAATCCAAACATACACAATCATCGTAGTGTCTTTAGAATTCGAAAATAAGATTAGAATTCCAAAATAAGCTTAAAAGAAGAAAAGAAGCATTCACAGTTTGTTTCACAAGTTTGAATTGAATGTATGAATTACACGTAATGAGTGTGGTTTGAATTGACATTTGGTGTACTTATATGACAATCCTAACATACACAATCATCAAAGTGTCTTTATAATTCAAAAATAAGCTTAGAATTCCCAAATAAGCTTAAAAGAAGAAAATAAGCATTCACTGTTCGTTTCACAACTTTGAATTATATGTATGAATTACACGCAATGACTGTCGTTAGAAATGACATTTGGTTTACTTATATGACAATCCAAACATACACAATCATCGTAGTGTCTTTAGAATTCGAAAATAAGCTTAGAATACCAAAATAACCTTAAAAGAATAGTACAATCATACACAGTTCGTTTCACAAGTTTGAAGTGAATGAATGAATTACGCGCAATGAGTGTGGTTAGAAATGACATTTGGTTTACTTATATGACAATCCTAACATACACAATCATCATAGTGTCGTTAGAATTCAAAAATAAGCTTAGAATTACAACATCAGCTAAAAACAATAGTACAAGCTTACATAGTTCGTTTCACAAGTTTGAAGTGAATGAATGAATTACACGCAATGAGTGTGGTTACAAATAACATTTGGTTTACTTATATGACAATCATAACATACACAATCATCATAGTGTCTTTAGAATTCGAAAATAAGATTAGAATTCCAAAATAAGCTTAAAAGGAGAAAAGAAGCATTCACAGTTCGTTTCACAAGTTTGAATTATATGTATGAATTACACGCAATGACTGTGGTTAGAAATGACATTTGGTTTACTTATATGACAATCCAAACATACACAATCATCGTAGTGTCTTTAGAATTCGAAAATAAGCTTAGAATACCAAAATAAGCTTAAAAGAAGAGTACAAGCATACATAGTTCGTTTCACAAGTTTGAAGTGAATGAATGAATTACGCGCAATGAGTGTGGTTAGAAATGACATTTGGTTTACTTATATGACAATCCTAACATACACAATCATCATAGTGTCTTTTGAATTCAAAAATAAACTTAGAATTCCAACATCAGCTAAAAACAATAGTACAAGCTTACACAGTTCGTTTCACAAGTTTGAAGTGAATGAATGAATTACACGCAATGAGTGTGGTTCGAAATGACATTTGGTTTACTCGTATGACAATCCAAACATACACAATCATCGTAGTGTCTTTAGAATTCGAAAATAAGATTAGAATTCCAAAATAAGCTTAAAAGAAGAAAAGAAGCATTCAAAGTTTGTTTCACAAGTTTGAATTGAATGTATGAATTACACGTAATGAGTGTGGTTTGAATTGACATTTGGTGTACTTATATGACAATCCTAACATACACAATCATCAAAGTGTCTTTATAATTCAAAAATAAGCTTAGAATTCCCAAATAAGCTTAAAAGAAGAAAATAAGCATTCACTGTTCGTTTCACAACTTTGAATTATATGTATGAATTACACGCAATGACTGTCGTTAGAAATGACATTTGGTTTACTTATATGACAATCCAAACATACACAATCATCGTAGTGTCTTTAGAATTCGAAAATAAGCTTAGAATACCAAAATAACCTTAAAAGAATAGTACAATCATACATAGTTCGTTTCACAAGTTTGAAGTGAATGAATGAATTACGCGCAATGAGTGTGGTTAGAAATGACATTTGGTTTACTTATATGACAATCCTAACATACACAATCATCATAGTGTCGTTAGAATTCAAAAATAAGCTTAGAATTACAACATCAGCTAAAAACAATAGTACAAGCTTACATAGTTCGTTTCACAAGTTTGAAGTGAATGAATGAATTACACGCAATGAGTGTGGTTACAAATAACATTTGGTTTACTTATATGACAATCATAACATACACAATCATCGTAGTGTCTTTAGAATTCGAAAATAAGATTAGAATTCCAAAATAAGCTTAAAAGAAGAAAAGAAGCATTCAAAGTTTGTTTCACAAGTTTGAATTGAATGTATGAATTACACGTAATGAGTGTGGTTTGAATTGACATTTGGTGTACTTATATGACAATCCTAACATACACAATCATCAAAGTGTCTTTATAATTCAAAAATAAGCTTAGAATTCCCAAATAAGCTTAAAAGAAGAAAATAAGCATTCACTGTTCGTTTCACAACTTTGAATTATATGTATGAATTACACGCAATGACTGTCGTTAGAAATGACATTTGGTTTACTTATATGACAATCCAAACATACACAATCATCGTAGTGTCTTTAGAATTCGAAAATAAGCTTAGAATACCAAAATAACCTTAAAAGAATAGTACAATCATACATAGTTCGTTTCACAAGTTTGAAGTGAATGAATGAATTACGCGCAATGAGTGTGGTTAGAAATGACATTTGGTTTACTTATATGACAATCCTAACATACACAATCATCATAGTGTCGTTAGAATTCAAAAATAAGCTTAGAATTACAACATCAGCTAAAAACAATAGTACAAGCTTACATAGTTCGTTTCACAAGTTTGAAGTGAATGAATGAATTACACGCAATGAGTGTGGTTACAAATAACATTTGGTTTACTTATATGACAATCATAACATACACAATCATCGTAGTGTCTTTAGAATTCGAAAATAAGATTAGAATTCCAAAATAAGCTTAAAAGGAGAAAAGAAGCATTCACAGTTCGTTTCACAAGTTTGAATTATATGTATGAATGACACGCAATGACTGTGGTTAGAAATGACATTTGGTTTACTTATATGACAATCCTAACATACACAATCATCATATTGTCTTTAGAATTCAAAAATAAGCTTAGAATTCCAACATCAACTAAAAACAATAGTACAAGCTTACACAGTTCGTTTCACAAGTTTGAAGTGAATGAATGAATTACACGCAGTGAGTGTGGTTCGAAATGACATTTGGTTTACTTATATGACAATCCAAACATACACAATCATCGAAGTGTCTTTAGAATTCGAAAATAAGCTTATAATACCAAAATAAGCTTAAAAGAAGAGTACAAGCATACACAGTTCGTTTCACAAGTGTGAAGTGAATGAATGAATTACACGCAATGAGTGTGGTTAGAAATGACATTTGGTTTACTTATATGACAATCCAAACATACACAATCATCGTAGTGTCTTTAGAATTCGAAAATAAGATTAGAATTCCAAAATAAGCTTAACAGAAGAAAAGAATCATTCACAGTTCGTTTCACAAGTTTGAATTGAATGTATGAATTACACGTAATGAGTGTGGTTTGAAATGACATTTGGTGTACTTATATGACAATCCTAACATACACAATCATCATAGTGTCTTTATAATTCAAAAATAAGCTTAGAATTCCAAAATAAGCTTAAAAGAAGAGTACAAGCTTACACAGTTCGTTTCACAAGTTTGAAGTGAATGAATGAATAACACGCAATGACAGTGGTTAGAAATGACATTTGGTTTACTTATATGACAATCCAAACATACACAATCATAGTAGTGTCTTTAGAATTCGAAAATAAGATTAGAATTCCAAAATAAGCTTAAAAGAAGAGTACAAGCATACACAGTTCGTTTCACAAGTTTGAAGTGAATGAATGAATTACGCGCAATGAGTGTGGTTAGAAATAACATTTGGTTTACTTATATGACAATCCTAACATACACAATCATCATAGTGTCTTTAGAATTTAAAAATAAGCTTAGAATTCCAACATCAGCTAAAAACAATAGTACAAGCTTACACAGTTCGTTTCACAAGTGTGAAGTGAATGAATGAATTACACGCAATGAGTGTGGTTAGAAATGACATTTGATTTACTTATATGACAATCCAAACATACGCAATCATCGTAGTGTCTTTAGAACTCGAAAATAAGATTAGAATTCCAAAATAAGCTTAAAAGAAGAAAAGAAGCATTCACAGTTCGTTTCACAAGTTTGAATTATATGTATGAATTACACGCAATGACTGTGGTTAGAAATGACATTTGGTTTACTTATATGACAATCCAAACATAATAATCATCGTAGTGTCTTTAGAATTCGAAAATAAGATTAGAATTCCAAAATAAGCTTAAAAGAAGAAAAGAAGCATTCACAGTTTGTTTCACAAGTTTGAATTGAATGTATGAATTACACGTAATGAGTGTGGTTTGAATTGACATTTGGTGTACTTATATGACAATCCTAACATACACAATCATCAAAGTGTCTTTATAATTCAAAAATAAGCTTAGAATTCCAAAATAAGCTTAAAAGAAGAAAATAAGCATTCACTGTTCGTTTCACAACTTTGAATTATATGTATGAATTACACGCAATGACTGTCGTTAGAAATGACATTTGGTTTACTTATATGACAATCCAAACATACACAATCATCGTAGTGTCTTTAGAATTCGAAAATAAGCTTAGAATACCAAAATAACCTTAAAAGAATAGTACAATCATACACAGTTCGTTTCACAAGTTTGAAGTGAATGAATGAATTACGCGCAATGAGTGTGGTTAGAAATGACATTTGGTTTACTTATATGACAATCCTAACATACACAATCATCATAGTGTCGTTAGAATTCAAAAATAAGCTTAGAATTACAACATCAGCTAAAAACAATAGTACAAGCTTACATAGTTCGTTTCACAAGTATGAAGTGAATGAATGAATTACACGCAATGAGTGTGGTTACAAATAACATTTGGTTTACTTATATGACAATCATAACATACACAATCATCGTAGTGTCTTTAGAATTCGAAAATAAGATTAGAATTCCAAAATAAGCTTAAAAGGAGAAAAGAAGCATTCACAGTTCGTTTCACAAGTTTGAATTGAATGTATGAATTACACGTAATGATTGTGGTTTGAAATGACATTTGGTTTACTTATATGACAATCCTAACATACACAATCATCATAGTGTCGTTAGAATTCAAAAATAAGCTTAGAATTACAACATCAGCTAAAAACAATAGTACAAGCTTACATAGTTCGTTTCACAAGTTTGAAGTGAATGAATGAATTACACGCAATGAGTGTGGTTACAAATAACATTTGGTTTACTTATATGACAATCATAACATACACAATCATCGTAGTGTCTTTAGAATTCGAAAATAAGATTAGAATTCCAAAATAAGCTTAAAAGGAGAAAAGAAGCATTCACAGTTCGTTTCACAAGTTTGAATTATATGTATGAATGACACGCAATGACTGTGGTTAGAAATGACATTTGGTTTACTTATATGACAATCCTAACATACACAATCATCATATTGTCTTTAGAATTCAAAAATAAACTTAGAATTCCAACATCAACTAAAAACAATAGTACAAGCTTACACAGTTCGTTTCACAAGTTTGAAGTGAATGAATGAATTACACGCAGTGAGTGTGGTTCGAAATGACATTTGGTTTACTTATATGACAATCCAAACATACACAATCATCGAAGTGTCTTTAGAATTCGAAAATAAGCTTATAATACCAAAATAAGCTTAAAAGAAGAGTACAAGCATACACAGTTCGTTTCACAAGTGTGAAGTGAATGAATGAATTACACGCAATGAGTGTGGTTAGAAATGACATTTGGTTTACTTATATGACAATCCAAACATACACAATCATCGTAGTGTCTTTAGAATTCGAAAATAAGATTAGAATTCCAAAATAAGCTTAACAGAAGAAAAGAATCATTCACAGTTCGTTTCACAAGTTTGAATTGAATGTATGAATTACACGTAATGAGTGTGGTTTGAAATGACATTTGGTGTACTTATATGACAATCCTAACATACACAATCATCATAGTGTCTTTATAATTCAAAAATAAGCTTAGAATTCCAAAATAAGCTTAAAAGAAGAGTACAAGCTTACACAGTTCGTTTCACAAGTTTGAAGTGAATGAATGAATAACACGCAATGACAGTGGTTAGAAATGACATTTGGTTTACTTATATGACAATCCAAACATACACAATCATAGTAGTGTCTTTAGAATTCGAAAATAAGATTAGAATTCCAAAATAAGCTTAAAAGAAGAGTACAAGCATACACAGTTCGTTTCACAAGTTTGAAGTGAATGAATGAATTACGCGCAATGAGTGTGGTTAGAAATAACATTTGGTTTACTTATATGACAATCCTAACATACACAATCATCATAGTGTCTTTAGAATTTAAAAATAAGCTTAGAATTCCAACATCAGCTAAAAACAAAAGTACAAGCTTACACAGTTCGTTTCACAAGTGTGAAGTGAATGAATGAATTACACGCAATGAGTGTGGTTAGAAATGACATTTGATTTACTTATATGACAATCCAAACATACGCAATCATCGTAGTGTCTTTAGAATTCGAAAATAAGATTAGAATTCCAAAATAAGCTTAAAAGAAGAAAAGAAGCATTCACAGTTCGTTTCACAAGTTTGAATTATATGTATGAATTACACGCAATGACTGTGGTTAGAAATGACATTTGGTTTACTTATATGACAATCCAAACATAATAATCATCGTAGTGTCTTTAGAATTCGAAAATAAGATTAGAATTCCAAAATAAGCTTAAAAGAAGAAAAGAAGCATTCACAGTTTGTTTCACAAGTTTGAATTGAATGTATGAATTACACGTAATGAGTGTGGTTTGAATTGACATTTGGTGTACTTATATGACAATCCTAACATACACAATCATCAAAGTGTCTTTATAATTCAAAAATAAGCTTAGAATTCCAAAATAAGCTTAAAAGAAGAAAATAAGCATTCACTGTTCGTTTCACAACTTTGAATTATATGTATGAATTACACGCAATGACTGTCGTTAGAAATGACATTTGGTTTACTTATATGACAATCCAAACATACACAATCATCGTAGTGTCTTTAGAATTCGAAAATAAGCTTAGAATACCAAAATAACCTTAAAAGAATAGTACAATCATACATAGTTCGTTTCACAAGTTTGAAGTGAATGAATGAATTACGCGCAATGAGTGTGGTTAGAAATGACATTTGGTTTACTTATATGACAATCCTAACATACACAATCATCATAGTGTCGTTAGAATTCAAAAATAAGCTTAGAATTACAACATCAGCTAAAAACAATAGTACAAGCTTACATAGTTCGTTTCACAAGTTTGAAGTGAATGAATGAATTACACGCAATGAGTGTGGTTACAAATAACATTTGGTTTACTTATATGACAATCATAACATACACAATCATCATAGTGTCTTTAGAATTCGAAAATAAGATTAGAATTCCAAAATAAGCTTAAAAGGAGAAAAGAAGCATTCACAGTTCGTTTCACAAGTTTGAATTATATGTATGAATGACACGCAATGACTGTGGTTAGAAATGACATTTGGTTTACTTATATGACAATCCTAACATACACAATCATCATATTGTCTTTAGAATTCAAAAATAAGCTTAGAATTCCAACATCAACTAAAAACAATAGTACAAGCTTACACAGTTCGTTTCACAAGTTTGAAGTGAATGAATGAATTACACGCAGTGAGTGTGGTTCGAAATGACATTTGGTTTACTTATATGACAATCCAAACATACACAATCATCGAAGTGTCTTTAGAATTCGAAAATAAGCTTATAATACCAAAATAAGCTTAAAAGAAGAGTACAAGCATACACAGTTCGTTTCACAAGTGTGAAGTGAATGAATGAATTACACGCAATGAGTGTGGTTAGAAATGACATTTGGTTTACTTATATGACAATCCAAACATACACAATCATCGTAGTGTCTTTAGAATTCGAAAATAAGATTAGAATTCCAAAATAAGCTTAACAGAAGAAAAGAATCATTCACAGTTCGTTTCACAAGTTTGAATTGAATGTATGAATTACACGTAATGAGTGTGGTTTGAAATGACATTTGGTGTACTTATATGACAATCCTAACATACACAATCATCATAGTGTCTTTATAATTCAAAAATAAGCTTAGAATTCCAAAATAAGCTTAAAAGAAGAGTACAAGCTTACACAGTTCGTTTCACAAGTTTGAAGTGAATGAATGAATAACACGCAATGACAGTGGTTAGAAATGACATTTGGTTTACTTATATGACAATCCAAACATACACAATCATAGTAGTGTCTTTAGAATTCGAAAATAAGATTAGAATTCCAAAATAAGCTTAAAAGAAGAGTACAAGCATACACAGTTCGTTTCACAAGTTTGAAGTGAATGAATGAATTACGCGCAATGAGTGTGGTTAGAAATAACATTTGGTTTACTTATATGACAATCCTAACATACACAATCATCATAGTGTCTTTAGAATTTAAAAATAAGCTTAGAATTCCAACATCAGCTAAAAACAATAGTACAAGCTTACACAGTTCGTTTCACAAGTGTGAAGTGAATGAATGAATTACACGCAATGAGTGTGGTTAGAAATGACATTTGATTTACTTATATGACAATCCAAACATACGCAATCATCGTAGTGTCTTTAGAACTCGAAAATAAGATTAGAATTCCAAAATAAGCTTAAAAGAAGAAAAGAAGCATTCACAGTTCGTTTCACAAGTTTGAATTATATGTATGAATTACACGCAATGACTGTGGTTAGAAATGACATTTGGTTTACTTATATGACAATCCAAACATAATAATCATCGTAGTGTCTTTAGAATTCGAAAATAAGATTAGAATTCCAAAATAAGCTTAAAAGAAGAAAAGAAGCATTCACAGTTTGTTTCACAAGTTTGAATTGAATGTATGAATTACACGTAATGAGTGTGGTTTGAATTGACATTTGGTGTACTTATATGACAATCCTAACATACACAATCATCAAAGTGTCTTTATAATTCAAAAATAAGCTTAGAATTCCAAAATAAGCTTAAAAGAAGAAAATAAGCATTCACTGTTCGTTTCACAACTTTGAATTATATGTATGAATTACACGCAATGACTGTCGTTAGAAATGACATTTGGTTTACTTATATGACAATCCAAACATACACAATCATCGTAGTGTCTTTAGAATTCGAAAATAAGCTTAGAATACCAAAATAACCTTAAAAGAATAGTACAATCATACACAGTTCGTTTCACAAGTTTGAAGTGAATGAATGAATTACGCGCAATGAGTGTGGTTAGAAATGACATTTGGTTTACTTATATGACAATCCTAACATACACAATCATCATAGTGTCGTTAGAATTCAAAAATAAGCTTAGAATTACAACATCAGCTAAAAACAATAGTACAAGCTTACATAGTTCGTTTCACAAGTATGAAGTGAATGAATGAATTACACGCAATGAGTGTGGTTACAAATAACATTTGGTTTACTTATATGACAATCATAACATACACAATCATCGTAGTGTCTTTAGAATTCGAAAATAAGATTAGAATTCCAAAATAAGCTTAAAAGGAGAAAAGAAGCATTCACAGTTCGTTTCACAAGTTTGAATTGAATGTATGAATTACACGTAATGATTGTGGTTTGAAATGACATTTGGTTTACTTATATGACAATCCTAACATACACAATCATCATAGTGTCGTTAGAATTCAAAAATAAGCTTAGAATTACAACATCAGCTAAAAACAATAGTACAAGCTTACATAGTTCGTTTCACAAGTTTGAAGTGAATGAATGAATTACACGCAATGAGTGTGGTTACAAATAACATTTGGTTTACTTATATGACAATCATAACATACACAATCATCGTAGTGTCTTTAGAATTCGAAAATAAGATTAGAATTCCAAAATAAGCTTAAAAGGAGAAAAGAAGCATTCACAGTTCGTTTCACAAGTTTGAATTATATGTATGAATGACACGCAATGACTGTGGTTAGAAATGACATTTGGTTTACTTATATGACAATCCTAACATACACAATCATCATATTGTCTTTAGAATTCAAAAATAAACTTAGAATTCCAACATCAACTAAAAACAATAGTACAAGCTTACACAGTTCGTTTCACAAGTTTGAAGTGAATGAATGAATTACACGCAGTGAGTGTGGTTCGAAATGACATTTGGTTTACTTATATGACAATCCAAACATACACAATCATCGAAGTGTCTTTAGAATTCGAAAATAAGCTTATAATACCAAAATAAGCTTAAAAGAAGAGTACAAGCATACACAGTTCGTTTCACAAGTGTGAAGTGAATGAATGAATTACACGCAATGAGTGTGGTTAGAAATGACATTTGGTTTACTTATATGACAATCCAAACATACACAATCATCGTAGTGTCTTTAGAATTCGAAAATAAGATTAGAATTCCAAAATAAGCTTAACAGAAGAAAAGAATCATTCACAGTTCGTTTCACAAGTTTGAATTGAATGTATGAATTACACGTAATGAGTGTGGTTTGAAATGACATTTGGTGTACTTATATGACAATCCTAACATACACAATCATCATAGTGTCTTTATAATTCAAAAATAAGCTTAGAATTCCAAAATAAGCTTAAAAGAAGAGTACAAGCTTACACAGTTCGTTTCACAAGTTTGAAGTGAATGAATGAATAACACGCAATGACAGTGGTTAGAAATGACATTTGGTTTACTTATATGACAATCCAAACATACACAATCATAGTAGTGTCTTTAGAATTCGAAAATAAGATTAGAATTCCAAAATAAGCTTAAAAGAAGAGTACAAGCATACACAGTTCGTTTCACAAGTTTGAAGTGAATGAATGAATTACGCGCAATGAGTGTGGTTAGAAATAACATTTGGTTTACTTATATGACAATCCTAACATACACAATCATCATAGTGTCTTTAGAATTTAAAAATAAGCTTAGAATTCCAACATCAGCTAAAAACAAAAGTACAAGCTTACACAGTTCGTTTCACAAGTGTGAAGTGAATGAATGAATTACACGCAATGAGTGTGGTTAGAAATGACATTTGATTTACTTATATGACAATCCAAACATACGCAATCATCGTAGTGTCTTTAGAATTCGAAAATAAGATTAGAATTCCAAAATAAGCTTAAAAGAAGAAAAGAAGCATTCACAGTTCGTTTCACAAGTTTGAATTATATGTATGAATTACACGCAATGACTGTGGTTAGAAATGACATTTGGTTTACTTATATGACAATCCAAACATAATAATCATCGTAGTGTCTTTAGAATTCGAAAATAAGATTAGAATTCCAAAATAAGCTTAAAAGAAGAAAAGAAGCATTCACAGTTTGTTTCACAAGTTTGAATTGAATGTATGAATTACACGTAATGAGTGTGGTTTGAATTGACATTTGGTGTACTTATATGACAATCCTAACATACACAATCATCAAAGTGTCTTTATAATTCAAAAATAAGCTTAGAATTCCAAAATAAGCTTAAAAGAAGAAAATAAGCATTCACTGTTCGTTTCACAACTTTGAATTATATGTATGAATTACACGCAATGACTGTCGTTAGAAATGACATTTGGTTTACTTATATGACAATCCAAACATACACAATCATCGTAGTGTCTTTAGAATTCGAAAATAAGCTTAGAATACCAAAATAACCTTAAAAGAATAGTACAATCATACACAGTTCGTTTCACAAGTTTGAAGTGAATGAATGAATTACGCGCAATGAGTGTGGTTAGAAATGACATTTGGTTTACTTATATGACAATCCTAACATACACAATCATCATAGTGTCGTTAGAATTCAAAAATAAGCTTAGAATTACAACATCAGCTAAAAACAATAGTACAAGCTTACATAGTTCGTTTCACAAGTTTGAAGTGAATGAATGAATTACACGCAATGAGTGTGGTTACAAATAACATTTGGTTTACTTATATGACAATCATAACATACACAATCATCGTAGTGTCTTTAGAATTCGAAAATAAGATTAGAATTCCAAAATAAGCTTAAAAGGAGAAAAGAAGCATTCACAGTTCGTTTCACAAGTTTGAATTATATGTATGAATGACACGCAATGACTGTGGTTAGAAATGACATTTGGTTTACTTATATGACAATCCTAACATACACAATCATCATATTGTCTTTAGAATTCAAAAATAAGCTTAGAATTCCAACATCAACTAAAAACAATAGTACAAGCTTACACAGTTCGTTTCACAAGTTTGAAGTGAATGAATGAATTACACGCAGTGAGTGTGGTTCGAAATGACATTTGGTTTACTTATATGACAATCCAAACATACACAATCATCGAAGTGTCTTTAGAATTCGAAAATAAGCTTATAATACCAAAATAAGCTTAAAAGAAGAGTACAAGCATACACAGTTCGTTTCACAAGTGTGAAGTGAATGAATGAATTACACGCAATGAGTGTGGTTAGAAATGACATTTGGTTTACTTATATGACAATCCAAACATACACAATCATCGTAGTGTCTTTAGAATTCGAAAATAAGATTAGAATTCCAAAATAAGCTTAACAGAAGAAAAGAATCATTCACAGTTCGTTTCACAAGTTTGAATTGAATGTATGAATTACACGTAATGAGTGTGGTTTGAAATGACATTTGGTGTACTTATATGACAATCCTAACATACACAATCATCATAGTGTCTTTATAATTCAAAAATAAGCTTAGAATTCCAAAATAAGCTTAAAAGAATAGTACAAGCTTACACAGTTCGTTTCACAAGTTTGAAGTGAATGAATGAATAACACGCAATGACAGTGGTTAGAAATGACATTTGGTTTACTTATATGACAATCCAAACATACACAATCATAGTAGTGTCTTTAGAATTCGAAAATAAGATTAGAATTCCAAAATAAGCTTAAAAGAAGAGTACAAGCATACACAGTTCGTTTCACAAGTTTGAAGTGAATGAATGAATTACGCGCAATGAGTGTGGTTAGAAATAACATTTGGTTTACTTATATGACAATCCTAACATACACAATCATCATAGTGTCTTTAGAATTTAAAAATAAGCTTAGAATTCCAACATCAGCTAAAAACAATAGTACAAGCTTACACAGTTCGTTTCACAAGTGTGAAGTGAATGAATGAATTACACGCAATGAGTGTGGTTAGAAATGACATTTGATTTACTTATATGACAATCCAAACATACGCAATCATCGTAGTGTCTTTAGAACTCGAAAATAAGATTAGAATTCCAAAATAAGCTTAAAAGAAGAAAAGAAGCACTCACAGTTCGTTTCACAAGTTTGAATTATATGTATGAATTACACGCAATGACTGTGGTTAGAAATGACATTTGGTTTACTTATATGACAATCCAAACATAATAATCATCGTAGTGTCTTTAGAATTCGAAAATAAGATTAGAATTCCAAAATAAGCTTAAAAGAAGAAAAGAAGCATTCACAGTTTGTTTCACAAGTTTGAATTGAATGTATGAATTACACGTAATGAGTGTGGTTTGAATTGACATTTGGTGTACTTATATGACAATCCTAACATACACAATCATCAAAGTGTCTTTATAATTCAAAAATAAGCTTAGAATTCCAAAATAAGCTTAAAAGAAGAAAATAAGCATTCACTGTTCGTTTCACAACTTTGAATTATATGTATGAATTACACGCAATGACTGTCGTTAGAAATGACATTTGGTTTACTTATATGACAATCCAAACATACACAATCATCGTAGTGTCTTTAGAATTCGAAAATAAGCTTAGAATACCAAAATAACCTTAAAAGAATAGTACAATCATACACAGTTCGTTTCACAAGTTTGAAGTGAATGAATGAATTACGCGCAATGAGTGTGGTTAGAAATGACATTTGGTTTACTTATATGACAATCCTAACATACACAATCATCATAGTGTCGTTAGAATTCAAAAATAAGCTTAGAATTACAACATCAGCTAAAAACAATAGTACAAGCTTACATAGTTCGTTTCACAAGTATGAAGTGAATGAATGAATTACACGCAATGAGTGTGGTTACAAATAACATTTGGTTTACTTATATGACAATCATAACATACACAATCATCGTAGTGTCTTTAGAATTCGAAAATAAGATTAGAATTCCAAAATAAGCTTAAAAGGAGAAAAGAAGCATTCACAGTTCGTTTCACAAGTTTGAATTGAATGTATGAATTACACGTAATGAGTGTGGTTTGAAATGACATTTGGTTTACTTATATGACAATCCTAACATACACAATCATCATAGTGTCGTTAGAATTCAAAAATAAGCTTAGAATTACAACATCAGCTAAAAACAATAGTACAAGCTTACATAGTTCGTTTCACAAGTTTGAAGTGAATGAATGAATTACACGCAATGAGTGTGGTTACAAATAACATTTGGTTTACTTATATGACAATCATAACATACACAATCATCGTAGTGTCTTTAGAATTCGAAAATAAGATTAGAATTCCAAAATAAGCTTAAAAGGAGAAAAGAAGCATTCACAGTTCGTTTCACAAGTTTGAATTATATGTATGAATGACACGCAATGACTGTGGTTAGAAATGACATTTGGTTTACTTATATGACAATCCTAACATACACAATCATCATATTGTCTTTAGAATTCAAAAATAAGCTTAGAATTCCAACATCAACTAAAAACAATAGTACAAGCTTACACAGTTCGTTTCACAAGTTTGAAGTGAATGAATGAATTACACGCAGTGAGTGTGGTTCGAAATGACATTTGGTTTACTTATATGACAATCCAAACATACACAATCATCGAAGTGTCTTTAGAATTCGAAAATAAGCTTATAATACCAAAATAAGCTTAAAAGAAGAGTACAAGCATACACAGTTCGTTTCACAAGTGTGAAGTGAATGAATGAATTACACGCAATGAGTGTGGTTAGAAATGACATTTGGTTTACTTATATGACAATCCAAACATACACAATCATCGTAGTGTCTTTAGAATTCGAAAATAAGATTAGAATTCCAAAATAAGCTTAACAGAAGAAAAGAATCATTCACAGTTCGTTTCACAAGTTTGAATTGAATGTATGAATTACACGTAATGAGTGTGGTTTGAAATGACATTTGGTGTACTTATATGACAATCCTAACATACACAATCATCATAGTGTCTTTATAATTCAAAAATAAGCTTAGAATTCCAAAATAAGCTTAAAAGAAGAGTACAAGCTTACACAGTTCGTTTCACAAGTTTGAAGTGAATGAATGAATAACACGCAATGACAGTGGTTAGAAATGACATTTGGTTTACTTATATGACAATCCAAACATACACAATCATAGTAGTGTCTTTAGAATTCGAAAATAAGATTAGAATTCCAAAATAAGCTTAAAAGAAGAGTACAAGCATACACAGTTCGTTTCACAAGTTTGAAGTGAATGAATGAATTACGCGCAATGAGTGTGGTTAGAAATAACATTTGGTTTACTTATATGACAATCCTAACATACACAATCATCATAGTGTCTTTAGAATTTAAAAATAAGCTTAGAATTCCAACATCAGCTAAAAACAAAAGTACAAGCTTACACAGTTCGTTTCACAAGTGTGAAGTGAATGAATGAATTACACGCAATGAGTGTGGTTAGAAATGACATTTGATTTACTTATATGACAATCCAAACATACGCAATCATCGTAGTGTCTTTAGAATTCGAAAATAAGATTAGAATTCCAAAATAAGCTTAAAAGAAGAAAAGAAGCATTCACAGTTCGTTTCACAAGTTTGAATTATATGTATGAATTACACGCAATGACTGTGGTTAGAAATGACATTTGGTTTACTTATATGACAATCCAAACATAATAATCATCGTAGTGTCTTTAGAATTCGAAAATAAGATTAGAATTCCAAAATAAGCTTAAAAGAAGAAAAGAAGCATTCACAGTTTGTTTCACAAGTTTGAATTGAATGTATGAATTACACGTAATGAGTGTGGTTTGAATTGACATTTGGTGTACCTATATGACAATCCTAACATACACAATCATCAAAGTGTCTTTATAATTCAAAAATAAGCTTAGAATTCCAAAATAAGCTTAAAAGAAGAAAATAAGCATTCACTGTTCGTTTCACAACTTTGAATTATATGTATGAATTACACGCAATGACTGTCGTTAGAAATGACATTTGGTTTACTTATATGACAATCCAAACATACACAATCATCGTAGTGTCTTTAGAATTCGAAAATAAGCTTAGAATACCAAAATAACCTTAAAAGAATAGTACAATTATACACAGTTCGTTTCACAAGTTTGAAGTGAATGAATCAATTACGCGCAATGAGTGTGGTTAGAAATGACATTTGGTTTACTTATATGACAATCCTAACATACACAATCATCATAGTGTCGTTAGAATTCAAAAAAAAGCTTAGAATTACAACATCAGCTAAAAACAATAGTACAAGCTTACATAGTTCGTTTCACAAGTATGAAGTGAATGAATGAATTACACGCAATGAGTGTGGTTACAAATAACATTTGGTTTACTTATATGACAATCATAACATACACAATCATCGTAGTGTCTTTAGAATTCGAAAATAAGATTAGAATTCCAAAATAAGCTTAAAAGGAGAAAAGAAGCATTCACAGTTCGTTTCACAAGTTTGAATTGAATGTATGAATTACACGTAATGAGTGAGGTTTGAAATGACATTTGGTTTACTTATATGACAATCCTAACATACACAATCATCATAGTGTCTTTAGAATTCAAAAATAAGCTTAGAATTCCAACATCAACTAAAAACAATAGTACAAGCTTACACAGTTCGTTTCACAAGTTTGAAGTGAATGAATGAATTACACGCAGTGAGTGTGGTTCGAAATGACATTTGGTTTACTTATATGACAATCCAAACATACACAATCATCGTAGTGTCTTTAGAATTCGAAAATAAGCTTATAATACCAAAATAAACTTAAAAGAAGAGTACAAGCATACACAGTTCGTTTCACAAGTGTGAAGTGAATGAATGAATTACACGCAATGAGTGTGGTTAGAAATGACATTTGGTTTACTTATATGACAATCCAAACATACACAATCATCGTAGTGTCTTTAGAATTCGAAAATAAGATTAGAATTCCAAAATAAGCTTAACAGAAGAAAAGAATCATTCACAGTTCGTTTCACAAGTTTGAATTGAATGTATGAATTACACGTAATGAGTGTGGTTTGAAATGACATTTGGTGTACTTATATGACAATCCTAACATACACAATCATCATAGTGTCTTTATAATTCAAAAATAAGCTTAGAATTCCAAAATAAGCTTAAAAGAAGAGTACAAGCTTACACAGTTCGTTTCACAAGTTTGAAGTGAATGAATGAATAACACGCAATGACAGTGGTTAGAAATGACATTTGGTTTACTTATATGACAATCCAAACATACACAATCATAGTAGTGTCTTTAGAATTCGAAAATAAGATTAGAATTCCAAAATAAGCTTAAAAGAAGAGTACAAGCATACACAGTTCGTTTCACAAGTTTGAAGTGAATGAATGAATTACGCGCAATGAGTGTGGTTAGAAATAACATTTGGTTTACTTATATGACAATCCTAACATACACAATCATCATAGTGTCTTTAGAATTTAAAAATAAGCTTAGAATTCCAACATCAGCTAAAAACAATAGTACAAGCTTACACAGTTCGTTTCACAAGTGTGAAGTGAATGAATGAATTACACGCAATGAGTGTGGTTAGAAATGACATTTGATTTACTTATATGACAATCCAAACATACGCAATCATCGTAGTGTCTTAAGAACTCGAAAATAAGATTAGAATTCCAAAATAAGCTTAAAAGAAGAAAAGAAGCATTCACAGTTCGTTTCACAAGTTTGAATTATATGTATGAATTACACGCAATGACTGTGGTTAGAAATGACATTTGGTTTACTTATATGACAATCCAAACATAATAATCATCGTAGTGTCTTTAGAATTCGAAAATAAGATTAGAATTCCAAAATAAGCTTAAAAGAAGAAAAGAAGCATTCACAGTTTGTTTCACAAGTTTGAATTGAATGTATGAATTACACGTAATGAGTGTGGTTTGAATTGACATTTGGTGTACTTATATGACAATCCTAACATACACAATCATCAAAGTGTCTTTATAATTCAAAAATAAGCTTAGAATTCCAAAATAAGCTTAAAAGAAGAAAATAAGCATTCACTGTTCGTTTCACAACTTTGAATTATATGTATGAATTACACGCAATGACTTTCGTTAGAAATGACATTTGGTTTACTTATATGACAATCCAAACATACACAATCATCGTAGTGTCTTTAGAATTCGAAAATAAGCTTAGAATACCAAAATAACCTTAAAAGAATAGTACAATCATACACAGTTCGTTTCACAAGTTTGAAGTGAATGAATGAATTACGCGCAATGAGTGTGGTTAGAAATGACATTTGGTTTACTTATATGACAATCCTAACATACACAATCATCATAGTGTCGTTAGAATTCAAAAATAAGCTTAGAATTACAACATCAGCTAAAAACAATAGTACAAGCTTACATAGTTCGTTTCACAAGTATGAAGTGAATGAATGAATTACACGCAATGAGTGTGGTTACAAATAACATTTGGTTTACTTATATGACAATCATAACATACACAATCATCGTAGTGTCTTTAGAATTCGAAAATAAGATTAGAATTCCAAAATAAGCTTAAAAGGAGAAAAGAAGCATTCACAGTTCGTTTCACAAGTTTGAATTGAATGTATGAATTACACGTAATGAGTGTGGTTTGAAATGACATTTGGTTTACTTATATGACAATCCTAACATACACAATCATCATAGTGTCGTTAGAATTCAAAAATAAGCTTAGAATTACAACATCAGCTAAAAACAATAGTACAAGCTTACATAGTTCGTTTCACAAGTTTGAAGTGAATGAATGAATTACACGCAATGAGTGTGGTTACAAATAACATTTGGTTTACTTATATGACAATCATAACATACACAATCATCGTAGTGTCTTTAGAATTCGAAAATAAGATTAGAATTCCAAAATAAGCTTAAAAGGAGAAAAGAAGCATTCACAGTTCGTTTCACAAGTTTGAATTATATGTATGAATGACACGCAATGACTGTGGTTAGAAATGACATTTGGTTTACTTATATGACAATCCTAACATACACAATCATCATATTGTCTTTAGAATTCAAAAATAAGCTTAGAATTCCAACATCAACTAAAAACAATAGTACAAGCTTACACAGTTCGTTTCACAAGTTTGAAGTGAATGAATGAATTACACGCAGTGAGTGTGGTTCGAAATGACATTTGGTTTACTTATATGACAATCCAAACATACACAATCATCGAAGTGTCTTTAGAATTCGAAAATAAGCTTATAATACCAAAATAAGCTTAAAAGAAGAGTACAAGCATACACAGTTCGTTTCACAAGTGTGAAGTGAATGAATGAATTACACGCAATGAGTGTGGTTAGAAATGACATTTGGTTTACTTATATGACAATCCAAACATACACAATCATCGTAGTGTCTTTAGAATTCGAAAATAAGATTAGAATTCCAAAATAAGCTTAACAGAAGAAAAGAATCATTCACAGTTCGTTTCACAAGTTTGAATTGAATGTATGAATTACACGTAATGAGTGTGGTTTGAAATGACATTTGGTGTACTTATATGACAATCCTAACATACACAATCATCATAGTGTCTTTATAATTCAAAAATAAGCTTAGAATTCCAAAATAAGCTTAAAAGAAGAGTACAAGCTTACACAGTTCGTTTCACAAGTTTGAAGTGAATGAATGAATAACACGCAATGACAGTGGTTAGAAATGACATTTGGTTTACTTATATGACAATCCAAACATACACAATCATAGTAGTGTCTTTAGAATTCGAAAATAAGATTAGAATTCCAAAATAAGCTTAAAAGAAGAGTACAAGCATACACAGTTCGTTTCACAAGTTTGAAGTGAATGAATGAATTACGCGCAATGAGTGTGGTTAGAAATAACATTTGGTTTACTTATATGACAATCCTAACATACACAATCATCATAGTGTCTTTAGAATTTAAAAATAAGCTTAGAATTCCAACATCAGCTAAAAACAAAAGTACAAGCTTACACAGTTCGTTTCACAAGTGTGAAGTGAATGAATGAATTACACGCAATGAGTGTGGTTAGAAATGACATTTGATTTACTTATATGACAATCCAAACATACGCAATCATCGTAGTGTCTTTAGAATTCGAAAATAAGATTAGAATTCCAAAATAAGCTTAAAAGAAGAAAAGAAGCATTCACAGTTCGTTTCACAAGTTTGAATTATATGTATGAATTACACGCAATGACTGTGGTTAGAAATGACATTTGGTTTACTTATATGACAATCCAAACATAATAATCATCGTAGTGTCTTTAGAATTCGAAAATAAGATTAGAATTCCAAAATAAGCTTAAAAGAAGAAAAGAAGCATTCACAGTTTGTTTCACAAGTTTGAATTGAATGTATGAATTACACGTAATGAGTGTGGTTTGAATTGACATTTGGTGTACTTATATGACAATCCTAACATACACAATCATCAAAGTGTCTTTATAATTCAAAAATAAGCTTAGAATTCCAAAATAAGCTTAAAAGAAGAAAATAAGCATTCACTGTTCGTTTCACAACTTTGAATTATATGTATGAATTACACGCAATGACTGTCGTTAGAAATGACATTTGGTTTACTTATATGACAATCCAAACATACACAATCATCGTAGTGTCTTTAGAATTCGAAAATAAGCTTAGAATACCAAAATAACCTTAAAAGAATAGTACAATCATACACAGTTCGTTTCACAAGTTTGAAGTGAATGAATGAATTACGCGCAATGAGTGTGGTTAGAAATGACATTTGGTTTACTTATATGACAATCCTAACATACACAATCATCATAGTGTCGTTAGAATTCAAAAATAAGCTTAGAATTACAACATCAGCTAAAAACAATAGTACAAGCTTACATAGTTCGTTTCACAAGTTTGAAGTGAATGAATGAATTACACGCAATGAGTGTGGTTACAAATAACATTTGGTTTACTTATATGACAATCATAACATACACAATCATCGTAGTGTCTTTAGAATTCGAAAATAAGATTAGAATTCCAAAATAAGCTTAAAAGGAGAAAAGAAGCATTCACAGTTCGTTTCACAAGTTTGAATTGAATGTATGAATTACACGTAATGAGTGAGGTTTGAAATGACATTTGGTTTACTTATATGACAATCCTAACATACACAATCATCATATTGTCTTTAGAATTCAAAAATAAGCTTAGAATTCCAACATCAACTAAAAACAATAGTACAAGCTTACACAGTTCGTTTCACAAGTTTGAAGTGAATGAATGAATTACACGCAGTGAGTGTGGTTCGAAATGACATTTGGTTTACTTATATGACAATCCAAACATACACAATCATCGTAGTGTCTTTAGAATTCGAAAATAAGCTTATAATACCAAAATAAGCTTAAAAGAAGAGTACAAGCATACACAGTTCGTTTCACAAGTGTGAAGTGAATGAATGAATTACACGCAATGAGTGTGGTTAGAAATGACATTTGGTTTACTTATATGACAATCCAAACATACACAATCATCGTAGTGTCTTTAGAATTCGAAAATAAGATTAGAATTCCAAAATAAGCTTAACAGAAGAAAAGAATCATTCACAGTTCGTTTCACAAGTTTGAATTGAATGTATGAATTACACGTAATGAGTGTGGTTTGAAATGACATTTGGTGTACTTATATGACAATCCTAACATACACAATCATCATAGTGTCTTTATAATTCAAAAATAAGCTTAGAATTCCAAAATAAGCTTAAAAGAAGAGTACAAGCTTACACAGTTCGTTTCACAAGTTTGAAGTGAATGAATGAATAACACGCAATGAGTGTGGTTAGAAATGAAATTTGGTTTACTTATATGACAATCCAAACATAGACAATCATCGTAGTGTCTTTAGAATTCGAAAATAAGATTAGAACTCCAAAATAAGCTTAAACGAAGAAAAGAAGCATTCAAAGTTCGTTTCACAAGTTTGAAGTGAATGAATGAATTACACGCAATGACAGCGGTTAGAAATGACATTTGGTTTACTTATATGACAATCCAAACATACACAATCATCGTAGTGTCTTTAGAATTCGAAAATAAGCTTAGAATACCAAAATAACCTTAAAAGAAGAGTACAATCATACACAGTTCGTTTCACAAGTTTGAAGTGAATGAATGAATTACGTGCAATGAGTGTGGTTAGAAATGACATTTGGTTTACTTATATGACAATCCTAACATACACAATCATCATAGTGTCTTTAGAATTCAAAAATAAGCTTAGAATTCCAACATCAGCTAAAAACAATAGTACAAGCTTACACAGTTCGTTTCACAAGTGTGAAGTGAATGAATGAATTACACGCAATGAGTGTGGTTAGAAATGACATTTGGTTTACTTATATGACAATCCAAACATACACAATCATCGTAGTGTCTTTAGAATTCGAAAATAAGATTAGAATTCCAAAATAAGCTTAAAAGAAGAAAAGAAGCATTCACAGTTCGTTTCACAAGTTTGAATTATATGTATGAATTACACGCAATGACTGTGGTTAGAAATGACATTTGGTTTACTTATATGACAATCCAAACATACACAATCATCGTAGTGTCTTTAGAATTCGAAAATAAGCTTAGAATACCAAAATAAGCTTAAAAGAAGAGTACAAGCATACATAGTTCGTTTCACAAGTTTGTAGTGAATGAATGAATTACGCGCAATGAGTGTGGTTAGAAATGACATTTGGTTTACTTATATGACAATCCTAACATACACAATCATCATAGTGTCTTTTGAATTCAAAAATAAGCTTAGAATTCCAACATCAGCTAAAAACAATAGTACAAGCTTACACAGTTCGTTTCACAAGTTTGAAGTGAATGAATGAATTACACGCAATGAGTGTGGTTCGAAATGACATTTGGTTTACTCATATGACAATCCAAACATACACAATCATCGTAGTGTCTTTAGAATTCGAAAATAAGATTAGAATTCCAAAATAAGCTTAAAAGAAGAAAAGAAGCATTCACAGTTTGTTTCACAAGTTTGAATTGAATGTATGAATTACACGTAATGAGTGTGGTTTGAATTGACATTTGGTGTACTTATATGACAATCCTAACATACACAATCATCAAAGTGTCTTTATAAATCAAAAATAAGCTTAGAATTCCAAAATAAGCTTAAAAGAAGAAAATAAGCATTCACTGTTCGTTTCACAACTTTGAATTATATGTATGAATTACACGCAATGACTGTTGTTAGAAATGACATTTGGTTTACTTATATGACAATCCAAACATACACAATCATCGTAGTGTCTTTAGAATTCGAAAATAAGCTTAGAATACCAAAATAACCTTAAAAGAATAGTACAATCATACACAGTTCGTTTCACAAGTTTGAAGTGAATGAATGAATTACGCGCAATGAGTGTGGTTAGAAATGACATTTGGTTTACTTATATGACAATCCTAACATACACAATCATCATAGTGTCGTTAGAATTCAAAAATAAGCTTAGAATTACAACATCAGCTAAAAACAATAGTACAAGCTTACATAGTTCGTTTCACAAGTTTGAAGTGAATGAATGAATTACACGCAATGAGTGTGGTTACAAAAAACATTTGGTTTACTTATATGACAATCATAACATACACAATCATCGTAGTGTCTTTATAATTCAAAAATAAGCTTAGAATTCCAAATTAAGCTTAAAAGGAGAAAAGAAGCATTCACAGTTCGTTTCACAAGTTTGAATTATATGTATGAATTACACGCAATGACTGTGGTTAGAAATGACATTTGGTTTACTTATATGACAATCCTAACATACACAATCATCATATTGTCTTTAGAATTCAAAAATAAGCTTAGAATTCCAACATCAACTAAAAACAATAGTACAAGCTTACACAGTTCGTTTCACAAGTTTGAAGTGAATGAATGAATTACACGCAATGAGTGTGGTTCGAAATGACATTTGGTTTACTCATATGACAATCCAAACATACACAATCATCGTAGTGTCTTTAGAATTCGAAAATAAGATTAGAATTCCAAAATAAGCTTAAAAGAAGAAAAGAAGCATTCACAGTTTGTTTCACAAGTTTGAATTGAATGTATGAATTACACGTAATGAGTGTGGTTTGAATTGACATTTGGTGTACTTATATGACAATCCTAACATACACAATCATCAAAGTGTCTTTATAAATCAAAAATAAGCTTAGAATTCCAAAATAAGCTAAAAAGAAGAAAATAAGCATTCACTGTTCGTTTCACAACTTTGAATTATATGTATGAATTACACGCAATGACTGTCGTTAGAAATGACATTTGGTTTACTTATATGACAATCCAAACATACACAATCATCGTAGTGTCTTTAGAATTCGAAAATAAGCTTAGAATACCAAAATAACCTTAAAAGAATAGTACAATCATACACAGTTCGTTTCACAAGTTTGAAGTGAATGAATGAATTACGCGCAATGAGTGTAGTTAGAAATGACATTTGGTTTACTTATATGACAATCCTAACATACACAATCATCATAGTGTCGTTAGAATTCAAAAATAAGCTTAGAATTACAACATCAGCTAAAAACAATAGTACAAGCTTACATAGTTCGTTTCACAAGTTTGAAGTGAATGAATGAATTACACGCAATGAGTGTGGTTTCAAATAACATTTGGTTTACTTATATGACAATCATAACATACACAATCATCGTAGTGTCTTTAGAATTCGAAAATAAGCTTATAATACCAAAATAAGCTTAAAAGAAGAGTACAAGCATACACAGTTCATTTCACAAGTGTGAAGTGAATGAATGAATTACACGCAATGAGTGTGGTTAGAAATGACATTTGGTTTACTTATATGACAATCCAAACATACACAATCATCGTAGTGTCTTTAGAATTCGAAAATAAGATTAGAATTCCAAAATAAGCTTAACAGAAGAAAAGAATCATTCACAGTTCGTTTCACAAGTTTGAATTGAATGTATGAATTACACGTAATGAGTGTGGTTAGAAATGACATTTGGTTTACTTATATGACAATCCTAACATACACAATCATCATATTGTCTTTAGAATTCAAAAATAAGCTTAGAATTCCAACATCAACTAAAAACAATAGTACAAGCTTACACAGTTCGTTTCACAAGTTTGAAGTGAATGAATGAATTACACGCAGTGAGTGTGGTTCGAAATGACATTTGGTTTACTTATATGACAATCCAAACATACACAATAATCGTAGTGTCTTTAGAATTCGAAAATAAGCTTATAATACCAAAATAAGCTTAAAAGAAGAGTACAAGCATACACAGTTCATTTCACAAGTGTGAAGTGAATGAATGAATTACACGCAATGAGTGTGGTTAGAAATGACATTTGGTTTACTTATATGACAATCCAAACATACACAATCATCGTAGTGTCTTTAGAATTCGAAAATAAGATTAGAATTCCAAAATAAGCTTAACAGAAGAAAAGAATCATTCACAGTTCGTTTCACAAGTTTGAATTGAATGTATGAATTACACGTAATGAATGTGGTTTGAAATGACATTTGGAGTACTTATATGACAATCCTAACATACACAATCATCATAGTGTCTTTATAATTCAAAAATAAGCTTAGAATTCCAAAATAAGCTTAAAAGAAGAGTACAAGCTTACACAGTTCGTTTCACAAGTTTGAAGTGAATGAATGAATAACACGCAATGAGTGTGGTTAGAAATGAAATTTGGTTTACTTATATGACAATCCAAACATAGACAATCATCGTAGTGTCTTTAGAATTCGAAAATAAGATTAGAACTCCAAAATAAGCTTAAACGAAGAAAAGAAGCATTCAAAGTTCGTTTCACAAGTTTGAAGTGAATGAATGAATTACACGCAATGACAGCGGTTAGAAATGACATTTGGTTTACTTATATGACAATCCAAACATACACAATCATCGTAGTGTCTTTAGAATTCGAAAATAAGCTTAGAATACCAAAATAACCTTAAAAGAAGAGTACAATCATACACAGTTCGTTTCACAAGTTTGAAGTGAATGAATGAATTACGTGCAATGAGTGTGGTTAGAAATGACATTTGGTTTACTTATATGACAATCCTAACATACACAATCATCATAGTGTCTTTAGAATTCAAAAATAAGCTTAGAATTCCAACATCAGCTAAAAACAATACTACAAGCTTACACAGTTCGTTTCACAAGTGTGAAGTGAATGAATGAATTACACGCAATGAGTGTGGTTAGAAATGACATTTGGTTTACTTATATGACAATCCAAACATACACAATCATCGTAGTGTCTTTAGAATTCGAAAATAAGATTAGAATTCCAAAATAAGCTTAAAAGAAGAAAAGAAGCATTCACAGTTCGTTTCACAAGTTTGAATTATATGTATGAATTACACGCAATGACTGTGGTTAGAAATGACATTTGGTTTACTTATATGACAATCCAAACATACACAATCATCGTAGTGTCTTTAGAATTCGAAAATAAGCTTAGAATACCAAAATAAGCTTAAAAGAAGAGTACAAGCATACATAGTTCGTTTCACAAGTTTGAAGTGAATGAATGAATTACGCGCAATGAGTGTGGTTAGAAATGACATTTGGTTTACTTATATGACAAGCCTAACATACACAATCATCATAGTGTCTTTTGAATTCAAAAATAAGCTTAGAATTCCAACATCAGCTAAAAACAATAGTACAAGCTTACACAGTTCGTTTCACAAGTTTGAAGTGAATGAATGAATTACACGCAATGAGTGTGGTTCGAAATGACATTTGGTTTACTCATATGACAATCCAAACATACACAATCATCGTAGTGTCTTTAGAATTCGAAAATAAGATTAGAATTCAAAAATAAGCTTAAAAGTAGAAAAGAAGCATTCACAGTTTGTTTCACAAGTTTGAATTGAATGTATGAATTACACGTAATGAGTGTGGTTTGAATTGACATTTGGTGTACTTATATGACAATCCTAACATACACAATCATCAAAGTGTCTTTATAAATCAAAAATAAGCTTAGAATTCCAAAATAAGCTTAAAAGAAGAAAATAAGCATTCACTGTTCGTTTCACAACTTTGAATTATATGTATGAATTACACGCAATGACTGTCGTTAGAAATGACATTTGGTTTACTTATATGACAATCCAAACATACACAATCATCGTAGTGTCTTTAGAATTCGAAAATAAGCTTAGAATACCAAAATAACCTTAAAAGAATAGTACAATCATACACAGTTCGTTTCACAAGTTTGAAGTGAATGAATGAATTACGCGCAATGAGTGTAGTTAGAAATGACATTTGGTTTACTTATATGACAATCCTAACATACACAATCATCATAGTGTCGTTAGAATTCAAAAATAAGCTTAGAATTACAGCATCAGCTAAAAACAATAGTACAAGCTTACATAGTTCGTTTCACAAGTTTGAAGTGAATGAATGAATTACACGCAATGAGTGTGGTTACAAATAACATTTGGTTTACTTATATGACAATCATAACATACACAATCATCGTAGTGTCTTTATAATTCAAAAATAAGCTTAGAATTCCAAATTAAGCTTAAAAGGAGAAAAGAAGCATTCACAGTTCGTTTCACAAGTTTGAATTATATGTATGAATTACACGCAATGACTGTGGTTAGAAATGACATTTGGTTTACTTATATGACAATCCTAACATACACAATCATCATATTGTCTTTAGAATTCAAAAATAAGCTTAGAATTCCAACATCAACTAAAAACAATAGTACAAGCTTACACAGTTCGTTTCACAAGTTTGAAGTGAATGAATGAATTACACGCAGTGAGTGTGGTTCGAAATGACATTTGGTTTACTCATATGACAATCCAAACATACACAATCATCGTAGTGTCTTTAGAATTCGAAAATAAGATTAGAATTCCAAAATAAGCTTAAAAGAAGAAAAGAAGCATTCACAGTTTGTTTCACAAGTTTGAATTGAATGTATGAATTACACGTAATGAGTTTGGTTTGAATTGACATTTGGTGTACTTATATGACAATCCTAACATACACAATCATCAAAGTGTCTTTATAATTCAAAAATAAGCTTAGAATTCCAAAATAAGCTTAAAAGAAGAAAATAAGCATTCACTGTTCGTTTCACAACTTTGAATTATATGTATGAATAACACGCAATGACTGTCGTTAGAAATGACATTTGGTTTACTTATATGACAATCCAAACATACACGATCATCGTAGTGTCTTTAGAATTCGAAAATAAGCTTAGAATACCAAAATAACCTTAAAAGAAGAGTACAATCATACACAGTTCGTTTCACAAGTTTGAAGTGAATGAATGAATTACGCGCAATGAGTGTGGTTAGAAATGACATTTGGTTTACTTATATGACAATCCTAACATACACAATCATCATAGTGTCGTTAGAATTCAAAAATAAGCTTAGAATTACAACATCAGCTAAAAACAATAGTACAAGCTTACATAGTTCGTTTCACAAGTTTGAAGTGAATGAATGAATTACACGCAATGAGTGTGGTAACAAATAACATTTGGTTTACTTATATGACAATCATAACATACACAATCATCGTAGTGTCTTTAGAATTCGAAAATAAGGTTAGAATTCCAAAATAAGCTTAACAGAAGAAAAGAATCATTCACAGTTCGTTTCACAAGTTTGAATTGAATGTATGAATTACACGTAATGAGTGTGGTTTGAAATGACATTTGGAGTACTTATATGACAATCCTAACATACACAATCATCATAGTGTCTTTATAATTCAAAAATAAGCTTAGAATTCCAAAATAAGCTTAAAAGAAGAGTACAAGCTTACACAGTTCGTTTCACAAGTTTGAAGTGAATGAATGAATAACACGCAATGAGTGTGGTTAGAAATGAAATTTGGTTTACTTATATGACAATCCAAACATAGACAATCATCGTAGTGTCTTTAGAATTCGAAAATAAGATTAGAACTCCAAAATAAGCTTAAACGAAGAAAAGAAGCATTCAAAGTTCGTTTCACAAGTTTGAAGTGAATGAATGAATTACACGCAATGACAGCGGTTAGAAATGACATTTGGTTTACTTATATGACAATCCAAACATACACAATCATCGTAGTGTCTTTAGAATTCGAAAATAAGCTTAGAATACCAAAATAACCTTAAAAGAAGAGTACAATCATACACAGTTCGTTTCACAAGTTTGAAGTGAATGAATGAATTACGTGCAATGAGTGTGGTTAGAAATGACATTTGGTTTACTTATATGACAATCCTAACATACACAATCATCATAGTGTCTTTAGAATTCAAAAATAAGCTTAGAATTCCAACATCAGCTAAAAACAATAGTACAAGCTTACACAGTTCGTTTCACAAGTGTGAAGTGAATGAATGAATTACACGCAATGAGTGTGGTTAGAAATGACATTTGGTTTACTTATATGACAATCCAAACATACACAATCATCGTAGTGTCTTTAGAATTCGAAAATAAGATTAGAATTCCAAAATAAGCTTAAAAGAAGAAAAGAAGCATTCACAGTTCGTTTCACAAGTTTGAATTATATGTATGAATTACACGCAATGACTGTGGTTAGAAATGACATTTGGTTTACTTATATGACAATCCAAACATACACAATCATCGTAGTGTCTTTAGAATTCGAAAATAAGCTTAGAATACCAAAATAAGCTTAAAAGAAGAGTACAAGCATACATAGTTCGTTTCACAAGTTTGAAGTGAATGAATGAATTACGCGCAATGAGTGTGGTTAGAAATGACATTTGGTTTACTTATATGACAATCCTAACATACACAATCATCATAGTGTCTTTTGAATTCAAAAATAAGCTTAGAATTCCAACATCAGCTAAAAACAATAGTACAAGCTTACACAGTTCGTTTCACAAGTTTGAAGTGAATGAATGAATTACACGCAATGAGTGTGGTTAGAAATGACATTTGGTTTACTTATATGACAATCCAAACATACACAATCATCGTAGTGTCTTTAGAATTCAAAAATAAGATTAGAATTCCAAAATAAGCTTAAAAGAAGAAAAGAAGCATTCACAGTTCGTTTCACAAGTTTGAATTATATGTATGAATTACACGCAATGACTGTGGTTAGAAATGACATTTGGTTTACTTATATGACAATCCAAACATACACAATCATCGTAGTGTCTTTAGAATTCGAAAATAAGCTTAGAATACCAAAATAACCTTAAAAGAAGAGTACAATCATACACAGTTCGTTTCACAAGTTTGAAGTGAATGAATGAATTACGTGCAATGAGTGTGGTTAGAAATGACATTTGGTTTACTTATATGACAATCCTAACATACACAATCATCATAGTGTCTTTAGAATTCAAAAATAAGTTTAGAATTCCAACATCAGCTAAAAACAATAGTACAAGCTTACACAGTTCGTTTCACAAGTGTGAAGTGAATGAATGAATTACACGCAATGAGTGTGGTTAGAAATGACATTTGGTTTACTTATATGACAATCCAAACATACACAATCATCGTAGTGTCTTTAGAATTCGAAAATAAGATTAGAATTCCAAAATAAGCTTAAAAGTAGAAAAGAAGCATTCACAGTTTGTTTCACAAGTTTGAATTGAATGTATGAATTACACGTAATGAGTGTGGTTTGAATTGACATTTGGTGTACTTATATGACAATCCTAACATACACAATCATCAAAGTGTCTTTATAAATCAAAAATAAGCTTAGAATTCCAAAATAAGCTTAAAAGAAGAAAATAAGCATTCACTGTTCGTTTCACAACTTTGAATTATATGTATGAATTACACGCAATGACTGTCGTTAGAAATGACATTTGGTTTACTTATATGACAATCCAAACATACACAATCATCGTAGTGTCTTTAGAATTCGAAAATAAGCTTAGAATACCAAAATAACCTTAAAAGAATAGTACAATCATACACAGTTCGTTTCACAAGTTTGAAGTGAATGAATGAATTACGCGCAATGAGTGTAGTTAGAAATGACATTTGGTTTACTTATATGACAATCCTAACATACACAATCATCATAGTGTCGTTAGAATTCAAAAATAAGCTTAGAATTACAACATCAGCTAAAAACAATAGTACAAGCTTACATAGTTCGTTTCACAAGTTTGAAGTGAATGAATGAATTACACGCAATGAGTGTGGTTACAAATAACATTTGGTTTACTTATATGACAATCATAACATACACAATCATCGTAGTGTCTTTATAATTCAAAAATAAGCTTAGAATTCCAAATTAAGCTTAAAAGGAGAAAAGAAGCATTCACAGTTCGTTTCACAAGTTTGAATTATATGTATGAATTACACGCAATGACTGTGGTTAGAAATGACATTTGGTTTACTTATATGACAATCCTAACATACACAATCATCATATTGTCTTTAGAATTCAAAAATAAGCTTAGAATTCCAACATCAACTAAAAACAATAGTACAAGCTTACACAGTTCGTTTCACAAGTTTGAAGTGAATGAATGAATTACACGCAGTGAGTGTGGTTCGAAATGACATTTGGTTTACTCATATGACAATCCAAACATACACAATCATCGTAGTGTCTTTAGAATTCGAAAATAAGATTAGAATTCCAAAATAAGCTTAAAAGAAGAAAAGAAGCATTCACAGTTTGTTTCACAAGTTTGAATTGAATGTATGAATTACACGTAATGAGTGTGGTTTGAATTGACATTTGGTGTACTTATATGACAATCCTAACATACACAATCATCAAAGTGTCTTTATAATTCAAAAATAAGCTTAGAATTCCAAAATAAGCTTAAAAGAAGAAAATAAGCATTCACTGTTCGTTTCACAACTTTGAATTATATGTATGAATTACACGCAATGACTGTCGTTAGAAATGACATTTGGTTTACTTATATGACAATCCAAACATACACAATCATCGTAGTGTCTTTAGAATTCGAAAATAAGCTTAGAATACCAAAATAACTTTAAAAGAATAGTACAATCATACACAGTTCGTTTCACAAGTTTGAAGTGAATGAATGAATTACGCGCAATGAGTGTGGTTAGAAATGACATTTGGTTTACTTATATGACAATCCTAACATACACAATCATCATAGTGTCGTTAGAATTCAAAAATAAGCTTAGAATTACAACATCAGCTAAAAACAATAGTACAAGCTTACATAGTTCGTTTCACAAGTTTGAAGTGAATGAATGAATTACACGCAATGAGTGTGGTTACAAATAACATTTGGTTTACTTATATGACAATCATAACATACACAATCATCGTAGTGTCTTTATAATTCAAAAATAAGCTTAGAATTCCAAATTAAGCTTAAAAGGAGAAAAGAAGCATTCACAGTTCGTTTCACAAGTTTGAATTATATGTATGAATTACACGCAATGACTGTGGTTAGAAATGACATTTGGTTTACTTATATGACAATCCTAACATACACAATCATCATATTGTCTTTAGAATTCAAAAATAAGCTTAGAATTCCAACATCAACTAAAAACAATAGTACAAGCTTACACAGTTCGTTTCACAAGTTTGAAGTGAATGAATGAATTACACGCAGTGAGTGTGGTTCGAAATGACATTTGGTTTACTCATATGACAATCCAAACATACACAATCATCGTAGTGTCTTTAGAATTCGAAAATAAGATTAGAATTCCAAAATAAGCTTAAAAGAAGAAAAGAAGCATTCACAGTTTGTTTCACAAGTTTGAATTGAATGTATGAATTACACGTAATGAGTGTGGTTTGAATTGACATTTGGTGTACTTATATGACAATCCTAACATACACAATCATCAAAGTGTCTTTATAATTCAAAAATAAGCTTAGAATTCCAAAATAAGCTTAAAAGAAGAAAATAAGCATTCACTGTTCGTTTCACAACTTTGAATTATATGTATGAATTACACGCAATGACTGTCGTTAGAAATGACATTTGGTTTACTTATATGACAATCCAAACATACACAATCATCGTAGTGTCTTTAGAATTCGAAAATAAGCTTAGAATACCAAAATAACTTTAAAAGAATAGTACAATCATACACAGTTCGTTTCACAAGTTTGAAGTGAATGAATGAATTACGCGCAATGAGTGTGGTTAGAAATGACATTTGGTTTACTTATATGACAATCCTAACATACACAATCATCATAGTGTCGTTAGAATTCAAAAATAAGCTTAGAATTACAACATCAGCTAAAAACAATAGTACAAGCTTACACAGTTCGTTTCACAAGTGTGAAGTGAATGAATGAATTACACGCAATGAGTGTGGTTAGAAATGACATTTGGTTTACTTATATGACAATCCAAACATACACAATCATCGTAGTGTCTTTAGAATTCGAAAATAAGATTAGAATTCCAAAATAAGCTTAAAAGAAGAAAAGAAGCATTCACAGTTCGTTTCACAAGTTTGAATTATATGTATGAATTACACGCAATGACTGTGGTTAGAAATGACATTTGGTTTACTTATATGACAATCCAACCATACACAATCATCGTAGTGTCTTTAGAATTCGAAAATAAGCTTAGAATACCAAAATAACCTTAAAAGAAGAGTACAATCATACACAGTTCGTTTCACAAGTTTGAAGTGAATGAATGAATTACGTGCAATGAGTGTGGTTAGAAATGACATTTGGTTTACTTATATGACAATCCTAACATACACAATCATCATAGTGTCTTTAGAATTCAAAAATAAGTTTAGAATTCCAACATCAGCTAAAAACAATAGTACAAGCTTACACAGTTCGTTTCACAAGTGTGAAGTGAATGAATGAATTACACGCAATGAGTGTGGTTAGAAATGACATTTGGTTTACTTATATGACAATCCAAACATACACAATCATCGTAGTGTCTTTAGAATTCGAAAATAAGATTAGAATTCCAAAATAAGCTTAAAAGAAGAAAAGAAGCATTCACAGTTCGTTTCACAAGTTTGAATTATATGTATGAATTACACGCAATGACTGTGGTTAGAAATGACATTTGGTTTACTTATATGACAATCCAAACATACACAATCATCGTAGTGTCTTTAGAATTCGAAAATAAGCTTAGAATACCAAAATAAGCTTAAAAGAAGAGTACAAGCATACATAGTTCGTTTCACAAGTTTGAAGTGAATGAATGAATTACGCGCAATGAGTGTGGTTAGAAATGACATTTGGTTTACTTATATGACAATCCTAACATACACAATCATCATAGTGTCTTTTGAATTCAAAAATAAGCTTAGAATTCCAACATCAGCTAAAAACAATAGTACAAGCTTACACAGTTCGTTTCACAAGTTTGAAGTGAATGAATGAATTACACGCAATGAGTGTGGTTCGAAATGACATTTGGTTTACTCATATGACAATCCAAACATACACAATCATCGTAGTGTCTTTAGAATTCGAAAATAAGATTAGAATTCCAAAATAAGCTTAAAAGTAGAAAAGAAGCATTCACAGTTTGTTTCACAAGTTTGAATTGAATGTATGAATTACACGTAATGAGTGTGGTTTGAATTGACATTTGGTGTACTTATATGACAATCCTAACATACACAATCATCAAAGTGTCTTTATAAATCAAAAATAAGCTTAGAATTCCAAAATAAGCTTAAAAGAAGAAAATAAGCATTCACTGTTCGTTTCACAACTTTGAATTATATGTATGAATTACACGCAATGACTGTCGTTAGAAATGACATTTGGTTTACTTGTATGACAATCCAAACATACACAATCATCGTAGTGTCTTTAGAATTCGAAAATAAGCTTAGAATACCAAAATAACCTTAAAAGAATAGTACAATCATACACAGTTCGTTTCACAAGTTTGAAGTGAATGAATGAATTACGCGCAATGAGTGTAGTTAGAAATGACATTTGGTTTACTTATATGACAATCCTAACATACACAATCATCATAGTGTCGTTAGAATTCAAAAATAAGATTAGAACTCCAAAATAAGCTTAAACGAAGAAAAGAAGCATTCAAAGTTCGTTTCACAAGTTTGAAGTGAATGAATGAATTACACGCAATGACAGCGGTTAGAAATGACATTTGGTTTACTTATATGACAATCCAAATATACACAACCATCGTAGTGTCTTTAGAATTCGAAAATAAGCTTAGAATACCAAAATAACCTTAAAAGAAGAGTACAATCATACACAGTTCGTTTCACAAGTTTGAAGTGAATGAATGAATTACGTGCAATGAGTGTGGTTAGAAATGACATTTGGTTTACTTATATGACAATCCTAACATACACAATCATCATAGTGTCTTTATAATTCAAAAATAAGCTTAGAATTCCAACATCAGCTAAAAACAATAGTACAAGCTTACACAGTTCGTTTCACAAGTGTGAAGTGAATGAATGAATTACACGCAATGAGTGTGGTTAGAAATGACATTTGGTTTACTTATATGACAATCCAAACATACACAATCATCGTTGTGTCTTTAGAATTCGAAAATAAGATTAGAATTCCAAAATAAGCTTAAAAGAAGAAAAGAAGCATTCACAGTTCGTTTCACAAGTTTGAATTATATGTATGAATTACACGCAATGACTGTGGTTAGAAATGACATTTGGTTTACTTATATGACAATCCAAACATACACAATCATCGTAGTGTCTTTAGAATTCGAAAATAAGCTTAGAATACCAAAATAAGCTTAAAAGAAGAGTACAAGCATACATAGTTCGTTTCACAAGTTTGAAGTGAATGAATGAATTACGCGCAATGAGTGTGGTTAGAAATGACATTTGGTTTACTTATATGACAATCCTAACATACACAATCATCATAGTGTCTTTTGAATTCAAAAATAAGCTTAGAATTCCAACATCAGCTAAAAACAATAGTACAAGCTTACACAGTTCGTTTCACAAGTTTGAAGTGAATGAATGAATTACACGCAATGAGTGTGGTTCGAAATGACATTTGGTTTACTCATATGACAATCCAAACATACACAATCATCGTAGTGTCTTTAGAATTCGAAAATAAGATTAGAATTCCAAAATAAGCTTAAAAGAAGAAAAGAAGCATTCACAGTTTGTTTCACAAGTTTGAATTGAATGTATGAATTACACGTAATGAGTGTGGTTTGAATTGACATTTAGTGTACTTATATGACAATCCTAACATACACAATCATCAAAGTGTCTTTATAATTCAAAAATAAGCTTAGAATTCCAAAATAAGCTTAAAAGAAGAAAATAAGCATTCACTGTTCGTTTCACAACTTTGAATTATATGTATGAATTACACGCAATGACTGTCGTTAGAAATGACATTTGGTTTACTTATATGACAATCCAAACATACACAATCATCGTAGTGTCTTTAGAATTCGAAAATAAGCTTAGAATACCAAAATAACCTTAAAAGAATAGTACAATCATACACAGTTCGTTTCACAAGTTTGAAGTGAATGAATGAATTACGTGCAATGAGTGTGGTTAGAAATGACATTTGGTTTACTTATATGACAATCCTAACATACACAATCATCATAGTGTCGTTAGAATTCAAAAATAAGCTTAGAATTACAACATCAGCTAAAAACAATAGTACAAGCTTACATAGTTCGTTTCACAAGTTTGAAGTGAATGAATGAATTACACGCAATGAGTGTGGTTACAAATAACATTTGGTTTACTTATATGACAATCATAACATACACAATCATCGTAGTGTCTTTATAATTCAAAAATAAGCTTAGAATTCCAAATTAAGCTTAAAAGGAGAAAAGAAGCATTCACAGTTCGTTTCACAAGTTTGAATTATATGTATGAATTACACGCAATGACTGTGGTTAGAAATGACATTTGGTTTACTTATATGACAATCCTAACATACACAATCATCATATTGTCTTTAGAATTCAAAAATAAGCTTAGAATTCCAACATCAACTAAAAACAATAGTACAAGCTTAAACAGTTCGTTTCACAAGTTTGAAGTGAATGAATGAATTACACGCAGTGAGTGTGGTTCGAAATGACATTTGGTTTACTTATATGACAATCCAAACATACACAATCATCGTAGTGTCTTTAGAATTCGAAAATAAGCTTATAATACCAAAATAAGCTTAAACGAAGAGTACAAGCATACATAGTTCGTTTCACAAGTGTGAAGTGAATGAATGAATTACACGCAATGAGTGTGGTTAGAAATGACATTTGGTTTACTTATATGACAATCCAAACATACACAATCATCGTAGTATCTTTAGAATTCGAAAATAAGATTAGAATTCCAAAATAAGCTTAACAGAAGAAAAGAATCATTCACAGTTCGTTTCACAAGTTTGAATTGAATGTATGAATTACACGTAAAGAGTGTGGTTTGAAATGACATTTGGTGTACTTATATGCCAATCCTACCATACACAATCATCATAGTGTCTTTATAATTCAAAAATAAGCTTAGAATTCCAAAATAAGCTTAAAAGAAGAGTACAAGCTTACACAGTTCGTTTCACAAATTTCAAGTGAATGAATGAATAACACGCAATGAGTGTGGTTAGAAATGAAATTTGGTTTACTTATATGACAATCCAAACATAGACAATCATCGTAGTGTCTTTAGAATTCGAAAATAAGATTAGAACTCCAAAATAAGCTTAAACGAAGAAAAGAAGCATTCAAAGTTCGTTTCACAAGTTTGAAGTGAATGAATGAATTACACGCAATGACAGTGGTTAGAAATGACATTTGGTTTACTTATATGACAATCCAAACATACACAATCATAGTAGTGTCTTTAGAATTCGAAAATAAGATTAGAATTCCAAAATAAGCTTAAAAGAAGAGTACAAGCATACACAGTTCGTTTCACAAGTTTGAAGTGAATGAATGAATTACGCGCAATGAGTGTGGTTAGAAATGACATTTGGTTTACTTATACGACAATCCTAACATACAAAATCATCATAGTGTCTTTAGAATTCAAAAATAAGCTTAGAATTCCAACATCAGCTAAAAACAATAGTACAAGCTTACACAGTTCGTTTCACAAGTGTGAAGTGAATGAATGAATTACACGCAATGAGTGTGGTTAGAAATGACATTTGGTTTACTTATATGACAATCCAAACATACACAATCATCGTAGTGTCTTTAGAATTCGGAAATAAGATTAGAATTCCAAAATAAGCTTAAAAGAAGAAAAGAAGCATTCACAGTTCGTTTCACAAGTTTGAATTATATGTATGAATTACACGCAATGACTGTGGTTAGAAATGACATTTGGTTTACTTATATGACAATCCAAACATACACAATCATCGTAGTGTCTTTAGAATTCAAAAATAAGATTAGAATTCCAAAATAAGCTTAAAAGAAGAAAAGAAGCATTCACAGTTTGTTTCACAAGTTTGAATTGAATGTATGAATTACACGTAATGAGTGTGGTTTGAATTGACATTTGGTGTACTTATATGACAATCCTAACATACACAATCATCAAAGTGTCTTTATAATTCAAAAATAAGCTTAGAATTCCAAAATAAGCTTAAAAGAAGAAAATAAGCATTCACAGTTCGTTTCACAACTTTGAATTATATGTATGAATTACACGCAATGACTGTCGTTAGAAATTACATTTGGTTTACCTATATGACAATCCAAACATTCACAATCATCGTAGTGTCTTTAGAATTCGAAAATAAGCTTAGAATACCAAAATAACCTTAAAAGAAGAGTACAATCATACACAGTTCGTTTCAAAAGTTTGAAGTGAATGAATGAATTACGCGCAATGAGTGTGGTTAGAAATGACATTTGGTTTACTTATATGACAATCCTAACATACACAATCATCATAGTGTCGTTAGAATTCAAAAATAACCTTAGAATTACAACATCAGCTAAAAACAATAGTACAAGCTTACATAGTTCGTTTCACAAGTTTGAAGTGAATGAATGAATTACACGCAATGAGTGTGGTTACAAATAACATTTGGTTTACTTATATGACAATCATAACATACACAATCATCGTAGTGTCTTTAGAATTCGAAAATAAGATTAGAATTCCAAAATAAGCTTAAAAGGAGAAAAGTAGCATTCACAGTTCGTTTCACAAGATTGAATTGAATGTATGAATTACACGTAATGAGTGTGGTTTGAAATGACATTTGGTGTACTTATATGACAATCCTAACATACACAATCATCATAGTGTCTTTATAATTCAAAAATAAGCTTAGAATTCCAAAATAAGCGTAAAAGAAGAGTACAAGCTTACACAGTTCGTTTCACAAGTTTGAAGTGAATGAATGAATTACGCGCAATGAGTGTGGTTAGAAATGACATTTGGTTTACTTATAAGACAATCCTAACATACACAATCATCATAGTGTCTTTAGAATTCAAAAATAAGCTTAGAATTCCAACATCAGCTAAAAACAATAGTACAAGCTTACACAGTTCGTTTCACAAGTTTGAAGTGAATGAATGAATTACACGCAGTGAGTGTGGTTCGAAATGACATTTGGTTTACTTATATGACAATCCAAACATACACAATCATCATAGTGTCTTTAGAATTTGAAAATAAGTTTATAATACCAAAATAAGCTTAAAAGAAGAGTACAAGCATACACAGTTCGTTTCACAAGTGTGAAGTGAATGAATGAATTACACGCAATGAGTGTGGTTAGAAATGACATTTGGTTTACTTATATGACAATCCAAACATACACAATCATCGTAGTGTCTTTAGAATTCGAAAATAAGATTAGAATTCCAAAATAAGCTTAACAGAAGAAAAGAATCATTCACAGTTCGTTTCACAAGTTTGAATTGAATGAATGAATTACACGTAATGAGTGTGGTTTGAAATGACATTTGGTGTACTTATATGACAATCCTAACATACACAATCATCATAGTGTCTTTATAATTCAAAAATAAGCTTAGAATTCCAAAATAAGCTTAAAAGAAGAGTACAAGCTTACACAGTTCGTTTCACAAGTTTGAAGTGAATGAATGAATAACACGCAATGAGTGTGGTTAGAAATGAAATTTGGTTTACTTATATGACAATCCAAACATAGACAATCATCGTAGTGTCTGTAGCATTCGAAAATAAGATTAGAACTCCAAAATAAGCTTAAACGAAGAAAAGAAGCATTCAAAGTTCGTTTCACAAGTTTGAAGTGAATGAATGAATTACACGCAATGACAGTGGTTAGAAATGACATTTGGTTTACTTATATGACAATCCAAACATACACAATCATAGTAGTGTCTTTAGAATTCGAAAATAAGATTAGAATTCCAAAATAAGCTTAAAAGAAGAGTACAAGCATACACAGTTCGTTTCACAAGTTTGAAGTGAATGAATGAATTACGCGCAATGAGTGTGGTTAGAAATGACATTTGGTTTACTTATATGACAATCCTAACATACACAATCATCATAGTGTCTTTAGAATTCAAAAATAAGCTTAGAATTCCAACATCAGCTAAAAACAATAGTACAAGCTTACACAGTTCGTTTCACAAGTGTGAAGTGAATGAATGAATTACACGCAATGAGTGTGGTTAGAAATGACATTTGGTTTACTTATATGACAATCCAAACATACACAATCATCGTAGTGTCTTTAGAATTCCAAAATAAGATTAGAATTCCAAAATAAGCTTAACAGAAGAAAAGAATCATTCACAGTTCGTTTCACAAGTTTGAATTGAATGTATGAATTACACGTAATGAGTGTAGTTTGAAATGACATTTGGTGTACTTATATGATAATCCTAACATACACAATCATCAAAGTGTCTTTATAATTTAAAAATAAGCTTAGAATTCCAAAATAAGCTTAAAAGAAGAAAAGAAGCATTCATAGTTCGTTTCACAAGTTTGAATTATATGTATGAATTACACGCAATGACTGTGGTTAGAAATGACATTTGGTTTACTTATATGACAATCCAAACATACACAATCATCGTAGTGTCTTTAGAATTCGAAAATAAGCTTAGAATACCAAAATAACCTTAAAAGAAGAGTACAATCATACACAGTTCGTTTCACAAGTTTGAAGTGAATGAATGAATTACACGCAATGAGTGTGGTTACAAATAACATTTGGTTTACTTATATGATAATCATAACATACACAATCATCGTAGTGTCTTTGGAATTCGAAAATAAGCTTAGAATTCCAAAATAAGCTTAAAAGGAGAAAAGAAGCATTCACAGTTCGTTTCACAAGTTTGAATTGAATGTATGAATTACAAGTAATGAGTGTGGTTTGAAATGACATTTGGTGTACTTATATGACAATCCTAACATACACAATCATCATAGTGTCTTTATAATTCAAAAATAAGCTTAGAATTCCAAAATAAGCTTAAAAGAAGAGTACAAGCTTACACAGTTCGTTTCACAAGTTTGAAGTGAATGAATGAATTACACGCAATGAGTGTGGTTAGAAATGAAATTTGGTTTACTTATATGACAATCCAAACATAGACAATCATCGTAGTGTCTTTAGAATTCGAAAATAAGATTAGAATTCCAAAATAAGCTTAAACGAAGAAAAGAAGCATTCAAAGTTCGTTTCACAAGTTTGAAGTGAATGAATGAATTACACGCAATGACAGTGGTTAGAAATGACATTTGGTTTACTTATATGACAATCCAAACATACACAATCATAGTAGTGTCTTTAGAATTCGAAAATAAGATTAGAATTCCAAAATAAGCTTAAAAGAAGAGTACAAGCATACACAGTTCGTTTCACAAGTTTGAAGTGAATGAATGAATTACGCGCAATGAGTGTGGTTAGAAATAACATTTGGTTTACTTATATGACAATCCTAACATACACAATCATCATAGTGTCTTTAGAATTTAAAAATAAGCTTAGAATTCCAACATCAGCTAAAAACAATAGTACAAGCTTACACAGTTCGTTTCACAAGTGTGAAGTGAATGAATGAATTACACGCAATGAGTGTGGTTAGAAATGACATTTGGTTTACTTATATGACAATCCAAACATACGCAATCATCGTAGTGTCTTTAGAATTCGAAAATAAGATTAGAATTCCAAAATAAGCTTAAAAGAAGAAAAGAAGCATTCACAGTTCGTTTCACAAGTTTGAATTATATGTATGAATTACACGCAATGACTGTGGTTAGAAATGACATTTGGTTTACTTATATGACAATCCAAACATAATAATCATCGTAGTGTCTTTAGAATTCGAAAATAAGCTTAGAATACCAAAATAAGCTTAAAAGAAGAGTACAAGCATACATAGTTCGTTTCACAAGTTTGAAGTGAATGAATGAATTACGCGCAATGAGTGTGGTTAGAAATGACATTTGGTTTACTTATATGACAATCCTAACATACACAATCATCATAGTGTCTTTTGAATTCAAAAATAAGCTTCGAATTCCAACATCAGCTAAAAACAATAGTACAAGCTTACACAGTTCGTTTCACAAGTTTGAAGTGAATGAATGAATTACACGCAATGAGTGTGGTTCGAAATGACATTTGGTTTACTTATATGACAATCCAAACATACACAATCATCGTAGTGTCTTTAGAATTCGAAAATAAGACTAGAATTCCAAAATAAGCTTAAAAGAAGAAAAGAAGCATTCACAGTTTGTTTCACAAGTTTGAATTGAATGTATGAATTACACGTAATGAGTGTGGTTTGAATTGACATTTGGTGTAATTATATGACAATCCTAACATACACAATCATCAAAGTGTCTTTATAATTCAAAAATAAGCTTAGAATTCCAAAATAAGCTTAAAAGAAGAAAATAAGCATTCACAGTTCGTTTCACAACTTTGAATTATATGTATGAATAACACGCAATGACTGTCGTTAGAAATGACATTTGGTTTACTTATATGACAATCCAAACATACACGATCATCGTAGTGTCTTTAGAATTCGAAAATAAGCTTAGAATACCAAAATAACCTTAAAAGAAGAGTACAATCATACACAGTTCGTTTCACAAGTTTGAAGTGAATGAATGAATTACGCGCAATGAGTGTGGTTAGAAATGACATTTGGTTTACTTATATGACAATCCTAACATACACAATCATCATAGTGTCGTTAGAATTCAAAAATAAGCTTAGAATTACAACATCAGCTAAAAACAATAGTACAAGCTTACATAGTTCGTTTCACAAGTTTGAAGTGAATGAATGAATTACACGCAATGAGTGTGGTAACAAATAACATTTGGTTTACTTATATGACAATCATAACATACACAATCATCGTAGTGTCTTTAGAATTCGAAAATAAGATTAGAATTCCAAAATAAGCTTAAAAGGAGAAAAGAAGCATTCACAGTTCGTTTCACAAGTTTGAATTGAATGTATGAATTACACGTAATGAGTGTGGTTTGAAATGACATTTGGTGTACTTATATGACAATCCTAACATACACAATCATCATAGTGTCTTTATAATTAAAAAATAAGCTTAGAATTCCAAAATAAGCTTAAAAGAAGAGTACAAACTTACACAGTTCGTTTCACAAGTTTGAAGTGAATGAATGAATTACGCGCAATGAGTGTGGTTAGAAATGCCATTTGGTTTACTTATATGACAATCCTAACATATACAATCATCATAGTGTCTTTAGAATTTAAAAATAAGCTTAGAATTCCAACATCAGCTAAAAACAATAGTACAAGCTTACACAGTTCGTTTCACAAGTGTGAAGTGAATGAATGAATTACACGCAATGAGTGTGGTTAGAAATGACATTTGGTTTACTTATATGACAATCCAAACATACGCAATCATCGTAGTGTCTTTAGAATTCGAAAATAAGATTAGAATTCCAAAATAAGCTTAAAAGAAGAAAAGAAGCATTCACAGTTCGTTTCACAAGTTTGAATTATATATATGAATTACACGCAATGACTGTGGTTAGAAATGACATTTGGTTTACTTATATGACAATCCAAACATAACAATCATCGTAGTGTCTTTAGAATTCGAAAATAAGCTTAGAATACCAAAATAAGCTTAAAAGAAGAGTACAAGCATACATAGTTCGTTTCACAAGTTTGAAGTGAATGAATGAATTACGCGCAATGAGTGTGGTTAGAAATGACATTTGGTTTACTTATATGACAATCCTAACATACACAATCATCATAGTGTCTTTTGAATTCAAAAATAAGCTTCGAATTCCAACATCAGCTAAAAACAATAGTACAAGCTTACACCGTTCATTTCACAAGTTTGAAGTGAATGAATGAATTACACGCAATGAGTGTGGTTCGAAATGACATTTGGTTTACTTATATGACAATCCCAACATACACAATCATAGTAGTGTCTTTAGAATTCGAAAATAAGATTAGAATTCCAAAATAAGCTTAAAAGAAGAGTACAAGCATACACAGTTCGTTTCACAAGTTTGAAGTGAATGAATGAATTACGCGCAATGAGTGTGGTTAGAAATGACATTTGGTTTACTTATATGACAATCCTAACATACACAATCATCATAGTGTCTTTAGAATTTAAAAATAAGCTTAGAATTCCAACATCAGCTAAAAACAATAGTACAAGCTTACACAGTTCGTTTCACAAGTGTGAAGTGAATGAATGAATTACACGCAATGAGTGTGGTTAGAAATGACATTTGGTTTACTTAAATGACAATCCAAACATACACAATCTTCGTAGTGTCTTTAGAATTCAAAAATAAGTTTAGAATACCAAAATAAGCTTAAAAGAACAGTACAAGCATACACAGTTCGTTTCACAAGTTTGAAGTGAATGAATGAATTACACGCAATGAGTGTGGTTAGAAATGACATTTGGTTTACTTATATGACAATCCTAACATACACAATCATCATAGTGTCTTTAGAATTCAAAAATAAGCTTAGAATTCCAAAATAAGCTTAAAAGAAGAGTACAAACTTACACAGTTCGTTTCACAAGTTTGAAGTGAATGAATGAATTACGCGCAATGAGTGTAGTTAGAAATGACATTTGGTTTACTTATATGACAATCCTAACATACACAATCATCATAGTGTCTTTAGAATTTAAAAATAAGCTTAGAATTCCAACATCAGCTAAAAACAATAGTACAAGCTTACACAGTTCGTTTCACAAGTGTGAAGTGAATGAATGAATTACACGCAATGAGTGTGGTTAGAAATGACATTTGGTTTACTTATATGACAATCCAAACATACGCAATCATCGTAGTGTCTTTAGAATTCGAAAATAAGATTAGAATTCCAAAATAAGCTTAAAAGAAGAAAAGAAGCATTCACAGTTCGTTTCACAAGTTTGAATTATATGTATGAATTGCACGCAATGACTGTGGTTAGAAATGACATTTGGTTTACTTATATGACAATCCAAACATAACAATCATCGTAGTGTCTTTAGAATTCGAAAATAAGCTTAGAATACCAAAATAAGCTTAAAAGAAGAGTACAAGCATACATAGTTCGTTTCACAAGTTTGAAGTGAATGAATGAATTACGCGCAATGAGTGTGGTTAGAAATGACATTTGGTTTACTTATATGACAATCCTAACATACACAATCATCATAGTGTCTTTTGAATTCAAAAATAAGCTTCGAATTCCAACATCAGCTAAAAACAATAGTACAAGCTTACAAAGTTCGTTTCACAAGTTTGAAGTGAATGAATGAATTACACGCAATGAGTGTGGTTCGAAATGAGATTTGGTTTACTTATATGACAATCCAAACATACACAATCATCGTAGTGTCTTTAGAATTCGAAAATAAGATTAGAATTCCAAAATAAGCTTAAAAGAAGAAAAGAAGCATTCACAGTTTGTTTCACAAGTTTGAATTATATGTATGAATTAAACGCAATGACTGTGGTTAGAAATGACATTTGGTTTACTTATATGACAATCCAAACATAACAATCATCGTAGTGTCTTTAGAATTCGAAAATAAGCTTAGAATACCAAAATAAGCTTAAAAGAAGAGTACAAGCATACATAGTTCGTTTCACAAGTTTGAAGTGAATGAATGAATTACGCGCAATGAGTGTGGTTAGAAATGACATTTGGTTTACTTATATGACAATCCTAACATACACAATCATCATAGTGTCTTTAGAATTCAAAAATAAGCTTAGAATTCCAAAATAAGCTTAAAAGAAGAGTACAAACTTACACAGTTCGTTTCACAAGTTTGAAGTGAATGAATGAATTACGCGCAATGAGTGTGGTTAGAAATGACATTTGGTTTACTTATATGACAATCCTAACATACACAATCATCATAGTGTCTTTAGAATTTAAAAATAAGCTTAGAATTCCAACATCAGCTAAAAACAATAGTACAAGCTTACATAGTTCGTTTCACAAGTTTGAAATGAATGAATGAATTACACGCAATGAGTGTGGTTACAAATAACATTTGGTTTACTTATATGACAATCCTAACATACACAATCATCATAGTGTCTTTTGAATTCAAAAATAAGCTTCGAATTCCAACATCAGCTAAAAACAATAGTACAAGCTTACAAAGTTCGTTTCACAAGTTTGAAGTGAATGAATGAATTACACGCAATGAGTGTGGTTCGAAATGAGATTTGGTTTACTTATATGACAATCCAAACATACACAATCATCGTAGTGTCTTTAGAATTCGAAAATCAGATTAGAATTCCAAAATAAGCTTAAAAGAAGAAAAGAAGCATACACAGTTTGTTTCACAAGTTTGAATTGAATGTATGAATTACACGTAATGAGTGTGGTTTGAATTGACATTTGGTGTACTTATATGACAATCCTAACATACACAATCATCAAAGTGTCTTTATAATTCAAAAATAAGCTTAGAATTCCAAAATAAGCTTAAAAGAAGAAAATAAGCATTCACAGTTCGTTTCACAACTTTGAATTATATGTATGAATAACACGCAATGACTGTCGTTAGAAATGACATTTGGTTTACTTATATGACAATCCAAACATACACAATCATCGTAGTGTCTTTAGAATTCGAAAATAAGCTTAGAATACCAAAATAACCTTAAAAGAAGAGTACAATCATACACAGTTCGTTTCACAAGTTTGAAGTGAATGAATGAATTACGCGCAATGAGTGTGGTTAGAAATGACATTTGGTTTACTTATATGACAATCCTAACATACACAATCATCATAGTGTCGTTAGAATTCAAAAATAAGCTTAGAATTACAACATCAGCTAAAAACAATAGTACAAGCTTACATAGTTCGTTTCACAAGTTTGAAATGAATGAATGAATTACACGCAATGAGTGTGGTTACAAATAACATTTGGTTTACTTATATGACAATCATAACATACACAATCATCGTAGTGTCTTTAGAATTCGAAAATAAGATTAGAATTCCAAAATAAGCTTAAAAGGAGAAAAGAAGCATTCACAGTTCGTTTCACAAGTTTGAATTGAATGTATGAATTACACGTAATGAGTGTGGTTTGAAATGACATTTGGTGTACTTATATGACAATCCTAACATACACAATCATCATAGTGTCTTTATAATTCAAAAATAAGCTTAGAATTCCAAAATAAGCTTAAAAGAAGAGTACAAACTTACACAGTTCGTTTCACAAGTTTGAAGTGAATGAATGAATTACGCGCAATGAGTGTGGTTAGAAATGACATTTGGTTTACTTATATGACAATCCTAACATACACAATCATTATAGTGTCTTTAGAATTTAAAAATAAGCTTAGAATTCCAACATCAGCTAAAAACAATAGTACAAGCTTACACAGTTCGTTTCACAAGTGTGAAGTGAATGAATGAATTACACGCAACGAGTGTGGTTAGAAATGACATTTGGTTTACTTATATGACAATCCAAACATACGCAATCATCATAGTGTCTTTAGAATTCGAAAATAAGATTAGAATTCCAAAATAAGCTTAAAAGAAGAAAAGAAGCATTCACAGTTCGTTTCACAGTTCGTTTAAACCAAATGTCATTTCTAACCACACTCATTCCACAACATTCACACATTTGAATCAAACTTGTAAAACGAACTGTGCATGCTTCTATTCTACTTTTAAGTTATTCTTCGATTCTAAGCTTATTCTTGAATTCTAATGACATGGAGATGATTATATGTGTTAGGGTTGTCATATAAGTAAACCAAATGTCATTTCTAACCACACTCATTCCACAACATTCACACATTTGAATCAAACTTGTAAAACAAACTATGCATGCTTCTATTCTACTTTTAAGCTTATTCTTTAATTCTAACCTTATTCTTGAATTCTAATGACATGGAGATGATTATATGTGTTAGGGTTGTCATATAAGTAAACCAAATGTCATTTCTAACCACACTCATTCCACAACATTCACACATTTGAATCAAACTTGTAAAACGAACTGTGCATGCTTCTATTCTACTTTTAAGATTATTCTTTAATTCTAAACTTATTTTTGAGTTCTAATGACACGGAGATGATTATATGTGTTAGAGTTGTCATATAAGTAAACCAAATGTCATCTCTAACCACACTCATTCCACAACATTCCCACATTTGAATCAAACTTGTAAAACGAACTGTGCATGCTTCAATTCTACTTTTAAGATTATTCTTTAATTCTAAGCTTATTTTTGAATTCTAATGACACGGAGACGATTATATGTGTTGTAATTGTCATATAACTAAACCAAATGTCATTTCTAACCACACTCATTCCACAACATTCACACATTTGAATCAAACTTGTAAAACGAACTGTGCATGCTTCTATTCTACTTTTAAGCATATTCTTTAATTCTAAGCTTATTGTTGAATTCTAATGACACGGATAAGATTATATGTGTTAGGGTTGTCATGTAAGTAAACAAAATGTCATTTCTAACCACACTCATTCCACAACATTCACACATTTGAATAAAACTTGTAAAATGAACTGTGCATGCTTCTATTGTTTTTTTAAGCTTAATCTTTAATTCTAAGCTTATTCTTGAATTCTAATAACACGGAGACGATTATATGTGTTAGGATTGTCATATAAGTAAACCAAGTGTCATTTCTAACCACACTCATTCCACAACATTCCCACATTTGAATCAAACTTGTAAAACGAACTGTGCATGCTTCAATTCTACTTTTAAGATTATTCTTTAATTCTAAGCTTATTTTTGAATTCTAATGACACAGAGACGATTATATGTGTTGGAGTTGTTATATAAGTAAACCAAATGTCATTTCTAACCACACTCATTCCACAACATTTACACATTTGAATCAAACTTGTAAAACGAACTGTGCATGCTTCTATTCTACTTTTAAGCATATTCTTTAATTCTAAGCTTATTCTTGAATTCTAATGACACGGAGACGATTATATGTGTTAGGGTTGTCATGTAAGTAAACAAAATGTCATTTCTAACCACACTCATTCCACAATATTCACACATTTGAATAAAACTTGTAAAATGAACTGTGCATGCTTCTATTGTTTTTTTAAGCTTAATCTTTAATTCTAAGCTTATTTTTGAATTCTAATAACATGGAGACGATTATATGTGTTAGGATTGTCATATAAGTAAACCAAATGTCATTTCTAACCACACTCATTCCACAACATTCACACATTTGAATCAAACTTGTAAAACGAACTGTGCATGCTTCTATTCTACTTTTAAGTTATTCTTCGATTCTAAGCTTATTCTTGAATTCTAATGACATGGAGATGATTATATGTGTTAGGGTTGTCATATAAGTAAACCAAATGTCATTTCTAACCACACTCATTCCACAACATTCACACATTTGAATCAAACTTGTAAAACAAACTATGCATGCTTCTATTCTACTTTTAAGCTTATTCTTTAATTCTAACCTTATTCTTGAATTCTAATGACATGGAGATGATTATATGTGTTAGGGTTGTCATATAAGTAAACCAAATGTCATTTCTAACCACACTCATTCCACAACATTCACACATTTGAATCAAACTTGTAAAACGAACTGTGCATGCTTCTATTCTACTTTTAAGCTTATTCTTTAATTCTAAGCTTATTTTTGAATTCTAATGACACGGAGACGATTATATGTGTTACAGTTGTCATATTAGTAAACCAAATGTCATTTCTAACCATACTCATTCCACAACATTCACACATTTGAATCAAACTTGTAAAACGAAATATGCATGCTTCTATTCTTTTTTTAAGCTTAATCTTTAATTCTAAGCTTATTCTTGAATTCTAATGACACGGAGATGATTATATACGTTAGGGTTACCATATAAGTAAACTAAATGTCATTTCTAACCACACTCATTCCACAACATTCGCACATTTGAATCAAACTTGTAAAACGAACTGTGCATGCTTCTATTCTACTTTTAAGATTATTCTTTAATTCTAAGCTTATTTTTGAATTCTAATGACACGGAGACGATTATATGTGTTGGAGTTGTCATATAACTAAACCAAATGTCATTTCTAACCACACTCATTCCACAACATTCACACATTTGAATCAAACTTGTAAAACGAACTGTGCATGCTTCTATTCTACTTTTAAGCATATTCTTTAATTCTAAGCTTATTCTTGAATTCTAATGACACGGATATGATTATATGTGTTAGGGTTGTCATGTAAGTAAACAAAATGTCATTTCTAACCACACTCATTCCACAACATTCACACATTTGAATAAAACTTGTAAAACGAACTGTGCATGTTCTATTGTTTTTTTAAGCTTAATCTTTAATTCTAAGCTTATTCTTGAATTCTAATAACACGGAGACGATTATATGTGTAAGGATTGTCATATAAGTAAACCAAGTGTCATTTCTAACCACACTCATTCCACAACATTCCCACATTTGAATCAAACTTGTAAAACGAATTGTGCATGCTTCAATTCTACTTTTAAGATTATTCTTTAATTCTAAGCTTATTTTTGAATTCTAATGACACAGAGACGATTATATGTGTTGGAGTTGTTATATAAGTAAACCAAATGTCATTTCTAACCACACTCATTCCACAACATTCACACATTTGAATCAAACTTGTAAAACGAACTGTGCATGCTTCTATTCTACTTTTAAGCATATTCTTTAATTCTAAGCTTATTCTTGAATTCTAATGACACGGAGACGATTATATGTGTTAGGGTTGTCATGTAAGTAAACAAAATGTCATTTCTAACCACACTCATTCCACAATATTCACACATTTGAATAAAACTTGTAAAATGAACTGTGCATGCTTCTATTGTTTTTTTAAGCTTAATCTTTAATTCTAAGCTTATTTTTGAATTCTAATAACATGGTGACGATTATATGTGTTAGGATTGTCATATAAGTAAACCAAATGTCATTTCTAACCACACTCATTCCACAACATTCACACATTTGAATCAAACTTGTAAAACGAAATATGCATGCTTCTATTCTTTTTTTAAGCTTAATCTTTAATTCTAAGCTTATTCTTGAATTCTAATGACACGGAGACGATTATATACGTTAGGGTTACCATATAAGTAAACTAAATGTCATTTCTAACCACACTCATTCCACAACATTCGCACATTTGAATCAAACTTGTAAAACGAAATATGCATGCTTCTATTCTTTTTTTAAGCTTAATCTTTAATTCTAAGCTTATTCTTGAATTCTAATGACACGGAGACTACGTTAGGGTTACCATATAAGTAAACTAAATGTCATTTCTAACCACACTCATTCCACAACATTCGCACATTTGAATCAAACTTGTAAAAGGAACTGTGCATGCTTCTATTCTACTTTTAAGATTATTCTTTAATTCTAAGCTTATTTTTGAATTCTAATGACACGGAGACGATTATATGTGTTAGAGTTGTCATATAAGTAAACCCAATGTCATTTCTAAGCACACTCATTCCACAACATTCCCACATTTGAATCAAACTTGTAAAACGAACTATGCATGCTTCAATTCTACTTTTAAGATTATTCTTTAATTCTAAGCTTATTTTTGAATTCTAATGACACGGAGACGATTATATGTGTTGGAGTTGTCATATAAGTAAACCAAATGTCATTTCTAACCACACTCATTCCACAACATTCACACATTTGAATCAAACTTGTAAAAGGAACTGTGCATGCTTCTATTCTACTTTTAAGCTTTTTCTTTAATTCTAAGCTTATTTTTGAATTCTAATGACACGGAGACGATTATATGTGTTAGAGTTGTCATATAAGTAAACCCAATGTCATTTCTAAGCACACTCATTCCACAACATTCCCACATTTGAATCAAACTTGTAAAACGAACTATGCATGCTTCAATTCTACTTTTAAGATTATTCTTTAATTCTAAGCTTATTTTTGAATTCTAATGACACAGAGACGATTATATGTGTTGGAGTTGTTATATAAGTAAACCAAATGTCATTTCTAACCACACTCATTCCACAACATTTACACATTTGAATCAAACTTGTAAAACGAACTGTGCATGCTTCTATTCTACTTTTAAGCTTTTTCTTTAATTGTAAGCTTATTTTTGAATTCTAATGACACGGAAACGATTATATGTGTTAGGGTTGTCATGTAAGTAAACAAAATGTCATTTCTAACCACACTCATTCCACAATATTCACACATTTGAATAAAACTTGTAAAATGAACTGTGCATGCTTCTATTGTTTTTTTAAGCTTAATCTTTAATTCTAAGCTTATTTTTGAATTCTAATAACATGGAGACGATTATATGTGTTAGGATTGTCATATAAGTAAACCAAATGTCATTTCTAAGCACACTCATTCCACAACATTCCCACATTTGAATCAAACTTGTAAAACGAACTATGCATGCTTCAATTCTACTTTTAAGATTATTCTTTAATTCTAAGCTTATTTTTGAATTCTAATGACACGGAGACGATTATATGTGTTGGAGTTGTCATATTAGTAAACCAAATGTCATTTCTAACCACACTCATTCCACAACATTCACACATATGAATCAAACTTGTAAAACGAACTGTGCATGCTTCTATTCTACTTTTAAGTTATTCTTCGATTCTAAGCTTATTCTTGAATTCTAATGACATGGAGATGATTATATGTGTTAGGGTTGTCATATAAGTAAACCAAATGTCATTTCTAACCACACTCATTCCACAACATTCACACATTTGAATCAAACTTGTAAAACGAACTGTGCATGCTTCTATTCTACTTTTAAGCATATTCTTTAATTCAAAGTTATTCTTGAATTCTAATGACACGGAGACGATTATATGTGTTAGGGTTGTCATATAAGTAAACCAAATGTCATTTCTAACCACACTCATTCCACAACATTCACACATTTGAATCAAACTTGTAAAACAAACTATGCATGCTTCTATTCTACTTTTAAGCTTATTCTTTAATTCTAACCTTATTCTTGAATTCTAATGACATGGAGATGATTATATGTGTTAAGGTTGTCATATAAGTAAACCAAATGTCATTTCTAACCACACTCATTCCACAACATTCACACATTTGAATCAAACTTGTAAAACGAACTGTGCATGCTTCTATTCTACTTTTAAGCTTATTCTTTAATTCTAAGCTTATTTTTGAATTCTAATTACACGGAGACGATTATATGTGTTACAGTTGTCATATTAGTAAACCAAATGTCATTTCTAACCATACTCGTTCCACAACATTCACACATTTGAATCAAACTTGTAAAACGAAATATGCATGCTTCTATTCTTTTTTTAAGCTTAATCTTTAATTCTAAGCTTATTCTTGAATTCTAATGACACGGAGACTACGTTAGGGTTACCATATAAGTAAACTAAATGTCATTTCTAACCACACTCATTCCACAACATTCGCACATTTGAATCAAACTTGTAAAAGGAACTGTGCATGCTTCAATTCTACTTTTAAGATTATTCTTTAATTCTAAGCTTATTTTTGAATTCTAATGACACGGAGACGATTATATGTGTTGGAGTTGTCATATAAGTAAACCAAATGTCATTTCTAACCACACTCATTCCACAACATTCACACATTTGAATCAAACTTGTAAAACGAACTGTGCATGCTTCTATTCTACTTTTAAGTTTATTCTTTGATTCTAAGCTTATTTTTAAACTCTAATGACACGGAGACGATTATATGTGTTAGGGTTTTCGTATAAGTGAACCAAATGTCATTTCTAACCACACTCATTGCACAACATTCACACATTTGAATCAAACTTGTAAAACAAACTATGCATGCTTCTATTCTAGTTTTAAGCTTATTCTTTAATTCTATGCTTATTCTTGAATTCTAATGACACGGAGATGATTATATGTGTTAGGGTTGTCATATAAGTAAACGAAATGTCATTTCTAACCACACTCATTCCACAACATTCCCACATTTGAATCAAACTTGAAAACGAACTGTGCCTGCTTCTATTCTACTTTTAAGCTTATTCTTTAATTCTAAGCTTATTTTTGAATTCTAATGACACGGAGACGGTTATATGTGTTGGGATTGTCATATAAGTAAACCAAATGCCATTTTAAACCACACTCCTTCCACAACATTCACACATTTGAATCAAACTTGTAAAACGAACTGTGCATGCTTCAATTCTACTTTTTAGCATATTCTTTAATTCTAAGCTTATTTTTGAATTCTAATGACACGGAGACGATTATTTGTGTTAGGGTTGTCGTATAAGTAAACCAAATGTCATTTCTAACCACACTTATTCCACAACATTCACACATTTGAATCAAACTTGTAAAACGAACTGTGCATGCTTCTATTCTACTTTTAAGTTTATTCTTTGATTCTAAGCTTATTTTTAAACTCTAATGACACGGAGACGATTATATGTGTTAGGGTTGTCATATAAGTAAACCAAATGTCATTTCTAAGCACACTCATTCCACAACATTCACACATTTGAATCAAACTTGTAAAACAAACTATGCATGCTTCTATTCTACTTTTAAGCTTATTCTTTAATTCTAAGCTTATTCTTGAATTCTAATGACATGGAGATGATTATATGTGTTAGGATTGTCATATAAGTAAACCAAATGTCATTTCTAAGCACACTCATTCCACAACATTCACACATTTGAATCAAACTTGTAAAACAAACTATGCATGCTTCTATTCTACTTTTAAGCTTATTCTTTAATTCTAAGCTTATTCTTGAATTCTAATGACATGGAGATGATTATATGTGTTAGGGTTGTCATATAAGTAAACCAAATGTCATTTCTAACCACACTCATTCCACAACATTCACACATTTGAATCAAACTTGTAAAACGAACTGTGCATGCTTCTATTCTACTTTTAAGTTTATTCTTTAATTCTAAGCTTATTTTTGAATTCTAATGACACGGAGACGGTTATATGTGTTGGGATTGTCATATAAGTAAACCAAATGTCATTTTAAACCACACTCCTTCCACAACATTCACACATTTGAATCAAACTTGTAAAACGAACTGTGCATGCTTCATTTCTACTTTTAAGATTATTCTTTAATTCTAAGCTTATTTTTGAATTCTAATGACACGGAGACGATTATATGTGTTGGAGTTGTCATATAAGTAAACCAAATGTCATTTCTAAAAACACTCATTCCACAACATTCACACATTTGAATCAAACTTGTAAAACGAACTATGCATGCTTCTATTCTTTTTTTAAGCATATTCTTTAATTCTAAGCTTATTCTTGAATTCTAATGACACGGAGACGATTATATGTGCTAGGGTTGTCATGTAAGTAAACCAAATGTCATTTCTAACCACACTCATTCCACAACATTCCCACATTTTAATCAAACTTGAAAACGAACTGTGCCTGCTTCTATTCTACTTTTAAGCTTATTCTTTAATTCTAAGCTTATTTTTGAATTCTAATGACACGGAGGCGGTTATATGTGTTGGGATTGTCATATAAGTAAACCAAATGCCATTTTAAACCACACTCCTTCCACAACATTCACACATTTGAATCAAACTTGTAAAACGAACTGTGCATGCTTCAATTCTACTTTTTAGCATATTCTTTAATTCTAAGCTTATTTTTGAATTCTAATGACACGGAGACGATTATTTGTGTTAGGGTTGTCGTATAAGTAAACCAAATGTCATTTCTAACCACACTTATTCCACAACATTCACACATTTGAATCAAACTTGTAAAACGAACTGTGCATGCTTCTATTCTACTTTTAAGTTTATTCTTTGATTCTAAGCTTATTTTTAAACTCTAATGACACGGAGACGATTATATGTGTTAGGGTTGTCATATAAGTAAACCAAATGTCATTTCTAACCACACTCATTCCACAACATTCACACATTTGAATCAAACTTGTAAAACAAACTATGCATGCTTCTATTCTACTTTTAAGCTTATTCTTTAATTCTAAGCTTATTCTTGAATTCTAATGACATGGAGATGATTATATGTGTTAGGGTTGTCATATAAGTAAACCAAATGTCATTTCTAAGCACACTCATTCCACAACATTCACACATTTGAATCAAACTTGTAAAACAAACTATGCATGCTTCTATTCTACTTTTAAGCTTATTCTTTAATTCTAAGCTTATTCTTGAATTCTAATGACATGGAGATGATTATATGTGTTAGGGTTGTCATATAAGTAAACCAAATGTCATTTCTAACCACACTCATTCCACAACATTCACACATTTGAATCAAACTTGTAAAACGAACTGTGCATGCTTCTATTCTACTTTTAAGTTTATTCTTTGATTCTAAGCTTATTTTTAAATTCTAATGACACGGAGACGATTATATGTGTTAGGGTTTTCGTATAAGTGAACCAAATGTCATTTCTAACCACACTCATTGCACAACATTCACACATTTGAATCAAACTTGTAAAATAAACTATGCATGCTTCTATTCTAGTTTTAAGCTTATTCTTTAATTCTATGCTTATTCTTGAATTCTAATGACACGGAGATGATTATATGTGTTAGGGTTGTCATATAAGTAAACCAAATGTCATTTCTAACCACACTCATTCCACAACATTCCCACATTTTAATCAAACTTGAAAACGAACTGTGCCTGCTTCTATTCTACTTTTAAGCTTATTCTTTAATTCTAAGCTTATTTTTGAATTCTAATGACACGGAGGCGGTTATATGTGTTGGGATTGTCATATAAGTAAACCAAATGCCATTTTAAACCACACTCCTTCCACAACATTCACACATTTGAATCAAACTTGTAAAACGAACTGTGCATGGTTCAATTCTACTTTTTAGCATATTCTTTAATTCTAAGCTTATTTTTGAATTCTAATGACACGGAGAGGATTATATGTGTTAGGCTTGTCGTATAAGTAAACCAAATGTCATTTCTAATCACACTCATTAAACAACATTCACACATTTGAATCAAACTTGTAAAACGAACTGTGCATGCTTCTATTCTACTTTAAAGCTTATTCGTTGATTTTAAGCATATTTTTCAATTCTAATGACACGGAGACGATTATATGTGTTAGGGTTGTCATATAAGTAAATCAAAAGTCATTTCAAACTACACACATTCCACAACATTCACACATTTGAATCAAACTTGTAAAACGAACTATGCATGTTTCTATTCTACTTTTAAGCTTATTCTTCGTTTCTAAGCTTATTTTTGAACTATAATGACACGGAGATGATTATATGTGTTCGGGTTGTCGTATAAGTAAACCAAATGTCATTTCTAACCACACTCATTCCACAACATTCACACATTTGAATCAAACTTGTAAAACGAACTGTGCATGCTTCTATTCTACTTTTAAGCTTATTCTTTAATTCTAAGCTTATTTTTGAATTCTAATGACACGGAGATGATTATATGTGTCACAGTTGTCATATAAGTAAACCAAATGTCATTTCTAACCACACTCATTCCACAACATTCACACATTTGAATCAAACTTGTAAAACGAACTGTGCATGCTTCAATTCTACTTTTAAGCTTATTCTTTAATTCTAAGCTTATTTTTGAATTCTAATGACACGGAGAGAATTTTATGTGTTAGGGTTGTCATATAAGTAAACCAAATGTCATTTCTAAGCACACTCATTCCACAACATTCACACATTTGAATCAAACTTGTAAAACAAACTATGCATGCTTCTATTCTACTTTTAAGCTTATTCTTTAATTCTATGCTTATTCTTGAATTCTAATGACACGGAGATGATTATATGTGTTAGGGTTTTCGTATAAGTGAACCAAATGTCATTTCTAACCACACTCATTGCACAACATTCACACATTTGAATCAAACTTGTAAAACAAACTATGCATGCTTCTATTCTAGTTTTAAGCTTATTCTTTAATTCTATGCTTATTCTTGAATTCTAATGACACGGAGATGATTATATGTATAGGGTTATCATATAAGTAAACCAAATGTCATTTCTAACCACACTCATTCCACAACATTCCCACATTTGAATCAAACTTGAAAACGAACTGTGCCTGCTTCTATTCTACTTTTAAGCTTATTCTTTAATTCTAAGCTTATTTTTGAATTCTAATGACACGGAGACGGTTATATGTGTAGGGATTGTCATATAAGTAAACCAAATGTCATTTTAAACCACACTCCTTCCACAACATTCACACATTTGAATCAAACTTGTAAAACGAACTGTGCATGCTTCATTTCTACTTTTAAGATTATTCTTTAATTCTAAGCTTATTTTTGAATTCTAATGACACGGAGACGATTATATGTGTTGGAGTTGTCATATAAGTAAACCAAATGTCATTTCTAAAAACACTCATTCCACAACATTCACACATTTGAATCAAACTTGTAAAACGAACTGTGCATGCTTCTATTCTTTTTTTAAGCATATTCTTTAATTCTAAGCTTATTCTTGAATTCTAATGACACGGAGACGATTATATGTGCTAGGGTTGTCATGTAAGTAAACCAAATGTCATTTCTAACCACACTCATTGCACAACATTCACACATTTGAATCAAACTTGTAAAACAAACTATGCATGCTTCTATTCTACTTTTAAGCTTATTCTTTAATTCTAATCTTATTGTTGAATTCTAATGACACGGAGACGATTACATGAGTTAGGGTGGTCATATAAGTAAACCAAATGTCATTTCTAACCACACTCATTCCACAACATTCCCACATTTGAATCAAACTTGTAAAACGAACTGTGCATGCTTCAATTCTACTTTTAAGATTATTCTTTAATTCTAAGCTTAGTTTTGAATTCTAATGACACGGAGACGATTATATGTGTTGGAGTTGTCATATAAGTAAACCAAATGTCATTTCTAACCACACCCATTCCACAACATTCACACATTTGAATCAAACTTGTAAAACGAACTGTGCATGCTTCAATTCTACTTTTAAGATTATTCTTTAATTCTAAGCTTAGTTTTGAATTCTAATGACACGGAGACGATTATATGTGTTAGAATTGTCATACAAGTAAACCAAATGTCATTTCTAACCACACTCATTCCACAACATTCACACATTTGAATCAAACTTGTAAAACGAACTGTGCATGCTTCTATTCTACTTTTAAGTTATTCTTCGATTCTAAGCTTATTCTTGAATTCTAATGACATGGAGATGATTATATGTGTTAGGGTTGTCTTATAAGAAAACCAAATGTCATTTCTAACCACACTCATTCCACAACATTCACACATTTGAATCAAACTTGTAAAACGAACTGTGCATGCTTCTATTCTACTTTTAAGCATATTCTTTAAGTCAAAGCTTATTCTTGAATTCTAATGACACGGTGACGATTATATGTGTTAGGGTTGTCATATAAGTAAACCAAATGTCCTTTCTAACCACACTCATTCCACAACATTCACACATTTGAATCAAACTTGTAAAACAAACTATGCATGCTTCTATTCTACTTTTAAGTTTATTCTTTGATTCTAAGCTTATTTTTAAACTCTAATGACACGGAGACGATTATATGTGTTAGGGTTGTCATATAAGTAAACCAAATGTCATTTCTAAGCACACTCATTCCACAACATTCACACATTTGAATCAAACTTGTAAAACGAACTATGCATGCTTCTATTCTACTTTTAAGCATATTCTTTAATTCAAAGCTTATTCTTGAATTCTAATGACACGGAAACGATTATATGTGTTAGGGTTGTCATATAAGTAAACCAAATGTCATTTCTAACCACACTCATTCCACAACAATCACACATTTGAATCAAACTTGTAAAACGAACTGTGCATGCTTCTATTCTACTTTTAAGTTATTCTTCGATTCTAAGCTTATTCTTGAATTCTAATGACATGGAGATGATTATATGTGTTAGGGTTGTCTTATAAGAAAACCAAATGTCATTTCTAACCACACTCATTCCACAACATTCACACATTTGAATCAAACTTGTAAAACGAACTGTGCATGCTTCTATTCTACTTTTAAGCTTATTCTTTAATTCTAAGCTTATTTTTGAATTCTAATGACACGGAGATGATTATATGTGTCACAGTTGTCATATAAGTAAACCAAATGTCATTTCTAACCACACTCATTCCACAACATTCACACATTTGAATCAAACTTGTAAAACGAACTGTGCATGCTTCAATTCTACTTTTAAGCTTATTCTTTAATTCTAAGCTTATTTTTGAATTCTAATGACACGGAGAGAATTTTATGTGTTAGGGTTGTCATATAAGTAAACCAAATGTCATTTCTAAGCACACTCATTCCACAACATTCACACATTTGAATCAAACTTGTAAAACAAACTATGCATGCTTCTATTCTACTTTTAAGCTTATTCTTTAATTCTATGCTTATTCTTGAATTCTAATGACACGGAGATGATTATATGTGTTAGGGTTTTCGTATAAGTGAACCAAATGTCATTTCTAACCACACTCATTGCACAACATTCACACATTTGAATCAAACTTGTAAAACAAACTACGCATGCTTCTATTCTAGTTTTAAGCTTATTCTTTAATTCTATGCTTATTCTTGAATTCTAATGACACGGAGATGATTATATGTATAGGGTTGTCATATAAGTAAACCAAATGTCATTTCTAACCACACTCATTCCACAACATTCCCACATTTGAATCAAACTTGAAAACGAACTGTGCCTGCTTCTATTCTACTTTTAAGCTTATTCTTTAATTCTAAGCTTATTTTTGAATTCTAATGACACGGAGACGGTTATATGTGTTGGGATTGTCATATAAGTAAACCAAATGTCATTTTAAACCACACTCCTTCCACAACATTCACACATTTGAATCAAACTTGTAAAACGAACTGTGCATGCTTCATTTCTACTTTTAAGATTATTCTTTAATTCTAAGCTTATTTTTGAATTCTAATGACACGGAGACGATTATATGTGTTGGAGTTGTCATATAAGTAAACCAAATGTCATTTCTAAAAACACTCATTCCACAACATTCACACATTTGAATCAAACTTGTAAAACGAACTGTGCATGCTTCTATTCTTTTTTTAAGCATATTCTTTAATTCTAAGCTTATTCTTGAATTCTAATGACACGGAGACGATTATATGTGCTAGGGTTGTCATGTAAGTAAACCAAATGTCATTTCTAACCACACTCATTGCACAACATTCACACATTTGAATCAAACTTGTAAAACAAACTATGCATGCTTCTATTCTACTTTTAAGCTTATTCTTTAATTCTAATCTTATTGTTGAATTCTAATGACACGGAGACGATTACATGAGTTAGGGTGGTCATATAAGTAAACCAAATGTCATTTCTAACCACACTCATTCCACAACATTCCCACATTTGAATCAAACTTGTAAAACGAACTGTGCATGCTTCAATTCTACTTTTAAGATTATTCTTTAATTCTAAGCTTAGTTTTGAATTCTAATGACACGGAGACGATTATATGTGTTGGAGTTGTCATATAAGTAAACCAAATGTCATTTCTAACCACACCCATTCCACAACATTCACACATTTGAATCAAACTTGTAAAACGAACTGTGCATGCTTCAATTCTACTTTTAAGATTATTCTTTAATTCTAAGCTTAGTTTTGAATTCTAATGACACGGAGACGATTATATGTGTTAGAATTGTCATACAAGTAAACCAAATGTCATTTCTAACCACACTCATTCCACAACATTCACACATTTGAATCAAACTTGTAAAACGAACTGTGCATGCTTCTATTCTACTTTTAAGTTATTCTTCGATTCTAAGCTTATTCTTGAATTCTAATGACATGGAGATGATTATATGTGTTAGGGTTGTCTTATAAGAAAACCAAATGTCATTTCTAACCACACTCATTCCACAACATTCACACATTTGAATCAAACTTGTAAAACGAACTGTGCATGCTTCTATTCTACTTTTAAGCATATTCTTTAAGTCAAAGCTTATTCTTGAATTCTAATGACACGGTGACGATTATATGTGTTAGGGTTGTCATATAAGTAAACCAAATGTCCTTTCTAACCACACTCATTCCACAACATTCACACATTTGAATCAAACTTGTAAAACAAACTATGCATGCTTCTATTCTACTTTTAAGTTTATTCTTTGATTCTAAGCTTATTTTTAAACTCTAATGACACGGAGACGATTATATGTGTTAGGGTTGTCATATAAGTAAACCAAATGTCATTTCTAAGCACACTCATTCCACAACATTCACACATTTGAATCAAACTTGTAAAACGAACTATGCATGCTTCTATTCTACTTTTAAGCATATTCTTTAATTCAAAGCTTATTCTTGAATTCTAATGACACGGAAACGATTATATGTGTTAGGGTTGTCATATAAGTAAACCAAATGTCATTTCTAACCACACTCATTCCACAACAATCACACATTTGAATCAAACTTGTAAAACGAACTGTGCATGCTTCTATTCTACTTTTAAGTTATTCTTCGATTCTAAGCTTATTCTTGAATTCTAATGACATGGAGATGATTATATGTGTTAGGGTTGTCTTATAAGAAAACCAAATGTCATTTCTAACCACACTCATTCCACAACATTCACACATTTGAATCAAACTTGTAAAACGAACTGTGCATGCTTCTATTCTACTTTTAAGCATATTCTTTAAGTCTAAGCTTATTCTTGAATTCTAATGACATGGAGATGATTATATGTGTTAGGGTTGTCATATAAGTAAACCAAATGTCGTTTTTAACCACACTCATTCCACAACATTCACACATTTGAATCAAACTTGTAAAACGAACTGTGCATGCTTCTATTCTACTTTTAAGTTTATTCTTTGATTCTAAGCTTATTTTTAAACTCTAATGACACGGAGACGATTATATGTGTTAGGGTTGTCATATAAGTAAACCAAATGTCATTTCTAAGCACACTCATTCCACAACATTCACACATTTGAATCAAACTTGTAAAACAAACTATGCATGCTTCTATTCTACTTTTAAGCTTATTCTTTAATTCTAAGCTTATTCTTGAATTCTAATGACATGGAGATGATTATATGTGTTAGGGTTGTCATATAAGTAAACCAAATGTCATTTCTAAGCACACTCATTCCACAACATTCACACATTTGAATCAAACTTGTAAAACAAACTATGCATGCTTCTATTCTACTTTTAAGCTTATTCTTTAATTCTAAGCTTATTCTTGAATTCTAATGACATGGAGATGATTATATGTGTTAGGGTTGTCATATAAGTAAACCAAATGTCATTTCTAACCACACTCATTCCACAACATTCACACATTTGAATCAAACTTGTAAAACGAACTGTGCATGCTTCTATTCTACTTTTAAGTTTATTCTTTGATTCTAAGCTTATTTTTAAATTCTAATGACACGGAGACGATTATATGTGTTAGGGTTTTCGTATAAGTGAACCAAATGTCATTTCTAACCACACTCATTGCACAACATTCACACATTTGAATCAAACTTGTAAAACAAACTATGCATGCTTCTATTCTAGTTTTAAGCTTATTCTTTAATTCTATGCTTATTCTTGAATTCTAATGACACGGAGATGATTATATGTGTTAGGGTTGTCATATAAGTAAACCAAATGTCATTTCTAACCACACTCATTCCACAACATTCCCACATTTCAATCAAACTTGAAAACGAACTGTGCCTGCTTCTATTCTACTTTTAAGCTTATTCTTTAATTCTAAGCTTATTTTTGAATTCTAATGACACGGAGGCGGTTATATGTGTTGGGATTGTCATATAAGTAAACCAAATGCCATTTTAAACCACACTCCTTCCACAACATTCACACATTTGAATCAAACTTGTAAAACGAACTGTGCATGGTTCAATTCTACTTTTTAGCATATTCTTTAATTCTAAGCTTATTTTTGAATTCTAATGACACGGAGAGGATTATATGTGTTAGGCTTGTCGTATAAGTAAACCAAATGTCATTTCTAATCACACTCATTAAACAACATTCACACATTTGAATCAAACTTGTAAAACGAACTGTGCATGCTTCTATTCTACTTTAAAGCTTATTCGTTGATTTTAAGCATATTTTTCAATTCTAATGACATGGAGACGATTATATGTGTTAGGGTTGTCATATAAGTAAATCAAAAGTCATTTCAAACTACACACATTCCACAACATTCACACATTTGAATCAAACTTGTAAAACGAACTATGCATGTTTCTATTCTACTTTTAAGCTTATTCTTCGTTTCTAAGCTTATTTTTGAACTATAATGACACGGAGATGATTATATGTGTTCGGGTTGTCGTATAAGTAAACCAAATGTCATTTCTAACCACACTCATTCCACAACATTCACACATTTGAATCAAACTTGTAAAACGAACTGTGCATGCTTCTATTCTACTTTTAAGCTTATTCTTTAATTCTAAGCTTATTTTTGAATTCTAATGACACGGAGATGATTATATGTGTCACAGTTGTCATATAAGTAAACCAAATGTCATTTCTAACCACACTCATTCCACAACATTCACACATTTGAATCAAACTTGTAAAACGAACTGTGCATGCTTCAATTCTACTTTTAAGCTTATTCTTTAATTCTAAGCTTATTTTTGAATTCTAATGACACGGAGAGAATTTTATGTGTTAGGGTTGTCATATAAGTAAACCAAATGTCATTTCTAAGCACACTCATTCCACAACATTCACACATTTGAATCAAACTTGTAAAACAAACTATGCATGCTTCTATTCTACTTTTAAGCTTATTCTTTAATTCTATGCTTATTCTTGAATTCTAATGACACGGAGATGATTATATGTGTTAGGGTTTTCGTATAAGTGAACCAAATGTCATTTCTAACCACACTCATTGCACAACATTCACACATTTGAATAAAACTTGTAAAACAAACTATGCATGCTTCTATTCTAGTTTTAAGCTTATTCTTTAATTCTATGCTTATTCTTGAATTCTAATGACACGGAGATGATTATATGTATAGGGTTGTCATATAAGTAAACCAAATGTCATTTCTAACCACACTCATTCCACAACATTCCCACATTTGAATCAAACTTGAAAACGAACTGTGCCTACTTCTATTCTACTTTTAAGCTTATTCTTTAATTCTAAGCTTATTTTTGAATTCTAATGACACGGAGACGGTTATATGTGTTGGGATTGTCATATAAGTAAACCAAATGTCATTTTAAACCACACTCCTTCCACAACATTCACACATTTGAATCAAACTTGTAAAACGAACTGTGCATGCTTCATTTCTACTTTTAAGATTATTCTTTAATTCTAAGCTTATTTTTGAATTCTAATGACACGGAGACGATTATATGTGTTGGAGTTGTCATATAAGTAAACCAAATGTCATTTCTAAAAACACTCGTTCCACAACATTCACACATTTGAATCAAACTTGTAAAACGAACTGTGCATGCTTCTATTCTACTTTTAAGTTATTCTTCGATTCTAAGCTTATTCTTGAATTCTAATGACATGGAGATGATTATATGTGTTACGGTTGTCTTATAAGAAAACCAAATGTCATTTCTAACCACACTCATTCCACAATATTCACACATTTGAATCAAACTTGTAAAACGAACTGTGCATGCTTCTATTCTACTTTTAAGCATATTCTTTAAGTCAAAGCTTATTCTTGAATTCTAATGACACGGTGACGATTATATGTGTTAGGGTTGTCATATAAGTAAACCAAATGTCCTTTCTAACCACACTCATTCCACAACATTCACACATTTGAATCAAACTTGTAAAACAAACTATGCATGCTTCTATTCTACTTTTAAGCTTATTCTTTAAGTCTAAGCTTATTCTTGAATTCTAATGACATGGAGATGATTATATGTGTTAGGGTTGTCATATAAGTAAAACAAATGTCGTTTTTAACCACACTCATTCCACAACATTCACACATTTGAATCAAACTTGTAAAACGAACTGTGCATGCTTCTATTCTACTTTTAAGTTTATTCGTTGATTCTAAGCTTATTTTTAAACTCTAATGACACGGAGACGATTATATGTGTTAGGGTTGTCATATAAGTAAACCAAATGTCATTTCTAAGCACACTCATTCCACAACATTCACACATTTGAATCAAACTTGTAAAACAAACTATGCATGCTTCTATTCTACTTTTAAGCTTATTCTTTAATTCTAAGCTTATTCTTGAATTCTAATGACATGGAGATGATTATATGTGTTAGGGTTGTCATATAAGTAAACCAAATGTCATTTCTAAGCACACTCATTCCACAACATTCACACATTTGAATCAAACTTGTAAAACAAACTATGCATGCTTCTATTCTACTTTTAAGCTTATTCTTTAATTCTAAGCTTATTCTTGAATTCTAATGACATGGAGATGATTATATGTGTTAGGGTTGTCATATAAGTAAACCAAATGTCATTTCTAACCACACTCATTCCACAACATTCACACATTTGAATCAAACTTGTAAAACGAACTGTGCATGCTTCTATTCTACTTTTAAGTTTATTCTTTGATTCTAAGCTTATTTTTAAATTCTAATGACACGGAGACGATTATATGTGTTAGGGTTTTCGTATAAGTGAACCAAATGTCATTTCTAACCACACTCATTGCACAACATTCACACATTTGAATCAAACTTGTAAAACAAACTATGCATGCTTCTATTCTAGTTTTAAGCTTATTCTTTAATTCTATGCTTATTCTTGAATTCTAATGACACGGAGATGATTATATGTGTTAGGGTTGTCATATAAGTAAACCAAATGTCATTTCTAACCACACTCATTCCACAACATTCCCACATTTCAATCAAACTTGAAAACGAACTGTGCCTGCTTCTATTCTACTTTTAAGCTTATTCTTTAATTCTAAGCTTATTTTTGAATTCTAATGACACGGAGGCGGTTATATGTGTTGGGATTGTCATATAAGTAAACCAAATGCCATTTTAAACCACACTCCTTCCACAACATTCACACATTTGAATCAAACTTGTAAAACGAACTGTGCATGGTTCAATTCTACTTTTTAGCATATTCTTTAATTCTAAGCTTATTTTTGAATTCTAATGACACGGAGAGGATTATATGTGTTAGGCTTGTCGTATAAGTAAACCAAATGTCATTTCTAATCACACTCATTAAACAACATTCACACATTTGAATCAAACTTGTAAAACGAAGTGTGCATGCTTCTATTCTACTTTAAAGCTTATTCGTTGATTTTAAGCATATTTTTCAATTCTAATGACACGGAGACGATTATATGTGTTAGGGTTGTCATATAAGTAAATCAAAAGTCATTTCAAACTACACACATTCCACAACATTCACACATTTGAATCAAACTTGTAAAACGAACTATGCATGTTTCTATTCTACTTTTAAGCTTATTCTTCGTTTCTAAGCTTATTTTTGAACTATAATGACACGGAGATGATTATATGTGTTCGGGTTGTCGTATAAGTAAACCAAATGTCATTTCTAACCACACTCATTCCACAACATTCACACATTTGAATCAAACTTGTAAAACGAACTGTGCATGCTTCTATTCTACTTTTAAGCTTATTCTTTAATTCTAAGCTTATTTTTGAATTCTAATGACACGGAGATGATTATATGTGTCACAGTTGTCATATAAGTAAACCAAATGTCATTTCTAACCACACTCATTCCACAACATTCACACATTTGAATCAAACTTGTAAAACGAACTGTGCATGCTTCAATTCTACTTTTAAGCTTATTCTTTAATTCTAATCTTATTTTTGAATTCTAATGACACGGAGAGAATTTTATGTGTTAGGGTTGTCATATAAGTAAACCAAATGTCATTTCTAAGCACACTCATTCCACAACATTCACACATTTGAATCAAACTTGTAAAACAAACTATGCATGCTTCTATTCTACTTTTAAGCTTATTCTTTAATTCTATGCTTATTCTTGAATTCTAATGACACGGAGATGATTATATGTGTTAGGGTTGTCATATAAGTAAACCAAATGTCATTTCTAACCACACTCATTCCACAACATTCCCACATTTCAATCAAACTTGTAAAACAAACTATGCATGCTTCTATTCTAGTTTTAAGCTTATTCTTTAATTCTATGCTTATTCTTGAATTCTAATGACACGGAGATGATTATATGTATAGGGTTGTCATATAAGTAAACCAAATGTCATTTCTAACCACACTCATTCCACAACATTCCCACATTTGAATCAAACTTGAAAACGAACTGTGCCTACTTCTATTCTACTTTTAAGCTTATTCTTTAATTCTAAGCTTATTTTTGAATTCTAATGACACGGAGACGGTTATATGTGTTGGGATTGTCATATAAGTAAACCAAATGTCATTTTAAACCACACTCCTTCCACAACATTCACACATTTGAATCAAACTTGTAAAACGAACTGTGCATGCTTCATTTCTACTTTTAAGATTATTCTTTAATTCTAAGCTTATTTTTGAATTCTAATGACACGGAGACGATTATATGTGTTGGAGTTGTCATATAAGTAAACCAAATGTCATTTCTAAAAACACTCGTTCCACAACATTCACACATTTGAATCAAACTTGTAAAACGAACTGTGCATGCTTCTATTCTACTTTTAAGTTATTCTTCGATTCTAAGCTTATTCTTGAATTCTAATGACATGGAGATGATTATATGTGTTACGGTTGTCTTATAAGAAAACCAAATGTCATTTCTAACCACACTCATTCCACAATATTCACACATTTGAATCAAACTTGTAAAACGAACTGTGCATGCTTCTATTCTACTTTTAAGCATATTCTTTAAGTCAAAGCTTATTCTTGAATTCTAATGACACGGTGACGATTATATGTGTTAGGGTTGTCATATAAGTAAACCAAATGTCCTTTCTAACCACACTCATTCCACAACATTCACACATTTGAATCAAACTTGTAAAACAAACTATGCATGCTTCTATTCTACTTTTAAGCTTATTCTTTAAGTCTAAGCTTATTCTTGAATTCTAATGACATGGAGATGATTATATGTGTTAGGGTTGTCATATAAGTAAACCAAATGTCGTTTTTAACCACACTCATTCCACAACATTCACACATTTGAATCAAACTTGTAAAACGAACTGTGCATGCTTCTATTCTACTTTTAAGTTTATTCGTTGATTCTAAGCTTATTTTTAAACTCTAATGACACGGAGACGATTATATGTGTTAGGGTTGTCATATAAGTAAACCAAATGTCATTTCTAAGCACACTCATTCCACAACATTCACACATTTGAATCAAACTTGTAAAACAAACTATGCATGCTTCTATTCTACTTTTAAGCTTATTCTTTAATTCTAAGCTTATTCTTGAATTCTAATGACATGGAGATGATTATATGTGTTAGGGTTGTCATATAAGTAAACCAAATGTCATTTCTAAGCACACTCATTCCACAACATTCACACATTTGAATCAAACTTGTAAAACAAACTATGCATGCTTCTATTCTACTTTTAAGCTTATTCTTTAATTCTATGCTTATTCTTGAATTCTAATGACACGGAGATGATTATATGTGTTAGGGTTGTCATATAAGTAAACCAAATGTCATTTCTAACCACACTCATTCCACAACATTCCCACATTTCAATCAAACTTGTAAAACAAACTATGCATGCTTCTATTCTAGTTTTAAGCTTATTCTTTAATTCTATGCTTATTCTTGAATTCTAATGACACGGAGATGATTATATGTATAGGGTTGTCATATAAGTAAACCAAATGTCATTTCTAACCACACTCATTCCACAACATTCCCACATTTGAATCAAACTTGAAAACGAACTGTGCCTACTTCTATTCTACTTTTAAGCTTATTCTTTAATTCTAAGCTTATTTTTGAATTCTAATGACACGGAGACGGTTATATGTGTTGGGATTGTCATATAAGTAAACCAAATGTCATTTTAAACCACACTCCTTCCACAACATTCACACATTTGAATCAAACTTGTAAAACGAACTGTGCATGCTTCATTTCTACTTTTAAGATTATTCTTTAATTCTAAGCTTATTTTTGAATTCTAATGACACGGAGACGATTATATGTGTTGGAGTTGTCATATAAGTAAACCAAATGTCATTTCTAAAAACACTCGTTCCACAACATTCACACATTTGAATCAAACTTGTAAAACGAACTGTGCATGCTTCTATTCTACTTTTAAGTTATTCTTCGATTCTAAGCTTATTCTTGAATTCTAATGACATGGAGATGATTATATGTGTTACGGTTGTCTTATAAGAAAACCAAATGTCATTTCTAACCACACTCATTCCACAATATTCACACATTTGAATCAAACTTGTAAAACGAACTGTGCATGCTTCTATTCTACTTTTAAGCATATTCTTTAAGTCAAAGCTTATTCTTGAATTCTAATGACACGGTGACGATTATATGTGTTAGGGTTGTCATATAAGTAAACCAAATGTCCTTTCTAACCACACTCATTCCACAACATTCACACATTTGAATCAAACTTGTAAAACAAACTATGCATGCTTCTATTCTACTTTTAAGCTTATTCTTTAAGTCTAAGCTTATTCTTGAATTCTAATGACATGGAGATGATTATATGTGTTAGGGTTGTCATATAAGTAAACCAAATGTCGTTTTTAACCACACTCATTCCACAACATTCACACATTTGAATCAAACTTGTAAAACGAACTGTGCATGCTTCTATTCTACTTTTAAGTTTATTCGTTGATTCTAAGCTTATTTTTAAACTCTAATGACACGGAGACGATTATATGTGTTAGGGTTGTCATATAAGTAAACCAAATGTCATTTCTAAGCACACTCATTCCACAACATTCACACATTTGAATCAAACTTGTAAAACAAACTATGCATGCTTCTATTCTACTTTTAAGCTTATTCTTTAATTCTAAGCTTATTCTTGAATTCTAATGACATGGAGATGATTATATGTGTTAGGGTTGTCATATAAGTAAACCAAATGTCATTTCTAAGCACACTCATTCCACAACATTCACACATTTGAATCAAACTTGTAAAACAAACTATGCATGCTTCTATTCTACTTTTAAGCTTATTCTTTAATTCTAAGCTTATTCTTGAATTCTAATGACATGGAGATGATTATATGTGTTAGGGTTGTCATATAAGTAAACCAAATGTCATTTCTAACCACACTCATTCCACAACATTCACACATTTGAATCAAACTTGTAAAACGAACTGTGCATGCTTCTATTCTACTTTTAAGTTTATTCTTTGATTCTAAGCTTATTTTTAAATTCTAATGACACGGAGACGATTATATGTGTTAGGGTTTTCGTATAAGTGAACCAAATGTCATTTCTAACCACACTCATTGCACAACATTCACACATTTGAATCAAACTTGTAAAACAAACTATGCATGCTTCTATTCTAGTTTTAAGCTTATTCTTTAATTCTATGCTTATTCTTGAATTCTAATGACACGGAGATGATTATATGTGTTAGGGTTGTCATATAAGTAAACCAAATGTCATTTCTAACCACACTCATTCCACAACATTCCCACATTTCAATCAAACTTGAAAACGAACTGTGCCTGCTTCTATTCTACTTTTAAGCTTATTCTTTAATTCTAAGCTTATTTTTGAATTCTAATGACACGGAGGCGGTTATATGTGTTGGGATTGTCATATAAGTAAACCAAATGCCATTTTAAACCACACTCCTTCCACAACATTCACACATTTGAATCAAACTTGTAAAACGAACTGTGCATGGTTCAATTCTACTTTTTAGCATATTCTTTAATTCTAAGCTTATTTTTGAATTCTAATGACACGGAGAGGATTATATGTGTTAGGCTTGTCGTATAAGTAAACCAAATGTCATTTCTAATCACACTCATTAAACAACATTCACACATTTGAATCAAACTTGTAAAACGAAGTGTGCATGCTTCTATTCTACTTTAAAGCTTATTCGTTGATTTTAAGCATATTTTTCAATTCTAATGACACGGAGACGATTATATGTGTTAGGGTTGTCATATAAGTAAATCAAAAGTCATTTCAAACTACACACATTCCACAACATTCACACATTTGAATCAAACTTGTAAAACGAACTATGCATGTTTCTATTCTACTTTTAAGCTTATTCTTCGTTTCTAAGCTTATTTTTGAACTATAATGACACGGAGATGATTATATGTGTTCGGGTTGTCGTATAAGTAAACCAAATGTCATTTCTAACCACACTCATTCCACAACATTCACACATTTGAATCAAACTTGTAAAACGAACTGTGCATGCTTCTATTCTACTTTTAAGCTTATTCTTTAATTCTAAGCTTATTTTTGAATTCTAATGACACGGAGATGATTATATGTGTCACAGTTGTCATATAAGTAAACCAAATGTCATTTCTAACCACACTCATTCCACAACATTCACACATTTGAATCAAACTTGTAAAACGAACTGTGCATGCTTCAATTCTACTTTTAAGCTTATTCTTTAATTCTAAGCTTATTTTTGAATTCTAATGACACGGAGAGAATTTTATGTGTTAGGGTTGTCATATAAGTAAACCAAATGTCATTTCTAAGCACACTCATTCCACAACATTCACACATTTGAATCAAACTTGTAAAACAAACTATGCATGCTTCTATTCTACTTTTAAGCTTATTCTTTAATTCTATGCTTATTCTTGAATTCTAATGACACGGAGATGATTATATGTGTTAGGGTTTTCGTATAAGTGAACCAAATGTCATTTCTAACCACACTCATTGCACAACATTCACACATTTGAATCAAACTTGTAAAACAAACTATGCATGCTTCTATTCTAGTTTTAAGCTTATTCTTTAATTCTATGCTTATTCTTGAATTCTAATGACACGGAGATGATTATATGTATAGGGTTGTCATATAAGTAAACCAAATGTCATTTCTAACCACACTCATTCCACAACATTCCCACATTTGAATCAAACTTGAAAACGAACTGTGCCTACTTCTATTCTACTTTTAAGCTTATTCTTTAATTCTAAGCTTATTTTTGAATTCTAATGACACGGAGACGGTTATATGTGTTGGGATTGTCATATAAGTAAACCAAATGTCATTTTAAACCACACTCCTTCCACAACATTCACACATTTGAATCAAACTTGTAAAACGAACTGTGCATGCTTCATTTCTACTTTTAAGATTATTCTTTAATTCTAAGCTTATTTTTGAATTCTAATGACACGGAGACGATTATATGTGTTGGAGTTGTCATATAAGTAAACCAAATGTCATTTCTAAAAACACTCATTCCACAACATTCACACATTTGAATCAAACTTGTAAAACGAACTGTGCATGCTTCTATTCTTTTTTTAAGCATATTCTTTAATTCTAAGCTTATTCTTGAATTCTAATGACACGGAGACGATTATATGTGCTAGGGTTGTCATGTAAGTAAACCAAATGTCATTTCTAACCACACTCATTGCACAACATTCACACATTTGAATCAAACTTGTAAAACAAACTATGCATGCTTCTATTCTACTTTTAAGCTTATTCTTTAATTCTAATCTTATTGTTGAATTCTAATGACACGGAGACGATTACATGAGTTAGGGTGGTCATATAAGTAAACCAAATGTCATTTCTAACCACACTCATTCCACAACATTCCCACATTTGAATCAAACTTGTAAAACGAACTGTGCATGCTTCAATTCTACTTTTAAGATTATTCTTTAATTCTAAGCTTAGTTTTGAATTCTAATGACACGGAGACGATTATATGTGTTGGAGTTGTCATATAAGTAAACCAAATGTCATTTCTAACCACACCCATTCCACAACATTCACACATTTGAATCAAACTTGTAAAACGAACTGTGCATGCTTCAATTCTACTTTTAAGATTATTCTTTAATTCTAAGCTTAGTTTTGAATTCTAATGACACGGAGACGATTATATGTGTTAGAATTGTCATACAAGTAAACCAAATGTCATTTCTAACCACACTCATTCCACAACATTCACACATTTGAATCAAACTTGTAAAACGAACTGTGCATGCTTCTATTCTACTTTTAAGTTATTCTTCGATTCTAAGCTTATTCTTGAATTCTAATGACATGGAGATGATTATATGTGTTAGGGTTGTCTTATAAGAAAACCAAATGTCATTTCTAACCACACTCATTCCACAACATTCACACATTTGAATCAAACTTGTAAAACGAACTGTGCATGCTTCTATTCTACTTTTAAGCATATTCTTTAAGTCAAAGCTTATTCTTGAATTCTAATGACACGGTGACGATTATATGTGTTAGGGTTGTCATATAAGTAAACCAAATGTCCTTTCTAACCACACTCATTCCACAACATTCACACATTTGAATCAAACTTGTAAAACAAACTATGCATGCTTCTATTCTACTTTTAAGCTTATTCTTTAAGTCTAAGCTTATTCTTGAATTCTAATGACATGGAGATGATTATATGTGTTAGGGTTGTCATATAAGTAAACCAAATGTCATTTTTAACCACACTCATTCCACAACATTCACACATTTGAATCAAACTTGTAAAACGAACTGTGCATGCTCCTATTCTACTTTTAAGTTATTCTTCGATTCTAAGCTTATTTTTGAATTCTAATGACACGGAGACGATTATATGTGTTAGGATTGTCAAATAATTAAACCAAATGTCATTTCTAACCATACCCATTCCACAACATTCACACATTTGAATCAAACTTGTAAAACGAACTGTGCATGCTTCTATTCTACTTTAAAGCTTATTCGTTGATTCTAAGCATATTTTTCAATTCTAATGACACGGTGACGATTATATGTGTTAGGGTTGTCATATAAGTAAACCAAATGTCCTTTCTAACCACACTCATTCCACAACATTCACACATTTGAATCAAACTTGTAAAACAAACTATGCATGCTTCTATTCTACTTTTAAGCTTATTCTTTAAGTCTAAGCGTATTCTTGAATTCTAATGACATGGAGATGATTATATGTGTTAGGGTTGTCATATAAGTAAATCAAAAGTCATTTCAAACCACACACATTCCACAACATTCACACATTTGAATCAAACTTGTAAAACGAACTGTGCATGCTTCTATTCTACTTTTAAGTTTATTTTTTGATTCTAAGCTTATTTTTTAACTCTAATGACACGGAGACGATTATATGTGTTAGGGTTTTCGTATAAGTGAACCAAATGTCATTTCTAACCACACATTCATTCCACAACATTCACACATTTGAATCAAACTTGTAAAAAAACTATGCATGCTTCTATTCTACTTTTAAGCTTATTCTTAAATTCTAATCTTATTCTTGAATTCTAATGACACGGAGAGGATTATATGTGTTAAGGTGGTCATATAAGTAAACCAAATGTCATTTCTAACCACACTCATTCCACAACATTCCCACATTTGAATCAAACTTGTAAAACGAACTGTGCATGCTTTTATTCTACTTTTAAGCTTTTTCTTTAATTGTAAGCTTATTTTTGAATTCTAATGACACGGAGGCGATTATATGTGTTAGGGTTTTCATATAAGTAAACCAAATGTCATTTCTAACCACACATTCATTCCACAACATTCACACATTTGAATCAAACTTGTAAAACAAACTATGCATGCTTCTATTCTACTTTTAAGCTTATTCTTTAATTCTAATCTTATTCTTGAATTCTAATGACACGGAGAGGATTATATGTGTTAGGGTTGTCATATAAGTAAACCAAATGTCATTTCTAACCACACTCATTCCACAACATTCACACATTTGAATCAAACTTGTAAAACGAACTGTGCATGCTTCAATTCTACTTTTAAGCTTATTCTTTAATTCTAAGCTTATTTTTGAATTCTAATGACATGGAGACGATTATATGTGTTAGAGTTGTCATATAAGTAAACCAAATGTCATTTCTAACCACATTCATTCCACAACATTCACACATTTGAATCAAACTTGTAAAACAAACTATGCATGCTTCTATTCTACTTTTAAGCTTATTCTTTAATTCTAATCTTATTCTTGAACTCTAATGACATGGAGATGATTATATGTGTTAGGGTTGTCATATAATTAAACCAAATGTCATTTCTAACCACACTCATTCCACAACATTCACACATTTGAATCAAACTTGTAAAACGAACTATGCATGCTTCTATTCTACGTTTAAGCATATTCTTTAATTCAAAGCTTATTCTTGAATTCTAATGACACGGAGACGATTATATGTGTTAGGGTTGTCATATAAGTAAACCAAATGTCATTTCTAACCACACTCATTCCACAACATTCACACATTTGAATCAAACTTGTAAAACGAACTGTGCATGCTTCAATTCTACTTTTAAGCTTATTCTTTAATTCTAAGCTTATTTTTGAATTCTAATGACACGGAGAGAATTTTATGTGTTAGGGTTGTCATATAAGTAAACCAAATGTCATTTCTAAGCACACTCATTCCACAACATTCACACATTTGAATCAAACTTGTAAAACAAACTATGCATGCTTCTATTCTACTTTTAAGCTTATTCTTTAATTCTATGCTTATTCTTGAATTCTAATGACACGGAGATGATTATATGTGTTAGGGTTTTCGTATAAGTGAACCAAATGTCATTTCTAACCACACTCATTGCACAACATTCACACATTTGAATAAAACTTGTAAAACAAACTATGCATGCTTCTATTCTAGTTTTAAGCTTATTCTTTAATTCTATGCTTATTCTTGAATTCTAATGACACGGAGATGATTATATGTATAGGGTTGTCATATAAGTAAACCAAATGTCATTTCTAACCACACTCATTCCACAACATTCCCACATTTGAATCAAACTTGAAAACGAACTGTGCCTACTTCTATTCTACTTTTAAGCTTATTCTTTAATTCTAAGCTTATTTTTGAATTCTAATGACACGGAGACGGTTATATGTGTTGGGATTGTCATATAAGTAAACCAAATGTCATTTTAAACCACACTCCTTCCACAACATTCACACATTTGAATCAAACTTGTAAAACGAACTGTGCATGCTTCATTTCTACTTTTAAGATTATTCTTTAATTCTAAGCTTATTTTTGAATTCTAATGACACGGAGACGATTATATGTGTTGGAGTTGTCATATAAGTAAACCAAATGTCATTTCTAAAAACACTCGTTCCACAACATTCACACATTTGAATCAAACTTGTAAAACGAACTGTGCATGCTTCTATTCTACTTTTAAGTTATTCTTCGATTCTAAGCTTATTCTTGAATTCTAATGACATGGAGATGATTATATGTGTTACGGTTGTCTTATAAGAAAACCAAATGTCATTTCTAACCACACTCATTCCACAATATTCACACATTTGAATCAAACTTGTAAAACGAACTGTGCATGCTTCTATTCTACTTTTAAGCATATTCTTTAAGTCAAAGCTTATTCTTGAATTCTAATGACACGGTGACGATTATATGTGTTAGGGTTGTCATATAAGTAAACCAAATGTCCTTTCTAACCACACTCATTCCACAACATTCACACATTTGAATCAAACTTGTAAAACAAACTATGCATGCTTCTATTCTACTTTTAAGCTTATTCTTTAAGTCTAAGCTTATTCTTGAATTCTAATGACATGGAGATGATTATATGTGTTAGGGTTGTCATATAAGTAAACCAAATGTCGTTTTTAACCACACTCATTCCACAACATTCACACATTTGAATCAAACTTGTAAAACGAACTGTGCATGCTTCTATTCTACTTTTAAGTTTATTCGTTGATTCTAAGCTTATTTTTAAACTCTAATGACACGGAGACGATTATATGTGTTAGGGTTGTCATATAAGTAAACCAAATGTCATTTCTAAGCACACTCATTCCACAACATTCACACATTTGAATCAAACTTGTAAAACAAACTATGCATGCTTCTATTCTACTTTTAAGCTTATTCTTTAATTCTAAGCTTATTCTTGAATTCTAATGACATGGAGATGATTATATGTGTTAGGGTTGTCATATAAGTAAACCAAATGTCATTTCTAAGCACACTCATTCCACAACATTCACACATTTGAATCAAACTTGTAAAACAAACTATGCATGCTTCTATTCTACTTTTAAGCTTATTCTTTAATTCTAAGCTTATTCTTGAATTCTAATGACATGGAGATGATTATATGTGTTAGGGTTGTCATATAAGTAAACCAAATGTCATTTCTAACCACACTCATTCCACAACATTCACACATTTGAATCAAACTTGTAAAACGAACTGTGCATGCTTCTATTCTACTTTTAAGTTTATTCTTTGATTCTAAGCTTATTTTTAAATTCTAATGACACGGAGACGATTATATGTGTTAGGGTTTTCGTATAAGTGAACCAAATGTCATTTCTAACCACACTCATTGCACAACATTCACACATTTGAATCAAACTTGTAAAACAAACTATGCATGCTTCTATTCTAGTTTTAAGCTTATTCTTTAATTCTATGCTTATTCTTGAATTCTAATGACACGGAGATGATTATATGTGTTAGGGTTGTCATATAAGTAAACCAAATGTCATTTCTAACCACACTCATTCCACAACATTCCCACATTTCAATCAAACTTGAAAACGAACTGTGCCTGCTTCTATTCTACTTTTAAGCTTATTCTTTAATTCTAAGCTTATTTTTGAATTCTAATGACACGGAGGCGGTTATATGTGTTGGGATTGTCATATAAGTAAACCAAATGCCATTTTAAACCACACTCCTTCCACAACATTCACACATTTGAATCAAACTTGTAAAACGAACTGTGCATGGTTCAATTCTACTTTTTAGCATATTCTTTAATTCTAAGCTTATTTTTGAATTCTAATGACACGGAGAGGATTATATGTGTTAGGCTTGTCGTATAAGTAAACCAAATGTCATTTCTAATCACACTCATTAAACAACATTCACACATTTGAATCAAACTTGTAAAACGAAGTGTGCATGCTTCTATTCTACTTTAAAGCTTATTCGTTGATTTTAAGCATATTTTTCAATTCTAATGACACGGAGACGATTATATGTGTTAGGGTTGTCATATAAGTAAATCAAAAGTCATTTCAAACTACACACATTCCACAACATTCACACATTTGAATCAAACTTGTAAAACGAACTATGCATGTTTCTATTCTACTTTTAAGCTTATTCTTCGTTTCTAAGCTTATTTTTGAACTATAATGACACGGAGATGATTATATGTGTTCGGGTTGTCGTATAAGTAAACCAAATGTCATTTCTAACCACACTCATTCCACAACATTCACACATTTGAATCAAACTTGTAAAACGAACTGTGCATGCTTCTATTCTACTTTTAAGCTTATTCTTTAATTCTAAGCTTATTTTTGAATTCTAATGACACGGAGATGATTATATGTGTCACAGTTGTCATATAAGTAAACCAAATGTCATTTCTAACCACACTCATTCCACAACATTCACACATTTGAATCAAACTTGTAAAACGAACTGTGCATGCTTCAATTCTACTTTTAAGCTTATTCTTTAATTCTAAGCTTATTTTTGAATTCTAATGACACGGAGAGAATTTTATGTGTTAGGGTTGTCATATAAGTAAACCAAATGTCATTTCTAAGCACACTCATTCCACAACATTCACACATTTGAATCAAACTTGTAAAACAAACTATGCATGCTTCTATTCTACTTTTAAGCTTATTCTTTAATTCTATGCTTATTCTTGAATTCTAATGACACGGAGATGATTATATGTGTTAGGGTTTTTGTATAAGTGAACCAAATGTCATTTCTAACCACACTCATTGCACAACATTCACACATTTGAATCAAACTTGTAAAACAAACTATGCATGCTTCTATTCTAGTTTTAAGCTTATTCTTTAATTCTATGCTTATTCTTGAATTCTAATGACACGGAGATGATTATATGTATAGGGTTGTCATATAAGTAAACCAAATGTCATTTCTAACCACACTCATTCCACAACATTCCCACATTTGAATCAAACTTGAAAACGAACTGTGCCTACTTCTATTCTACTTTTAAGCTTATTCTTTAATTCTAAGCTTATTTTTGAATTCTAATGACACGGAGACGGTTATATGTGTTGGGATTGTCATATAAGTAAACCAAATGTCATTTTAAACCACACTCCTTCCACAACATTCACACATTTGAATCAAACTTGTAAAACGAACTGTGCATGCTTCATTTCTACTTTTAAGATTATTCTTTAATTCTAAGCTTATTTTTGAATTCTAATGACACGGAGACGATTATATGTGTTGGAGTTGTCATATAAGTAAACCAAATGTCATTTCTAAAAACACTCATTCCACAACATTCACACATTTGAATCAAACTTGTAAAACGAACTGTGCATGCTTCTATTCTTTTTTTAAGCATATTCTTTAATTCTAAGCTTATTCTTGAATTCTAATGACACGGAGACGATTATATGTGCTAGGGTTGTCATGTAAGTAAACCAAATGTCATTTCTAACCACACTCATTGCACAACATTCACACATTTGAATCAAACTTGTAAAACAAACTATGCATGCTTCTATTCTACTTTTAAGCTTATTCTTTAATTCTAATCTTATTGTTGAATTCTAATGACACGGAGACGATTACATGAGTTAGGGTGGTCATATAAGTAAACCAAATGTCATTTCTAACCACACTCATTCCACAACATTCCCACATTTGAATCAAACTTGTAAAACGAACTGTGCATGCTTCAATTCTACTTTTAAGATTATTCTTTAATTCTAAGCTTAGTTTTGAATTCTAATGACACGGAGACGATTATATGTGTTGGAGTTGTCATATAAGTAAACCAAATGTCATTTCTAACCACACCCATTCCACAACATTCACACATTTGAATCAAACTTGTAAAACGAACTGTGCATGCTTCAATTCTACTTTTAAGATTATTCTTTAATTCTAAGCTTAGTTTTGAATTCTAATGACACGGAGACGATTATATGTGTTAGAATTGTCATACAAGTAAACCAAATGTCATTTCTAACCACACTCATTCCACAACATTCACACATTTGAATCAAACTTGTAAAACGAACTGTGCATGCTTCTATTCTACTTTTAAGTTATTCTTCGATTCTAAGCTTATTCTTGAATTCTAATGACATGGAGATGATTATATGTGTTAGGGTTGTCTTATAAGAAAACCAAATGTCATTTCTAACCACACTCATTCCACAACATTCACACATTTGAATCAAACTTGTAAAACGAACTGTGCATGCTTCTATTCTACTTTTAAGCATATTCTTTAAGTCAAAGCTTATTCTTGAATTCTAATGACACGGTGACGATTATATGTGTTAGGGTTGTCATATAAGTAAACCAAATGTCCTTTCTAACCACACTCATTCCACAACATTCACACATTTGAATCAAACTTGTAAAACAAACTATGCATGCTTCTATTCTACTTTTAAGCTTATTCTTTAAGTCTAAGCTTATTCTTTAATTCTAAGCTTATTTTTGAATTCTAATGACACGGAGATGATTATATGTGTCACAGTTGTCATATAAGTAAACCAAATGTCATTTCTAACCACACTCATTCCACAACATTCACACATTTGAATCAAACTTGTAAAACGAACTGTGCATGCTTCAATTCTACTTTTAAGCTTATTCTTTAATTCTAAGCTTATTTTTGAATTCTAATGACACGGAGACGATTATATGTGTTAGGATTGTCAAATAATTAAACCAAATGTCATTTCTAACCACACCCATTCCACAACATTCACACATTTGAATCAAACTTGTAAAACGAACTGTGCATGCTTCTATTCTACTTTAAAGCTTATTCGTTGATTCTAAGCATATTTTTCAATTCTAATGACACGGTGACGATTATATGTGTTAGGGTTGTCATATAAGTAAACCAAATGTCCTTTCTAACCACACTCATTCCACAACATTCACACATTTGAATCAAACTTGTAAAACAAACTATGCATGCTTCTATTCTACTTTTAAGCTTATTCTTTAAGTCTAAGCGTATTCTTGAATTCTAATGACATGGAGATGATTATATGTGTTAGGGTTGTCATATAAGTAAATCAAAAGTCATTTCAAACCACACACATTCCACAACATTCACACATTTGAATCAAACTTGTAAAACGAACTGTGCATGCTTCTATTCTACTTTTAAGTTTATTTTTTGATTCTAAGCTTATTTTTTAACTCTAATGACACGGAGACGATTATATGTGTTAGGGTTTTCGTATAAGTGAACCAAATGTCATTTCTAACCACACATTCATTCCACAACATTCACACATTTGAATCAAACTTGTAAAAAAACTATGCATGCTTCTATTCTACTTTTAAGCTTATTCTTAAATTCTAATCTTATTCTTGAATTCTAATGACACGGAGAGGATTATATGTGTTAGGGTGGTCATATAAGTAAACCAAATGTCATTTCTAACCACACTCATTCCACAACATTCCCACATTTGAATCAAACTTGTAAAACGAACTGTGCATGCTTTTATTCTACTTTTAAGCTTTTTCTTTAATTGTAAGCTTATTTTTGAATTCTAATGACACGGAGGCGATTATATGTGTTAGGGTTTTCATATAAGTAAACCAAATGTCATTTCTAACCACACTGATACATGGGAGCTATGGGTCAAAGCTTATAGTGGAAGTTCAAGACTATCACGTCACCTTCCAGTCTCAATATCTTCTGAAGTACTCAATATTTCGAAGAACAATCAATTGTATAGGAAAGTTCATGATCTAAGCTTTCCGAAAAGTGGTCATATGCCTTAAATGGTTAAGTAACGAAGGCGATATGCCTGTTTTAAGTTGAGCTGTCCAGTTTCTACGCGGGTACACAAGGATGGCCGAATCTGCTATATTCCCGAAGCCATGCACGTCCAAGGAAGTTCTTAGTAGATATAATACTATTCTTATTTGTGTCTTTGTTTAAGTTTAGGAAAGTGTCTTATTTACAGTATTTTGTGGAATAAAGGAGCCTTAGAAGGTTTCCAAGTTGTTATAGGAGAGTTTAGGAAAGTTTCAGCAATAAGCATGAAGTCTGTTTAAGGGAAGATCCAAATCTGGTTCTTAACTTGACTTTAGGTAAGTTTAGGAGTCTCAAGAGTAGTATAAATAGAGAGTCTTATTGTAATGTTTTATATACAAGTTTGAGCATTAATATCGAAGAGTCGAAGGGAGTTTCCTTCAAAATCTTGGCCTTGCGAGGTATTCTTTTGGTTTGTACCTTGTTTCTCTGTGATCTTGGTGCTTGCCGTTTGTTTGTGCTTGTTTCTTTGTGATCTTAGTACAAATTAGTCTTAGTCGAGTATTCTTGTGAGGATTCTAGACTAATTCATATCCTTTATTTTCTGTTTTAATTCCGCTGCGTTACAAACTCAAAAACACATAAAAATTAGAGTAAGTTTTACATCAAATTGGTATCAGAGCTTGGTTGTAACAAACTTCTATGCTTTGTTAGTCTTGGTGTGGTTGATTTTGGTTTATCAATGAATTATAAATTTCCTAAGTTTGATGGGAGTGGTGATTCTGAAGATTATTTAAATTGGGAAAGAAAGATCGAGCGTAAATTCAATCGAATTGGTTTTGATGATCGTGAAAGATTCGATCATGTGAAACTTATTTTGGTAAGAGACGCATTCCATTGGTTTGAAATTTTGAAGAAGCGACGCAAACATGAAGGTAAGTGCAAGATTCATTCGTGGGAAGTACTCAAGTGCAAGCTACGTAAACGATATATGCCAAGGAACTTTATTGAAGATGTGTCGTTCAAAAAGTCGTCTTATGAGCATGAACAAGCAAATAATGATCTGATTTTGTTGGACATGATGAAGAAACTTGACCGTATGCAAGATGACTTGAAGAAAGTTAGGAGTGCACATCTTGAAAAGCATGATTCTTGTGAAGACAAAGAAGAAATCGAAGAAGTGATCTTGGAGGAACAATCGCAAGAACTTGAATTCATACAAATCCAAGAGCATGAAGAGATTGAGATTAGTGATCAAGACAAAACATTGGATCTTCATGATACTTCTAAAGAGGAAAGCATTGATTCCTCACTAAAGTCTTTTGGGGAAAACGAAATAAAGAGTGCGATTGAACATGAGGTTCTAATTGAAGATGAGATAGATGACAAATTTGTTTACCACAAATTTGAGACCAAGATTCCATACAAATCATTAATTGATCGCTATATTGATGAGAGACTTGAAGAAGATGTCAAAGGTAAATCCTGTTTGTCTTTCTTTCTTTATAACAATGGCATCGAAGTGAAAGATGAACAATACAGCTCTAAACTTGATGTCCAAAACATGATGGACCATGAGAAGCTTAAAGAAAAGAGAACAGAGATTGAAGATCATGGTGTCGAAAAACTCATCAAGTACATTGAAGATGATGAGTTAAAGGACTTGTGCATATGTTTGGTGTTTGTACTTCTCTTTTTGATCCTTGTATACGATCCGGGTGGTTGTGAGAATGTGTTTCTCTACTATAGAACTTCAGATTCGAGGACGAATCTTTTCAAAGAAGGGGAGAATGATACATGGGAGCTATGGGTCAAAGCTTATAGTGGAAGTTCAAGACTATCACGTCACCTTCCAGTCTCAATATCTTCTGAAGTACTCAATATTTCGAAGAACAATCAATTGTATAGGAAAGTTCATGATCTAAGCTTTCCGAAAAGTGGTCATATGCCTTAAATGGTTAAGTAACGAAGGCGATATGCCTGTTTTAAGTTGAGCTGTCCAGTTTCTACGCGGGTACACAAGGATGGCCGAATCTGCTATATTCCCGAAGCCATGCACGTCCAAGGAAGTTCTTAGTAGATATAATACTATTCTTATTTGTGTCTTTGTTTAAGTTTAGGAAAGTGTCTTATTTACAGTATTTTGTGAAATAAAGGAGCCTTAGAAGGTTTCCAAGTTGTTATAGGAGAGTTTAGGAAAGTTTCAGCAATAAGCATGAAGTCTGTTTAAGGGAAGATCCAAATCTGGTTCTTAACTTGACTTTAGGTAAGTTTAGGAGTCTCAAGAGTAGTATAAATAGAGAGTCTTATTGTAATGTTTTATATACAAGTTTGAGCATTAATATCGAAGAGTCGAAGGGAGTTTCCTTCAAAATCTTGGCCTTGCGAGGTATTCTTTTGGTTTGTACCTTGTTTCTCTGTGATCTTGGTGCTTGCCGTTTGTTTGTGCTTGTTTCTTTGTGATCTTAGTACAAATTAGTCTTAGTCGAGTATTCTTGTGAGGATTCTAGACTAATTCATATCCTTTATTTTCTGTTTTAATTCCGCTGCGTTACAAACTCAAAAACACATAAAAATTAGAGTAAGTTTTACATCACACACATTCATTCCACAACATTCACACATTTGAATCAAACTTGTAAAACAAACTATGCATGCTTCTATTCTACTTTTAAGCTTATTCTTTAATTCTAATCTTATTCTTGAATTCTAATGACACGGAGAGGATTATATGTGTTAGGGTTGTCATATAAGTAAACCAAATGTCATTTCTAACCACACTCATTCCACAACATTCACACATTTGAATCAAACTTGTAAAACGAACTGTGCATGCTTCAATTCTACTTTTAAGCTTATTCTTTAATTCTAAGCTTATTTTTGAATTCTAATGACATGGAGACGATTATATGTGTTAGAGTTGTCATATAAGTAAACCAAATGTCATTTCTAACCACATTCATTCCACAACATTCACACATTTGAATCAAACTTGTAAAACAAACTATGCATGCTTCTATTCTACTTTTAAGCTTATTCTTTAATTCTAATCTTATTCTTGAACTCTAATGACATGGAGATGATTATATGTGTTAGGGTTGTCATATAATTAAACCAAATGTCATTTCTAACCACACTCATTCCACAACATTCACACATTTGAATCAAACTTGTAAAACGAACTATGCATGCTTCTATTCTACGTTTAAGCATATTCTTTAATTCAAAGCTTATTCTTGAATTCTAATGACACGGAGACGATTATATGTGTTAGGGTTGTCATATAAGTAAACCAAATGTCATTTCTAACCACACTCATTCCACAACATTCACACATTTGAATCAAACTTGTAAAACGAACTGTGCATGCTTAAATTCTACTTTTAAGCTTATTCTTTAATTCTAAGCTTATTTTTGAATTCTAATGACACGGAGACGATTATATGTGTTAGAGTTGTCATATAAGTAAACCAAATGTCATTTCTAACCACACTCATTCCACAACATTCCCACATTTGAATCAAACTTGTAAAACGAACTGTGCATGCTTCAATTCTACTTTTAAGATTATTCTTTAATTCTAAGCTTATTTTTGAATTCTAATGACACGGAGACGATTATATGTGTTAGAGTTGTCATATAACTAAACCAAATGTCATTTCTAACCACACTCATTCCACAACATTCACACATTTGAATAAAACTTGTAAAATGAACTGTGCATGCTTCTATTGTTTTTTTAAGCTTAATCTTTAATTCTAAGCTTATTCTTGAATTATAATAACACGGAGACGATTATATGTGTTAGGATTGTCATATAAGTAAACCAAATGTCATTTCTAACCACACTCATTCCACAACATTCACACATTTGAATCAAACTTGTAAAACGAACTGTGCATGCTTCTATTCTACTTTTAATCTTATTCTTCGATTCTAAGCTTATTTTTGAACTCTAATGACACGGAGATGATTATATGTGTTAGGGTTGTCGTATAAGTAAACCAAATGTCATTTCTAACCACACTCATTCCACAACATTCACATATTTGAATCAAACGTGTAAAACGAACTGTGCATGCTTCTATTCTACTTTTAAGTTTATTTTTTTATTCTAAGCTTATTTTTTAACTCTAATGACACGGAGACGATTATATGTGTTAGGGTTTTCGTATAAGTGAACCAAATGTCATTTCTAACCACACATTCATTCCACAACATTCACACATTTGAATCAAACTTGTAAAAAAACTATGCATGCTTCTATTCTACTTTTAAGCTTATTCTTAAATTCTAATCTTATTCTTGAATTCTAATGACACGGAGAGGATTATATGTGTTAGGGTGGTCATATAAGTAAACCAAATGTCATTTCTAACCACACTCATTCCACAACATTCCCACATTTGAATCAAACTTGTAAAACGAACTGTGCATGCTTTTATTCTACTTTTAAGCTTTTTCTTTAATTGTAAGCTTATTTTTGAATTCTAATGACACGGAGGCGATTATATGTGTTAGGGTTTTCATATAAGTAAACCAAATGTCATTTCTAACCACACATTCATTCCACAACATTCACACATTTGAATCAAACTTGTAAAACAAACTATGCATGCTTCTATTCTACTTTTAAGCTTATTCTTTAATTCTAATCTTATTCTTGAATTCTAATGACACGGAGAGGATTATATGTGTTAGGGTTGTCATATAAGTAAACCAAATGTCATTTCTAACCACACTCATTCCACAACATTCACACATTTGAATCAAACTTGTAAAACGAACTGTGCATGCTTCAATTCTACTTTTAAGCTTATTCTTTAATTCTAAGCTTATTTTTGAATTCTAATGACATGGAGACGATTATATGTGTTAGAGTTGTCATATAAGTAAACCAAATGTCATTTCTAACCACATTCATTCCACAACATTCACACATTTGAATCAAACTTGTAAAACAAACTATGCATGCTTCTATTCTACTTTTAAGCTTATTCTTTAATTCTAATCTTATTCTTGAACTCTAATGACATGGAGATGATTATATGTGTTAGGGTTGTCATATAATTAAACCAAATGTCATTTCTAACCACACTCATTCCACAACATTCACACATTTGAATCAAACTTGTAAAACGAACTATGCATGCTTCTATTCTACGTTTAAGCATATTCTTTAATTCAAAGCTTATTCTTGAATTCTAATGACACGGAGACGATTATATGTGTTAGGGTTGTCATATAAGTAAACCAAATGTCATTTCTAACCACACTCATTCCACAACATTCACACATTTGAATCAAACTTGTAAAACGAACTGTGCATGCTTAAATTCTACTTTTAAGCTTATTCTTTAATTCTAAGCTTATTTTTGAATTCTAATGACACGGAGACGATTATATGTGTTAGAGTTGTCATATAAGTAAACCAAATGTCATTTCTAACCACACTCATTCCACAACATTCCCACATTTGAATCAAACTTGTAAAACGAACTGTGCATGCTTCAATTCTACTTTTAAGATTATTCTTTAATTCTAAGCTTATTTTTGAATTCTAATGACACGGAGACGATTATATGTGTTAGAGTTGTCATATAACTAAACCAAATGTCATTTCTAACCACACTCATTCCACAACATTCACACATTTGAATAAAACTTGTAAAATGAACTGTGCATGCTTCTATTGTTTTTTTAAGCTTAATCTTTAATTCTAAGCTTATTCTTGAATTATAATAACACGGAGACGATTATATGTGTTAGGATTGTCATATAAGTAAACCAAATGTCATTTCTAACCACACTCATTCCACAACATTCACACATTTGAATCAAACTTGTAAAACGAACTGTGCATGCTTCTATTCTACTTTTAATCTTATTCTTCGATTCTAAGCTTATTTTTGAACTCTAATGACACGGAGATGATTATATGTGTTAGGGTTGTCGTATAAGTAAACCAAATGTCATTTCTAACCACACTCATTCCACAACATTCACATATTTGAATCAAACGTGTAAAACGAACTGTGCATGCTTCTATTCTACTTTTAAGTTTATTTTTTTATTCTAAGCTTATTTTTTAACTCTAATGACACGGAGACGATTATATGTGTTAGGGTTTTCGTATAAGTGAACCAAATGTCATTTCTAACCACACATTCATTCCACAACATTCACACATTTGAATCAAACTTGTAAAACAAACTATGCATGCTTCTATTCTACTTTTAAGCTTATTCTTTAATTCTAATCTTATTCTTGAATTCTAATGACACGGAGAGGATTATATGTGTTAGGGTGGTCATATAAGTAAACCAAATGTCATTTCTAACCACACTCATTCCACAACATTCCCACATTTGAATCAAACTTGTAAAACGAACTGTGCATGCTTTTATTCTACTTTTAAGCTTTTTCTTTAATTGTAAGCTTATTTTTGAATTCTAATGACACGGAGGCGATTATATGTGTTAGGGTTTTCATATAAGTAAACCAAATGTCATTTCTAACCACACATTCATTCCACAACATTCACACATTTGAATCGAACTTGTAAAACAAACTATGCATGCTTCTATTCTACTTTTAAGCTTATTCTTTAATTCTAATCTTATTCTTGAATTCTAATGACACGGAGAGGATTATATGTGTTACGGTGGTCATATAAGTAAACCAAATGTCATTTCTAACCACACTCATTCCACAACATTCCCACATTTGAATCAAACTTGTAAAACGAACTGTGCATGCTTCAATTCTACTTTTAAGCTTATTCTTTAATTCTAAGCTTATTTTTGAATTCTAATGACACGGAGACGATTATATGTGTTAGAGTTGTCATATAAGTAAACCAAATGTCATTTCTAACCACATTCATTCCACAACATTCACACATTTGAATCAAACTTGTAAAACAAACTATGCATGCTTCTATTCTACTTTTAAGCTTATTCTTTAATTCTAATCTTATTCTTGAATTCTAATGACACGGAGAGGATTTTATGTGTTAGGGTTGTCATATAAGTAAACCAAATGTTATTTCTAAGCCCACTCATTTCACAACATTCACACATTTGAATCAAACTTGTAAAACAAATTATGCATGCTTCTATTCTACTTTTAAGCTTATTCTTTAATTCTAAGCTTATTCTTGAATTCTAATGACATGGAGATGATTATATGTGTTAGGGTTGTCATATAATTAAAGCAAATGTCATTTCTAACCACACTCATTCCACAACATTCACACATTTGAATCAAACTTGTAAAACGAACTATGCATGCTTCTATTCTACGTTTAAGCATATTCTTTAATTCAAAGCTTATTCTTGAATTCTAATGACACGGAGACGATTATATGTGTTAGGGTTGTCATATAAGTAAACCAAATGTCATTTCTAACCACACTCATTCCACAACATTCACACATTTGAATCAAACTTGTAAAACAAACTATGCATGCTTCTATTCTACTTTTAAGCTTATTCTTTAATTCAAAGTTTATTCTTGAATTCTAATGACATGGAGATGATTATATGTGTTTGGGTTGTCATATAAGTAAACCAAATGTCATTTCTAACCACACTCATTCCACAACATTCACACATTTGAATCAAACTTGTAAAACGAACTGTGCATGCTTAAATTCTACTTTTAAGCTTATTCTTTAATTCTAAGCTTATTTTTGAATTCTAATGACACGGAGACGATTATATGTGTTAGAGTTGTCATATAAGTAAACCAAATGTCATTTCTAACCACATTCATTCCACAACATTCACACATTTGAATCAAACTTGTAAAACAAACTATGCATGCTTCTATTCTACTTTTAAGCTTATTCTTTAATTCTAATCTTATTCTTGAATTCTAATGACACGGAGAGGATTTTATGTGTTAGGGTTGTCATATAAGTAAACCAAATGTTATTTCTAAGCCCACTCATTTCACAACATTCACACATTTGAATCAAACTTGTAAAACAAATTATGCATGCTTCTATTCTACTTTTAAGCTTATTCTTTAATTCTAAGCTTATTCTTGAATTCTAATGACATGGAGATGATTATATGTGTTAGGGTTGTCATATAATTAAACCAAATGTCATTTCTAACCACACTCATTCCACAACATTCACACATTTGAATCAAACTTGTAAAACGAACTATGCATGCTTCTATTCTACGTTTAAGCATATTCTTTAATTCAAAGCTTATTCTTGAATTCTAATGACACGGAGACGATTATATGTGTTAGGGTTGTCATATAAGTAAACCAAATGTCATTTCTAACCACACTCATTCCACAACATTCACACATTTGAATCAAACTTGTAAAACAAACTATGCATGCTTCTATTCTACTTTTAAGCTTATTCTTTAATTCAAAGTTTATTCTTGAATTCTAATGACATGGAGATGATTATATGTGTTTGGGTTGTCATATAAGTAAACCAAATGTCATTTCTAACCACACTCATTCCACAACATTCACACATTTGAATCAAACTTGTAAAACGAACTGTGCATGCTTAAATTCTACTTTTAAGCTTATTCTTTAATTCTAAGCTTATTTTTGAATTCTAATGACACGGAGACGATTATATGTGTTAGAGTTGTCATATAAGTAAACCAAATGTCATTTCTAACCACACTCATTCCACAACATTCCCACATTTGAATCAAACTTGTAAAACGAACTGTGCATGCTTCAATTCTACTTTTAAGATTATTCTTTAATTCTAAGCTTATTTTTGAATTCTAATGACACGGAGACGATTATATGTGTTAGAGTTGTCATATAAGTAAACCAAATGTCATTTCTAACCACATTCATTCCACAACATTCACACATTTGAATCAAACTTGTAAAACAAACTATGCATGCTTCTATTCTACTTTTAAGCTTATTCTTTAATTCTAATCTTATTCTTGAATTCTAATGACACGGAGAGGATTTTATGTGTTAGGGTTGTCATATAAGTAAACCAAATGTCATTTCTAACCACATTCATTCCACAACATTCACACATTTGAATCAAACTTGTAAAACAAACTATGCATGCTTCTATTCTACTTTTAAGCTTATTCTTTAATTCTAATCTTATTCTTGAATTCTAATGACACGGAGAGGATTTTATGTGTTAGGGTTGTCATATAAGTAAACCAAATGTTATTTCTAAGCACACTCATTTCACAACATTCACACATTTGAATCAAACTTGTAAAACAAACTATGCATGCTTCTATTCTACTTTTAAGCTTATTCTTTAATTCTAAACTTATTCTTGAATTCTAATGACATGGAGATGATTATATGTGTTAGGGTTGTCATATAAGTAAACCAAATGTCATTTCTAACCACACTCATTCCACAACATTAACACATTTGAATCAAACTTGTAAAACGAACTGTGCATGCTTCTATTCTACTTTTAAGCTTTTTCTTTAATTGTAAGCTTATTCTTGAATTCTAATGACACGGAGACGATTATATGTGTTAGGGTTTTCATATAAGCAAACCAAATGTCATTTCTAACCACACATTCATTCCACAACATTCACACATTTGAATCAAACTTGTAAAACAAACTATGCATGCTTCTATTCTACTTTTAAGCTTATTCTTTAATTCTAATCTTATTCTTGAACTCTAATGACACGGAGAGGATTTTATGTGTTAGGGTTGTCATATAAGTAAACCAAATGTCATTTCTAACCACACTCATTCCACAACATTCACACATTTGAATCAAACTTGTAAAACGAACTGTGCATGCTTAAATTCTACTTTTAAGCTTATTCTTTAATTCTAAGCTTATTTTTGAATTCTAATGACACGGAGACGATTATATGTGTTAGAGTTGTCATATAAGTAAACCAAATGTCATTTCTAACCACATTCATTCCACAACATTCACACATTTGAATCAAACTTGTAAAACAAACTATGCATGCTTCTATTCTACTTTTAAGCTTATTCTTTAATTCTAATCTTATTCTTGAATTCTAATGACACGGAGAGGATTTTATGTGTTAGGGTTGTCATATAAGTAAACCAAATGTCATTTCTAACCACATTCATTCCACAACATTCACACATTTGAATCAAACTTGTAAAACAAACTATGCATGCTTCTATTCTACTTTTAAGCTTATTCTTTAATTCTAATCTTATTCTTGAATTCTAATGACACGGAGAGGATTTTATGTGTTAGGGTTGTCATATAAGTAAACCAAATGTTATTTCTAAGCACACTCATTTCACAACATTCACACATTTGAATCAAACTTGTAAAACAAACTATGCATGCTTCTATTCTACTTTTAAGCTTATTCTTTAATTCTAAACTTATTCTTGAATTCTAATGACATGGAGATGATTATATGTGTTAGGGTTGTCATATAAGTAAACCAAATGTCATTTCTAACCACACTCATTCCACAACATTAACACATTTGAATCAAACTTGTAAAACGAACTGTGCATGCTTCTATTCTACTTTTAAGCTTTTTCTTTAATTGTAAGCTTATTCTTGAATTCTAATGACACGGAGACGATTATATGTGTTAGGGTTTTCATATAAGCAAACCAAATGTCATTTCTAACCACACATTCATTCCACAACATTCACACATTTGAATCAAACTTGTAAAACAAACTATGCATGCTTCTATTCTACTTTTAAGCTTATTCTTTAATTCTAATCTTATTCTTGAACTCTAATGACACGGAGAGGATTTTATGTGTTAGGGTTGTCATATAAGTAAACCAAATGTCATTTCTAACCACACTCATTCCACAACATTCACACATTTGAATCAAACTTGTAAAACAAACTATGCATACTTCTATTCTACTTTTAAGCTTATTCTTTAATTCTAAGCTTATTCTTGAATTCTAATGACATGGAGATGATTATATGTGTTAGGGTTGTCATATAAGTAAACCAAATGTCATTTCTAACCACACTCATTCCACAACATTCACACATTTGAATCAAACTTGTAAAACGAACTATGCATGCTTCTATTCTACTTTTAAGCATATTCTTTAATTCTAAGCTTATTCTTGAATTCTAATGACACGGATAAGAATATATGTGTTAGGGTTGTCATGTAAGTAAACAAAATGTCATTTCTAACCACACTCATTCCACAACATTCACACATTTGAATAAAACTTGTAAAATGAACTGTGCATGCTTCTATTGTTTTTTAAACTTAATCTTTAATTCTAAGCTTATTCTTGAATTCTCATAACACGGAGACGATTATATGTGTTGGGATTGTCATATAAGTAAACCAAATGTCATTTCTAACCACACTCATTCCACAACATTCACACATTTGAATCAAACTTGTAAAACGAACTGTGCATGCTTCTATTCTACTTTTAAGCTTATTCTTCGATTCTAAGCTTATTTTTGAACTCTAATGACACGGAGATGATTATATGTGTTAGGGTTGTCGTATAAGTAAACCAAATGTCATTTCTAACCACACTCATTCCACAACATTCACACATTTGAATCAAACGTGTAAAACGAACTGTGCATGCTTCTATTCTACTTTTAAGTTTATTTTTTTTATTCTAAGCTTATTTTTTAACTCTAATGACACGGAGACGATTATATGTGTTAGGGTTTTCGTATAAGTGAACCAAATGTCATTTCTACCCACACATTCATTCCACAACATTCACACATTTGAATCAAACTTGTAAAACAAACTATGCATGCTTCTATTCTACTTTTAAGCTTATTCTTTAATTCTAATCTTATTCTTGAATTCTAATGACACGGAGAGGATTATATGTGTTGGGGTGGTCATATAAGTAAACCAAATGTCATTTCTAACCACACTCATTCCACAACATTCCCACATTTGAATCAAACTTGTAAAACGAACTGTGCATGCTTCTATTCTACTTTTAAGCTTTTTCTTTAATTGTAAGCTTATTTTTGAATTCTAATGACACGGAGACGATTATATGTGTTAGGGTTTTCATATAAGTAAACCAAATGTCATTTCATTCCACAACATTCACACATTTGAATCAAACTTGTAAAACGAACTGTGCATGCTTCAATTCTACTTTTAAGCTTATTCTTTAATTCTAAGCTTATTCTTGAATTCTAATGACACGGAGAGGATTTTATGTGTTAGGGTTGTCATATAAGTAAACCAAATGTCATTTCTAACCACATTCATTCCACAACATTCACACATTTGAATCAAACTTGTAAAACAAACTATGCATGCTTCTATTCTACTTTTAAGCTTATTCTTTAATTCTAATCTTATTCTTGAATTCTAATGACACGGAGAGGATTTTATGTGTTAGGGTTGTCATATAAGTAAACCAAATGTTATTTCTAAGCACACTCATTTCACAACATTCACACATTTGAATCAAACTTGTAAAACAAACTATGCATGCTTCTATTCTACTTTTAAGCTTATTCTTTAATTCTAAACTTATTCTTGAATTCTAATGACATGGAGATGATTATATGTGTTAGGGTTGTCATATAAGTAAACCAAATGTCATTTCTAACCACACTCATTCCACAACATTAACACATTTGAATCAAACTTGTAAAACGAACTGTGCATGCTTCTATTCTACTTTTAAGCTTTTTCTTTAATTGTAAGCTTATTCTTGAATTCTAATGACACGGAGACGATTATATGTGTTAGGGTTTTCATATAAGCAAACCAAATGTCATTTCTAACCACACATTCATTCCACAACATTCACACATTTGAATCAAACTTGTAAAACAAACTATGCATGCTTCTATTCTACTTTTAAGCTTATTCTTTAATTCTAATCTTATTCTTGAACTCTAATGACACGGAGAGGATTTTATGTGTTAGGGTTGTCATATAAGTAAACCAAATGTCATTTCTAACCACACTCATTCCACAACATTCACACATTTGAATCAAACTTGTAAAACAAACTATGCATACTTCTATTCTACTTTTAAGCTTATTCTTTAATTCTAAGCTTATTCTTGAATTCTAATGACATGGAGATGATTATATGTGTTAGGGTTGTCATATAAGTAAACCAAATGTCATTTCTAACCACACTCATTCCACAACATTCACACATTTGAATCAAACTTGTAAAACGAACTATGCATGCTTCTATTCTACTTTTAAGCATATTCTTTAATTCTAAGCTTATTCTTGAATTCTAATGACACGGATAAGAATATATGTGTTAGGGTTGTCATGTAAGTAAACAAAATGTCATTTCTAACCACACTCATTCCACAACATTCACACATTTGAATAAAACTTGTAAAATGAACTGTGCATGCTTCTATTGTTTTTTAAACTTAATCTTTAATTCTAAGCTTATTCTTGAATTCTCATAACACGGAGACGATTATATGTGTTGGGATTGTCATATAAGTAAACCAAATGTCATTTCTAACCACACTCATTCCACAACATTCACACATTTGAATCAAACTTGTAAAACGAACTGTGCATGCTTCTATTCTACTTTTAAGCTTATTCTTCGATTCTAAGCTTATTTTTGAACTCTAATGACACGGAGATGATTATATGTGTTAGGGTTGTCGTATAAGTAAACCAAATGTCATTTCTAACCACACTCATTCCACAACATTCACACATTTGAATCAAACGTGTAAAACGAACTGTGCATGCTTCTATTCTACTTTTAAGTTTATTTTTTTTATTCTAAGCTTATTTTTTAACTCTAATGACACGGAGACGATTATATGTGTTAGGGTTTTCGTATAAGTGAACCAAATGTCATTTCTACCCACACATTCATTCCACAACATTCACACATTTGAATCAAACTTGTAAAACAAACTATGCATGCTTCTATTCTACTTTTAAGCTTATTCTTTAATTCTAATCTTATTCTTGAATTCTAATGACACGGAGAGGATTATATGTGTTGGGGTGGTCATATAAGTAAACCAAATGTCATTTCTAACCACACTCATTCCACAACATTCCCACATTTGAATCAAACTTGTAAAACGAACTGTGCATGCTTCTATTCTACTTTTAAGCTTTTTCTTTAATTGTAAGCTTATTTTTGAATTCTAATGACACGGAGACGATTATATGTGTTAGGGTTTTCATATAAGTAAACCAAATGTCATTTCATTCCACAACATTCACACATTTGAATCAAACTTGTAAAACGAACTGTGCATGCTTCAATTCTACTTTTAAGCTTATTCTTTAATTCTAAGCTTATTTTTGAATTCTAATGACACGGAGACGATTATATGTGTTAGAGTTGTCATATAAGTAAACCAAATGTCATTTCTAACCACATTCATTCCACAACATTCACACATTTGAATCAAACTTGTAAAACAAACTATGCATGCTTCTATTCTACTTTTAAGCTTATTCTTTAATTCTAATCTTATTCTTGAATTCTAATGACACAGAGAGGATTTTATGTGTTAGGGTTGTCATATAAGTAAACCAAATGTTATTTCTAAGCACACTCATTTCACAACATTCACACATTTGAATCAAACTTGTAAAACAAACTATGCATGCTTCTATTCTACTTTTAAGCTTATTCTTTAATTCTAAGCTTATTCTTGAATTCTAATGACATGGAGATGATTATATGTGTTAGGGTTGTCATATAAGTAAACCAAATGTCATTTCTAACCACACTCATTCCACAACATTCACACATTTGAATAAAACTTGTAAAACGAACTGTGCATGCTTCTATTCTACTTTTAAGCTTATTCTTTAATTCTAATCTTATTCTTGAACTCTAATGACACGGAGAGGATTTTATGTGTTAGGGTTGTCATATAAGTAAACCAAATGTCATTTCTAAGCACACTCATTCCACAACATTCACACATTTGAATCAAACTTGTAAAACAAACTATGCATACTTCTATTCTACTTTTAAGCTTATTCTTTAATTCTAAGCTTATTTTTGAATTCTAATGACACGGAGACGATTATATGTGTTAGAGTTGTCATATAAGTAAACCAAATGTCATTTCTAACCACATTCATTCCACAACATTCACACATTTGAATCAAACTTGTAAAACAAACTATGCATGCTTCTATTCTACTTTTAAGCTTATTCTTTAATTCTAATCTTATTCTTGAATTCTAATGACACGGAGAGGATTTTATGTGTTAGGGTTGTCATATAAGTAAACCAAATGTTATTTCTAAGCACACTCATTTCACAACATTCACACATTTGAATCAAACTTGTAAAACAAACTATGCATGCTTCTATTCTACTTTTAAGCTTATTCTTTAATTCTAAGCTTATTCTTGAATTCTAATGACATGGAGATGATTATATGTGTTAGGGTTGTCATATAATTAAACCAAATGTCATTTCTAACCACACTCATTCCACAACATTCACACATTTGAATCAAACTTGTAAAACGAATTGTGCATGCTTCTATTCTACGTTTAAGCATATTCTTTAATTCAAAGCTTATTCTTGAATTCTAATGACACGGAGACGATTATATGTGTTAGGGTTGTCATATAAGTAAACCAAATGTCATTTCTAACCACACTCATTCCACAACATTCACACATTTGAATCAAACTTGTAAAACAAACTATGCATGCTTCTATTCTACTTTTAAGCTTATTCTTTAATTCGAAGCTTATTTTTGAATTCTAATGACACAGAGACGATTATATGTGTTACAGTTGTCATATAAGTAAACCAAATGTCATTTCTAACCACACTCATTCCACAACATTCACACATTTGAATCAAACTTGTAAAACGAACTGTGCATGCTTCTATTCTACTTTTAAGCATATTTTTGAATTCTAAGCTTATTCTTGAATTCTAATGACACGGAGACGATTATATGTGTTAGGTTTGTCATATAAGTAAACCAAATGTCATTTCTAACCACACTCATTCCACAACATTCACACATTTGAATCAAACTTGTAAAACGAACTGTGCATGCTTCAATTCTACTTTTAAGCTTATTCTTTAATTCTAAGCTTATTTTTGAATTCTAATGACACGGAGACGATTATATGTGTTAGAGTTGTCATATAAGTATACCAAATGTCATTTCTAACCACATTCATTCCACAACATTCACACATTTGAATCAAACTTGTAAAACAAACTATGCATGCTTCTATTCTACTTTTAAGCTTATTCTTTAATTCTAATCTTATTCTTGAATTCTAATGACACGGAGAGGATTTTATGTGTTAGGGTTGTCATATAAGTAAACCAAATGTTATTTCTAAGCACACTCATTTCACAACATTCACACATTTGAATCAAACTTGTAAAACAAACTATGCATGCTTCTATTCTACTTTTAAGCTTATTCTTTAATTCTAAACTTATTCTTGAATTCTAATGACATGGAGATGATTATATGTGTTAGGGTTGTCATATAAGTAAACCAAATGTCATTTCTAACCACACTCATTCCACAACATTAACACATTTGAATCAAACTTGTAAAACGAACTGTGCATGCTTCTATTCTACTTTTAAGCTTTTTCTTTAATTGTAAGCTTATTCTTGAATTCTAATGACACGGAGACGATTATATGTGTTAGGGTTTTCATATAAGCAAACCAAATGTCATTTCTAACCACACATTCATTCCACAACATTCACACATTTGAATCAAACTTGTAAAACAAACTATGCATGCTTCTATTCTACTTTTAAGCTTATTCTTTAATTCTAATCTTATTCTTGAACTCTAATGACACGGAGAGGATTTTATGTGTTAGGGTTGTCATATAAGTAAACCAAATGTCATTTCTAACCACACTCATTCCACAACATTCACACATTTGAATCAAACTTGTAAAACAAACTATGCATACTTCTATTCTACTTTTAAGCTTATTCTTTAATTCTAAGCTTATTCTTGAATTCTAATGACATGGAGATGATTATATGTGTTAGGGTTGTCATATAAGTAAACCAAATGTCATTTCTAACCACACTCATTCCACAACATTCACACATTTGAATCAAACTTGTAAAACGAACTATGCATGCTTCTATTCTACTTTTAAGCATATTCTTTAATTCTAAGCTTATTCTTGAATTCTAATGACACGGATAAGATTATATGTGTTAGGGTTGTCATGTAAGTAAAAAAAATGTCATTTCTAACCACACTCATTCCACAACATTCACACATTTGAATAAAACTTGTAAAATGAACTGTGCATGCTTCTATTGTTTTTTTAAGCTTAATCTTTAATTCTAAGCTTATTCTTGAATTCTAATAACACGGAGACGATTATATGTGTTAGGATTGTCATATAAGTAAACCAAATGTCATTTCTAACCACACTCATTCCACAACATTCACACATTTGAATCAAACTTGTAAAACGAACTGTGCATGCTTCTATTCTACTTTTAAGCTTATTCTTTGATTCTAAGCTTATTTTTGAACTCTAATGACACGGAGATGATTATATGTGTTAGGGTTGTCGTATAAGTAAACCAAATGTCATTTCTAACCATACTCATTCCACAACATTCACACATTTGAATCAAACGTGTAAAACGAACTGTGCATGCTTCTATTCTACTTTTAAGTTTATTTTTTTATTCTAAGCCTATTTTTTAACTCTAATGACACGGAGACGATTATATGTGTTAGGGTTTTCGTATAAGTGAACCAAATGTCATTTCTAACCACACATTCATTCCACAACATTCACACATTTGAATCAAACTTGTAAAACAAACTATGCATGCTTCTATTCTACTTTTAAGCTTATTCTTTAATTCTAATCTTATTCTTGAATTCTAATGACACGGAGAGGATTCTATGTGTTAGGGTGGTCATATAAGTAAACCAAATGTCATTTCTAACCACACTCATTCCACAACATTCCCACATTTGAATCAAACTTGTAAAACGAACTGTGCATGCTTCTATTCTACTTTTAAGCTTTTTCTTTAATTGTAAGCTTATTTTTGAATTCTAATGACACGGAGGCGATTATATGTGTTAGGATTTTCATATAAGTAAACCAAATGTCATTTCTAACCACACATTCATTCCACAACATTCACACATTTGAATCAAACTTGTAAAACAAACTATGCATGCTTCTATTCTACTTTTAAGCTTATTCTTTAATTCTAATCTTATTCTTGAATTCTAATGACACGGAGAGGATTCTATGTGTTAGGGTGGTCATATAAGTAAACCAAATGTCATTTCTAACCACACTCATTCCACAACATTCCCACATTTGAATCAAACTTGTAAAACGAATTGTGCATGCTTCTATTCTACTTTTAAGCTTTTTCTTTAATTGTAAGCTTATTTTTGAATTCTAATGACACGGAGGCGATTATATGTGTTAGGGTTTTCATATAAGTGAACCAATTGTCATTTCTAACCACACATTCATTCCACAACATTCACACATTTGAATCAAACTTGTAAAACGAACTGTGCATGCTTCTATTCTACTTTTAAGCTTATTCTTTATTTCTAAGCTTATTTTTGAATTCTAATGACACAGAGACGATTATATGTGTTACAGTTGTCATATAAGTAAACCAAATGTCATTTCTAACCACACTCATTCCACAACATTCACACATTTGAATCAAACTTGTAAAACGAACTGTGCATGCTTCTATTCTACTTTTAAGCTTATTCTTTAATTCTAAGCTTATTTTTGAATTCTAATGACAGGACGATTATATGTGTTACAGTTGTCATATAAGTAAACCAAATGTCATTTCTAACCACACTCATTCCACAACATTCCCACATTTGAATCAAACTTGTAAAACGAATTGTGCATGCTTCTATTCTACTTTTAAGCTTTTTCTTTAATTGTAAGCTTATTTTTGAATTCTAATGACACGGAGACGATTATATGTGTTAGGGTTTTCATATAAGTAAACCAAATGTCATTTCTAACCACACTCATTCCACAACATTCACACATTTGAATCAAACTTGTAAAACGAACTGTGCATGCTTCAATTCTACTTTTAAGCTTATTCTTTAATTCTAAGCTTATTTTTGAATTCTAATGACACAGAGACGATTATATGTGTTACAGTTGTCATATAAGTAAACCAAATGTCATTTCTAACCACACTCATTCCACAACATTCACACATTTGAATCAAACTTGTAAAACGAACTGTGCATGCTTCTATTCTACTTTTAAGCTTATTCTTTAATTCTAAGCTTATTTTTGAATTCTAATGACACAGAGACGATTATATGTGTTACAGTTGTCATATAAGTAAACCAAATGTCATTTCTAACCACACTCATTCCACAACATTCCCACATTTGAATCAAACTTGTAAAACGAACTGTGCATGCTTCTATTCTACTTTAAAGCTTTTTCTTTAATTGTAAGCTTATTTTTGAATTCTAGTGACACGGAGACGATTATATGTGTTAGGGTTTTCATATAAGTAAACCAAATGTCATTTCTAACCACACTCATTCCACAACATTCACACATTTGAATCAAACTTGTAAAACGAACTGTGCATGCTTCAATTCTACTTTTAAGCTTATTCTTTAATTCTAAGCTTATTTTTGAATTCTAAGGACACGGAGACGATTATATGTGTTAGGGTTTTCATATAAGTAAACCAAATGTCATTTCTAACCACACTCATTCCACAACATTCACACATTTGAATCAAACTTGTAAAACGAACTGTGCATGCTTCAATTCTACTTTTAAGCTTATTCTTTAATTCTAAGCTTATTTTTGAATTCTAATGACACAGAGACGATTATATGTGTTACAGTTGTCATATAAGTAAACCAAATTTCATTTCTAACCACACTCATTCCACAACATTCACACATTTGAATCAAACTTGTAAAACGAACTGTGCATGCTTCTATTCTACTTTTAAGCTTATTCTTTAATTCTAAGCTTATTTTTGAATTCTAATGACACAGAGACGATTATATGTGTTACAGTTGTCATATAAGTAAACCAAATGTCATTTCTAACCACACTCATTCCACAACATTCCCACATTTGAATCAAACTTGTAAAATGAACTGTGCATGCTTCTATTCTACTTTTAAGCTTTTTCTTTAATTGTAAGCTTATTTTTGAATTCTAATGACTCGGAGACGATTATATGTGTTAGGGTTTTCATATAAGTAAACCAAATGTCATTTCTAACCACACTCATTCCACAACATTCACACATTTGAATCAAACTTGTAAAACGAACTGTGCATGCTTCAATTCTACTTTTAAGCTTATTCTTTAATTCTAAGCTTATTTTTGAATTCTAATGACACAGAGACGATTATATGTGTTACAGTTGTCATATAAGTAAACCAAATGTCATTTCTAACCACACTCATTCCACAACATTCACACATTTGAATCAAACTTGTGAAACGAACTGTGCATGCTTCTATTCTACTTTTAAGCTTATTCTTTAATTCTAAGCTTATTTTTGAATTCTAATGACACAGAGACGATTATATGTGTTAGGGTTTTCATATAAGTAAACCAAATGTCATTTCTAACCACACTCATTCCACAACATTCCCACATTTGAATCAAACTTGTAAAACGAACTGTGCATGCTTCTATTCTACTTTAAAGCTTATTCTTTAATTGTAAGCTTATTTTTGAATTCTAATGACACGGAGACGATTATATGTGTTAGGGTTTTCATATAAGTAAACCAAATGTCATTTCTAACCACACTCATTCCACAACATTCACACATTTGAATCAAACTTGTAAAACGAACTGTGCATGCTTCAATTCTACTTTTAAGCTTATTCTTTAATTCTAAGCTTATTTTTGAATTCTAATGACACGGAGACGATTATATGTGTTAGGGTGTTCATATAAGTAAACCAAATGTCATTTCTAACCACACTCATTCCACAACATTCACACATTTGAATCAAACTTGTAAAACGAACTGTGCATGCTTCAATTCTACTTTTAAGCTTATTCTTTAATTCTAAGCTTATTTTTGAATTCTAATGACACAGAGACGATTATATGTGTTACAGTTGTCATATAAGTAAACCAAATGTCATTTCTAACCACACTCATTCCACAACATTCACACATTTGAATCAAACTTGTAAAACGAACTGTGCATGCTTCTATTCTACTTTTAAGCTTATTCTTTAATTCTAATCTTATTTTTGAATTCTAATGACACGGAGACGATTATATGTGTTAGAGTTGTCATATAAGTAAACCAAATGTCATTTCTAACCACATTCATTCCACAACATTCACACATTTGAATCAAACTTGGAAAACAAACTATGCATGCTTCTATTCTACTTTTAAGCTTATTCTTTAATTCTAATCTTATTCTTGAACTCTAATGACACGGAAAGGATTTTATGTGTTAGGGTTGTCATATAAGTAAACCAAATGTCATTTCTAAGCACACACATTCCACAACATTCACACATTTGAATCAGACTTGTAAAACAAACTATGCATACTTCTATTCTACTTTTAAGCTTATTCTTTAATTCTAAGCTTATTCTTGAATTCTAATGACATGGAGATGATTATATGTGTTAGGGTTGTCATATAAGTAAACCAAATGTCATTTCTAACCACACTCATTCCACAACATTCACACATTTGAATCAAACTTGTAAAACGAACTATGCATGCTTCTATTCTACTTTTAAGCATATTCTTTAATTCAAAGCTTATTCTTGAATTCTAATGACACGGAAACGATTATATGTGTTAGGGTTGTCATATAAGTAAACCAAATGTCATTTCTAACCACACTCATTCCACAACAATCACACATTTGAATCAAACTTGTAAAACGAACTGTGCATGCTTCTATTCTACTTTTAAGCTTATGCTTCGATTCTAAGCTTATTTTTGAACTCTAATGACACGGAGATGATTATATGTGTTAGGGTTGTCGTATAAGTAAACCAAATGTCATTTCTAACCACACTCATTCCACAACATTCACACATTTGAATCAAACGTGTAAAACGAACTGTGCATGCTTCTATTCTACTTTTAAGTTTATTTTTTTATTCTAAGCTTATTTTTTAACTCTAATGACACGGAGACGATTATATGTGTTAGGATTTTCGTATAAGTGAACCAAATGTCATTTCTAACCAAACATTCATTCCACAACACTCACACATTTGAATCAAACTTGTAAAACAAACTATGCATGCTTCTATTCTACTTTTAAGCTTATTCTTTAATTCTAATCTTATTCTTGAATTCTAATGACACGGAGAGGATTATATGTGTTAGGGTGGTCATATAAGTAAACCAAATGTCATTTCTAACCACACTCATTCCACAACATTCCCACATTTGAATCAAACTTGTAAAACGAACTGTGCATGCTTCTATTATACTTTTAAGCATTTTCTTTAATTGTAAGCTTATTTTTGAATTCTAATGACACGGAGGCGATTATATGTGTTAGGGTTTTCATATAAGTAAACCAAATGTCATTTCTAACCACACATTCATTCCACAACATTCACACATTTGAATCAAACTTGTAAAACAAACTATGCATGCTTCTATTCTACTTTTAAGCTTATTCTTTAATTCTAATCTTATTCTTGAACTCTAATGACACGGAGAGGATTTTATGTGTTAGGGTTGTCATATAAGTAAACCAAATGTCATTTCTAAGCACACTCATTCCACAACATTCACACATTTGAATCAAACTTGTAAAACAAACTATGCATACTTCTATTCTACTTTTAAGCTTATTCTTTAATTCTAAGCTTATTCTTGAATTCTAATGACATGGAGATGATTATATGTGTTAGGGTTGTCATATAAGTAAACCAAATGTCATTTCTAACCACACTCATTCCACAACATTCACACATTTGAATCAAACTTGTAAAACGAACTGTGCATGCTTCAATTCTACTTTTAAGATTATTCTTTAATTCTAAGCTTATTTTTGAATTCTAATGACACGGAGACGATTATATGTGTTGGAGTTGTCATATAACTAAACCAAATGTCATTTCTAACCACACTCATTCCACAACATTCACACATTTGAATCAAACTTGTAAAACGAACTGTGCATACTTCTATTCTACTTTTAAGCATATTCTTTAATTCTAAGCTTATTCTTGAATTCTAATGACACGGATAAGATTATATGTGTTAGGGTTGTCATGTAAGTAAACAAAATGTCATTTCTAACCACACTCATTCCACAACATTCACACATTTGAATAAAACTTGTAAAATGAACTGTGCATGCTTCTATTGTTTTTTTAAGCTTAATCTTTAATTCTAAGCTTATTCTTGAATTCTAATAACACGGAGACGATTATATGTGTTAGGATTGTCATATAAGTAAACCAAATGTCATTTCTAACCACACTCATTCCACAACATTCACACATTTGAATCAAACTCGTAAAACGAACTGTGCATGCTTCTATTCTACTTTTAAGCTTATTCTTTGATTCTAAGCTTATTTTTGAACTCTAATGACACGGAGATGATTATATGTGTTAGGGTTGTCGTATAAGTAAACCAAATGTCATTTCTAACCATACTCATTCCACAACATTCACACATTTGAATCAAACGTGTAAAACGAACTATGCATGCTTCTATTCTACTTTTAAGTTTATTTTTTTATTCTAAGCTTATTTTTTAACTCTAATGACACGGAGACGATTATATGTGTTAGGGTTTTCGTATAAGTGAACCAAATGTCATTTCTAACCACACTCATTCCACAACATTCACACATTTGAATCAGACTTGTAAAACAAACTATGCATGCTTCTATTCTACTTTTAAGCTTATTCTTTAATTCTAATCTTATTCTTGAATTCTAATGACACGGAGAGGATTCTATGTGTTAGGGTGGTCATATAAGTAAACCAAATGTCATTTCTAACCACACTCATTCCACAACATTCCCACATTTGAATCAAACTTGTAAAACGAACTGTGCATGCTTCTATTCTACTTTTAAGCTTTTTCTTTAATTGTAAGCTTATTTTTGAATTCTAATGACACGGAGCCGATTATATGTGTTAGGGTTTTCATATAAGTGAACCAAATGTCATTTCTAACCACACATTCATTCCACAACATTCACACATTTGAATCAAACTTGTAAAACAAACTATGCATGCTTCTATTCTACTTTTAAGCTTATTCTTTAATTCTAATCTTATTCTTGAATTCTAATGACACGGAGAGGATTATATGTGTTAGGGTGGTCATATAAGTAAACCAAATGTCATTTCTAACCACACTCATTCCACAACATTCCCACTTTTGAATCAAACTTGTAAAACGAACTGTGCATGCTTCTATTCTACTTTTAAGCATTTTCTTTAATTGTAAGCTTATTTTTGAATTCTAATGACACGGAGGCGATTATATGTGTTAGGGTTTTCATATAAGTAAACCAAATGTCATTTCTAACCACACATTCATTCCACAACATTCACACATTTGAATCAAACTTGTAAAACAAACTATGCATGCTTCTATTCTACTTTTAAGCTTATTATTTAATTCTAATCTTATTCTTGAACTCTAATGACACGGAGAGGATTTTATGTGTTAGGGTTGTCATATAACTAAACCAAATGTCATTTCTAACCACACTCATTCCACAACATTCACACATTTGAATCAAACTTGTAAAACGAACTGTGCATACTTCTATTCTACTTTTAAGCATATTCTTTAATTCTAAGCTTATTCTTGAATTCTAATGACATGGAGATGATTATATGTGTTAGGGTTGTCATATAAGAAAACCAAATGTCATTTCTAACCACACTCATTCCACAACATTCACACATTTGAATCAAACTTGTAAAACGAACTGTGCATGCTTCAATTCTACTTTTAAGCTTATTCTTTAATTCTAAGCTTATTTTTGAAATCTAATGACACGGAGACGATTATATGTGTTAGAGTTGTCATATAAGTAAACCAAATGTCATTTCTAACCACATTCATTCCACAACATTCACACATTTGAATCAAACTTGGAAAACAAACTATGCATGCTTCTATTCTACTTTTAAGCTTATTCTTTAATTCTAATCTTATTCTTGAACTCTAATGACACGGAGAGGATTTTATGTGTTAGGGTTGTCATATAAGTAAACCAAATGTCATTTCTAAGCACACACATTCCACAACATTCACACATTTGAATCAGACTTGTAAAACAAACTATGCATACTTCTATTCTACTTTTAAGCTTATTCTTTAATTCTAAGCTTATTCTTGAATTCTAATGACATGGAGATGATTATATGTGTTAGGGTTGTCATATAAGTAAACCAAATGTCATTTCTAACCACACTCATTCCACAACATTCACACATTTGAATCAAACTTGTAAAACGAACTATGCATGCTTCTATTCTACTTTTAAGCATATTCTTTAATTCAAAGCTTATTCTTGAATTCTAATGACACGGAAACGATTATATGTGTTAGGGTTGTCGTATAAGTAAACCAAATGTCATTTCTAACCATACTCATTCCACAACATTCACACATTTGAATCAAACGTGTAAAACGAACTATGCATGCTTCTATTCTACTTTTAAGTATATTTTTTTATTCTAAGCTTATTTTTTAACTCTAATGACACGGAGACGATTATATGTGTTAGGGTTTTCGTATAAGTGAACCAAATGTCATTTCTAACCACACTCATTCCACAACATTCACACATTTGAATCAAACTTGTAAAACAAACTATGCATGCTTCTATTCTACTTTTAAGCTTATTCTTTAATTCTAATCTTATTCTTGAATTCTAATGACACGGAGAGGATTATATGTGTTAGGGTGGTCATATAAGTAAACCAAATGTCATTTCTAACCACACTCATTCCACAACATTCCCACTTTTGAATCAAACTTGTAAAACGAACTGTGCATGCTTCTATTCTACTTTTAAGCATTTTCTTTAATTGTAAGCTTATTTTTGAATTCTAATGACACGGAGGCGATTATATGTGTTAGGGTTTTCATATAAGTAAACCAAATGTCATTTCTAACCACACATTCATTCCACAACATTCACACATTTGAATCAAACTTGTAAAACAAACTATGCATGCTTCTATTCTACTTTTAAGCTTATTCTTTAATTCTAATCTTATTCTTGAACTCTAATGACACGGAGAGGATTTTATGTGTTAGGGTTGTCATATAACTAAACCAAATGTCATTTCTAACCACACTCATTCCACAACATTCACACATTTGAATCAAACTTGTAAAACGAACTGTGCATACTTCTATTCTACTTTTAAGCATATTCTTTAATTCTAAGCTTATTCTTGAATTCTAATGACATGGAGATGATTATATGTGTTAGGGTTGTCATATAAGTAAACCAAATGTCATTTCTAACCACACTCATTCCACAACATTCACACATTTGAATCAAACTTGTAAAACGAACTGTGCATGCTTCAATTCTACTTTTAAGCTTATTCTTTAATTCTAAGCTTATTTTTGAATTCTAATGACACGGAGACGATTATATGTGTTAGAGTTGTCATATAAGTAAACCAAATGTCATTTCTAACCACATTCATTCCACAACATTCACACATTTGAATCAAACTTGGAAAACAAACTATGCATGCTTCTATTCTACTTTTAAGCTTATTCTTTAATTCTAATCTTATTCTTGAACTCTAATGACACGGAGAGGATTTTATGTGTTAGGGTTGTCATATAAGTAAACCAAATGTCATTTCTAAGCACACACATTCCACAACATTCACACATTTGAATCAGACTTGTAAAACAAACTATGCATACTTACATTCTACTTTTAAGCTTATTCTTTAATTCTAAGCTTATTCTTGAATTCTAATGACATGGAGATGATTATATGTGTTAGGGTTGTCATATAAGTAAACCAAATGTCATTTCTAACCACACTCATTCCACAACATTCACACATTTGAATCAAACTTGTAAAACGAACTATGCATGCTTCTATTCTACTTTTAAGCATATTCTTTAATTCAAAGCTTATTCTTGAATTCTAATGACACGGAAACGATTATATTTGTTAGGGTTGTCATATAAGTAAACCAAATGTCATTTCTAACCACACTCATTCCACAACATTCACACATTTGAATCAAACTTGTAAAACGAACTGTGCATGCTTCTATTCTACTTTTAAGCTTATGCTTCGATTCTAAGCTTATTTTTGAACTCTAATGACACGGAGATGATTATATGTGTTAGGGTTGTCGTATAAGTAAACCAAATGTCATTTCTAACCACACTCATTCCACAACATTCACACATTTGAATCAAACGTGTAAAACGAACTGTGCATGCTTCTATTCTACTTTTAAGTTTATTTTTTTATTCTAAGCTTATTTTTTAACTCTAATGACACGGAGACGATTATATGTGTTAGGGTTTTCGTATAAGTGAACCAAATGTCATTTCTAACCAAACATTCATTCCACAACACTCACACATTTGAATCAAACTTGTAAAACAAACTATGCATGCTTCTATTCTACTTTTAAGCTTATTCTTTAATTCTAATCTTATTCTTGAATTCTAATCACACGGAGAGGATTATATGTGTTAGGGTGGTCATATAAGTAAACCAAATGTCATTTCTAACCACACTCATTCCACAACATTCACACATTTGAATCAAACTTGTAAAACGAACTATGCATGCTTCTATTCTACTTTTAAGCATATTCTTTAATTCAAAGCTTATTCTTGAATTCTAATGACACGGAAACGATTATATGTGTTAGGGTTGTCATATAAGTAAACCAAATGTCATTTCTAACCACACTCATTCCACAACATTCACACATTTGAATCAAACTTGTAAAACGAACTGTGCATGCTTCTATTCTACTTTTAAGCTTATGCTTCGATTCTAAGCTTATTTTTGAACTCTAATGACACGGAGATGATTATATGTGTTAGGGTTGTCGTATAAGTAAACCAAATGTCATTTCTAACCACACTCATTCCACAACATTCACACATTTGAATCAAACGTGTAAAACGAACTGTGCATGCTTCTATTCTACTTTTAAGTTTATTTTTTTATTCTAAGCTTATTTTTTAACTCTAATGACACGGAGACGATTATATGTGTTAGGGTTTTCGTATAAGTGAACCAAATGTCATTTCTAACCAAACATTCATTCCACAACACTCACACATTTGAATCAAACTTGTAAAACAAACTATGCATGCTTCTATTCTACTTTTAAGCTTATTCTTTAATTCTAATCTTATTCTTGAATTCTAATCACACGGAGAGGATTATATGTGTTAGGGTGGTCATATAAGTAAACCAAATGTCATTTCTAACCACACTCATTCCACAACATTCCCACATTTGAATCAAACTTGTAAAACGAACTGTGCATGCTTCTATTCTACTTTTAAGCTTTTTCTTTAATTGTAAGCTTATTCTTGAATTCTAATGACACGGAGATAATTATATGTGTTAGGGTTGTCGTATAAGTAAACCAAATGTCATTTCTAACCACACTCATTCCACAACATTCACACATTTGAATCAAACGTGTAAAACGAACTGTGCATGCTTCTATTCTACTTTTAAGTTTATTTTTTTATTCTAAGCTTATTTTTTAACTCTAATGACACGGAGACGATTATATGTTTTAGGGTTTTCGTATAAGTGAACCAAATGTCATTTCTAACCAAACATTCATTCCACAACACTCACACATTTGAATCAAACTTGTAAAACAAACTATGCATGCTTCTATTCTACTTTTAAGCTTATTCTTTAATTCTAATCTTATTCTTGAATTCTAATGACACGGAGAGGATTATATGTGTTAGGGTGGTCATATAAGTAAACCAAATGTCATTTCTAACCACACTCATTCCACAACATTCCCACATTTGAATCAAACTTGTAAAACGAACTGTGCATGCTTCTATTCTACTTTTAAGCATTTTCTTTAATTGTAAGCTTATTTTTGAATTCTAATGACACGGAGGCGATTATATGTGTTAGGGTTTTCATATAAGTAAACCAAATGTCATTTCTAACCACACATTCATTCCACAACATTCACACATTTGAATCAAACTTGTAAAACAAACTATGCATGCTTCTATTCTACTTTTAAGCTTATTCTTTAATTCTAATCTTATTCTTGAACTCTAATGACACGGAGAGGATTTTATGTGTTAGGGTTGTCATATAAGTAAACCAAATGTCATTTCTAAGCACACTCATTCCACAACATTCACACATTTGAATCAAACTTGTAAAACAAACTATGCATACTTTTATTCTACTTTTAAGCTTATTCTTTAATTCTAAGCTTATTCTTGAATTCTAATGACATGGAGATGATTATATGTGTTAGGGTTGTCATATAAGTAAACCAAATGTCATTTCTTACCACACTCATTCCACAACATTCACACATTTGAATCAAACTTGTAAAACGAACTGTGCATGCTTCAATTCTACTTTTAAAATTATTCTTTATTTCTAAGCTTATTTTTGAATTCTAATGACACGGAGACGATTATATGTGTTGGAGTTGTCATATAACTAAACCAAATGTCATTTCTAACCACACTCATTCCGCAACATTCACACATTTGAATCAAACTTGTAAAACGAACTGTGCATACTTCTATTCTACTTTTAAGCATATTCTTTAATTCTAAGCATATTCTTGAATTCTAATGACACGGATAAGATTATATGTGTTAGGGTTGTCATGTAAGTAAACAAAATGTCATTTCTAACCACACTCATTCCACAACATTCACACATTTGAATAAAACTTGTAAAATGAACTGTGCATGCTTCTATTGTTTTTTTAAGCTTAATCTTTAATTCTAAGCTTATTCTTGAATTCTAATAACACGGAGACGATTATATGTGTTAGGAATGTCATATAAGTAAACCAAATGTCATTTCTAACCACACTCATTCCACAACATTCACACATTTGAATCAAACTCGTAAAACGAACTGTGCATGCTTCTATTCTACTTTTAAGCTTATTCTTTGATTCTAAGCTTATTTTTGAACTCTAATGACACGGAGATGATTATATGTGTTAGGGTTGTCGTATAAGTAAACCAAATGTCATTTCTAACCATACTCATTCCACAACATTCACACATTTGAATCAAACGTGTAAAACGAACTATGCATGCTTCTATTCTACTTTTAAGTTTATTTTTTTATTCTAAGCTTATTTTTTAACTCTAATGACACGGAGACGATTATATGTGTTAGGGTTTTCGTATAAGTGAACCAAATGTCATTTCTAACCACACTCATTCCACAACATTCACACATTTGAATCAGACTTGTAAAACAAACTATGGATGCTTCTATTCTACTTTTAAGCTTATTCTTTAATTCTAATCTTATTCTTGAATTCTAATGACACGGAGAGGATTCTATGTGTTAGGGTGGTCATATAAGTAAACCAAATGTCATTTCTAACCACACTCATTCCACAACATTCCCACATTTGAATCAAACTTGTAAAACGAACTGTGCATGCTTCTATTCTACTTTTAAGCTTTTTCTTTAATTGTAAGCTTATTTTTGAATTCTAATGACACGGAGGCGATTATATGTGTTAGGGTTTTCATATAAGTGAACCAAATGTCATTTCTAACCACACATTCATTCCACAACATTCACACATTTGAATCAAACTTCTAAAACAAACTATGCATGCTTCTATTCTACTTTTAAGCTTATTCTTTAATTCTAATCTTATTCTTGAATTCTAATGACACGGAGAGGATTATATGTGTTAGGGTGGTCATATAAGTAAACCAAATGTCATTTCTAACCACACTCATTCCACAACATTCCCACTTTTGAATCAAACTTGTAAAACGGACTGTGCATGCTTCTATTCTACTTTTAAGCATTTTCTTTAATTGTAAGCTTATTTTTGAATTCTAATGACACGGAGGCGATTATATGTGTTAGGGTTTTCATATAAGTAAACCAAATGTCATTTCTAACCACACATTCATTCCACAACATTCACACATTTGAATCAAACTTGTAAAACAAACTATGCATGCTTCTATTCTACTTTTAAGCTTATTCTTTAATTCTAATCTTATTCTTGAACTCTAATGACACGGAGAGGATTTTATGTGTTAGGGTTGTCATATAAGTAAACCAAATGTCATTTCTAAGCACACTCATTCCACAACATTCACACATTTGAATCAAACGTGTAAAACGAACTGTGCATGCTTCTATTCTACTTTTAAGTTTATTTTTTTATTCTCAGCTTATTTTTTAACTCTAATGACACGGAGACGATTATATGTGTTAGGGTTTTCGTATAAGTGAACCAAATGTCATTTCTAACCAAACATTCATTCCACAACACTCACACATTTGAATCAAACTTGTAAAACAAACTATGCATGCTTCTATTCTACTTTTAAGCTTATTCTTTAATTCTAATCTTATTCTTGAATTCTAATGACACGGAGAGGATTATATGTGTTAGGGTGGTCATATAAGTAAACCAAATGTCATTTCTAACCACACTCATTCCACAACATTCCCACATTTGAATCAAACTTGTAAAACGAACTGTGCATGCTTCTATTCTACTTTTAAGCATTTTCTTTAATTGTAAGCTTATTTTTGAATTCTAATGACACGGAGACGATTATATGTGTTAGGGTTTTCATATAAGTAAACCAAATGTCATTTCTAACCACACATTCATTCCACAACATTCACACATTTGAATCAAACTTGTAAAACAAACTATGCATGCTTCTATTCTACTTTTAAGCTTATTCTTTAATTCTAATCTTATTCTTGAACTCTAATGACACGGAGAGGATTTTATGTGTTAGGGTTGTCATATAAGTAAACCAAATGTCATTTCTAAGCACACTCATTCCACAACATTCACACATTTGAATCAAACTTGTAAAACAAACTATGCATACTTCTATTCTACTTTTAAGCTTATTCTTTAATTCTAAGCTTATTCTTGAATTCTAATGACATGGAGATGATTATATGTGTTAGGGTTGTCATATAAGTAAACCAAATGTCATTTCTAACCACACTCATTCCACAACATTCACACATTTGAATCAAACTTGTAAAACGAACTGTGCATGCTTCAATTCTACTTTTAAGATTATTCTTTAATTCTAAGCTTATTTTTGAATTCTAATGACACGGAGACGATTATATGTGTTGGAGTTGTCATATAACTAAACCAAATGTCATTTCTAACCACACTCATTCCACAACATTCACACATTTGAATCAAACTTGTAAAACGAACTGTGCATACTTCTATTCTACTTTTAAGCATATTCTTTAATTCTAAGCTTATTCTTGAATTCTAATAACACGGATAAGATTATATGTGTTAGGGTTGTCATGTAAGTAAACAAAATGTCATTTCTAACCACACTCATTCCACAACATTCACACATTTGAATAAAACTTGTAAAATGAACTGTGAATGCTTCTATTGTTTTTTTAAGCTTAATCTTTAATTCTAAGCTTATTCTTGAATTCTAATAACACGGAGACGATTATATGTGTTAGGATTGTCATATAAGTAAACCAAATGTCATTTCTAACCACACTCATTCCACAACATTCACACATTTGAATCAAACTTGTAAAACGAACTGTGCATGCTTCTATTCTACTTTTAAGCTTATTCTTTGATTCTAAGCTTATTTTTGAACTCTAATGACACGGAAATGATTATATGTGTTAGGGTTGTCGTATAAGTAAACCAAATGTCATTTCTAACCATACTCATTCCACAACATTCACACATTTGAATCAAACGTGTAAAACGAACTGTGCATGCTTCTATTCTACTTTTAAGTTTATTTTTTTATTCTAAGCTTATTTTTTAACTCTAATGACACGGAGACGATTATATGTGTTAGGGTTTTCATATAAGTGAACCAAATGTCATTTCTAACCACACATTCATTCCACAACATTCACACATTTGAATCAGACTTGTAAAACAAACTATGCATGCTTCTATTCTACTTTTAAGCTTATTCTTTAATTCTAATCTTATTCTTGAATTCTAATGACACGGAGAGGATTCTATGTGTTAGGGTGGTCATATAAGTAAACCAAATGTCATTTCTAACCACACTCATTCCACAACATTCCCACATTTGAATCAAACTTGTAAAACGAACTGTGCATGCTTCTATTCTACTTTTAAGCTTTTTCTTTAATTGTAAGCTTATTTTTGAATTCTAATGACACGGAGGCGATTATATGTGTTAGGGTTTTCATATAAGTGAACCAAATGTCATTTCTAACCACACATTCATTCCACAACATTCACACATTTGAATCAAACTTGTAAAACAAACTATGCATGCTTCTATTCTACTTTTAAGCTTATTCTTTAATTCTAATCTTATTCTTGAATTCTAATGACACGGAGAGGATTATATGTGTTAGGGTGGTCATATAAGTAAACCAAATGTCATTTCTAACCACACTCATTCCACAACATTCCCACTTTTGAATCAAACTTGTAAAACGAACTGTGCATGCTTCTATTCTACTTTTAAGCATTTTCTTTAATTGTAAGCTTATTTTTGAATTCTAATGACACGGAGGAGATTATATGTGTTAGGGTTTTCATATAAGTAAACCAAATGTCATTTCTAACCACACATTCATTCCACAACATTCACACATTTGAATCAAACTTGTAAAACAAACTATGCATGCTTCTATTCTACTTTTAAGCTTATTCTTTAATTCTAATCTTATTCTTGAACTCTACTGACACGGAGAGGATTTTATGTGTTAGGGTTGTCATATAAGTAAACCAAATGTCATTTCTAAGCACACTCATTCCACAACATTCACACATTTGAATCAAACTTGTAAAACAAACTATGCATACTTCTATTCTACTTTTAAGCTTATTCTTTAATTCTAATGACATGGAGATGATTATATGTGTTAGGGTTGTCATATAAGTAAACCAAATGTCATTTCTAACCACACTCATTCCACAACATTCACACATTTGAATCAAACTTGTAAAACGAACTGTGCATGCTTCAATTCTACTTTTAAGATTATTCTTTAATTCTAAGCTTATTTTTGAATTCTAATGACACGGAGACGATTATATGTGTTGGAGTTGTCATATAACTAAACCAAATGTCATTTCTAACCACACTCATTCCACAACATTCACACATTTGAATCAAACTTGTAAAACAAACTATGCATGCTTCTATTCTACTTTTAAGCTTATTCTTTAATTCTAATCTTATTCTTGAACTCTAATGACACGGAGAGGATTTTATGTGTTAGGGTTGTCATATAAGTAAACCAAATGTCATTTCTAAGCACACTCATTCCACAACATTCACACATTTGAATCAAACTTGTAAAACAAACTATGCATACTTCTATTCTACTTTTAAGCTTATTCTTTAATTCTAAGCTTATTCTTGAATTCTAATGACATGGAGATGATTATATGTGTTAGGGTTGTCATATAAGTAAACCAAATGTCATTTCTAACCACACTCATTCCACAACATTCACACATTTGAATCAAACTTGTAAAACGAACTGTGCATGCTTCAATTCTACTTTTAAGATTATTCTTTAATTCTAAGCTTATTTTTGAATTCTAATGACACGGAGACGATTATATGTGTTGGAGTTGTCATATAACTAAACCAAATGTCATTTCTAACCACACTCATTCCACAACATTCACACATTTGAATCAAACTTGTAAAACGAACTGTGCATACTTCTATTCTACTTTTAAGCATATTCTTTAATTCTAAGCTTATTCTTGAATTCTAATAACACGGATAAGATTATATGTGTTAGGGTTGTCATGTAAGTAAACAAAATGTCATTTCTAACCACACTCATTCCACAACATTCACACATTTGAATAAAACTTGTAAAATGAACTGTGAATGCTTCTATTGTTTTTTTAAGCTTAATCTTTAATTCTAAGCTTATTCTTGAATTCTAATAACACGGAGACGATTATATGTGTTAGGATTGTCATATAAGTAAACCAAATGTCATTTCTAACCACACTCATTCCACAACATTCACACATTTGAATCAAACTTGTAAAACGAACTGTGCATGCTTCTATTCTACTTTTAAGCTTATTCTTTGATTCTAAGCTTATTTTTGAACTCTAATGACACGGAAATGATTATATGTGTTAGGGTTGTCGTATAAGTAAACCAAATGTCATTTCTAACCATACTCATTCCACAACATTCACACATTTGAATCAAACGTGTAAAACGAACTGTGCATGCTTCTATTCTACTTTTAAGTTTATTTTTTTATTCTAAGCTTATTTTTTAACTCTAATGACACGGAGACGATTATATGTGTTAGGGTTTTCATATAAGTGAACCAAATGTCATTTCTAACCACACATTCATTCCACAACATTCACACATTTGAATCAGACTTGTAAAACAAACTATGCATGCTTCTATTCTACTTTTAAGCTTATTCTTTAATTCTAATCTTATTCTTGAATTCTAATGACACGGAGAGGATTCTATGTGTTAGGGTGGTCATATAAGTAAACCAAATGTCATTTCTAACCACACTCATTCCACAACATTCCCACATTTGAATCAAACTTGTAAAACGAACTGTGCATGCTTCTATTCTACTTTTAAGCTTTTTCTTTAATTGTAAGCTTATTTTTGAATTCTAATGACACGGAGGCGATTATATGTGTTAGGGTTTTCATATAAGTGAACCAAATGTCATTTCTAACCACACATTCATTCCACAACATTCACACATTTGAATCAAACTTGTAAAACAAACTATGCATGCTTCTATTCTACTTTTAAGCTTATTCTTTAATTCTAATCTTATTCTTGAATTCTAATGACACGGAGAGGATTATATGTGTTAGGGTGGTCATATAAGTAAACCAAATGTCATTTCTAACCACACTCATTCCACAACATTCCCACTTTTGAATCAAACTTGTAAAACGAACTGTGCATGCTTCTATTCTACTTTTAAGCATTTTCTTTAATTGTAAGCTTATTTTTGAATTCTAATGACACGGAGGAGATTATATGTGTTAGGGTTTTCATATAAGTAAACCAAATGTCATTTCTAACCACACATTCATTCCACAACATTCACACATTTGAATCAAACTTGTAAAACAAACTATGCATGCTTCTATTCTACTTTTAAGCTTATTCTTTAATTCTAATCTTATTCTTGAACTCTACTGACACGGAGAGGATTTTATGTGTTAGGGTTGTCATATAAGTAAACCAAATGTCATTTCTAAGCACACTCATTCCACAACATTCACACATTTGAATCAAACTTGTAAAACAAACTATGCATACTTCTATTCTACTTTTAAGCTTATTCTTTAATTCTAATGACATGGAGATGATTATATGTGTTAGGGTTGTCATATAAGTAAACCAAATGTCATTTCTAACCACACTCATTCCACAACATTCACACATTTGAATCAAACTTGTAAAACGAACTGTGCATGCTTCAATTCTACTTTTAAGATTATTCTTTAATTCTAAGCTTATTTTTGAATTCTAATGACACGGAGACGATTATATGTGTTGGAGTTGTCATATAACTAAACCAAATGTCATTTCTAACCACACTCATTCCACAACATTCACACATTTGAATCAAACTTGTAAAACGAACTGTGCATACTTCTATTCTACTTTTAAGCATATTCTTTAATTCTAAGCTTATTCTTGAATTCTAATAACACGGATAAGATTATATGTGTTAGGGTTGTCATGTAAGTAAACAAAATGTCATTTCTAACCACACTCATTCCACAACATTCACACATTTGAATAAAACTTGTAAAATGAACTGTGAATGCTTCTATTGTTTTTTTAAGCTTAATCTTTAATTCTAAGCTTATTCTTGAATTCTAATAACACGGAGACGATTATATGTGTTAGGATTGTCATATAAGTAAACCAAATGTCATTTCTAACCACACTCATTCCACAACATTCACACATTTGAATCAAACTTGTAAAACGAACTGTGCATGCTTCTATTCTACTTTTAAGCTTATTCTTTGATTCTAAGCTTATTTTTGAACTCTAATGACACGGAAATGATTATATGTGTTAGGGTTGTCGTATAAGTAAACCAAATGTCATTTCTAACCATACTCATTCCACAACATTCACACATTTGAATCAAACGTGTAAAACGAACTGTGCATGCTTCTATTCTACTTTTAAGTTTATTTTTTTATTCTAAGCTTATTTTTTAACTCTAATGACACGGAGACGATTATATGTGTTAGGGTTTTCATATAAGTGAACCAAATGTCATTTCTAACCACACATTCATTCCACAACATTCACACATTTGAATCAAACTTGTAAAACAAACTATGCATGCTTCTATTCTACTTTTAAGCTTATTCTTTAATTCTAATCTTATTCTTGAATTCTAATGACACGGAGAGGATTATATGTGTTAGGGTGGTCATATAAGTAAACCAAATGTCATTTCTAACCACACTCATTCCACAACATTCCCACTTTTGAATCAAACTTGTAAAACGAACTGTGCATGCTTCTATTCTACTTTTAAGCATTTTCTTTAATTGTAAGCTTATTTTTGAATTCTAATGACACGGAGGAGATTATATGTGTTAGGGTTTTCATATAAGTAAACCAAATGTCATTTCTAACCACACATTCATTCCACAACATTCACACATTTGAATCAGACTTGTAAAACAAACTATGCATGCTTCTATTCTACTTTTAAGCTTATTCTTTAATTCTAATCTTATTCTTGAATTCTAATGACACGGAGAGGATTCTATGTGTTAGGGTGGTCATATAAGTAAACCAAATGTCATTTCTAACCACACTCATTCCACAACATTCCCACATTTGAATCAAACTTGTAAAACGAACTGTGCATGCTTCTATTCTACTTTTAAGCTTTTTCTTTAATTGTAAGCTTATTTTTGAATTCTAATGACATGGAGACGATTATATGTGTTAGGGTTTTCATATAAGTAAACCAAATGTCATTTCTAACCACACTCATTCCACAACATTCACACATTTGAATCAAACTTGTAAAACGAACTGTGCATGCTTCTATTCTACTTTTAAGCTTATTCTTTAATTCTAAGCTTATTTTTGAATTCTAATGACACAGAGACGATTATATGCGTTACAGTTGTCATATAAGTAAACCAAATGTCATTTCTAACCACACTCATTCCACAACATTCACACATTTGAATCAAACTTGTAAAACGAACTGTGCATGCTTCTATTCTACTTTTAAGCTTATTCTTTAATTCTAAGCTTATTTTTGAATTCTAATGACACAGAGACGATTATATGTGTTACAGTTGTCATATAAGTAAACCAAATGTCATTTCTAACCACACTCATTCCACAACATTCACACATTTGAATCAAACTTGTAAAACGAACTGTTCATGCTTCTATTCTACTTTTAAGCTTTTTCTTTAATTGTAAGCTTATTTTTGAATTCTAATGACACGGAGACGATTATATGTGTTAGGGTTTTCATATAAGTAAACCAAATGTCATTTCTAACCACACTCATTCCACAACATTCACACATTTGAATCAAACTTGTAAAACGAACTGTGCATGGTTCAATTCTACTTTTAAGCTTATTCTTTAATTCTAAGATTATTTTTGAATTCTAATGACACGGAGACGATTATATGTGTTAGAGTTGTCATATAAGTAAACCAAATGTCATTTCTAACCACATTCATTCCACAACATTCACACATTTGAATCAAACTTGTAAAACAAACTATGCATGCTTCTATTCTACTTTTAAGCTTATTCTTTAATTCTAATCTTATTCTTGAACTCTAATGACACGGAGAGGATTTTATGTGTTAGGGTTGTCATATAAGTAAACCAAATGTCACTTCTAAGCACACACATTCCACAACATTCACACATTTGAATCAGACTTGTAAAACAAACTATGCATACTTCTATTCTACTTTTAAGCTTATTCTTTAATTCTAAGCTTATTCTTGAATTCTAATGACATGGAGATAATTATATGTGTTAGGGTTGTCATATAAGTAAACCAAATGTCATTTCTAACCACACTCATTCCACAACATTCACACATTTGAATCAAACTTGTAAAACGAACTATGCATGCTTCTATTCTACTTTTAAGCATATTCTTTAATTCAAAGCTTATTCTTGAATTCTAATGACACGGAAACGATTATATGTGTTAGGGTTGTCATATAAGTAAACCAAATGTCATTTCTAACCACACTCATTCCACAACATTCACACATTTGAATCAAACTTGTAAAACGAACTGTGCATGCTTCTATTCTACTTTTAAGCTTATTCTTCGATTCTAAGCTTATTTTTGAACTCTAATGACACGGAGATGATTATATGTGTTAGGGTTGTCGTATAAGTAAACCAAATGTCATTTCTAACCACACTCATTCCACAACATTCACACATTTGAATCAAACGTGTAAAACGAACTGTGCATGCTTCTATTCTACTTTTAAGTTTATTTTTTTATTCTAAGCTTATTTTTTAACTCTAATGACACGGAGACGATTATATGTGTTAGGGTTTTCGTATAAGTGAACCAAATGTCATTTCTAACCAAACATTCATTCCACAACATTCACACATTTGAATCAAACTTGTAAAACAAACTATGCATGCTTCTATTCTACTTTTAAGCTTATTCTTTAATTCTAATCTTATTCTTGAATTCTAATGACACGGAGAGGATTATATGTGTTAGGGTGGTCATAAAAGTAAACCAAATGTCATTTCTAACCACACTCATTCCACAACATTCCCACATTTGAATCAAACTTGTAAAACGAACTGTGCATGCTTCTATTCTACTTTTAAGCTTTTTCTTTAATTGTAAGCTTATTTTTGAATTCTAATGACACGGAGGCGATTATATGTGTTAGGGTTTTCATATAAGTGAACCAAATGTCATTTCTAACCACACATTCATTCCACAACATTCACACATTTGAATCAAACTTGTAAAACAAACTATGCATGCTTCTATTCTACTTTTAAGCTTATTCTTTAATTCTAATCTTATTCTTGAATTCTAATGACACGGAGAGGATTATATGTGTTAGGGTGGTCATATAAGTAAACCAAATGTCATTTCTAACCACACTCATTCCACAACATTCCCACTTTTGAATCAAACTTGTAAAACGAACTGTGCATGCTTCTATTCTACTTTTAAGCATTTTCTTTAATTGTAAGCTTATTTTTGAATTCTAATGACACGGAGGAGATTATATGTGTTAGGGTTTTCATATAAGTAAACCAAATGTCATTTCTAACCACACATTCATTCCACAACATTCACACATTTGAATCAAACTTGTAAAACAAACTATGCATGCTTCTATTCTACTTTTAAGCTTATTCTTTAATTCTAATCTTATTCTTGAACTCTAATGACACGGAGAGGATTTTATGTGTTAGGGTTGTCATATAAGTAAACCAAATGTCATTTCTAAGCACATTCATTCCACAACATTCACACATTTGAATCAAACTTGTAAAACAAACTATGCATACTTCTATTCTACTTTTAAGCTTATTCTTTAATTCTAATCTTATTCTTGAATTCTAATGACACGGAGAGGATTATATGTGTTAGGGTGGTCATAAAAGTAAACCAAATGTCATTTCTAACCACACTCATTCCACAACATTCCCACATTTGAATCAAACTTGTAAAACGAACTGTGCATGCTTCTATTCTACTTTTAAGCTTTTTCTTTAATTGTAAGCTTATTTTTGAATTCTAATGACACGGAGGCGATTATATGTGTTAGGGTTTTCATATAAGTGAACCAAATGTCATTTCTAACCACACATTCATTCCACAACATTCACACATTTGAATCAAACTTGTAAAACAAACTATGCATGCTTCTATTCTACTTTTAAGCTTATTCTTTAATTCTAATCTTATTCTTGAATTCTAATGACACGGAGAGGATTATATGTGTTAGGGTGGTCATATAAGTAAACCAAATGTCATTTCTAACCACACTCATTCCACAACATTCCCACTTTTGAATCAAACTTGTAAAACGAACTGTGCATGCTTCTATTCTACTTTTAAGCATTTTCTTTAATTGTAAGCTTATTTTTGAATTCTAATGACACGGAGGAGATTATATGTGTTAGGGTTTTCATATAAGTAAACCAAATGTCATTTCTAACCACACATTCATTCCACAACATTCACACATTTGAATCAAACTTGTAAAACAAACTATGCATGCTTCTATTCTACTTTTAAGCTTATTCTTTAATTCTAATCTTATTCTTGAACTCTAATGACACGGAGAGGATTTTATGTGTTAGGGTTGTCATATAAGTAAACCAAATGTCATTTCTAAGCACACTCATTCCACAACATTCACACATTTGAATCAAACTTGTAAAACGAACTGTGCATGCTTCAATTCTACTTTTAAGATTATTCTTTAATTCTAAGCTTATTTTTGAATTCTAATGACACGGAGACGATTATATGTGTTGGAGTTGTCATATAACTAAACCAAATGTCATTTCTAACCACACTCATTCCACAACATTCACACATTTGAATCAAACTTGTAAAACGAACTGTGCATACTTCTATTCTACTTTTAAGCATATTCTTTAATTCTAAGCTTATTCTTGAATTCTAATAACACGGATAAGATTATATGTGATAGGGTTGTCATGTAAGTAAACAAAATGTCATTTCTAACCACACTCATTCCACAACATTCACACATTTGAATAAAACTTGTAAAATGAACTGTGAATGCTTCTATTGTTTTTTTAAGCTTAATCTTTAATTCTAAGCTTATTCTTGAATTCTAATAACACGGAGACGATTATATGTGTTAGGATTGTCATATAAGTAAACCAAATGTCATTTCTAACCACACTCATTCCACAACATTCACACATTTGAATCAAACTTGTAAAACGAACTGTGCATGCTTCTATTCTACTTTTAAGCTTATTCTTTGATTCTAAGCTTATTTTTGAACTCTAATGACACGGAGATGATTATATGTGTTAGGGTTGTCGTATAAGTAAACCAAATGTCATTTCTAACCATACTCATTCCACAACATTCACACATTTGAATCAAACGTGTAAAACGAACTGTGCATGCTTCTATTCTACTTTTAAGTTTATTTTTTTATTCTAAGCTTATTTTTTAACTCTAATGACACGGAGACGATTATATGTGTTAGGGTTTTCATATAAGTGAACCAAATGTCATTTCTAACCACACATTCATTCCACAACATTCACACATTTGAATCAAACTTGTAAAACAAACTATGCATGCTTCTATTCTACTTTTAAGCTTATTCTTTAATTCTAATCTTATTCTTGAATTCTAATGACACGGAGAGGATTATATGTGTTAGGGTGGTCATATAAGTAAACCAAATGTCATTTCTAACCACACTCATTCCACAACATTCCCACTTTTGAATCAAACTTGTAAAACGAACTGTGCATGCTTCTATTCTACTTTTAAGCATTTTCTTTAATTGTAAGCTTATTTTTGAATTCTAATGACACGGAGGAGATTATATGTGTTAGGGTTTTCATATAAGTAAACCAAATGTCATTTCTAACCACACAATCATTCCACAACATTCACACATTTGAATCAGACTTGTAAAACAAACTATGCATGCTTCTATTCTACTTTTAAGCTTATTCTTTAATTCTAATCTTATTCTTGAATTCTAATGACACGGAGAGGATTCTATGTGTTAGGGTGGTCATATAAGTAAACCAAATGTCATTTCTAACCACACTCATTCCACAACATTCCCACATTTGAATCAAACTTGTAAAACGAACTGTGCATGCTTCTATTCTACTTTTAAGCTTTTTCTTTAATTGTAAGCTTATTTTTGAATTCTAATGACATGGAGACGATTATATGTGTTAGGGTTTTCATATAAGTAAACCAAATGTCATTTCTAACCACACTCATTCCACAACATTCACACATTTGAATCAAACTTGTAAAACGAACTGTGCATGCTTCTATTCTACTTTTAAGCTTATTCTTTAATTCTAAGCTTATTTTTGAATTCTAATGACACAGAGACGATTATATGCGTTACAGTTGTCATATAAGTAAACCAAATGTCATTTCTAACCACACTCATTCCACAACATTCACACATTTGAATCAAACTTGTAAAACGAACTGTGCATGCTTCTATTCTACTTTTAAGCTTATTCTTTAATTCTAAGCTTATTTTTGAATTCTAATGACACAGAGACGATTATATGTGTTACAGTTGTCATATAAGTAAACCAAATGTCATTTCTAACCACACTCATTCCACAACATTCACACATTTGAATCAAACTTGTAAAACGAACTGTTCATGCTTCTATTCTACTTTTAAGCTTTTTCTTTAATTGTAAGCTTATTTTTGAATTCTAATGACACGGAGACGATTATATGTGTTAGGGTTTTCATATAAGTAAACCAAATGTCATTTCTAACCACACTCATTCCACAACATTCACACATTTGAATCAAACTTGTAAAACGAACTGTGCATGGTTCAATTCTACTTTTAAGCTTATTCTTTAATTCTAAGATTATTTTTGAATTCTAATGACACGGAGACGATTATATGTGTTAGAGTTGTCATATAAGTAAACCAAATGTCATTTCTAACCACATTCATTCCACAACATTCACACATTTGAATCAAACTTGTAAAACAAACTATGCATGCTTCTATTCTACTTTTAAGCTTATTCTTTAATTCTAATCTTATTCTTGAACTCTAATGACACGGAGAGGATTTTATGTGTTAGGGTTGTCATATAAGTAAACCAAATGTCACTTCTAAGCACACACATTCCACAACATTCACACATTTGAATCAGACTTGTAAAACAAACTATGCATACTTCTATTCTACTTTTAAGCTTATTCTTTAATTCTAAGCTTATTCTTGAATTCTAATGACATGGAGATGATTATATGTGTTAGGGTTGTCATATAAGTAAACCAAATGTCATTTCTAACCACACTCATTCCACAACATTCACACATTTGAATCAAACTTGTAAAACGAACTATGCATGCTTCTATTCTACTTTTAAGCATATTCTTTAATTCAAAGCTTATTCTTGAATTCTAATGACACGGAAACGATTATATGTGTTAGGGTTGTCATATAAGTAAACCAAATGTCATTTCTAACCACACTCATTCCACAACATTCACACATTTGAATCAAACTTGTAAAACGAACTGTGCATGCTTCTATTCTACTTTTAAGCTTATTCTTCGATTCTAAGCTTATTTTTGAACTCTAATGACACGGAGATGATTATATGTGTTAGGGTTGTCGTATAAGTAAACCAAATGTCATTTCTAACCACACTCATTCCACAACATTCACACATTTGAATCAAACGTGTAAAACGAACTGTGCATGCTTCTATTCTACTTTTAAGTTTATTTTTTTATTCTAAGCTTATTTTTTAACTCTAATGACACGGAGACGATTATATGTGTTAGGGTTTTCGTATAAGTGAACCAAATGTCATTTCTAACCAAACATTCATTCCACAACATTCACACATTTGAATCAAACTTGTAAAACAAACTATGCATGCTTCTATTCTACTTTTAAGCTTATTCTTTAATTCTAATCTTATTCTTGAATTCTAATGACACGGAGAGGATTATATGTGTTAGGGTGGTCATAAAAGTAAACCAAATGTCATTTCTAACCACACTCATTCCACAACATTCCCACATTTGAATCAAACTTGTAAAACGAACTGTGCATGCTTCTATTCTACTTTTAAGCTTTTTCTTTAATTGTAAGCTTATTTTTGAATTCTAATGACACGGAGGCGATTATATGTGTTAGGGTTTTCATATAAGTGAACCAAATGTCATTTCTAACTACACATTCATTCCACAACATTCACACATTTGAATCAAACTTGTAAAACAAACTATGTATGCTTCTATTCTACTTTTAAGCTTATTCTTTAATTCTAATCTTATTCTTGAATTCTAATGACACGGAGAGGATTATATGTGTTAGGGTGGTCATATAAGTAAACCAAATATCATTTCTAACCACACTCATTCCACAACATTCCCACTTTTGAATCAAACTTGTAAAACGAACTGTGCATGCTTCTATTCTACTTTTAAGCTTTTTCTTTAATTGTAAGCTTATTTTTGAATTCTAATGACACGGAGGCGATTATATGTGTTAGGGTTTTCATATAAGTAAACCAAATGTCATTTCTAACCACACATTCATTCCACAACATTCACACATTTGAATCAAACTTGTAAAACAAACTATGCATGCTTCTATTCTACTTTTAAGCTTATTCTTTAATTCTAATCTTATTCTTGAATTCTAATGACACGGAGAGGATTATATGTGTTAGGGTGGTCATATAAGTAAACCAAATGTCATTTCTAACCACACTCATTCCACAACATTCCCACATTTGAATCAAACTTGTAAAACGAACTGTGCATGCTTCTATTCTACTTTTAAGCTTTTTCTTTAATTGTAAGCTTATTTTTGAATTCTAATGACACGGAGGCGATTATATGTGTTAGGGTTTTCATATAAGTGAACCAAATGTCATTTCTAACCACACATTCATTCCACAACATTCACACATTTGAATCAAACTTATAAAACAAACTATGCATGCTTCTATTCTACTTTTAAGCTTATTCTTTAATTCTAATCTTATTCTTGAATTCTAATGACACGGAGAGGATTATATGTGTTAGGGTGGTCATATAAGTAAACCAAATGTCATTTCTAACCACACTCATTCCACAACATTCCCACATTTGAATCAAACTTGTAAAACGAACTGTGCATGCTTCTATTCTACTTTTAAGCTTTTTATTTAATTGTAAGCTTATTTTTGAATTCTAATGACACGGAGGCGATTATATGTGTTAGGGTTTTCATATAAGTGAACCAAATGTCATTTCTAACCACACATTCATTCCACAACATTCACACATTTGAATCAAACTTGTAAAACAAACTATGCATGCTTCTATTCTACTTTTAAGCTTATTCTTTAATTCTAATCTTATTCTTGAACTCTAATGACACGGAGAGCATTTTATGTGTTAGGGTTGTCATATAAGTAAACCAAATGTCATTTCTAAGCACACTCATTCCACAACATTCACACATTTGAATCACACTTGTAAAACAAACTATGCATACTTCTATTCTACTTTTAAGCTTATTCTTTAATTCTAAGCTTATTCTTGAATTCTAATGACATGGAGATGATTATATGTGTTAGGGTTGTCATATAAGTAAACCAAATGTCATTTCTAACCACACTCATTCCACAACATTCACACATTTGAATCAAACTTGTAAAACGAACTATGGATGCTTCTATTCTACTTTTAAGCATATTCTTTAATTCAAAGCTTATTCTTGAATTCTAATGACACGGAAACGATTGTATGTGTTAGGGTTGTCATATAAGTAAACCAAATGTCATTTCTAACCACACTCATTCCACAACATTCACACATTTGAATCAAACTTGTAAAACGAACTGTGCATGCTTCTATTCTACTTTTAAGCTTATTCTTCGATTCTAAGCTTATTTTTGAACTCTAATGACACGGAGATGATTATATGTGTTAGGGTTGTCGTATAAGTAAACCAAATGTCATTTCTAACCACACTCATTCCACAACATTCACACATTTGAATCAAACGTGTAAAACGAACTGTGCATGCTTCTATTCTACTTTTAAGTTTATTTTTTTATTCTAAGCTTATTTTTTAACTCTAATGACACGGAGACAATTATATGTGTTAGGGTTTTCGTATAAGTGAACCAAATGTCATTTCTAACCACACATTCATTCCACAACATTCACACATTTGAATCAAACTTGTAAAACAAACTATGCATGCTTCTATTCTACTTTTAAGCTTATTCTTTAATTCTAATCTTATTCTTGAATTCTAATGACACGGAGAGGATTATATGTGTTAGGGTGGTCATATAAGTAAACCAAATGTCATTTCTAACCACACTCATTACACAACATTCCCACATTTGAATCAAACTTGTAAAACGAACTGTGCATGCTTCTATTCTACTTTTAAGCTTTTTCTTTAATTGTAAGCTTATTTTTGAATTCTAATGACACGGAGGTGATTATATGTGTTAGGGTTTTCATATAAGTAAACCAAATGTCATTTCTAACCACACATTCATTCCACAACATTCACACATTTGAATCAAACTTGTAAAACAAACTATGCATGCTTCTATTCTACTTTTAAGCTTATTCTTTAATTCTAATCTTATTCTTGAATTCTAATGACACGGAGAGGATTATATGTGTTAGGGTGGTCATATAAGTAAACCAAATGTCATTTCTAACCACACTCATTCCACAACATTCCCACTTTTGAATCAAACTTGTAAAACGAACTGTGCATGCTTCTATTCTACTTTTAAGCTTTTTCTTTAATTGTAAGCTTATTTTTCAATTCTAATGACACGGAGGCGATTATATGTGTTAGGGTTTTCATATAAGTAAACCAAATGTCATTTCTAACCACACATTCATTCCACAACATTCACACATTTGAATCAAACTTGTAAAACAAACTATGCATGCTTCTATTCTACTTTTAAGCTTATTCTTTAATTCTAATCTTATTCTTGAACTCTAATGACACGGAGAGGATTTTATGTGTTAGGGTTGTCATATAAGTAAACCAAATGTCATTTCTAAGCACACTCATTCCACAACATTCACACATTTGAATCAAACTTGTAAAACAAACTATGCATACTTCTATTCTACTTTTAAGCTTATTCTTTAATTCTAAGCTTATTCTTGAATTCTAATGACATGGAGATGATTATATGTGTTAGGGTTGTCATATAAGTAAACCAAATCTCATTTCTAACCACACTCATTCCACAACATTCACACATTTGAATCAAACTTGTAAAACGAACTATGGATGCTTCTATTCTACTTTTAAGCATATTCTTTAATTCAAAGCTTATTCTTGAATTCTAATGACACGGAAACGATTGTATGTGTTAGGGTTGTCATATAAGTAAACCAAATGTCATTTCTAACCACACTCATTCCACAACATTCACACATTTGAATCAAACTTGTAAAACGAACTGTGCATGCTTCTATTCTACTTTTAAGCTTATTCTTCGATTCTAAGCTTATTTTTGAACTCTAATGACACGGAGATGATTATATGTGTTAGGGTTGTCGTATAAGTAAACCAAATGTCATTTCTAACCACACTCATTCCACAATATTCACACATTTGAATCAAACGTGTAAAACGAACTGTGCATGCTTCTATTCTACTTTTAAGTTTATTTTTTTATTCTAAGCTTATTTTTTAACTCTAATGACACGGAGACGATTATATGTGTTAGGGTTTTCGTATAAGTGAACCAAATGTCATTTCTGACCACACATTCATTCCACAACATTCACACATTTGAATCAAACTTGTAAAACAAACTATGCATGCTTCTATTCTACTTTTAAGCTTATTCTTTAATTCTAATCTTATTCTTGAATTCTAATGACACGGAGAGGATTATATGTGTTAGGGTGGTCATATAAGTAAACCAAATGTCATTTCTAACCACACTCATTCCACAACATTCCCACATTTGAATCAAACTTGTAAAACGAACTGTGCATGCTTCTATTCTACTTTTAAGCTTTTTCTTTAATTGTAAGCTTATTTTTGAATTCTAATGACACGGAGGCGATTATATGTGTTAGGGTTTTCATATAAGTAAACCAAATGTCATTTCTAACCACACATTCATTCCACAACATTCACACATTTGAATCAAACTTGTAAAACAAACTATGCATGCTTCTATTCTACTTTTAAGCTTATTCTTTAATTCTAATCTTATTCTTGAATTCTAATGACACGGAGGGGATTATATGTGTTAGGGTGGTCATATAAGTAAACCAAATGTCATTTCTAACCACACTCATTCCACAACATTCCCACTTTTGAATCAAACTTGTAAAACGAACTGTGCATGCTTCTATTCTACTTTTAAGCTTTTTCTTTAATTGTAAGCTTATTTTTGAATTCTAATGACACGGAGGCGATTATATGTGTTAGGGTTTTCATATAAGTAAACCAAATGTCATTTCTAACCACACATTCATTCCACAACATTCACACATTTGAATCAAACTTGTAAAACAAACTATGCATGCTTCTATTCTACTTTTAAGCTTATTCTTTAATTCTAATCTTATTCTTGAACTCTAATGACACGGAGAGGATTTTATGTGTTAGGGTTGTCATATAAATAAACCAAATGTCATTTCTAAGCACACTCATTCCACAACATTCACACATTTGAATCAAACTTGTAAAACGAACTATGGATGCTTCTATTCTACTTTTAAGCATATTCTTTAATTCAAAGCTTATTCTTGAATTCTAATGACACGGAAACGATTGTATGTGTTAGGGTTGTCATATAAGTAAACCAAATGTCATTTCTAACCACACTCATTCCACAACATTCACACATTTGAATCAAACTTGTAAAACGAACTGTGCATGCTTCTATTCTACTTTTAAGCTTATTCTTCGATTCTAAGCTTATTTTTGAACTCTAATGACATGGAGATGATTATATGTGTTAGGGTTGTCGTATAAGTAAACCAAATGTCATTTCTAACCACACTCATTCCACAATATTCACACATTTGAATCAAACGTGTAAAACGAACTGTGCATGCTTCTATTCTACTTTTAAGTTTATTTTTTTATTCTAAGCTTATTTTTTAACTCTAATGACACGGAGACGATTATATGTGTTAGGGTTTTCGTATAAGTGAACCAAATGTCATTTCTAACCACACATTCATTCCACAACATTCACACATTTGAATCAAACTTGTAAAACAAACTATGCATGCTTCTATTCTACTTTTAAACTTATTCTTTAATTCTAATCTTATTCTTGAATTCTAATGACACGGAGGGGATTATATGTGTTAGGGTGGTCATATAAGTAAACCAAATGTCATTTCTAACCACACTCATTCCACAACATTCCCACTTTTGAATCAAACTTGTAAAACGAACTGTGCATGCTTCTATTCTACTTTTAAGCTTTTTCTTTAATTGTAAGCTTATTTTTGAATTCTAATGACACGGAGGCGATTATATGTGTTAGGGTTTTCATATAAGTAAACCAAATGTCATTTCTAACCACACATTCATTCCACAACATTCACACATTTGAATCAAACTTGTAAAACAAACTATGCATGCTTCTATTCTACTTTTAAGCTTATTCTTTAATTCTAATCTTATTCTTGAACTCTAATGACACGGAGTGGATTTTATGTGTTAGGGTTGTCATATAAATAAACCAAATGTCATTTCTAAGCACACTCATTCCACAACATTCACACATTTGAATCAAACTTGTAAAACAAACTATGCATACTTCTATTCTACTTTTAAGCTTATTCTTTAATTCTAAGCTTATTCTTGAATTCTAATGACATGGAGATGATTATATGTGTTAGGGTTGTCATATAAGTAAACCAAATGTCATTTCTAACCACACTCATTCCACAACATTCACACATTTGAATCAAACTTGTAAAACGAACTATGGATGCTTCTATTCTACTTTTAAGCATATTCTTTAATTCAAAGCTTATTCTTGAATTCTAATGACACGGAAACGATTGTATGTGTTAGGGTTGTCATATAAGTAAACCAAATGTCATTTCTAACCACACTCATTCCACAACATTCACACATTTAAATCAAACTTGTAAAACGAACTGTGCATGCTTCTATTCTATTTTTAAGCTTATTCTTCGATTCTAAGCTTATTTTTGAACTCTAATGACACGGAGATGATTATATGTGTTAGGGTTGTCGTATAAGTAAACCAAATGTCAATTCTAACCACACTCATTCCACAACATTCACACATTTGAATCAAACGTGTAAAACGAACTGTGCATGCTTCTATTCTACTTTTAAGTTTATTTTTTTATTCTAAGCTTATTTTTTAACTCTAATGACACGGAGACGATTATATGTGTTAGGGTTTTCGTATAAGTGAACCAAATGTCATTTCTAACCACACATTCATTCCACAACATTCACACATTTGAATCAAACTTGTAAAACAAACTATGCATGCTTCTATTCTACTTTTAAGCTTATTCTTTAATTCTAATCTTATTCTTGAATTCTAATGACACGGAGGCGATTATATGTGTTAGGGTTTTCATATAAGTAAACCAAACGTCATTTCTAACCACACATTCATTCCACAACATTCACACATTTGAATCAAACTTCTAAAACAAACTATGCATGCTTCTATTCTACTTTTAAGCTTATTCTTTAATTCTAATCTTATTCTTGAATTCTAATGACACGGAGAGGATTATATGTGTTAGGGTGGTCATATAAGTAAACCAAATGTCATTTCTAACCACACTCATTCCACAACATTCCCACTTTTGAATCAAACTTGTAAAACGAACTGTGCATGCTTCTATTCTACTTTTAAGCTTTTTCTTTAATTGTAAGCTTATTTTTGAATTCTAATGACACGGAGGCGATTATATGTGTTAGGGTTTTCATATAAGTAAACCAAATGTCATTTCTAACCACACATTCATTCCACAACATTCACACATTTGAATCAATCTTGTAAAACAAACTATGCATGCTTCTATTCTACTTTTAAGCTTATTCTTTAATTCTAATCTTATTCTTGAACTCTAATGACACGGAGAGGATTTTATGTGTTAGGGTTGTCATATAAGTAAACCAAATGTCATTTCTAAGCACACTCATTCCACAACATTCACACATTTGAATCAAACTTGTAAAACAAACTATGCATACTTCTATTCTACTTTTAAGCTTATTCTTTAATTCTAAGCTTATTCTTGAATTCTAATGACATGGAGATGATTATATGTGTTAGGGTTGTCATATAAGTAAACCAAATGTCATTTCTAACCACACTCATTCCACAACATTCACACATTTGAATCAAACTTGTAAAACGAACTATGGATGCTTCTATTCTACTTTTAAGCATATTCTTTAATTCAAAGCTTATTCTTGAATTCTAATGACACGGAAACGATTGTATGTGTTAGGGTTGTCATATAAGTAAACCCAATGTCATTTCTAACCACACTCATTCCACAACATTCACACATTTGAATCAAACTTGTAAAACGAACTGTGCATGCTTCTATTCTACTTTTAAGCTTATTCTTCGATTCTAAGCTTATTTTTGAACTCTAATGACACGGAGATGATTATATGTGTTAGGGTTGTCGTATAAGTAAACCAAATGTCATTTCTAACCACACTCATTCCACAATATTCACACATTTGAATCAAACGTGTAAAACGAACTGTGCATGCTTCTATTCTACTTTTAAGTTTATTTTTTTATTCTAAGCTTATTTTTTAACTCTAATGACACGGAGACGATTATATGTGTTAGGGTTTTCGTATAAGTGAACCAAATGTCATTTCTAACCACACATTCATTCCACAACATTCACACATTTGAATCAAACTTGTAAAACAAACTATGCATGCTTCTATTCTACTTTTAAGCTTATTCTTTAATTCTAATCTTATTCTTGAATTCTAATGACACGGAGAGGATTATATGTGTTAGGGTGGTCATATAAGTAAACCAAATGTCATTTCTATCCACACTCATTCCACAACATTCACACATTTGAATCAAACTTGTAAAACGAACTGTGCATGCTTCTATTCTACTTTTAAGCTTATTCTTTAATTCTAAGCTTATTTTTGAATTCTTATGACACGGAGACGATTATATGTGTTAGGGTTGTCATATAAGTATACCAAATGTCATTTCTAACCACAATCATTCCACAACATTCACACATTTGAATCAAACTTTTAAAACGAATCGTGCATGCTTCTATTCTACTTTTAAGCTTATTCTTTAATTCTAAGCTTATTTTTGAATTCTATTGACACGGAGACGATTACATGTTTTAGAGTTGTCATATAAGTAAACCAAATGTCATTTCTAACCACACTCATTCCACAACATTCACACATTTGAATCAAACTTGTAAAACGAACTATGCATGCTTCTATTCTACTTTTAACCTTATTCTTTAATTCTAAGCTTGTTTTTGAATTCTAATGACCCGGAGACGATTATTTGTGTTAGGGTTGTCATATAAGTAAACCAAATATCATTTCAAACCACACTCATTCCACAACATTCTCACATTTGAATCAAACTTGCAAAACGAACTGTGCATGCTTCTATTCTACTTTTAAGCTTATTCTTTAATTCTAAACTTATTTTTGAATTCTAATGACACAGAAACGATTATTTGTGTTAGGGTTGTCATATAAATAAACCAAATGTCATTTCTAACCACACTCATTCCACAACATTCACACATTTGAATCAAACTTGTAAAACGAACTGTGCATGCTTCTATTATACTTTTAAGCTTATTCTTTAATTCTAAGCTTATTTTTGAATTCTAATGACACGGAAACGATTGTATGTGTTAGGGTTGTCATATAAGTAAACCAAATGTCATTTCTAACCACACTCATTCCACAACATTCACACATTTGAATCAAACTTGTAAAACGAACTGTGCATGCTTCTATTCTACTTTTAAGCTTATTCTTCGATTCTAAGCTTATTTTTGAACTCTAATGACATGGAGATGATTATATGTGTTAGGGTTGTCGTATAAGTAAACCAAATGTCATTTCTAACCACACTCATTCCACAACATTCACACATTTGAATCAAACGTGTAAAACGAACTGTGCATGCTTCTATTCTACTTTTAAGTTTATTTTTTTATTCTAAGCTTATTTTTTAACTCTAATGACACGGAGACGATTATATGTGTTAGGGTTTTCGTATAAGTGAACCAAATGTCATTTCTAACCACACATTCATTCCACAACATTCACACATTTGAATCAAACTTGTAAAACAAACTATGCATGCTTCTATTCTACTTTTAAACTTATTCTTTAATTCTAATCTTATTCTTGAATTCTAATGACACGGAGGGGATTATATGTGTTAGGGTGGTCATATAAGTAAACCAAATGTCATTTCTAACCACACTCATTCCACAACATTCCCACTTTTGAATCAAACTTGTAAAACGAACTGTGCATGCTTCTATTCTACTTTTAAGCTTTTTCTTTAATTGTAAGCTTATTTTTGAATTCTAATGACACGGAGGCGATTATATGTGTTAGGGTTTTCATATAAGTAAACCAAATGTCATTTCTAACCACACATTCATTCCACAACATTCACACATTTGAATCAAACTTGTAAAACAAACTATGCATGCTTCTATTCTACTTTTAAGCTTATTCTTTAATTCTAATCTTATTCTTGAACTCTAATGACACGGAGTGGATTTTATGTGTTAGGGTTGTCATATAAATAAACCAAATGTCATTTCTAAGCACACTCATTCCACAACATTCACACATTTGAATCAAACTTGTAAAACAAACTATGCATACTTCTATTCTACTTTTAAGCTTATTCTTTAATTCTAAGCTTATTCTTGAATTCTAATGACATGGAGATGATTATATGTGTTAGGGTTGTCATATAAGTAAACCAAATGTCATTTCTAACCACACTCATTCCACAACATTCACACATTTGAATCAAACTTGTAAAACGAACTATGGATGCTTCTATTCTACTTTTAAGCATATTCTTTAATTCAAAGCTTATTCTTGAATTCTAATGACACGGAAACGATTGTATGTGTTAGGGTTGTCATATAAGTAAACCAAATGTCATTTCTAACCACACTCATTCCACAACATTCACACATTTAAATCAAACTTGTAAAACGAACTGTGCATGCTTCTATTCTATTTTTAAGCTTATTCTTCGATTCTAAGCTTATTTTTGAACTCTAATGACACGGAGATGATTATATGTGTTAGGGTTGTCGTATAAGTAAACCAAATGTCAATTCTAACCACACTCATTCCACAACATTCACACATTTGAATCAAACGTGTAAAACGAACTGTGCATGCTTCTATTCTACTTTTAAGTTTATTTTTTTATTCTAAGCTTATTTTTTAACTCTAATGACACGGAGACGATTATATGTGTTAGGGTTTTCGTATAAGTGAACCAAATGTCATTTCTAACCACACATTCATTCCACAACATTCACACATTTGAATCAAACTTGTAAAACAAACTATGCATGCTTCTATTCTACTTTTAAGCTTATTCTTTAATTCTAATCTTATTCTTGAATTCTAATGACACGGAGGCGATTATATGTGTTAGGGTTTTCATATAAGTAAACCAAACGTCATTTCTAACCACACATTCATTCCACAACATTCACACATTTGAATCAAACTTCTAAAACAAACTATGCATGCTTCTATTCTACTTTTAAGCTTATTCTTTAATTCTAATCTTATTCTTGAATTCTAATGACACGGAGAGGATTATATGTGTTAGGGTGGTCATATAAGTAAACCAAATGTCATTTCTAACCACACTCATTCCACAACATTCCCACTTTTGAATCAAACTTGTAAAACGAACTGTGCATGCTTCTATTCTACTTTTAAGCTTTTTCTTTAATTGTAAGCTTATTTTTGAATTCTAATGACACGGAGGCGATTATATGTGTTAGGGTTTTCATATAAGTAAACCAAATGTCATTTCTAACCACACATTCATTCCACAACATTCACACATTTGAATCAATCTTGTAAAACAAACTATGCATGCTTCTATTCTACTTTTAAGCTTATTCTTTAATTCTAATCTTATTCTTGAACTCTAATGACACGGAGAGGATTTTATGTGTTAGGGTTGTCATATAAGTAAACCAAATGTCATTTCTAAGCACACTCATTCCACAACATTCACACATTTGAATCAAACTTGTAAAACAAACTATGCATACTTCTATTCTACTTTTAAGCTTATTCTTTAATTCTAAGCTTATTCTTGAATTCTAATGACATGGAGATGATTATATGTGTTAGGGTTGTCATATAAGTAAACCAAATGTCATTTCTAACCACACTCATTCCACAACATTCACACATTTGAATCAAACTTGTAAAACGAACTATGGATGCTTCTATTCTACTTTTAAGCATATTCTTTAATTCAAAGCTTATTCTTGAATTCTAATGACACGGAAACGATTGTATGTGTTAGGGTTGTCATATAAGTAAACCCAATGTCATTTCTAACCACACTCATTCCACAACATTCACACATTTGAATCAAACTTGTAAAACGAACTGTGCATGCTTCTATTCTACTTTTAAGCTTATTCTTCGATTCTAAGCTTATTTTTGAACTCTAATGACACGGAGATGATTATATGTGTTAGGGTTGTCGTATAAGTAAACCAAATGTCATTTCTAACCACACTCATTCCACAATATTCACACATTTGAATCAAACGTGTAAAACGAACTGTGCATGCTTCTATTCTACTTTTAAGTTTATTTTTTTATTCTAAGCTTATTTTTTAACTCTAATGACACGGAGACGATTATATGTGTTAGGGTTTTCGTATAAGTGAACCAAATGTCATTTCTAACCACACATTCATTCCACAACATTCACACATTTGAATCAAACTTGTAAAACAAACTATGCATGCTTCTATTCTACTTTTAAGCTTATTCTTTAATTCTAATCTTATTCTTGAATTCTAATGACACGGAGAGGATTATATGTGTTAGGGTGGTCATATAAGTAAACCAAATGTCATTTCTATCCACACTCATTCCACAACATTCACACATTTGAATCAAACTTGTAAAACGAACTGTGCATGCTTCTATTCTACTTTTAAGCTTATTCTTTAATTCTAAGCTTATTTTTGAATTCTTATGACACGGAGACGATTATATGTGTTAGGGTTGTCATATAAGTATACCAAATGTCATTTCTAACCACAATCATTCCACAACATTCACACATTTGAATCAAACTTTTAAAACGAATCGTGCATGCTTCTATTCTACTTTTAAGCTTATTCTTTAATTCTAAGCTTATTTTTGAATTCTATTGACACGGAGACGATTACATGTTTTAGAGTTGTCATATAAGTAAACCAAATGTCATTTCTAACCACACTCATTCCACAACATTCACACATTTGAATCAAACTTGTAAAACGAACTATGCATGCTTCTATTCTACTTTTAACCTTATTCTTTAATTCTAAGCTTGTTTTTGAATTCTAATGACCCGGAGACGATTATTTGTGTTAGGGTTGTCATATAAGTAAACCAAATATCATTTCAAACCACACTCATTCCACAACATTCTCACATTTGAATCAAACTTGCAAAACGAACTGTGCATGCTTCTATTCTACTTTTAAGCTTATTCTTTAATTCTAAACTTATTTTTGAATTCTAATGACACAGAAACGATTATTTGTGTTAGGGTTGTCATATAAATAAACCAAATGTCATTTCTAACCACACTCATTCCACAACATTCACACATTTGAATCAAACTTGTAAAACGAACTGTGCATGCTTCTATTATACTTTTAAGCTTATTCTTTAATTCTAAGCTTATTTTTGAATTCTAATGACACCGAGACGATTCTATGTGTTAGAGTTGTCATATAAGTAAACCAAATGTCATTTCTAACCATACCCATTCCACAACATTCACACATTTGAATCAAACTTGTAAAACGAACTGTGCATGCTTCTATTCTTTTTTTAAGCTGATTCTTTGATTCTAAGCTTATTTTTGAATTCTAATGACACGGATACGATTATATGTGTTAGGGTTGTCATATAAGTAAACCAAATGTCATTTCTAACCACACTCATTCCACAACATTCACACATTTGAATCAAACTTGTAAAACGAACTGTGCATGCTTCTATTCTTTTTTTAAGCTTAGTCTTTAATTCTAAGCTTATTCTTGAATTCTAATGACACGGAAACGATTATATGTGTTAGGGTTGTCATATAAGTAAACCAAATGTCATTTCTAACCGCACTCATTCCATAACATTCACACATTTGAATCAAACTTGTAAAACGAACTGTGCGTGCTTATATTCTACTTTTAAGCTTATTCTTTGATTCGAATCTTATTTTTGAATTCTAATGACACGGAGACGATTATATGTGTTAGGGTTGTTATATAAGTAAACCAAATGTCATTTCTAACCACACTCATTCCACAACATTCACACATTTGAATGAAACTTGTAAAACGAATTGTGCATGCTTCGATTCTACTTTTAAGCTTATTCTTTAATTCTAAGCTTATTTTTGAATTCTAATGACACGGAGACGATTATATGTGTTAGAGTTGTCATATAAGTAAATCAAATGTCATTTCTAACCATACTCATTCCACAACATTCACACATTTAAATCAAACTTGTAAAACGAACTGTGCATGCTTCTAACCTTTTTTTAAGCTTATTCTTTGACTCTAAGCTTATTTTTGAATTCTTAATGACACGAAGACGATTATATGTGTTAGGGTTGTCATATAAGTAAACCAAATGTCATTTCTAACCACACAATTCCACAACATTCACACATTTGAATCAAACTTGTAAAACGAACTGTGCATGCTTCTATTCTACTTTTAAGCCTATTCTTTAATTCTGAGCTTATTTTTGAATTCTAATGACACAGAGACGATTAATTGTGTTAGGGTTGTCATATAAGTAAACCAAATATCATTTCTATCCACACTCATTCCACAACATTCACACATTTGAATCAAACTTGTAAAACGAACTGTGCATGCTTCTATTCTACTTTTAAGCTTATTCTTTAATTCTAAGCTTATTTTTGAATTCTAATGACACGGAGACGATTATATGTGTTAGGGTTGTCATATAAGTATACCAAATGTCATTTCTAACCACAATCATTCCACAACATTCACACATTTGAATCAAACTTTTAAAACGAATCGTGCATGCTTCTATTCTTTTTTTAAGCTTAGTCTTTAATTCTAAGCTTATTCTTGAATTCTAATGACACGGAGACGATTATATGTGTTAGGGTTGTCATATAAGTAAACCAAATGTCATTTCTAACCGCACTCATTCCATAACATTCACACATTTGAATCAAACTTGTAAAACGAACTGTGCGTGCTTATATTCTACTTTTAAGCTTATTCTTTGATTCTAAGCTTATTTTTGAATTCTAATGACACGGAGACGATTATATGTGTTAGGGTTGTTATATAAGTAAACCAAATGTCATTTCTAACCACACTCATTCCACAACATTCACACATTTGAATCAAACTTGTAAAACGAATTGTGCATGCTTCGATTCTACTTTTAAGCTTATTCTTTAATTCTAAGCTTATTTTTGAATTCTAATTACACGGAGACGATTATATGTGTTAGAGTTGTCATATAAGTAAATAAAATGTCATTTCTAACCATACTCATTCCACAACATTCACACATTTAAATCAAACTTGTAAAACGAACTGTCCATGCTTCTAATCTTTTTTTAAGCTTATTCTTTGACTCTAAGCTTATTTTTGAATTCTAATGACACGAAGACGATTATATGTGTTAGGGTTGTCATATAAGTAAACCAAATGTCATTTCTAACCACACTCATTCCACAACATTCACACATTTGAATCAAACTTGTAAAACGAACTGTGCATGCTTCTATTCTACTTTTAAGCCTATTCTTTAATTCTAAGCTTATTTTTGAATTCTAATGACACAGAGACGATTAATTGTGTTAGGGTTGTCATATAAGTAAACCAAATATCATTTCTATCCACACTCATTCCACAACATTCACACATTTGAATCAAACTTGTAAAACGAACTGTGCATGCTTCTATTCTAATTTTAAGCTTATTCTTTAATTCTAAGCTTATTTTTGAATTCTAATGACACGGAGACGATTATATGTGTCATATAAGTATACCAAATGTCATTTCTAACCACAATCATTCCACAACATTCACACATTTGAATCAAACTTTTAAAACGAATCGTGCATGCTTCTATTCTACTTTTAAGCTTATTCTTTAATTCTAAGCTTATTTTTGAATTCTAATGACACGGAGACGATTACATGTTTTAGAGTTGTCATATAAGTAAACCAAATGTCATTTCTAACCACACTCATTCCACAACATTCACACATTTGAATCAAACTTGTAAAACGAACTATGCATGCTTCTATTCTACTTTTAACCTTATTCTTTAATTCTAAGCTTGTTTTTGAATTCTAATGACCCGGAGACGATTATTTGTGTTAGGGTTGTCATATAAGTAAACCAAATATCATTTCAAACCACACTCATTCCACAACATTCTCACATTTGAATCAAACTTGCAAAACGAACTGTGCATGCTTCTATTCTACTTTTAAGCTTATTCTTTAATTCTAAACTTATTTTTGAATTCTAATGACACAGAAACGATTATTTGTGTTAGGGTTGTCATATAAATAAACCAAATGTCATTTCTAACCACACTCATTCCACAACATTCACACATTTGAATCAAACTTGTAAAACGAACTGTGCATGCTTCTATTCTACTTTTAAGCCTATTCTTTAATTCTGAGCTTATTTTTGAATTCTAATGACACAGAGACGATTAATTGTGTTAGGGTTGTCATATAAGTAAACCAAATATCATTTCTATCCAAACTCATTCCACAACATTCACACATTTGAATCAAACTTGTAAAACGAACTGTGCATGCTTCTATTCTACTTTTAAGCTTATTCTTTAATTCTAAGCTTATTTTTGAATTCTAATGACACGGAGACGATTATATGTGTTAGGGTTGTCATATAAGTATACCAAATGTCATTTCTAACCACAATCATTCCACAACATTCACACATTTGAATCAAACTTTTAAAACGAATCGTGCATGCTTCTATTCTTTTTTTAAGCTTAGTCTTTAATTCTAAGCTTATTCTTGAATTCTAATGACACGGAGACGATTATATGTGTTAGGGTTGTCATATAAGTAAACCAAATGTCATTTCTAACCGCACTCATTCCATAACATTCACACATTTGAATCAAACTTGTAAAACGAACTGTGCGTGCTTATATTCTACTTTTAAGCTTATTCTTTGATTCTAAGCTTATTTTTGAATTCTAATGACACGGAGACGATTATATGTGTTAGGGTTGTTATATAAGTAAACCAAATGTCATTTCTAACCACACTCATTCCACAACATTCACACATTTGAATCAAACTTGTAAAACGAATTGTGCATGCTTCGATTCTACTTTTAAGCTTATTCTTTAATTCTAAGCTTATTTTTGAATTCTAATGACACGGAGACGATTATATGTGTTAGAGTTGTCATATAAGTAAATAAAATGTCATTTCTAACCATACTCATTCCACAACATTCACACATTTAAATCAAACTTGTAAAACGAACTGTCCATGCTTCTAATCTTTTTTTAAGCTTATTCTTTGACTCTAAGCTTATTTTTGAATTCTAATGACACGAAGACGATTATATGTGTTAGGGTTGTCATATAAGTAAACCAAATGTCATTTCCAACCACACTCATTCCACAACATTCACACATTTGAATCAAACTTGTAAAACGAACTGTGCATGCTTCTATTCTACTTTTTAGCCTATTCTTTAATTCTAAGCTTATTTTTGAATTCTAATGACACAGAGACGATTAATTGTGTTAGGGTTGTCATATAAGTAAACCAAATATCATTTCTATCCAAACTCATTCCACAACATTCACACATTTGAATCAAACTTGTAAAACGAATTGTGCATGCTTCGATTCTACTTTTAAGCTTATTCTTTAATTCTAAGCTTATTTTTGAATTCTAATGACACGGAGACGATTATATGTGTTAGAGTTGTCATATAAGTAAATCAAATGTCATTTCTAACCATACTCATTCCACAACATTCACACATTTAAATCAAACTTGTAAAACGAACTGTGCATGCTTCTAACCTTTTTTTAAGCTTATTCTTTGACTCTAAGCTTATTTTTGAATTCTTAATGACACGAAGACGATTATATGTGTTAGGGTTGTCATATAAGTAAACCAAATGTCATTTCTAACCACACAATTCCACAACATTCACACATTTGAATCAAACTTGTAAAACGAACTGTGCATGCTTCTATTCTACTTTTAAGCCTATTCTTTAATTCTGAGCTTATTTTTGAATTCTAATGACACAGAGACGATTAATTGTGTTAGGGTTGTCATATAAGTAAACCAAATATCATTTCTATCCACACTCATTCCACAACATTCACACATTTGAATCAAACTTGTAAAACGAACTGTGCATGCTTCTATTCTACTTTTAAGCTTATTCTTTAATTCTAAGCTTATTTTTGAATTCTAATGACACGGAGACGATTATATGTGTTAGGGTTGTCATATAAGTATACCAAATGTCATTTCTAACCACAATCATTCCACAACATTCACACATTTGAATGAAACTTGTAAAACGAATTGTGCATGCTTCGATTCTACTTTTAAGCTTATTCTTTAATTCTAAGCTTATTTTTGAATTCTAATGACACGGAGACGATTATATGTGTTAGAGTTGTCATATAAGTAAATCAAATGTCATTTCTAACCATACTCATTCCACAACATTCACACATTTAAATCAAACTTGTAAAACGAACTGTGCATGCTTCTAACCTTTTTTTAAGCTTATTCTTTGACTCTAAGCTTATTTTTGAATTCTTAATGACACGAAGACGATTATATGTGTTAGGGTTGTCATATAAGTAAACCAAATGTCATTTCTAACCACACAATTCCACAACATTCACACATTTGAATCAAACTTGTAAAACGAACTGTGCATGCTTCTATTCTACTTTTAAGCCTATTCTTTAATTCTGAGCTTATTTTTGAATTCTAATGACACAGAGACGATTAATTTTGTTAGGGTTGTCATATAAGTAAACCAAATATCATTTCTATCCACACTCATTCCACAACATTCACACATTTGAATCAAACTTGTAAAACGAACTGTGCATGCTTCTATTCTACTTTTAAGCTTATTCTTTAATTCTAAGCTTATTTTTGAATTCTAATGACACGGAGACGATTATATGTGTTAGGGTTGTCATATAAGTATACCAAATGTCATTTCTAACCACAATCATTCCACAACATTCACACATTTGAATCAAACTTTTAAAACGAATCGTGCATGCTTCTATTCTTTTTTTAAGCTTAGTCTTTAATTCTAAGCTTATTCTTGAATTCTAATGACACGGAGACGATTATATGTGTTAGGGTTGTCATATAAGTAAACCAAATGTCATTTCTAACCGCACTCATTCCATAACATTCACACATTTGAATCAAACTTGTAAAACGAACTGTGCGTGCTTATATTCTACTTTTAAGCTTATTCTTTGATTCTAAGCTTATTTTTGAATTCTAATGACACGGAGACGATTATATGTGTTAGGGTTGTTATATAAGTAAACCAAATGTCATTTCTAACCACACTCATTCCACAACATTCACACATTTGAATCAAACTTGTAAAACGAATTGTGCATGCTTCGATTCTACTTTTAAGCTTATTCTTTAATTCTAAGCTTATTTTTGAATTCTAATTACACGGAGACGATTATATGTGTTAGAGTTGTCATATAAGTATACCAAATGTCATTTCTAACCACAATCATTCCACAACATTCACACATTTGAATGAAACTTGTAAAACGAATTGTGCATGCTTCGATTCTACTTTTAAGCTTATTCTTTAATTCTAAGCTTATTTTTGAATTCTAATGACACGGAGACGATTATATGTGTTAGAGTTGTCATATAAGTAAATCAAATGTCATTTCTAACCATACTCATTCCACAACATTCACACATTTAAATCAAACTTGTAAAACGAACTGTGCATGCTTCTAACCTTTTTTTAAGCTTATTCTTTGACTCTAAGCTTATTTTTGAATTCTTAATGACACGAAGACGATTATATGTGTTAGGGTTGTCATATAAGTAAACCAAATGTCATTTCTAACCACACAATTCCACAACATTCACACATTTGAATCAAACTTGTAAAACGAACTGTGCATGCTTCTATTCTACTTTTAAGCCTATTCTTTAATTCTGAGCTTATTTTTGAATTCTAATGACACAGAGACGATTAATTGTGTTAGGGTTGTCATATAAGTAAACCAAATATCATTTCTATCCACACTCATTCCACAACATTCACACATTTGAATCAAACTTGTAAAACGAACTGTGCATGCTTCTATTCTACTTTTAAGCTTATTCTTTAATTCTAAGCTTATTTTTGAATTCTAATGACACGGAGACGATTATATGTGTTAGGGTTGTCATATAAGTATACCAAATGTCATTTCTAACCACAATCATTCCACAACATTCACACATTTGAATGAAACTTGTAAAACGAATTGTGCATGCTTCGATTCTACTTTTAAGCTTATTCTTTAATTCTAAGCTTATTTTTGAATTCTAATGACACGGAGACGATTATATGTGTTAGAGTTGTCATATAAGTAAATCAAATGTCATTTCTAACCATACTCATTCCACAACATTCACACATTTAAATCAAACTTGTAAAACGAACTGTGCATGCTTCTAACCTTTTTTTAAGCTTATTCTTTGACTCTAAGCTTATTTTTGAATTCTTAATGACACGAAGACGATTATATGTGTTAGGGTTGTCATATAAGTAAACCAAATGTCATTTCTAACCACACAATTCCACAACATTCACACATTTGAATCAAACTTGTAAAACGAACTGTGCATGCTTCTATTCTACTTTTAAGCCTATTCTTTAATTCTGAGCTTATTTTTGAATTCTAATGACACAGAGACGATTAATTTTGTTAGGGTTGTCATATAAGTAAACCAAATATCATTTCTATCCACACTCATTCCACAACATTCACACATTTGAATCAAACTTGTAAAACGAACTGTGCATGCTTCTATTCTACTTTTAAGCTTATTCTTTAATTCTAAGCTTATTTTTGAATTCTAATGACACGGAGACGATTATATGTGTTAGGGTTGTCATATAAGTATACCAAATGTCATTTCTAACCACAATCATTCCACAACATTCACACATTTGAATCAAACTTTTAAAACGAATCGTGCATGCTTCTATTCTTTTTTTAAGCTTAGTCTTTAATTCTAAGCTTATTCTTGAATTCTAATGACACGGAGACGATTATATGTGTTAGGGTTGTCATATAAGTAAACCAAATGTCATTTCTAACCGCACTCATTCCATAACATTCACACATTTGAATCAAACTTGTAAAACGAACTGTGCGTGCTTATATTCTACTTTTAAGCTTATTCTTTGATTCTAAGCTTATTTTTGAATTCTAATGACACGGAGACGATTATATGTGTTAGGGTTGTTATATAAGTAAACCAAATGTCATTTCTAACCACACTCATTCCACAACATTCACACATTTGAATCAAACTTGTAAAACGAATTGTGCATGCTTCGATTCTACTTTTAAGCTTATTCTTTAATTCTAAGCTTATTTTTGAATTCTAATTACACGGAGACGATTATATGTGTTAGAGTTGTCATATAAGTAAATAAAATGTCATTTCTAACCATACTCATTCCACAACATTCACACATTTAAATCAAACTTGTAAAACGAACTGTCCATGCTTCTAATCTTTTTTTAAGCTTATTCTTTGACTCTAAGCTTATTTTTGAATTCTAATGACACGAAGACGATTATATGTGTTAGGGTTGTCATATAAGTAAACCAAATGTCATTTCTAACCACACTCATTCCACAACATTCACACATTTGAATCAAACTTGTAAAACGAACTGTGCATGCTTCTATTCTACTTTTAAGCCTATTCTTTAATTCTAAGCTTATTTTTGAATTCTAATGACACAGAGACGATTAATTGTGTTAGGGTTGTCATATAAGTAAACCAAATATCATTTCTATCCACACTCATTCCACAACATTCACACATTTGAATCAAACTTGTAAAACGAACTGTGCATGCTTCTATTCTAATTTTAAGCTTATTCTTTAATTCTAAGCTTATTTTTGAATTCTAATGACACGGAGACGATTATATGTGTCATATAAGTATACCAAATGTCATTTCTAACCACAATCATTCCACAACATTCACACATTTGAATCAAACTTTTAAAACGAATCGTGCATGCTTCTATTCTACTTTTAAGCTTATTCTTTAATTCTAAGCTTATTTTTGAATTCTAATGACACGGAGACGATTACATGTTTTAGAGTTGTCATATAAGTAAACCAAATGTCATTTCTAACCACACTCATTCCACAACATTCACACATTTGAATCAAACTTGTAAAACGAACTATGCATGCTTCTATTCTACTTTTAACCTTATTCTTTAATTCTAAGCTTGTTTTTGAATTCTAATGACCCGGAGACGATTATTTGTGTTAGGGTTGTCATATAAGTAAACCAAATATCATTTCAAACCACACTCATTCCACAACATTCTCACATTTGAATCAAACTTGCAAAACGAACTGTGCATGCTTCTATTCTACTTTTAAGCTTATTCTTTAATTCTAAACTTATTTTTGAATTCTAATGACACAGAAACGATTATTTGTGTTAGGGTTGTCATATAAATAAACCAAATGTCATTTCTAACCACACTCATTCCACAACATTCACACATTTGAATCAAACTTGTAAAACGAACTGTGCATGCTTCTATTCTACTTTTAAGCCTATTCTTTAATTCTGAGCTTATTTTTGAATTCTAATGACACAGAGACGATTAATTGTGTTAGGGTTGTCATATAAGTAAACCAAATATCATTTCTATCCAAACTCATTCCACAACATTCACACATTTGAATCAAACTTGTAAAACGAACTGTGCATGCTTCTATTCTACTTTTAAGCTTATTCTTTAATTCTAAGCTTATTTTTGAATTCTAATGACACGGAGACGATTATATGTGTTAGGGTTGTCATATAAGTATACCAAATGTCATTTCTAACCACAATCATTCCACAACATTCACACATTTGAATCAAACTTTTAAAACGAATCGTGCATGCTTCTATTCTTTTTTTAAGCTTAGTCTTTAATTCTAAGCTTATTCTTGAATTCTAATGACACGGAGACGATTATATGTGTTAGGGTTGTCATATAAGTAAACCAAATGTCATTTCTAACCGCACTCATTCCATAACATTCACACATTTGAATCAAACTTGTAAAACGAACTGTGCGTGCTTATATTCTACTTTTAAGCTTATTCTTTGATTCTAAGCTTATTTTTGAATTCTAATGACACGGAGACGATTATATGTGTTAGGGTTGTTATATAAGTAAACCAAATGTCATTTCTAACCACACTCATTCCACAACATTCACACATTTGAATCAAACTTGTAAAACGAATTGTGCATGCTTCGATTCTACTTTTAAGCTTATTCTTTAATTCTAAGCTTATTTTTGAATTCTAATGACACGGAGACGATTATATGTGTTAGAGTTGTCATATAAGTAAATAAAATGTCATTTCTAACCATACTCATTCCACAACATTCACACATTTAAATCAAACTTGTAAAACGAACTGTCCATGCTTCTAATCTTTTTTTAAGCTTATTCTTTGACTCTAAGCTTATTTTTGAATTCTAATGACACGAAGACGATTATATGTGTTAGGGTTGTCATATAAGTAAACCAAATGTCATTTCCAACCACACTCATTCCACAACATTCACACATTTGAATCAAACTTGTAAAACGAACTGTGCATGCTTCTATTCTACTTTTTAGCCTATTCTTTAATTCTAAGCTTATTTTTGAATTCTAATGACACAGAGACGATTAATTGTGTTAGGGTTGTCATATAAGTAAACCAAATATCATTTCTATCCAAACTCATTCCACAACATTCACACATTTGAATCAAACTTGTAAAACGAACTGTGCATGCTTCTATTCTACTTTTAAGCTTATTCTTTAATTCTAAGCTTATTTTTGAATTCTAATGACACGGAGACGATTATATGTGTTAGGGTTGTCATATAAGTATACCAAATGTCATTTCTAACCACAATCATTCCACAACATTCACACATTTGAATCAAACTTTTAAAACGAATCGTGCATGCTTCTATTCTTTTTTTAAGCTTAGTCTTTAATTCTAAGCTTATTCTTGAATTCTAATGACACGGAGACGATTATATGTGTTAGGGTTGTCATATAAGTAAACCAAATGTCATTTCTAACCGCACTCATTCCATAACATTCACACATTTGAATCAAACTTGTAAAACGAACTGTGCGTGCTTATATTCTACTTTTAAGCTTATTCTTTGATTCTAAGCTTATTTTTGAATTCTAATGACACGGAGACGATTATATGTGTTAGGGTTGTTATATAAGTAAACCAAATGTCATTTCTAACCACACTCATTCCACAACATTCACACATTTGAATCAAACTTGTAAAACGAATTGTGCATGCTTCGATTCTACTTTTAAGCTTATTCTTTAATTCTAAGCTTATTTTTGAATTCTAATGACACGGAGACGATTATATGTGTTAGAGTTGTCATATAAGTAAATAAAATGTCATTTCTAACCATACTCATTCCACAACATTCACACATTTAAATCAAACTTGTAAAACGAACTGTCCATGCTTCTAATCTTTTTTTAAGCTTATTCTTTGACTCTAAGCTTATTTTTGAATTCTAATGACACGAAGACGATTATATGTGTTAGGGTTGTCATATAAGTAAACCAAATGTCATTTCCAACCACACTCATTCCACAACATTCACACATTTGAATCAAACTTGTAAAACGAACTGTGCATGCTTCTATTCTACTTTTAAGCCTATTCTTTAATTCTAAGCTTATTTTTGAATTCTAATGACACAGAGACGATTAATTGTGTTAGGGTTGTCATATAAGTAAACCAAATATCATTTCTATCCACACTCATTCCAAAACATTCACACATTTGAATCAAACTTGTAAAACGAACTGTGCATGCTTCTATTCTACTTTTAAGCTTATTCTTTAATTCTAAGCTTATTTTTGAATTCTAATGACACGGAGACGATTATATGTGTCATATAAGTATACCAAATGTCATTTCTAACCACAATCATTCCACAACATTCACACATTTGAATCAAACTTTTAAAACGAATCGTGCATGCTTCTATTCTACTTTTAAGCTTATTCTTTAATTCTAAGCTTATTTTTGAATTCTAATGACACGGAGACGATTACATGTTTTAGAGTTGTCATATAAGTAAACCAAATGTCATTTCTAACCACACTCATTCCACAACATTCACACATTTGAATCAAACTTGTAAAACGAACTATGCATGCTTCTATTCTACTTTTAACCTTATTCCTTAATTCTAAGCTTGTTTTTGAATTCTAATGACCCGGAGACGATTATTTGTGTTAGGGTTGTCATATAAGTAAACCAAATATCATTTCTATCCAAACTCATTCCACAACATTCACACATTTGAATCAAACTTGTAAAACGAACTGTGCATGCTTCTATTCTACTTTTAAGCTTATTCTTTAATTCTAAGCTTATTTTTGAATTCTAATGACACGGAGACGATTATATGTGTTAGGGTTGTCATATAAGTATACCAAATGTCATTTCTAACCACAATCATTCCACAACATTCACACATTTGAATCAAACTTTTAAAACGAATCGTGCATGTTTCTATTCTTTTTTTAAGCTTAGTCTTTAATTCTAAGCTTATTCTTGAATTCTAATGACACGGAGACGATTATATGTGTTAGGGTTGTCATATAAGTAAACCAAATGTCATTTCTAACCGCACTCATTCCATAACATTCACACATTTGAATCAAACTTGTAAAACGAACTGTGCGTGCTTATATTCTACTTTTAAGCTTATTCTTTGATTCTAAGCTTATTTTTGAATTCTAATGACACGGAGACGATTATATGTGTTAGGGTTGTTATATAAGTAAACCAAATGTCATTTCTAACCACACTCATTCCACAACATTCACACATTTGAATCAAACTTGTAAAACGAATTGTGCATGCTTCGATTCTACTTTTAAGCTTATTCTTTAATTCTAAGCTTATTTTTGAATTCTAATGACACGGAGACGATTATATGTGTTAGAGTTGTCATATAAGTAAATAAAATGTCATTTCTAACCATACTCATTCCACAACATTCACACATTTAAATCAAACTTGTAAAACGAACTGTCCATGCTTCTAATCTTTTTTTAAGCTTATTCTTTGACTCTAAGCTTATTTTTGAATTCTAATGACACGAAGACGATTATATGTGTTAGGGTTGTCATATAAGTAAACCAAATGTCATTTCCAACCACACTCATTCCACAACATTCACACATTTGAATCAAACTTGTAAAACGAACTGTGCATGCTTCTATTCTACTTTTAAGCCTATTCTTTAATTCTAAGCTTATTTTTGAATTCTAATGACACAGAGACGATTAATTGTGTTAGGGTTGTCATATAAGTAAACCAAATATAATTTCTATCCACACTCATTCCAAAACATTCACACATTTGAATCAAACTTGTAAAACGAACTGTGCATGCTTCTATTCTACTTTTAAGCCTATTCTTTAATTCTAAGCTTATTTTTGAATTCTAATGACACAGAGACGATTAATTGTGTTAGGGTTGTCATATAAGTAAACCAAATATAATTTCTATCCACACTCATTCCAAAACATTCACACATTTGAATCAAACTTGTAAAACGAACTGTGCATGCTTCTATTCTACTTTTAAGCTTATTCTTTAATTCTAAGCTTATTTTTGAATTCTAATGACACGGAGACGATTATATGTGTCATATAAGTAAACCAATTATCATTTCAAACCACACTCATTCCACAACATTCTCACATTTGAATCAAACTTGCAAAACGAACTGTGCAGGCTTCTATTCTACTTTTAAGCTTATTCTTTAATTCTAAACTTATTTTTGAATTCTAATGACACAGAAACGATTATTTGTGTTAGGGTTGTCATATAAATAAACCAAATGTCATTTCTAACCACACTCATTCCACAACATTCACACATTTGAATCAAACTTGTAAAACGAACTGTGCATGCTTCTATTCTACTTTTAAGCTTATTCTTGAATTCTAAGCTTATTTTTGAATTCTAATGACACCGAGACGATTCTATGTGTTAGAGTTGTCATATAAGTAAACCAAATGTCATTTCTAACCATACCCATTCCACAACATTCACACATTTGAATCAAACTTGTAAAACAAACTGTGCATGCTTCTATTCTTTTTTTAAGCTGATTCTTTGATTCTAAGCTTATTTTTGAATTCTAATGCCACGGAGACGATTATATGTGTTAGGGTTGTCATATAAGTAAACCAAATGTCATTTCTAACCACACTCATTCCACAACATTCACACATTTGAATCCAACTTGTAAAACGAACTGTGCATGCTTCTATTCTACTTTTAAGCATATTCTTTAATTCTAAGCTTATTCTTGAATTCTAATGACACGGAGACGATTATATGTGTTAGGGTTGTCATGTAAGTAAACAAAATGTCATTTCTAACCACACTCATTCCACAATATTCACACATTTGAATCAAACTTGTAAAACGAACTGTGCATGCTTCTATTCTACTTTTAAGTTATTCTTCGATTCTAAGCTTATTCTTGAATTCTAATGACATGGAGATGATTATATGTGTTAGGGTTGTCATATAAGTAAACCAAATGTCATTTCTAACCACACTCATTCCATAACATTCACACATTTGAATCAAACTTGTAAAACGAACTGTGCATGCTTCTATTCTACTTTTAAGCATATTCTTTAATTCAAAGTTATTCTTGAATTCTAATGACACGGAGACGATTATATGTGTTAGGGTTGTCATAAAAGTAAACCAAATGTCATTTCTAACCACACTCATTCCACAACATTCACACATTTGAATCAAACTTGTAAAACAAACTATGCGTGCTTCTATTCTACTTTTAAGCTTATTCTTTAATTCTAAGCTTATTCTTGAATTCTATTGACATGGAGATGATTATATGTGTTAGGGTTGTCATATAAGTAAACCAAATGTCATTTCTAACCACACTCATTCCACAACATTCACACATTTGAATCAAACTTGTAAAACGAACTGTGCATGCTTCAATTCTACTTTTAAGCTTATTCTTTAATTCTAAGCTTATTTTTGAATTCTAATGACACGGAGACGATTATATGTGTTAGAGTTGTCATATAAGTAAACCAAATGTCATTTCTAACCACACTCATTCCACAACATTCCCACATTTGAATCAAACTTGTAAAACGAACTGTGCATGCTTCAATTCTACTTTTAAGATTATTCTTGAATTCTAAGCTTATTTTTGAATTCTAATGACACGGAGACGATTATATGTGTTGGAGTTGTCATATAAATAAACCAAATGTCATTTCTAACCACACTCATTCCACAACATTCCCACATTTGAATCAAACTTGTAAAACGAACTGTGCATGGTTCAATTCTACTTTTAAGATTATTCTTGAATTCTAAGCTTATTTTTGAATTCTAATGACACGGAGACGATTATATGTGTTGGAGTTGTCATATAAATAAACCAAATGTCATTTCTAACCACACTCATTCCACATCATTCACACATTTGAATCAAACTTGTAAAACGAACTGTGCATGCTTCTATTCTACTTTTAAGCATATTCTTTAATTCTAAGCTTATTCTTGAATTCTAATGACACGGAGACGATTGTATGTGTTAGGGTTGTCATGTAAGTAAACAAAATGTCATTTCTAACCACACTCATTCCACAACATTCACACATTTGAATAAACCTTGTAAAATGAACTGTGCATGCTTCTAAGCTTATTTTTGAATTCTAATGACACGGAGAGGATTATATGTGTTAGGCTTGTCGTATAAGTAAACCAAATGTCATTTCTAATCACACTCATTAAACAACATTCACACATTTGAATCAAACTTGTAAAACGAACTGTGCATGCTTCTATTCTACTTTAAAGCTTATTCGTTGATTCTAAGCATATTTTTCAATTCTAATGACACGGAGACGATTATATGTGTTAGGGTTGTCATATAAGTAAATAAAAAGTCATTTCAAACTACACACATTCCACAACATTCGCACATTTGAATCAAACTTGTAAAACGATCTGTGCATGCTTCTATTCTACTTTTAAGCTTATTCTTCGATTCTAAGCTTATTTTTGAACTCTAATGACACGGAGATGATTATATGTGTTAGGGTTGTCGTATAAGTAAACCAAATGTCATTTCTAACCACACTCATTCCACATCATTCACACATTTGAATCAAACTTGTAAAACGAACTGTGCATGCTTCTATTATTTTTTTAAGCTTAATCTTTAATTCTAAGCTTATTCTTGAATTCTAATGACACGGAGACGATTATATGTGTTAGGGTTGCCATATAAGTAAACTAAATGTCATTTCTAACCACACTCATTCCACAACATTCGCACATTTGAATTAAACTTGTAAAACGAACTGTGCATGCTTCTATTCTACTTTTAAGATTATTCTTTAATTTTAAGCTTATTTTTGAATTCTAATGACACGGAGACGATTATTTGTGTTAGGGTTGTCGTATAAGTAAACCAAATGTCATTTCTAACCACGCTTATTCCACAACATTCACACATTTGAATCAAACTTGTAAAACGAACTGTGCATTCTTCTATTCTACTTTTAAGTTTATTCTTTGATTCTAAGCTTATTTTTGAATTCTAATGACACGGAGACGATTATATGTGTTAGGGTTTTCGTATAAGTGAACCAAATGTCATTTCTAACCACACTCATTGCACAACATTCACACATTTGAATCAAACTTGTAAAACAAACTATGCATGCTTCTATTCTAGTTTTAAGCTTATTCTGTAATTCTAAACTTATTCTTGAATTCTAATGACAAAGAGATGATTATATGTGTTAGGGTTGTCATATAAGTAAACCAAATGTCATTTCTAACCACACTCATTCCACAACATTCACACATTTGAATCAAACTTGTAAAACGAACTGTGCATGCTTCTATTCTACTTTTAAGATTATTCTTTAATTCTAAGCTTATTTTGGAATTCTAATGACACGGAGACGATTATATGTGTTAGGGTTTTCATATAAGTGAACCAAATGTCATTTCTAACCACACTCATTGCACAACATTCACACATTTGAATCAAACTTGTAAACCAAACTATGCATACTTCTATTCTACTTTTAAGCTTATTCTTTAATTCTAATCTTATTTTTGAATTCTAATGACACGGAGACGATTATATGAGTTAGGGTGGTCATATAAGTAAACCAAATGTCATTTCCAACCACACTCATTCCACAACATTCCCACATTTGAATCAAACTTGTAAAACGAACTGTGCATGCTTCAATTCTACTTTTAAGATTATTCTTGAATTCTAAGCTTATTTTTGAATTCTAATGACACGGAGACGATTATATGTGTTGGAGTTGTCATATAAATAAACCAAATGTCATTTCTAACCACACTCATTCCACAACATTCACACATTTGAATCAAACTTGTAAAACGAACTGTGCATGCTTCTATTCTACTTTTAAGCATATTCTTTAATTCTAAGCTTATTCTTGAATTCTAATGACACGGAGACGATTGTATGTGTTAGGGTTGTCATGTAAGTAAACAAAATGTCATTTCTAACCACACTCATTCCACAACATTCACACATTTGAATAAACCTTGTAAAATGAACTGTGCATGCTTCTATTGTTTTTTTAAGCTTAATCTTTAATTCTAAGCTTATTCTTGAATTCTAATAACACGGAGACGATTATATGTGTTAGAGTTGTCATATAAGTAAACCAAATGTCATTTCTAACCACACTCATTCCACAACATTCACACATTTGAATCAAACTTGTAAAACGAACTGTGCATGCTTCTATTCTACTTTTAAGTTATTTTTCGATTCTAAGCTTATTTTTGAATTCTAATGACACGGAGAGGATTATATGTGTTAGGCTTGTCGTATAAGTAAACCAAATGTCATTTCTAATCACACTCATTAAACAACATTCACACATTTGAATCAAACTTGTAAAACGAACTGTGCATGCTTCTATTCTACTTTAAAGCTTATTCGTTGATTCTAAGCATATTTTTCAATTCTAATGACACGGAGACGATTATATGTGTTAGGGTTGTCATATAAGTAAATAAAAAGTCATTTCAAACTACACACATTCCACAACATTCGCACATTTGAATCAAACTTGTAAAACGATCTGTGCATGCTTCTATTCTACTTTTAAGCTTATTCTTCGATTCTAAGCTTATTTTTGAACTCTAATGACACGGAGATGATTATATGTGTTAGGGTTGTCGTATAAGTAAACCAAATGTCATTTCTAACCACACTCATTCCACATCATTCACACATTTGAATCAAACTTGTAAAACGAACTGTGCATGCTTCTATTATTTTTTTAAGCTTAATCTTTAATTCTAAGCTTATTCTTGAATTCTAATGACACGGAGACGATTATATGTGTTAGGGTTGCCATATAAGTAAACTAAATGTCATTTCTAACCACACTCATTCCACAACATTCGCACATTTGAATTAAACTTGTAAAACGAACTGTGCATGCTTCTATTCTACTTTTAAGATTATTCTTTAATTTTAAGCTTATTTTTGAATTCTAATGACACGGAGACGATTATTTGTGTTAGGGTTGTCGTATAAGTAAACCAAATGTCATTTCTAACCACGCTTATTCCACAACATTCACACATTTGAATCAAACTTGTAAAACGAACTGTGCATTCTTCTATTCTACTTTTAAGTTTATTCTTTGATTCTAAGCTTATTTTTGAATTCTAATGACACGGAGACGATTATATGTGTTAGGGTTTTCGTATAAGTGAACCAAATGTCATTTCTAACCACACTCATTGCACAACATTCACACATTTGAATCAAACTTGTAAAACAAACTATGCATGCTTCTATTCTAGTTTTAAGCTTATTCTGTAATTCTAAACTTATTCTTGAATTCTAATGACAAAGAGATGATTATATGTGTTAGGGTTGTCATATAAGTAAACCAAATGTCATTTCTAACCACACTCATTCCACAACATTCACACATTTGAATCAAACTTGTAAAACGAACTGTGCATGCTTCTATTCTACTTTTAAGATTATTCTTTAATTCTAAGCTTATTTTGGAATTCTAATGACACGGAGACGATTATATGTGTTAGGGTTTTCATATAAGTGAACCAAATGTCATTTCTAACCACACTCATTGCACAACATTCACACATTTGAATCAAACTTGTAAAACAAACTATGCATACTTCTATTCTACTTTTAAGCTTATTCTTTAATTCTAATCTTATTTTTGAATTCTAATGACACGGAGACGATTATATGAGTTAGGGTGGTCATATAAGTAAACCAAATGTCATTTCCAACCACACTCATTCCACAACATTCCCACATTTGAATCAAACTTGTAAAACGAACTGTGCATGCTTCAATTCTACTTTTAAGATTATTCTTTAATTCTAAGCTTATTTTTGAATTCTAATGACACAGAGACGATTAAATGTGTTGGAGTTGTTATATAAGTAAACCAAATGTCATTTCTAACCACACTCATTCCACAACATTCACACATTTGAATCAAACTTGTAAAACGAACTGTGCATGCTTCTATTCTAGTTTTAAGCATATTCTTTAATTCTAAGCTTATTCTTGAATTCTAATGACACGGAGATGATTATATGTGTTAGGGTTGTCATATAAGTAAACCAAATGTCATTTCTAACCACACTCATTCCACAACATTCCCACTTTTGAATCAATCTTGTAAAACGAACTGTGCATGCTTCTATTTTGCTTTTAAGCTTATTCTTTAATTCTAAGCTTATTTTTGAATTCTAATGACACGAAGACGATTATATGTGTTAGGATTGTCATATAATTAAACCAAATGTCATTTTAAACCACACTTATTCCACAACATTCACACATTTGAATAAAACTTGTAAAACGAACTGTACATGCTTCAATTCTACTTTTAAGATTATTCTTTAATTCTAAGCTTATTTTTGAATTCTAATGACACGGAGACGATTATTTGTGTTAGGGTTGTCGTATAAGTAAACCAAATGTCATTTCTAACCACGCTTATTCCACAACATTCACACATTTGAATCAAACTTGTAAAACGAACTGTGCATTCTTCTATTCTACTTTTAAGTTTATTCTTTGATTCTAAGCTTATTTTTGAATTCTAATGACACGGAGACGATTATATGTGTTAGGGTTTTCGTATAAGTGAACCAAATGTCATTTCTAAAAACACTCATTCCACAACATTCACACATTTGAATCAAACTTGTAAAACGAACTGTCCATGCTTCTAATCTTTTTTTAAGCTTATTCTTTGACTCTAAGCTTATTTTTGAATTCTAATGACACGAAGACGATTATATGTGTTAGGGTTGTCATATAAGTAAACCAAATGTCATTTCTAACCACACTCATTCCACAACATTCAAACATTTGAATCAAACTTGTAAAACGAACTGTGCATGCTTCTATTCTACTTTTAAGCCTATTCTTTAATTCTAAGCTTATTTTTGAATTCTAATGACACAGAGACGATTAATTGTGTTAGGGTTGTCATATAAGTAAACCAAATATCATTTCTATCCACACTCATTCCACAACATTCACACATTTGAATCAAACTTGTAAAACGAACTGTGCATGCTTCTATTCTACTTTTAAGCTTATTTTTTAATTCTAAGCTTATTTTTGAATTCTAATGACACGGAGACGATTATATGTGTCATATAAGTATACCAAATGTCATTTCTAACCACAATCATTCCACAACATTCACACATTTGAATCAAACTTTTAAAACGAATCGTGCATGCTTCTATTCTACTTTTAAGCTTATTCTTTAATTCTAAGCTTATTTTTGAATTCCAATGACACGGAGACGATTACATGTTTTAGAGTTGTCATATAAGTAAACCAAATGTCATTTCTAACCACACTCATTCCACAACATTCACACATTTGAATCAAACTTGTAAAACGAACTATGCATGCTTCTATTCTACTTTTAACCTTATTCTTTAATTCTAAGCTTGTTTTTGAATTCTAATGACCCGGAGACGATTATTTGTGTTAGGGTTGTCATATAAGTAAACCAAATATCATTTCAAACCACACTCATTCCACAACATTCTCACATTTGAATCAAACTTGCAAAACGAACTATGCAGGCTTCTATTCTACTTTTAAGCTTATTCTTTAATTCTAAACTTATTTTTGAATTCTAATGACACAGAAACGATTATTTGTGTTAGGGTTGTCATATAAATAAACCAAATGTCATTTCTAACCACACTCATTCCACAACATTCACACATTTGAATCAAACTTGTAAAACGAACTGTGCATGCTTCTATTCTACTTTTAAGCTTATTCTTGAATTCTAAGCTTATTTTTGAATTCTAATGACACCGAGACGATTCTATGTGTTAGAGTTGTCATATAAGTAAACCAAATGTCATTTCTAACCATACCCATTCCACAACATTCACACATTTGAATCAAACTTGTAAAACAAACTGTGCATGCTTCTATTCTTTTTTTAAGCTGATTCTTTGATTCTAAGCTTATTTTTGAATTCTAATGCCACAGAGACGATTATATGTGTTAGGGTTGTCATATAAGTAAACCAAATGTCATTTCTAACCACACTCATTCCACAACATTCACACATTTGAATCTAACTTGTAAAACGAACTGTGCATGCTTCTATTCTACTTTTAAGCATATTCTTTAATTCTAAGCTTATTCTTGAATTCTAATGACACGGAGACGATTATATGTGTTAGGGTTGTCATGTAAGTAAACAAAATGTCATTTCTAACCACACTCATTCCACAATATTCACACATTTGAATAAAACTTGTAAAATGAAATGTGCATGCTTCTATTGTTTTTTTAAGATTAATCTTTAATTCTAAGCTTATTTTTGAATTCTAATAACAAGGAGACGATTATATGTGTTAGGATTGTCATATAAGTAAACCAAATGTCATTTATAACCACACTCATTCCACAACATTCACACATTTGAATCAAACTTGTAAAACGAACTGTGCATGCTTCTATTCTACTTTTAAGTTATTCTTCGATTCTAAGCCTATTCTTGAATTCTAATGACATGGAGATGATTATATGTGTTAGGGTTGTCATATAAGTAAACCAAATGTCATTTCTAACCACACTCATTCCATAACATTCACACATTTGAATCAAACTTGTAAAACGAACTGTGCATGCTTCTATTCTACTTTTAAGCATATTCTTTAATTCAAAGTTATTCTTGAATTCTAATGACACGGAGACGATTATATGTGTTAGGGTTGTCATATAAGTAAACCAAATGTCATTTCTAACCACACTCATTCCACAACATTCACACATTTGAATCAAACTTGTAAAACAAACTATGCGTGCTTCTATTCTACTTTTAAGCTTATTCTTTAATTCTAAGCTTATTCTTGAATTCTAATGACATGGAGATGATTATATGTGTTAGGGTTGTCATATAAGTAAACCAAATGTCATTTCTAACCACACTCATTCCACAACATTCACACATTTGAATCAAACTTGTAAAACGAACTGTGCATGCTTCAATTCTACTTTTAAGCTTATTCTTTAATTCTAAGCTTATTTTTGAATTCTAATGACACGGAGACGATTATATGTGTTAGAGTTGTCATATAAGTAAACCAAATGTCATTTCTAACCACAGTCATTCCACAACATTCCCACATTTGAATCAAACTTGTAAAACGAACTATGCATGCTTCAATTCTACTTTTAAGATTATTCTTGAATTCTAAGCTTATTTTTGAATTCTAATGACACGGAGACGATTATATGTGTTGGAGTTGTCATATAAATAAACCAAATGTCATTTCTAACCACACTCATTCCACAACATTCACACATTTGAATCAAACTTGTAAAACGAACTGTGCATGCTTCTATTCTACTTTTAAGCATATTCTTTAATTCTAAGCTTATTCTTGAATTCTAATGACACGGAGACGATTGTATGTGTTAGGGTTGTCATGTAAGTAAACAAAATGTCATTTCTAACCACACTCATTCCACAACATTCACACATTTGAATAAACCTTGTAAAATGAACTGTGCATGCTTCTATTGTTTTTTTAAGCTTAATCTTTAATTCTAAGCTTATTCTTGAATTCTAATAACACGGAGACGATTATATGTGTTAGAGTTGTCATATAAGTAAACCAAATGTCATTTCTAACCACACTCATTCCACAACATTCACACATTTGAATCAAACTTGTAAAACGAACTGTGCATGCTTCTATTCTACTTTTAAGTTATTTTTCGATTCTAAGCTTATTTTTGAATTCTAATGACACGGAGAGGATTATATGTGTTAGGCTTGTCGTATAAGTAAACCAAATGTCATTTCTAATCACACTCATTAAACAACATTCACACATTTGAATCAAACTTGTAAAACGAACTGTGCATGCTTCTATTCTACTTTAAAGCTTATTCGTTGATTCTAAGCATATTTTTCAATTCTAATGACACGGAGACGATTATATGTGTTAGGGTTGTCAAAAGTCATTTCAAACTACACACATTCCACAACATTCGCACATTTGAATCAAACTTGTAAAACGAACTTTGCATGCTTCTATTCTACTTTTAAGCTTATTCTTCGATTCTAAGCTTATTTTTGAACTCTAATGACACGGAGATGATTATATGTGTTAGGGTTGTCGTATAAGTAAACCAAATGTCATTTCTAACCACACTCATTCCACATCATTCACACATTTGAATCAAACTTGTAAAACGAACTGTGCATGCTTCTATTATTTTTTTAAGCTTAATCTTTAATTCTAAGCTTATTCTTGAATTCTAATGACACGGAGACGATTATATGTGTTAGGGTTGCCATATAAGTAAACTAAATGTCATTTCTAACCACACTCATTCCACAACATTCCCACTTTTGAATCAATCTTGTAAAACGAACTGTGCATGCTTCTATTTTGCTTTTAAGCTTATTCTTTAATTCTAAGCTTATTTTTGAATTCTAATGACACGAAGACGATTATATGTGTTAGGATTGTCATATAATTAAACCAAATGTCATTTTAAACCACACTTATTCCACAACATTCACACATTTGAATAAAACTTGTAAAACGAACTGTACATGCTTCAATTCTACTTTTAAGATTATTCTTTAATTCTAAGCTTATTTTTGAATTCTAATGACACGGAGACGATTATTTGTGTTAGGGTTGTCGTATAAGTAAACCAAATGTCATTTCTAACCACGCTTATTCCACAACATTCACACATTTGAATCAAACTTGTAAAACGAACTGTGCATTCTTCTATTCTACTTTTAAGTTTATTCTTTGATTCTAAGCTTATTTTTGAATTCTAATGACACGGAGACGATTATATGTGTTAGGGTTTTCGTATAAGTGAACCAAATGTCATTTCTAAAAACACTCATTCCACAACATTCACACATTTGAATCAAACTTGTAAAACGAACTGTCCATGCTTCTAATCTTTTTTTAAGCTTATTCTTTGACTCTAAGCTTATTTTTGAATTCTAATGACACGAAGACGATTATATGTGTTAGGGTTGTCATATAAGTAAACCAAATGTCATTTCTAACCACACTCATTCCACAACATTCAAACATTTGAATCAAACTTGTAAAACGAACTGTGCATGCTTCTATTCTACTTTTAAGCCTATTCTTTAATTCTAAGCTTATTTTTGAATTCTAATGACACAGAGACGATTAATTGTGTTAGGGTTGTCATATAAGTAAACCAAATATCATTTCTATCCACACTCATTCCACAACATTCACACATTTGAATCAAACTTGTAAAACGAACTGTGCATGCTTCTATTCTACTTTTAAGCTTATTTTTTAATTCTAAGCTTATTTTTGAATTCTAATGACACGGAGACGATTATATGTGTCATATAAGTATACCAAATGTCATTTCTAACCACAATCATTCCACAACATTCACACATTTGAATCAAACTTTTAAAACGAATCGTGCATGCTTCTATTCTACTTTTAAGCTTATTCTTTAATTCTAAGCTTATTTTTGAATTCTAATGACACGGAGACGATTACATGTTTTAGAGTTGTCATATAAGTAAACCAAATGTCATTTCTAACCACACTCATTCCACAACATTCACACATTTGAATCAAACTTGTAAAACGAACTATGCATGCTTCTATTCTACTTTTAACCTTATTCTTTAATTCTAAGCTTGTTTTTGAATTCTAATGACCCGGAGACGATTATTTGTGTTAGGGTTGTCATATAAGTAAACCAAATATCATTTCAAACCACACTCATTCCACAACATTCTCACATTTGAATCAAACTTGCAAAACGAACTATGCAGGCTTCTATTCTACTTTTAAGCTTATTCTTTAATTCTAAACTTATTTTTGAATTCTAATGACACAGAAACGATTATTTGTGTTAGGGTTGTCATATAAATAAACCAAATGTCATTTCTAACCACACTCATTCCACAACATTCACACATTTGAATCAAACTTGTAAAACGAACTGTGCATGCTTCTATTCTACTTTTAAGCTTATTCTTGAATTCTAAGCTTATTTTTGAATTCTAATGACACCGAGACGATTCTATGTGTTAGAGTTGTCATATAAGTAAACCAAATGTCATTTCTAACCATACCCATTCCACAACATTCACACATTTGAATCAAACTTGTAAAACAAACTGTGCATGCTTCTATTCTTTTTTTAAGCTGATTCTTTGATTCTAAGCTTATTTTTGAATTCTAATGCCACAGAGACGATTATATGTGTTAGGGTTGTCATATAAGTAAACCAAATGTCATTTCTAACCACACTCATTCCACAACATTCACACATTTGAATCTAACTTGTAAAACGAACTGTGCATGCTTCTATTCTACTTTTAAGCATATTCTTTAATTCTAAGCTTATTCTTGAATTCTAATGACACGGAGACGATTATATGTGTTAGGGTTGTCATGTAAGTAAACAAAATGTCATTTCTAACCACACTCATTCCACAATATTCACACATTTGAATAAAACTTGTAAAATGAAATGTGCATGCTTCTATTGTTTTTTTAAGATTAATCTTTAATTCTAAGCTTATTTTTGAATTCTAATAACAAGGAGACGATTATATGTGTTAGGATTGTCATATAAGTAAACCAAATGTCATTTATAACCACACTCATTCCACAACATTCACACATTTGAATCAAACTTGTAAAACGAACTGTGCATGCTTCTATTCTACTTTTAAGTTATTCTTCGATTCTAAGCCTATTCTTGAATTCTAATGACATGGAGATGATTATATGTGTTAGGGTTGTCATATAAGTAAACCAAATGTCATTTCTAACCACACTCATTCCATAACATTCACACATTTGAATCAAACTTGTAAAACGAACTGTGCATGCTTCTATTCTACTTTTAAGCCTATTCTTTAATTCTAAGCTTATTTTTGAATTCTAATGACACAGAGACGATTAATTGTGTTAGGGTTGTCATATAAGTAAACCAAATATCATTTCTATCCACACTCATTCCACAACATTCACACATTTGAATCAAACTTGTAAAACGAACTGTGCATGCTTCTATTCTACTTTTAAGCTTATTTTTTAATTCTAAGCTTATTTTTGAATTCTAATGACACGGAGACGATTATATGTGTCATATAAGTATACCAAATGTCATTTCTAACCACAATCATTCCACAACATTCACACATTTGAATCAAACTTTTAAAACGAATCGTGCATGCTTCTATTCTACTTTTAAGCTTATTCTTTAATTCTAAGCTTATTTTTGAATTCTAATGACACGGAGACGATTACATGTTTTAGAGTTGTCATATAAGTAAACCAAATGTCATTTCTAACCACACTCATTCCACAACATTCACACATTTGAATCAAACTTGTAAAACGAACTATGCATGCTTCTATTCTACTTTTAACCTTATTCTTTAATTCTAAGCTTGTTTTTGAATTCTAATGACCCGGAGACGATTATTTGTGTTAGGGTTGTCATATAAGTAAACCAAATATCATTTCAAACCACACTCATTCCACAACATTCTCACATTTGAATCAAACTTGCAAAACGAACTATGCAGGCTTCTATTCTACTTTTAAGCTTATTCTTTAATTCTAAACTTATTTTTGAATTCTAATGACACAGAAACGATTATTTGTGTTAGGGTTGTCATATAAATAAACCAAATGTCATTTCTAACCACACTCATTCCACAACATTCACACATTTGAATCAAACTTGTAAAACGAACTGTGCATGCTTCTATTCTACTTTTAAGCTTATTCTTGAATTCTAAGCTTATTTTTGAATTCTAATGACACCGAGACGATTCTATGTGTTAGAGTTGTCATATAAGTAAACCAAATGTCATTTCTAACCATACCCATTCCACAATATTCACACATTTGAATCAAACTTGTAAAACAAACTGTGCATGCTTCTATTCTTTTTTTAAGCTGATTCTTTGATTCTAAGCTTATTTTTGAATTCTAATGCCACAGAGACGATTATATGTGTTAGGGTTGTCATATAAGTAAACCAAATGTCATTTCTAACCACACTCATTCCACAACATTCACACATTTGAATCTAACTTGTAAAACGAACTGTGCATGCTTCTATTCTACTTTTAAGCATATTCTTTAATTCTAAGCTTATTCTTGAATTCTAATGACACGGAGACGATTATATGTGTTAGGGTTGTCATGTAAGTAAACAAAATGTCATTTCTAACCACACTCATTCCACAATATTCACACATTTGAATAAAACTTGTAAAATGAAATGTGCATGCTTCTATTGTTTTTTTAAGATTAATCTTTAATTCTAAGCTTATTTTTGAATTCTAATAACAAGGAGACGATTATATGTGTTAGGATTGTCATATAAGTAAACCAAATGTCATTTATAACCACACTCATTCCACAACATTCACACATTTGAATCAAACTTGTAAAACGAACTGTGCATGCTTCTATTCTACTTTTAAGTTATTCTTCGATTCTAAGCCTATTCTTGAATTCTAATGACATGGAGATGATTATATGTGTTAGGGTTGTCATATAAGTAAACCAAATGTCATTTCTAACCACACTCATTCCATAACATTCACACATTTGAATCAAACTTGTAAAACGAACTGTGCATGCTTCTATTCTACTTTTAAGCATATTCTTTAATTCAAAGTTATTCTTGAATTCTAATGACACGGAGACGATTATATGTGTTAGGGTTGTCATATAAGTAAACCAAATGTCATTTCTAACCACACTCATTCCACAACATTCACACATTTGAATCAAACTTGTAAAACAAACTATGCGTGCTTCTATTCTACTTTTAAGCTTATTCTTTAATTCTAAGCTTATTCTTGAATTCTAATGACATGGAGATGATTATATGTGTTAGGGTTGTCATATAAGTAAACCAAATGTCATTTCTAACCACACTCATTCCACAACATTCACACATTTGAATCAAACTTGTAAAACGAACTGTGCATGCTTCAATTCTACTTTTAAGCTTATTCTTTAATTCTAAGCTTATTTTTGAATTCTAATGACACGGAGACGATTATATGTGTTAGAGTTGTCATATAAGTAAACCAAATGTCATTTCTAACCACAGTCATTCCACAACATTCCCACATTTGAATCAAACTTGTAAAACGAACTATGCATGCTTCAATTCTACTTTTAAGATTATTCTTGAATTCTAAGCTTATTTTTGAATTCTAATGACACGGAGACGATTATATGTGTTGGAGTTGTCATATAAATAAACCAAATGTCATTTCTAACCACACTCATTCCACAACATTCACACATTTGAATCAAACTTGTAAAACGAACTGTGCATGCTTCTATTCTACTTTTAAGCATATTCTTTAATTCTAAGCTTATTCTTGAATTCTAATGACACGGAGACGATTGTATGTGTTAGGGTTGTCATGTAAGTAAACAAAATGTCATTTCTAACCACACTCATTCCACAACATTCACACATTTGAATAAACCTTGTAAAATGAAATGTGCATGCTTCTATTGTTTTTTTAAGCTTAATCTTTAATTCTAAGCTTATTCTTGAATTCTAATGACACGGAGACGATTATATGTGTTAGAGTTGTCATATAAGTAAACCAAATGTCATTTCTAACCACAGTCATTCCACAACATTCCCACATTTGAATCAAACTTGTAAAACGAACTATGCATGCTTCAATTCTACTTTTAAGATTATTCTTGAATTCTAAGCTTATTTTTGAATTCTAATGACACCGAGACGATTCTATGTGTTAGAGTTGTCATATAAGTAAACCAAATGTCATTTCTAACCATACCCATTCCACAACATTCACACATTTGAATCAAACTTGTAAAACGAACTGTGCATGCTTCTATTCTACTTTTAAGATTATTCTTTAATTCTAAGCTTATTTTGGAATTCTAATGACACGGAGACGATTATATGTGTTAGGGTTTTCATATAAGTGAACCAAATGTCATTTCTAACCACACTCATTGCACAACATTCACACATTTGAATCAAACTTGTAAAACAAACTATGCATACTTCTATTCTACTTTTAAGCTTATTCTTTAATTCTAATCTTATTTTTGAATTCTAATGACACGGAGACGATTATATGAGTTAGGGTGGTCATATAAGTAAACCAAATGTCATTTCCAACCACACTCATTCCACAACATTCCCACATTTGAATCAAACTTGTAAAACGAACTGTGCATGCTTCAATTCTACTTTTAAGATTATTCTTTAATTCTAAGCTTATTTTTGAATTCTAATGACACAGAGACGATTAAATGTGTTGGAGTTGTTATATAAGTAAACCAAATGTCATTTCTAACCACACTCATTCCACAACATTCACACATTTGAATCAAACTTGTAAAACGAACTGTGCATGCTTCTATTCTAGTTTTAAGCATATTCTTTAATTCTAAGCTTATTCTTGAATTCTAATGACACGGAGATGATTATATGTGTTAGGGTTGTCATATAAGTAAACCAAATGTCATTTCTAACCACACTCATTCCACAACATTCCCACTTTTGAATCAATCTTGTAAAACGAACTGTGCATGCTTCTATTTTGCTTTTAAGCTTATTCTTTAATTCTAAGCTTATTTTTGAATTCTAATGACACGAAGACGATTATATGTGTTAGGATTGTCATATAATTAAACCAAATGTCATTTTAAACCACACTTATTCCACAACATTCACACATTTGAATAAAACTTGTAAAACGAACTGTACATGCTTCAATTCTACTTTTAAGATTATTCTTTAATTCTAAGCTTATTTTTGAATTCTAATGACACGGAGACGATTATTTGTGTTAGGGTTGTCGTATAAGTAAACCAAATGTCATTTCTAACCACGCTTATTCCACAACATTCACACATTTGAATCAAACTTGTAAAACGAACTGTGCATTCTTCTATTCTACTTTTAAGTTTATTCTTTGATTCTAAGCTTATTTTTGAATTCTAATGACACGGAGACGATTATATGTGTTAGGGTTTTCGTATAAGTGAACCAAATGTCATTTCTAAAAACACTCATTCCACAACATTCACACATTTGAATCAAACTTGTAAAACGAACTGTCCATGCTTCTAATCTTTTTTTAAGCTTATTCTTTGACTCTAAGCTTATTTTTGAATTCTAATGACACGAAGACGATTATATGTGTTAGGGTTGTCATATAAGTAAACCAAATGTCATTTCTAACCACACTCATTCCACAACATTCAAACATTTGAATCAAACTTGTAAAACGAACTGTGCATGCTTCTATTCTACTTTTAAGCCTATTCTTTAATTCTAAGCTTATTTTTGAATTCTAATGACACAGAGACGATTAATTGTGTTAGGGTTGTCATATAAGTAAACCAAATATCATTTCTATCCACACTCATTCCACAACATTCACACATTTGAATCAAACTTGTAAAACGAACTGTGCATGCTTCTATTCTACTTTTAAGCTTATTTTTTAATTCTAAGCTTATTTTTGAATTCTAATGACACGGAGACGATTATATGTGTCATATAAGTATACCAAATGTCATTTCTAACCACAATCATTCCACAACATTCACACATTTGAATCAAACTTTTAAAACGAATCGTGCATGCTTCTATTCTACTTTTAAGCTTATTCTTTAATTCTAAGCTTATTTTTGAATTCCAATGACACGGAGACGATTACATGTTTTAGAGTTGTCATATAAGTAAACCAAATGTCATTTCTAACCACACTCATTCCACAACATTCACACATTTGAATCAAACTTGTAAAACGAACTATGCATGCTTCTATTCTACTTTTAACCTTATTCTTTAATTCTAAGCTTGTTTTTGAATTCTAATGACCCGGAGACGATTATTTGTGTTAGGGTTGTCATATAAGTAAACCAAATATCATTTCAAACCACACTCATTCCACAACATTCTCACATTTGAATCAAACTTGCAAAACGAACTATGCAGGCTTCTATTCTACTTTTAAGCTTATTCTTTAATTCTAAACTTATTTTTGAATTCTAATGACACAGAAACGATTATTTGTGTTAGGGTTGTCATATAAATAAACCAAATGTCATTTCTAACCACACTCATTCCACAACATTCACACATTTGAATCAAACTTGTAAAACGAACTGTGCATGCTTCTATTCTACTTTTAAGCTTATTCTTGAATTCTAAGCTTATTTTTGAATTCTAATGACACCGAGACGATTCTATGTGTTAGAGTTGTCATATAAGTAAACCAAATGTCATTTCTAACCATACCCATTCCACAACATTCACACATTTGAATCAAACTTGTAAAACAAACTGTGCATGCTTCTATTCTTTTTTTAAGCTGATTCTTTGATTCTAAGCTTATTTTTGAATTCTAATGCCACAGAGACGATTATATGTGTTAGGGTTGTCATATAAGTAAACCAAATGTCATTTCTAACCACACTCATTCCACAACATTCACACATTTGAATCTAACTTGTAAAACGAACTGTGCATGCTTCTATTCTACTTTTAAGCATATTCTTTAATTCTAAGCTTATTCTTGAATTCTAATGACACGGAGACGATTATATGTGTTAGGGTTGTCATGTAAGTAAACAAAATGTCATTTCTAACCACACTCATTCCACAATATTCACACATTTGAATAAAACTTGTAAAATGAAATGTGCATGCTTCTATTGTTTTTTTAAGATTAATCTTTAATTCTAAGCTTATTTTTGAATTCTAATAACAAGGAGACGATTATATGTGTTAGGATTGTCATATAAGTAAACCAAATGTCATTTATAACCACACTCATTCCACAACATTCACACATTTGAATCAAACTTGTAAAACGAACTGTGCATGCTTCTATTCTACTTTTAAGTTATTCTTCGATTCTAAGCCTATTCTTGAATTCTAATGACATGGAGATGATTATATGTGTTAGGGTTGTCATATAAGTAAACCAAATGTCATTTCTAACCACACTCATTCCATAACATTCACACATTTGAATCAAACTTGTAAAACGAACTGTGCATGCTTCTATTCTACTTTTAAGCATATTCTTTAATTCAAAGTTATTCTTGAATTCTAATGACACGGAGACGATTATATGTGTTAGGGTTGTCATATAAGTAAACCAAATGTCATTTCTAACCACACTCATTCCACAACATTCACACATTTGAATCAAACTTGTAAAACAAACTATGCGTGCTTCTATTCTACTTTTAAGCTTATTCTTTAATTCTAAGCTTATTCTTGAATTCTAATGACATGGAGATGATTATATGTGTTAGGGTTGTCATATAAGTAAACCAAATGTCATTTCTAACCACACTCATTCCACAACATTCACACATTTGAATCAAACTTGTAAAACGAACTGTGCATGCTTCAATTCTACTTTTAAGCTTATTCTTTAATTCTAAGCTTATTTTTGAATTCTAATGACACGGAGACGATTATATGTGTTAGAGTTGTCATATAAGTAAACCAAATGTCATTTCTAACCACAGTCATTCCACAACATTCCCACATTTGAATCAAACTTGTAAAACGAACTATGCATGCTTCAATTCTACTTTTAAGATTATTCTTGAATTCTAAGCTTATTTTTGAATTCTAATGACACGGAGACGATTATATGTGGTGGAGTTGTCATATAAATAAACCAAATGTCATTTCTAACCACACTCATTCCACAACATTCACACATTTGAATCAAACTTGTAAAACGAACTGTGCATGCTTCTATTCTACTTTTAAGCATATTCTTTAATTCTAAGCTTATTCTTGAATTCTAATGACACGGAGACGATTGTATGTGTTAGGGTTGTCATGTAAGTAAACAAAATGTCATTTCTAACCACACTCATTCCACAACATTCACACATTTGAATAAACCTTGTAAAATGAACTGTGCATGCTTCTATTGTTTTTTTAAGCTTAATCTTTAATTCTAAGCTTATTCTTGAATTCTAATAACACGGAGACGATTATATGTGTTAGAGTTGTCATATAAGTAAACCAAATGTCATTTCTAACCACACTCATTCCACAACATTCACACATTTGAATCAAACTTGTAAAACGAACTGTGCATGCTTCTATTCTACTTTTAAGTTATTTTTCGATTCTAAGCTTATTTTTGAATTCTAATGACACGGAGAGGATTATATGTGTTAGGCTTGTCGTATAAGTAAACCAAATGTCATTTCTAATCACACTCATTAAACAACATTCACACATTTGAATCAAACTTGTAAAACGAACTGTGCATGCTTCTATTCTACTTTAAAGCTTATTCGTTGATTCTAAGCATATTTTTCAATTCTAATGACACGGAGACGATTATATGTGTTAGGGTTGTCAAAAGTCATTTCAAACTACACACATTCCACAACATTCGCACATTTGAATCAAACTTGTAAAACGAACTTTGCATGCTTCTATTCTACTTTTAAGTTATTCTTCGATTCTAAGCTTATTTTTGAATTCTAATGACACGGAGAGGATTATATGTGTTAGGCTTGTCGTATAAGTAAACCAAATGTCATTTCTAATCACACTCATTCCACAACATTCACACATTTGAATCAAACTTGTAAAACGAACTGTGCATGCTTCTATTCTACTTTTAAGTTATTTTTCGATTCTAAGCTTATTTTTGAATTCTAATGACACGGAGAGGATTATATGTGTTAGGCTTGTCGTATAAGTAAACCAAATGTCATTTCTAATCACACTCATTAAACAACATTCACACATTTGAATCAAACTTGTAAAACGAACTGTGCATGCTTCTATTCTACTTTAAAGCTTATTCGTTGATTCTAAGCATATTTTTCAATTCTAATGACACGGAGACGATTATATGTGTTAGGGTTGTCAAAAGTCATTTCAAACTACACACATTCCACAACATTCGCACATTTGAATCAAACTTGTAAAACGAACTTTGCATGCTTCTATTCTACTTTTAAGCTTATTCTTCGATTCTAAGCTTATTTTTGAACTCTAATGACACGGAGATGATTATATGTGTTAGGGTTGTCGTATAAGTAAACCAAATGTCATTTCTAACCACACTCATTCCACATCATTCACACATTTGAATCAAACTTGTAAAACGAACTGTGCATGCTTCTATTATTTTTTTAAGCTTAATCTTTAATTCTAAGCTTATTCTTGAATTCTAATGACACGGAGACGATTATATGTGTTAGGGTTGCCATATAAGTAAACTAAATGTCATTTCTAACCACACTCATTCCACAACATTCCCACTTTTGAATCAATCTTGTAAAACGAACTGTGCATGCTTCTATTTTGCTTTTAAGCTTATTCTTTAATTCTAAGCTTATTTTTGAATTCTAATGACACGAAGACGATTATATGTGTTAGGATTGTCATATAATTAAACCAAATGTCATTTTAAACCACACTTATTCCACAACATTCACACATTTGAATAAAACTTGTAAAACGAACTGTACATGCTTCAATTCTACTTTTAAGATTATTCTTTAATTCTAAGCTTATTTTTGAATTCTAATGACACGGAGACGATTATTTGTGTTAGGGTTGTCGTATAAGTAAACCAAATGTCATTTCTAACCACGCTTATTCCACAACATTCACACATTTGAATCAAACTTGTAAAACGAACTGTGCATTCTTCTATTCTACTTTTAAGTTTATTCTTTGATTCTAAGCTTATTTTTGAATTCTAATGACACGGAGACGATTATATGTGTTAGGGTTTTCGTATAAGTGAACCAAATGTCATTTCTAAAAACACTCATTCCACAACATTCACACATTTGAATCAAACTTGTAAAACGAACTGTCCATGCTTCTAATCTTTTTTTAAGCTTATTCTTTGACTCTAAGCTTATTTTTGAATTCTAATGACACGAAGACGATTATATGTGTTAGGGTTGTCATATAAGTAAACCAAATGTCATTTCTAACCACACTCATTCCACAACATTCAAACATTTGAATCAAACTTGTAAAACGAACTGTGCATGCTTCTATTCTACTTTTAAGCCTATTCTTTAATTCTAAGCTTATTTTTGAATTCTAATGACACAGAGACGATTAATTGTGTTAGGGTTGTCATATAAGTAAACCAAATATCATTTCTATCCACACTCATTCCACAACATTCACACATTTGAATCAAACTTGTAAAACGAACTGTGCATGCTTCTATTCTACTTTTAAGCTTATTTTTTAATTCTAAGCTTATTTTTGAATTCTAATGACACGGAGACGATTATATGTGTCATATAAGTATACCAAATGTCATTTCTAACCACAATCATTCCACAACATTCACACATTTGAATCAAACTTTTAAAACGAATCGTGCATGCTTCTATTCTACTTTTAAGCTTATTCTTTAATTCTAAGCTTATTTTTGAATTCTAATGACACGGAGACGATTACATGTTTTAGAGTTGTCATATAAGTAAACCAAATGTCATTTCTAACCACACTCATTCCACAACATTCACACATTTGAATCAAACTTGTAAAACGAACTATGCATGCTTCTATTCTACTTTTAACCTTATTCTTTAATTCTAAGCTTGTTTTTGAATTCTAATGACCCGGAGACGATTATTTGTGTTAGGGTTGTCATATAAGTAAACCAAATATCATTTCAAACCACACTCATTCCACAACATTCTCACATTTGAATCAAACTTGCAAAACGAACTATGCAGGCTTCTATTCTACTTTTAAGCTTATTCTTTAATTCTAAACTTATTTTTGAATTCTAATGACACAGAAACGATTATTTGTGTTAGGGTTGTCATATAAATAAACCAAATGTCATTTCTAACCACACTCATTCCACAACATTCACACATTTGAATCAAACTTGTAAAACGAACTGTGCATGCTTCTATTCTACTTTTAAGCTTATTCTTGAATTCTAAGCTTATTTTTGAATTCTAATGACACCGAGACGATTCTATGTGTTAGAGTTGTCATATAAGTAAACCAAATGTCATTTCTAACCATACCCATTCCACAACATTCACACATTTGAATCAAACTTGTAAAACAAACTGTGCATGCTTCTATTCTTTTTTTAAGCTGATTCTTTGATTCTAAGCTTATTTTTGAATTCTAATGCCACAGAGACGATTATATGTGTTAGGGTTGTCATATAAGTAAACCAAATGTCATTTCTAACCACACTCATTCCACAACATTCACACATTTGAATCTAACTTGTAAAACGAACTGTGCATGCTTCTATTCTACTTTTAAGCATATTCTTTAATTCTAAGCTTATTCTTGAATTCTAATGACACGGAGACGATTATATGTGTTAGGGTTGTCATGTAAGTAAACAAAATGTCATTTCTAACCACACTCATTCCACAATATTCACACATTTGAATAAAACTTGTAAAATGAAATGTGCATGCTTCTATTGTTTTTTTAAGATTAATCTTTAATTCTAAGCTTATTTTTGAATTCTAATAACAAGGAGACGATTATATGTGTTAGGATTGTCATATAAGTAAACCAAATGTCATTTATAACCACACTCATTCCACAACATTCACACATTTGAATCAAACTTGTAAAACGAACTGTGCATGCTTCTATTCTACTTTTAAGTTATTCTTCGATTCTAAGCCTATTCTTGAATTCTAATGACATGGAGATGATTATATGTGTTAGGGTTGTCATATAAGTAAACCAAATGTCATTTCTAACCACACTCATTCCATAACATTCACACATTTGAATCAAACTTGTAAAACGAACTGTGCATGCTTCTATTCTACTTTTAAGCCTATTCTTTAATTCTAAGCTTATTTTTGAATTCTAATGACACAGAGACGATTAATTGTGTTAGGGTTGTCATATAAGTAAACCAAATATCATTTCTATCCACACTCATTCCACAACATTCACACATTTGAATCAAACTTGTAAAACGAACTGTGCATGCTTCTATTCTACTTTTAAGCTTATTTTTTAATTCTAAGCTTATTTTTGAATTCTAATGACACGGAGACGATTATATGTGTCATATAAGTATACCAAATGTCATTTCTAACCACAATCATTCCACAACATTCACACATTTGAATCAAACTTTTAAAACGAATCGTGCATGCTTCTATTCTACTTTTAAGCTTATTCTTTAATTCTAAGCTTATTTTTGAATTCTAATGACACGGAGACGATTACATGTTTTAGAGTTGTCATATAAGTAAACCAAATGTCATTTCTAACCACACTCATTCCACAACATTCACACATTTGAATCAAACTTGTAAAACAAACTATGCATGCTTCTATTCTACTTTTAACCTTATTCTTTAATTCTAAGCTTGTTTTTGAATTCTAATGACCCGGAGACGATTATTTGTGTTAGGGTTGTCATATAAGTAAACCAAATATCATTTCAAACCACACTCATTCCACAACATTCTCACATTTGAATCAAACTTGCAAAACGAACTATGCAGGCTTCTATTCTACTTTTAAGCTTATTCTTTAATTCTAAACTTATTTTTGAATTCTAATGACACAGAAACGATTATTTGTGTTAGGGTTGTCATATAAATAAACCAAATGTCATTTCTAACCACACTCATTCCACAACATTCACACATTTGAATCAAACTTGTAAAACGAACTGTGCATGCTTCTATTCTACTTTTAAGCTTATTCTTGAATTCTAAGCTTATTTTTGAATTCTAATGACACCGAGACGATTCTATGTGTTAGAGTTGTCATATAAGTAAACCAAATGTCATTTCTAACCATACCCATTCCACAACATTCACACATTTGAATCAAACTTGTAAAACAAACTGTGCATGCTTCTATTCTTTTTTTAAGCTGATTCTTTGATTCTAAGCTTATTTTTGAATTCTAATGCCACAGAGACGATTATATGTGTTAGGGTTGTCATATAAGTAAACCAAATGTCATTTCTAACCACACTCATTCCACAACATTCACACATTTGAATCTAACTTGTAAAACGAACTGTGCATGCTTCTATTCTACTTTTAAGCATATTCTTTAATTCTAAGCTTATTCTTGAATTCTAATGACACGGAGACGATTATATGTGTTAGGGTTGTCATGTAAGTAAACAAAATGTCATTTCTAACCACACTCATTCCACAATATTCACACATTTGAATAAAACTTGTAAAATGAAATGTGCATGCTTCTATTGTTTTTTTAAGATTAATCTTTAATTCTAAGCTTATTTTTGAATTCTAATAACAAGGAGACGATTATATGTGTTAGGATTGTCATATAAGTAAACCAAATGTCATTTATAACCACACTCATTCCACAACATTCACACATTTGAATCAAACTTGTAAAACGAACTGTGCATGCTTCTATTCTACTTTTAAGTTATTCTTCGATTCTAAGCCTATTCTTGAATTCTAATGACATGGAGATGATTATATGTGTTAGGGTTGTCATATAAGTAAACCAAATGTCATTTCTAACCACACTCATTCCATAACATTCACACATTTGAATCAAACTTGTAAAACGAACTGTGCATGCTTCTATTCTACTTTTAAGCATATTCTTTAATTCAAAGTTATTCTTGAATTCTAATGACACGGAGACGATTATATGTGTTAGGGTTGTCATATAAGTAAACCAAATGTCATTTCTAACCACACTCATTCCACAACATTCACACATTTGAATCAAACTTGTAAAACAAACTATGCGTGCTTCTATTCTACTTTTAAGCTTATTCTTTAATTCTAAGCTTATTCTTGAATTCTAATGACATGGAGATGATTATATGTGTTAGGGTTGTCATATAAGTAAACCAAATGTCATTTCTAACCACACTCATTCCACAACATTCACACATTTGAATCAAACTTGTAAAACGAACTGTGCATGCTTCAATTCTACTTTTAAGCTTATTCTTTAATTCTAAGCTTATTTTTGAATTCTAATGACACGGAGACGATTATATGTGTTAGAGTTGTCATATAAGTAAACCAAATGTCATTTCTAACCACAGTCATTCCACAACATTCCCACATTTGAATCAAACTTGTAAAACGAACTATGCATGCTTCAATTCTACTTTTAAGATTATTCTTGAATTCTAAGCTTATTTTTGAATTCTAATGACACGGAGACGATTATATGTGTTGGAGTTGTCATATAAATAAACCAAATGTCATTTCTAACCACACTCATTCCACAACATTCACACATTTGAATCAAACTTGTAAAACGAACTGTGCATGCTTCTATTCTACTTTTAAGCATATTCTTTAATTCTAAGCTTATTCTTGAATTCTAATGACACGGAGACGACTGTATGTGTTAGGGTTGTCATGTAAGTAAACAAAATGTCATTTCTAACCACACTCATTCCACAACATTCACACATTTGAATAAACCTTGTAAAATGAACTGTGCATGCTTCTATTGTTTTTTTAAGCTTAATCTTTAATTCTAAGCTTATTCTTGAATTCTAATAACACGGAGACGATTATATGTGTTAGAGTTGTCATATAAGTAAACCAAATGTCATTTCTAACCACACTCATTCCACAACATTCACACATTTGAATCAAACTTGTAAAACGAACTGTGCATGCTTCTATTCTACTTTTAAGTTATTTTTCGATTCTAAGCTTATTTTTGAATTCTAATGACACGGAGAGGATTATATGTGTTAGGCTTGTCGTATAAGTAAACCAAATGTCATTTCTAATCACACTCATTAAACAACATTCACACATTTGAATCAAACTTGTAAAACGAACTGTGCATGCTTCTATTCTACTTTAAAGCTTATTCGTTGATTCTAAGCATATTTTTCAATTCTAATGACACGGAGACGATTATATGTGTTAGGGTTGTCAAAAGTCATTTCAAACTACACACATTCCACAACATTCGCACATTTGAATCAAACTTGTAAAACGAACTTTGCATGCTTCTATTCTACTTTTAAGCTTATTCTTCGATTCTAAGCTTATTTTTGAACTCTAATGACACGGAGATGATTATATGTGTTAGGGTTGTCGTATAAGTAAACCAAATGTCATTTCTAACCACACTCATTCCACATCATTCACACATTTGAATCAAACTTGTAAAACGAACTGTGCATGCTTCTATTATTTTTTTAAGCTTAATCTTTAATTCTAAGCTTATTCTTGAATTCTAATGACACGGAGACGATTATATGTGTTAGGGTTGCCATATAAGTAAACTAAATGTCATTTCTAACCACACTCATTCCACAACATTCGCACATTTGAATTAAACTTGTAAAACGAACTGTGCATGCTTCTATTCTACTTTTAAGATTATTCTTTAATTTTAAGCTTATTTTTGAATTCTAATGACACGGAGACGATTATTTGTGTTAGGGTTGTCGTATAAGTAAACCAAATGTCATTTCTAACCACGCTTATTCCACAACATTCACACATTTGAATCAAACTTGTAAAACGAACTGTGCATTCTTCTATTCTACTTTTAAGTTTATTCTTTGATTCTAAGCTTATTTTTGAATTCTAATGACACGGAGACGATTATATGTGTTAGGGTTTTCGTATAAGTGAACCAAATGTCATTTCTAACCACACTCATTGCACAACATTCACACATTTGAATCAAACTTGTAAAACAAACTATGCATGCTTCTATTCTAGTTTTAAGCTTATTCTGTAATTCTAAACTTATTCTTGAATTCTAATGACAAAGAGATGATTATATGTGTTAGGGTTGTCATATAAGTAAACCAAATGTCATTTCTAACCACACTCATTCCACAACATTCACACATTTGAATCAAACTTGTAAAACGAACTGTGCATGCTTCTATTCTACTTTTAAGATTATTCTTTAATTCTAAGCTTATTTTGGAATTCTAATGACACGGAGACGATTATATGTGTTAGGGTTTTCATATAAGTGAACCAAATGTCATTTCTAACCACACTCATTGCACAACATTCACACATTTGAATCAAACTTGTAAAACAAACTATGCATACTTCTATTCTACTTTTAAGCTTATTCTTTAATTCTAATCTTATTTTTGAATTCTAATGACACGGAGACGATTATATGAGTTAGGGTGGTCATATAAGTAAACCAAATGTCATTTCTAACCACACTCATTCCACAACATTCCCACATTTGAATCAAACTTGTAAAACGAACTGTGCATGCTTCAATTCTACTTTTAAGATTATTCTTTAATTCTAAGCTTATTTTTGAATTCTAATGACACAGAGACGATTAAATGTGTTGGAGTTGTTATATAAGTAAACCAAATGTCATTTCTAACCACACTCATTCCACAACATTCACACATTTGAATCAAACTTGTAAAACGAACTGTGCATGCTTCTATTCTAGTTTTAAGCATATTCTTTAATTCTAAGCTTATTCTTGAATTCTAATGACACGGAGATGATTATATGTGTTAGGGTTGTCATATAAGTAAACCAAATGTCATTTCTAACCACACTCATTCCACAACATTCCGACATTTGAATCAATCTTGTAAAACGAACTGTGCATGCTTCTATTTTGCTTTTAAGCTTATTCTTTAATTCTAAGCTTATTTTTGAATTCTAATGACACGAAGACGATTATATGTGTTAGGATTGTCATATAATTAAACCAAATGTCATTTTAAACCACACTTATTCCACAACATTCACACATTTGAATAAAACTTGTAAAACGAACTGTACATGCTTCAATTCTACTTTTAAGATTATTCTTTAATTCTAAGCTTATTTTTGAATTCTAATGACACGGAGACGATTATTTGTGTTAGGGTTGTCGTATAAGTAAACCAAATGTCATTTCTAACCACGCTTATTCCACAACATTCACACATTTGAATCAAACTTGTAAAACGAACTGTGCATTCTTCTATTCTACTTTTAAGTTTATTCTTTGATTCTAAGCTTATTTTTGAATTCTAATGACACGGAGACGATTATATGTGTTAGGGTTTTCGTATAAGTGAACCAAATGTCATTTCTAAAAACACTCATTCCACAACATTCACACATTTGAATCAAACTTGTAAAACGAACTGTGCATGCTTCTATTCTTTTTTTAAGCATATTCTTTAATTCTAAGCTTATTCTTGAATTCTAATGACACGGAGACGATTACATGTGTTAGGGTTGTCATGTAAGTAAACCAAATGTCATTTCGAACCACACTCATTGCACAACATTCACACATTTGAATCAAACTTGTAAAACAAACTATGCATGCTTCTATTCTACTTTTAAGCTTATTCTTTAATTCTAATGTTATTTTTGAATTCTAATGACACGGAGACGATTATATGAGTTAGGGTGGTCATATAAGTAAACCAAATGTCATTTCTAACCACACTCATTCCACAACATTCCCACATTTGAATCAAACTTGTAAAACGAACTGTGCATGCTTCAATTCTACTTTTAAGATTATTCTTTAATTCTAACCTTATTTTTGAATTCTAATGACACAGAGACGATTATATGTGTTGGAGTTGTTATATAAGTAAACCAAATGTCATTTCTAACCACACTCATTCCACAACATTCACACATTTGAATCAAACTTGTAAAACGAACTGTGCATGCTTCTATTCTACTTTTAAGCATATTCTTTAATTCTAAGCTTATTCTTGAATTCTAATGACACGGAGACGATTATATGTGTTAGGGTTGTCATGTAAGTAAACAAAATGTCATTTCTAACCACACTCATTCCGCAATATTCACACATTTGAATAAAACTTGTAAAATGAACTGTGCATGCTTCTATTGTTTTTTTAAGCTTAATCTTTAATTCTAAGCTTATTTTTGAATTCTAATAACACGGAGACAATTATATGTGTTAGGATTGTCATATAAGTAAACCAAATGTCATTTCTAACCACACTCATTCCACAACATTCACACATTTGAATCAAACTTGTAAAACGAACTGTGCATGCTTCTATTCTACTTTTAAGTTATTCTTCGATTCTAAGCTTATTCTTGAATTCTAATGACATGGAGATGATTATATGTGTTAGGGTTGTCATATAAGTAAACCAAATGTCATTTCTAACCACACTCATTCCACAACATTCACACATTTGAATCAAACTTGTAAAACGAACTGTGCATGCTTCTATTCTACTTTTAAGTTATTCTTCGATTCTAAGCTTATTCTTGAATTCTAATGACATGGAGATGATTATATGTGTTAGGGTTGTCATATAAGTAAACCAAATGTCATTTCTAACCACACTCATTCCACAACATTCACACATTTGAATCAAACTTGTAAAACGAACTATGCATGCTTCTATTCTACTTTTAACCTTATTCTTTAATTCTAAGCTTGTTTTTGAATTCTAATGACCCGGATATGATTATTTGTGTTAGGGTTGTCATATAAGTAAACCAAATATCATTTCAAACCACACTCATTCCACAACATTCTCACATTTGAATCAAACTTGCAAAACGAACTATGCATGCTTCTATTCTACTTTTAAGCTTATTCTTTAATTCTAAACTTATTTTTGAATTCTAATGACACAGAAACGATTATTTGTGTTAGGGTTGTCATATAAATAAACCAAATGTCATTTCTAACCACACTCATTCCACAACATTCACACATTTGAATCAAACTTGTAAAACGAACTGTGCATGCTTCTATTCTACTTTTAAGCTTATTCTTGAATTCTAAGCTTATTTTTGAATTCTAATGACAGCGAGACGATTCTATGTGTTAGAGTTGTCATATAAGTAAACCAAATGTCATTTCTAACCATACCCATTCCACAACATTCACACATTTGAATCAAACTTGTAAAACAAACTGTGCATACTTCTATTCTTTTTTTAAGCCGATTCTTTGATTCTAAGCTTATTTTTGAATTCTAATGCCACGGAGACGATTATATGTGTTAGGGTTGTCATATAAGTAAACCAAATGTCATTTCTAACCACACTCATTCCACAACATTCACACATTTGAATCCAACTTGTAAAACGAACTGTGCATGCTTCTATTCTACTTTTAAGCATATTCTTTAATTCTAAGCTTATTCTTGAATTCTAATGACACGGAGACGATTATATGTGTTAGGGTTGTCATGTAAGTAAACAAAATGTCATTTCTAACCACACTCATTCCACAATATTCACACATTTGAATAAAACTTGTAAAATGAACTGTGCATGCTTCTATTGTTTTTTTAAGCTTAATCTTTAATTCTAAGCTTATTTTTGAATTCTAATAACACGGAGACGATTATATGTGTTAGGATTGTCATATAAGTAAACCAAATGTCATTTCTAACCACACTCATTCCACAACATTCACACATTTGAATCAAACTTGTAAAACGAACTGTGCATGCTTCTATTCTACTTTTAAGTTATTCTTCGATTCTAAGCTTATTCTTGAATTCTAATGACATGGAGATGATTATATGTGTTACGGTTGTCATATAAGTAAACCAAATGTCATTTCTAACCACACTCATTCCACAACATTCACACATTTGAATCAAACTTGTAAAACGAACTGTGCATGCTTCTATTCTACTTTTAAGCATATTCTTTAATTCAAAGTTATTCTTGAATTCTAATGACACGGAGACGATTATATGTGTTAGGGTTGTCATTCGATTCTACTTTTAAGCTTATTCTTTAATTCTAAGCTTATTTTTGAATTCTAATGACACGGAGACGATTATATGTGTTAGAGTTGTCATATAAGTAAATCAAATGTCATTTCTAACCATACTCATTCCACAACATTCACACATTTAAATCAAACTTGTAAAACGAACTGTGCATGCTTCTAATCTTTTTTTAAGCTTATTCTTTGACTCTAAGCTTATTTTTGAATTCTAATGACACGAAGACGATTATATGTGTTAGGGTTGTCATATAAGTAAACCAAATGTCATTTCTAACCACACAATTCCACAACATTCACACATTTGAATCAAACTTGTAAAACGAACTGTGCATGCTTCTATTCTACTTTTAAGCCTATTCTTTAATTCTGAGCTTATTTTTGAATTCTAATGACACAGAGACGATTAATTGTGTTAGGGTTGTCATATAAGTAAACCAAATATCATTTCTATCCACACTCATTCCACAACATTCACACATTTGAATCAAACTTGTAAAACGAACTGTGCATGCTTCTATTCTACTTTTAAGCTTATTCTTTAATTCTAAGCTTATTTTTGAATTCTAATGACACGGAGACGATTATATGTGTTAGGGTTGTCATATAAGTATACCAAATGTCATTTCTAACCACAATCATTCCACAACATTCACACATTTGAATCAAACTTTTAAAACGAATCGTGCATGCTTCTATTCTTTTTTTAAGCTTAGTCTTTAATTCTAAGCTTATTCTTGAATTCTAATGACACGGAGACGATTATATGTGTTAGGGTTGTCATATAAGTAAACCAAATGTCATTTCTAACCGCACTCATTCCATAACATTCACACATTTGAATCAAACTTGTAAAACGAACTGTGCGTGCTTATATTCTACTTTTAAGCTTATTCTTTGATTCTAAGCTTATTTTTGAATTCTAATGACACGGAGACGATTATATGTGTTAGGGTTGTTATATAAGTAAACCAAATGTCATTTCTAACCACACTCATTCCACAACATTCACACATTTGAATCAAACTTGTAAAACGAATTGTGCATGCTTCGATTCTACTTTTAAGCTTATTCTTTAATTCTAAGCTTATTTTTGAATTCTAATGACACGGAGACGATTATATGTGTTAGAGTTGTCATATAAGTAAATAAAATGTCATTTCTAACCATACTCATTCCACAACATTCACACATTTAAATCAAACTTGTAAAACGAACTGTCCATGCTTCTAATCTTTTTTTAAGCTTATTCTTTGACTCTAAGCTTATTTTTGAATTCTAATGACACGAAGACGATTATATGTGTTAGGGTTGTCATATAAGTAAACCAAATGTCATTTCTAACCACACTCATTCCACAACATTCACACATTTGAATCAAACTTGTAAAACGAACTGTGCATGCTTCTATTCTACTTTTAAGCCTATTCTTTAATTCTAAGCTTATTTTTGAATTCTAATGACACAGAGACGATTAATTGTGTTAGGGTTGTCATATAAGTAAACCAAATATCATTTCTATCCACACTCATTCCACAACATTCACACATTTGAATCAAACTTGTAAAACGAACTGTGCATGCTTCTAATCTTTTTTTAAGCTTATTCTTTGACTCTAAGCTTATTTTTGAATTCTAATGACACGAAGACGATTATATGTGTTAGGGTTGTCATATAAGTAAACCAAATGTCATTTCTAACCACACAATTCCACAACATTCACACATTTGAATCAAACTTGTAAAACGAACTGTGCATGCTTCTATTCTACTTTTAAGCCTATTCTTTAATTCTGAGCTTATTTTTGAATTCTAATGACACAGAGACGATTAATTGTGTTAGGGTTGTCATATAAGTAAACCAAATATCATTTCTATCCACACTCATTCCACAACATTCACACATTTGAATCAAACTTGTAAAACGAACTGTGCATGCTTCTAATCTTTTTTTAAGCTTATTCTTTGACTCTAAGCTTGTTTTTGAATTCTAATGACCCGGAGACGATTATTTGTGTTAGGGTTGTCATATAAGTAAACCAAATATCATTTCAAACCACACTCATTCCACAACATTCTCACATTTGAATCAAACTTGCAAAACGAACTATGCATGCTTCTATTCTACTTTTAAGCTTATTCTTTAATTCTAAACTTATTTTTGAATTCTAATGACACAGAAACGATTATTTGTGTTAGGGTTGTCATATAAATAAACCAAATGTCATTTCTAACCACACTCATTCCACAACATTCACACATTTGAATCAAACTTGTAAAACGAACTGTGCATGCTTCTATTCTACTTTTAAGCTTATTCTTGAATTCTAAGCTTATTTTTGAATTCTAATGACAGCGAGACGATTCTATGTGTTAGAGTTGTCATATAAGTAAACCAAATGTCATTTCTAACCATACCCATTCCACAACATTCACACATTTGAATCAAACTTGTAAAACAAACTGTGCATACTTCTATTCTTTTTTTAAGCTGATTCTTTGATTCTAAGCTTATTTTTGAATTCTAATGCCACGGAGACGATTATATGTGTTAGGGTTGTCATATAAGTAAACCAAATGTCATTTCTAACCACACTCATTCCACAACATTCACACATTTGAATCCAACTTGTAAAACGAACTGTGCATGCTTCTATTCTACTTTTAAGCATATTCTTTAATTCTAAGCTTATTCTTGAATTCTAATGACACGGAGACGATTATATGTGTTAGGGTTGTCATGTAAGTAAACAAAATGTCATTTCTAACCACACTCATTCCACAATATTCACACATTTGAATAAAACTTGTAAAATGAACTGTGCATGCTTCTATTGTTTTTTTAAGCTTAATCTTTAATTCTAAGCTTATTTTTGAATTCTAATAACACGGAGACGATTATATGTGTTAGGATTGTCATATAAGTAAACCAAATGTCATTTCTAACCACACTCATTCCACAACATTCACACATTTGAATCAAACTTGTAAAACGAACTGTGCATGCTTCTATTCTACTTTTAAGTTATTCTTCGATTCTAAGCTTATTCTTGAATTCTAATGACATGGAGATGATTATATGTGTTACGGTTGTCATATAAGTAAACCAAATGTCATTTCTAACCACACTCATTCCACAACATTCACACATTTGAATCAAACTTGTAAAACGAACTGTGCATGCTTCTATTCTACTTTTAAGCATATTCTTTAATTCAAAGTTATTCTTGAATTCTAATGACACGGAGACGATTATATGTGTTAGGGTTGTCATTCGATTCTACTTTTAAGCTTATTCTTTAATTCTAAGCTTATTTTTGAATTCTAATGACACGGAGACGATTATATGTGTTAGAGTTGTCATATAAGTAAATCAAATGTCATTTCTAACCATACTCATTCCACAACATTCACACATTTAAATCAAACTTGTAAAACGAACTGTGCATGCTTCTAATCTTTTTTTAAGCTTATTCTTTGACTCTAAGCTTATTTTTGAATTCTAATGACACGAAGACGATTATATGTGTTAGGGTTGTCATATAAGTAAACCAAATGTCATTTCTAACCACACAATTCCACAACATTCACACATTTGAATCAAACTTGTAAAACGAACTGTGCATGCTTCTATTCTACTTTTAAGCCTATTCTTTAATTCTGAGCTTATTTTTGAATTCTAATGACACAGAGACGATTAATTGTGTTAGGGTTGTCATATAAGTAAACCAAATATCATTTCTATCCACACTCATTCCACAACATTCACACATTTGAATCAAACTTGTAAAACGAACTGTGCATGCTTCTATTCTACTTTTAAGCTTATTCTTTAATTCTAAGCTTATTTTTGAATTCTAATGACACGGAGACGATTATATGTGTTAGGGTTGTCATATAAGTATACCAAATGTCATTTCTAACCACAATCATTCCACAACATTCACACATTTGAATCAAACTTTTAAAACGAATCGTGCATGCTTCTATTCTTTTTTTAAGCTTAGTCTTTAATTCTAAGCTTATTCTTGAATTCTAATGACACGGAGACGATTATATGTGTTAGGGTTGTCATATAAGTAAACCAAATGTCATTTCTAACCGCACTCATTCCATAACATTCACACATTTGAATCAAACTTGTAAAACGAACTGTGCGTGCTTATATTCTACTTTTAAGCTTATTCTTTGATTCTAAGCTTATTTTTGAATTCTAATGACACGGAGACGATTATATGTGTTAGGGTTGTTATATAAGTAAACCAAATGTCATTTCTAACCACACTCATTCCACAACATTCACACATTTGAATCAAACTTGTAAAACGAATTGTGCATGCTTCGATTCTACTTTTAAGCTTATTCTTTAATTCTAAGCTTATTTTTGAATTCTAATGACACGGAGACGATTATATGTGTTAGAGTTGTCATATAAGTAAATAAAATGTCATTTCTAACCATACTCATTCCACAACATTCACACATTTAAATCAAACTTGTAAAACGAACTGTCCATGCTTCTAATCTTTTTTTAAGCTTATTCTTTGACTCTAAGCTTATTTTTGAATTCTAATGACACGAAGACGATTATATGTGTTAGGGTTGTCATATAAGTAAACCAAATGTCATTTCTAACCACACTCATTCCACAACATTCACACATTTGAATCAAACTTGTAAAACGAACTGTGCATGCTTCTATTCTACTTTTAAGCCTATTCTTTAATTCTAAGCTTATTTTTGAATTCTAATGACACAGAGACGATTAATTGTGTTAGGGTTGTCATATAAGTAAACCAAATATCATTTCTATCCACACTCATTCCACAACATTCACACATTTGAATCAAACTTGTAAAACGAACTGTGCATGCTTCTAATCTTTTTTTAAGCTTATTCTTTGACTCTAAGCTTATTTTTGAATTCTAATGACACGAAGACGATTATATGTGTTAGGGTTGTCATATAAGTAAACCAAATGTCATTTCTAACCACACAATTCCACAACATTCACACATTTGAATCAAACTTGTAAAACGAACTGTGCATGCTTCTATTCTACTTTTAAGCCTATTCTTTAATTCTGAGCTTATTTTTGAATTCTAATGACACAGAGACGATTAATTGTGTTAGGGTTGTCATATAAGTAAACCAAATATCATTTCTATCCACACTCATTCCACAACATTCACACATTTGAATCAAACTTGTAAAACGAACTGTGCATGCTTCTATTCTACTTTTAAGCTTATTCTTTAATTCTAAGCTTATTTTTGAATTCTAATGACACGGAGACGATTATATGTGTTAGGGTTGTCATATAAGTATACCAAATGTCATTTCTAACCACAATCATTCCACAACATTCACACATTTGAATCAAACTTTTAAAACGAATCGTGCATGCTTCTATTCTTTTTTTAAGCTTAGTCTTTAATTCTAAGCTTATTCTTGAATTCTAATGACACGGAGACGATTATATGTGTTAGGGTTGTCATATAAGTAAACCAAATGTCATTTCTAACCGCACTCATTCCATAACATTCACACATTTGAATCAAACTTGTAAAACGAACTGTGCGTGCTTATATTCTACTTTTAAGCTTATTCTTTGATTCTAAGCTTATTTTTGAATTCTAATGACACGGAGACGATTATATGTGTTAGGGTTGTTATATAAGTAAACCAAATGTCATTTCTAACCACACTCATTCCACAACATTCACACATTTGAATCAAACTTGTAAAACGAACTGTGCATTCTTCTATTCTACTTTTAAGTTTATTCTTTGATTCTAAGCTTATTTTTGAATTCTAATGACACGGAGACGATTATATGTGTTAGGGTTTTCGTATAAGTGAACCAAATGTCATTTCTAAAAACACTCATTCCACAACATTCACACATTTGAATCAAACTTGTAAAACGAACTGTGCATGCTTCTATTCTTTTTTTAAGCATATTCTTTAATTCTAAGCTTATTCTTGAATTCTAATGACACGGAGACGATTACATGTGTTAGGGTTGTCATGTAAGTAAACCAAATGTCATTTCTAACCACACTCATTGCACAACATTCACACATTTGAATCAAACTTGTAAAACAAACTATGCATGCTTCTATTCTACTTTTAAGCTTATTCTTTAATTCTAATCTTATTTTTGAATTCTAATGACACGTAGACGATTATATGAGTTAGGGTGGTCATATAAGTAAACCAAATGTCATTTCTAACCACACTCATTCCACAACATTCCCACATTTGAATCAAACTTGAAAAACGAACTGTGCATGCTTCAATTCTACTTTTAAGATTATTCTTTAATTCTAACCTTATTTTTGAATTCTAATGACACAGAGACGATTATATGTGTTGGAGTTGTTATATAAGTAAACCAAATGTCATTTCTAACCACACTCATTCCACAACATTCACACATTTGAATCAAACTTGTAAAACGAACTGTGCATGCTTCTATTCTACTTTTAAGCATATTCTTTAATTCTAAGCTTATTCTTGAATTCTAATGACACGGAGACGATTATATGTGTTAGGGTTGTCATGTAAGTAAACAAAATGTCATTTCTAACCACACTCATTCCGCAATATTCACACATTTGAATAAAACTTGTAAAATGAACTGTGCATGCTTCTATTGTTTTTTTAAGCTTAATCTTTAATTCTAAGCTTATTTTTGAATTCTAATAACACGGAGACAATTATATGTGTTAGGATTGTCATATAAGTAAACCAAATGTCATTTCTAACCACACTCATTCCACAACATTCACACATTTGAATCAAACTTGTAAAACGAACTGTGCATGCTTCTATTCTACTTTTAAGCTTATTCTTGAATTCTAAGCTTATTTTTGAATTCTAATGACACCGAGACGATTCTATGTGTTAGAGTTGTCATATAAGTAAACCAAATGTCATTTCTAACCATACCCATTCCACAACATTCACACATTTGAATCAAACTTGTAAAACAAACTGTGCATACTTCTATTCTTTTTTTAAGCTGATTCTTTGATTCTAAGCTTATTTTTGAATTCTAATGCCACGGAGACGATTATATGTGTTAGGGTTGTCATATAAGTAAACCAAATGTCATTTCTAACCACACTCATTCCACAACATTCACACATTTGAATCCAACTTGTAAAACGAACTGTGCATGCTTCTATTCTACTTTTAAGCATATTCTTTAATTCAAAGTTATTCTTGAATTCTAATGACACGGAGACGATTATATGTGTTAGGGTTGTCATGTAAGTAAACAAAATGTCATTTCTAACCACACTCATTCCACAATATTCACACATTTGAATAAAACTTGTAAAATGAACTGTGCATGCTTCTATTGTTTTTTTAAGCTTAATCTTTAATTCTAAGCTAATTTTTGAATTCTAATAACAAGGAGACGATTATATGTGTTAGGATTGTCATATAAGTAAACCAAATGTCATTTATAATCACACTCATTCCACAACATTCACACATTTGGATCAAACTTGTAAAACGAACTGTGCATGCTTCTATTCTACTTTTAAGTTATTCTTCGATTCTAAGCTTATTCTTGAATTCTAATGACATGGAGATGATTATATGTGTTAGGGTTGTCATATAAGTAAACCAAATGTCATTTCTAACCACACTCATTCCATAACATTCACACATTTGAATCAAACTTGTAAAACGAACTGTGCATGCTTCTATTCTACTTTTAAGCATATTCTTTAATTCTAAGCTTATTCTTGAATTCTAATGACACGGAGACGATTATATGTGTTAGGGTTGTCATGTAAGTAAACAAAATGTCATTTCTAACCACACTCATTCCGCAATATTCACACATTTGAATAAAACTTGTAAAATGAACTGTGCATGCTTCTATTGTTTTTTTAAGCTTAATCTTTAATTCTAAGCTTATTTTTGAATTCTAATAACACGGAGACTATTATATGTGTTAGGATTGTCATATAAGTAAACCAAATGTCATTTCTAACCACACTCATTCCACAACATTCACACATTTGAATCAAACTTGTAAAACGAACTGTGCATGCTTCTATTCTACTTTTAAGTTATTCTTCGATTCTAAGCTTATTCTTGAATTCTAATGACATGGAGATGATTATATGTGTTAGGGTTGTCATATAAGTAAACCAAATGTCATTTCTAACCACACTCATTCCACAACATTCACACATTTGAATCAAACTTGTAAAACGAACTGTGCATGCTTCTATTCTACTTTTAAGTTATTCTTCGATTCTAAGCTTATTCTTGAATTCTAATGACATGGAGATGATTATATGTGTTAGGGTTGTCATATAAGTAAACCAAATATCATTTCTAACCACACTCATTCCACAACATTCACACATTTGAATCAAACTTGTAAAACGAACTATGCATGCTTCTATTCTACTTTTAACCTTATTCTTTAATTCTAAGCTTGTTTTTGAATTCTAATGACCCGGAGACGATTATTTGTGTTAGCGTTGTCATATAAGTAAACCAAATATCATTTCAAACCACACTCATTCCACAACATTCTCACATTTGAATCAAACTTGCAAAACGAACTGTGCATGCTTCTATTCTACTTTTAAGCTTATTCTTTAATTCTAAACTTATTTTTGAATTCTAATGACACAGAAACGATTATTTGTGTTAGGGTTGTCATATAAATAAACCAAATGTCATTTCTAACCACACTCATTCCACAACATTCACACATTTGAATCAAACTTGTAAAACGAACTGTGCATGCTTCTATTCTACTTTTAAGCTTATTCTTGAATTCTGAGCTTATTTTTGAATTCTAATGACACCGAGACGATTCTATGTGTTAGAGTTGTCATATAAGTAAACCAAATGTCATTTCTAACCATACCCATTCCACAACATTCACACATTTGAATCAAACTTGTAAAACAAACTGTGCATACTTCTATTCTTTTTTTAAGCTGATTCTTTGATTCTAAGCTTATTTTTGAATTCTAATGCCACGGAGACGATTATATGTGTTAGGGTTGTCATATAAGTAAACCAAATGTCATTTCTAACCACACTCATTCCACAACATTCACACATTTGAATCCAACTTGTAAAACGAACTGTGCATGCTTCTATTCTACTTTTAAGCATATTCTTTAATTCAAAGTTATTCTTGAATTCTAATGACACGGAGACGATTATATGTGTTAGGGTTGTCATGTAAGTAAACAAAATGTCATTTCTAACCACACTCATTCCACAATATTCACACATTTGAATAAAACTTGTAAAATGAACTGTGCATGCTTCTATTGTTTTTTTAAGCTTAATCTTTAATTCTAAGCTTATTTTTGAATTCTAATAACAAGGAGACGATTATATGTGTTAGGATTGTCATATAAGTAAACCAAATGTCATTTATAACCACACTCATTCCACAACATTCACACATTTGAATCAAACTTGTAAAACGAACTGTGCATGCTTCTATTCTACTTTTAAGTTATTCTTCGATTCTAAGCTTATTCTTGAATTCTAATGACATGGAGATGATTATATGTGTTAGGGTTGTCATATAAGTAAACCAAATGTCATTTCTAACCACACTCATTCCATAACATTCACACATTTGAATCAAACTTGTAAAACGAACTGTGCATGCTTCTATTCTACTTTTAAGCATATTCTTTAATTCAAAGTTATTCTTGAATTCTAATGACACGGAGACGATTATATGTGTTAGGGTTGTCATATAAGTAAACCAAATGTCATTTCTAACCACACTCATTCCACAACATTCACACATTTGAATCAAACTTGTAAAACAAACTATGCGTGCTTCTATTCTACTTTTAAGCTTATTCTTTAATTCTAAGCTTATTCTTGAATTCTAATGACATGGAGATGATTATATGTGTTAGGGTTGTCATATAAGTAAACCAAATGTCATTTCTAACCACACTCATTCCACAACATTCACACATTTGAATCAAACTTGTAAAACGAACTGTGCATGCTTCAATTCTACTTTTAAGCTTATTCTTTAATTCTAAGCTTATTTTTGAATTCTAATGACACGGAGACGATTATATGTGTTAGAGTTGTCATATAAGTAAACCAAATGTCATTTCTAACCACACTCATTCCACAACATTCCCACATTTGAGTCAAACTTGTAAAACGAACTGTGCATGCTTCAATTCTACTTTTAAGATTATTCTTGAATTCTAAGCTTATTTTTGAATTCTAATGACACGGAGACGATTATATGTGTTGGAGTTGTCATATAAATAAACCAAATGTCATTTCTAACCTCACTCATTCCACAACATTCACACATTTGAATCAAACTTGTAAAACGAACTGTGCATGCTTCTATTCTACTTTTAAGCATATTCTTTAATTCTAAGCTTATTCTTGAATTCTAATGACACGGAGACGATTGTATGTGTTAGGGTTGTCATGTAAGTAAACAAAATGTCATTTCTAACCACACTCATTCCACAACATTCACACATTTGAATAAACCTTGTAAAATGAACTGTGCATGCTTCTATTGTTTTTTTAAGCTTAATCTTTAATTCTAAGCTTATTCTTGAATTCTAATAACACGGAGACTATTATATGTGTTAGAGTTGTCATATAAGTAAACCAAATGTCATTTCTAACCACACTCATTCCACAACATTCACACATTTGAATCAAACTTGTAAAACGAACTGTGCATGCTTCTATTCTACTTTTAAGTTATTTTTCGATTCTAAGCTTATTTTTGAATTCTAATGACACGGAGAGGATTATATGTGTTAGGCTTGTCGTATAAGTAAACCAAATGTCATTTCTAATCACACTCATTAAACAACATTCACACATTTGAATCAAACTTGTAAAACGAACTGTGCATGCTTCTATTCTACTTTAAAGCTTATTCGTTGATTCTAAGCATATTTTTCAATTCTAATGACACGGAGACGATTATATGTGTTAGGGTTGTCATATAAGTAAATAAAAAGTCATTTCAAACTACACACATTCCACAACATTCGCACATTTGAATCAAACTTGTAAAACGAACTGTGCATGCTTCTATTCTACTAATAAGCTTATTCTTCGATTCTAAGCTTATTTTTGAACTCTAATGACACGGAGATGATTATATGTGTTAGGGTTGTCGTATAAGTAAACCAAATGTCATTTCTAACCACACTCATTCCACATCATTCACACATTTGAATCAAACTTGTAAAACGAACTGTGCATGCTTCTATTATTTTTTTAAGCTTAATCTTTAATTCTAAGCTTATTCTTGAATTCTAATGACACGGAGACGATTATATGTGTTAGGGTTGCCATATAAGTAAACTAAATGTCATTTCTAACCACACTCATTCCACAACATTCGCACATTTCAATTAAACTTGTAAAACGAACTGTGCATGCTTCTATTCTACTTTTAAGATTATTCTTTAATTTTAAGCTTATTTTTGAATTCTAATGACACGGAGACGATTATTTGTGTTAGGGTTGTCGTATAAGTAAACCAAATGTCATTTCTAACCACGCTTATTCCACAACATTCACACATTTGAATCAAACTTGTAAAACGAACTGTGCATTCTTCTATTCTACTTTTAAGTTTATTCTTTGATTCTAAGCTTATTTTTGAATTCTAATGACACGGAGACGATTATATGTGTTAGGGTTTTCGTATAAGTGAACCAAATGTCATTTCTAACCACACTCATTGCACAACATTCACACATTTGAATCAAACTTGTAAAACAAACTATGCATGCTTCTATTCTAGTTTTAAGCTTATTCTGTAATTCTAAACTTATTCTTGAATTCTAATGACAAAGAGATGATTATATGTGTTAGGGTTGTCATATAAGTAAACCAAATGTCATTTCTAACCACACTCATTCCACAACATTCACACATTTGAATCAAACTTGTAAAACGAACTGTGCATGCTTCTATTCTACTTTTAAGATTATTCTTTAATTCTAAGCTTATTTTGGAATTCTAATGACACGGAGACGATTATATGTGTTAGGGTTTTCATATAAGTGAACCAAATGTCATTTCTAACCACACTCATTGCACAACATTCACACATTTGAATCAAACTTGTAAAACAAACTATGCATACTTCAATTCTACTTTTAAGATTATTCTTTAATTCTAAACTTATTTTTGAATTCTAATGACACAGAGACGATTAAATGTGTTGGAGTTGTTATATAAGTAAACCAAATGTCATTTCTAACCACACTCATTCCACAACATTCACACATTTGAATCAAACTTGTAAAACGAACTGTGCATGCTTCTATTCTAGTTTTAAGCATATTCTTTAATTCTAAGCTTATTCTTGAATTCTAGTGCCACGGAGATGATTATATGTGTTAGGGTTGTCATATAAGTAAACCAAATGTCATTTCTAACCACACTCATTCCACAACATTCCCACATTTGAATCAATCTTGTAAAACGAACTGTGCATGCTTCTATTTTGCTTTTAAGCTTATTCTTTAATTCTAAGCTTATTTTTGAATTCGAATGACACGAAGACGATTATATGTGGTAGGATTGTCATATAATTAAACCAAATGTCATTTTAAACCACACTTATTCCACAACATTCACACATTTGAATAAAACTTGTAAAACGAACTGTACATGCTTCAATTCTACTTTTAAGATTATTCTTTAATTCTAAGCTTATTTTTGAATTCTAATGACACGGAGACGATTATTTGTGTTAGGGTTGTCGTATAAGTAAACCAAATGTCATTTCTAACCACGCTTATTCCACAACATTCACACATTTGAATCAAACTTGTAAAACGAACTGTGCATTCTTCTATTCTACTTTTAAGTTTATTCTTTGATTCTAAGCTTATTTTTGAATTCTAATGACACGGAGACGATTATATGTGTTAGGGTTTTCGTATAAGTGAACCAAATGTCATTTCTAAAAACACTCATTCCACAACATTCACACATTTGAATCAAACTTGTAAAACGAACTGTGCATGCTTCTATTCTTTTTTTAAGCATATTCTTTAATTCTAAGCTTATTCTTGAATTCTAATGACACGGAGACGATTACATGTGTTAGGGTTGTCATGTAAGTAAACCAAATGTCATTTCTAACCACACTCATTGCACAACATTCACACATTTGAATCAAACTTGTAAAACAAACTATGCATGCTTCTATTCTACTTTTAAGCTTATTCTTTAATTCTAATCTTATTTTTGAATTCTAATGACACGGAGACGATTATATGAGTTAGGGTGGTCATATAAGTAAACCAAATGTCATTTCTAACCACACTCATTCCACAACATTCCCACATTTGAATCAAACTTGTAAAACGAACTGTGCATGCTTCAATTCTACTTTTAAGATTATTCTTTAATTCTAAGCTTATTTTTGAATTCTAATGACACAGAGACGATTATATGTGTTGGAGTTGTTATATAAGTAAACCAAATGTCATTTCTAACCACACTCATTCCACAACATTCACACATTTGAATCAAACTTGTAAAACGAACTGTGCATGCTTCTATTCTACTTTTAAGTTATTCTTCGATTCTAAGCTTATTCTTGAATTCTAATGACATGGAGATGATTATATGTGTTAGGGTTGTCATATAAGTAAACCAAATGTCATTTCTAACCACACTCATTCCACAACATTCACACATTTGAATCAAACTTGTAAAACGAACTGTGCATGCTTCTATTCTACTTTTAAGTTATTCTTCGATTCTAAGCTTATTCTTGAATTCTAATGACATGGAGATGATTATATGTGTTAGGGTTGTCATATAAGTAAACCAAATGTCATTTCTAACCACACTCATTCCACAACATTCACACATTTGAATCAAACTTGTAAAACGAACTATGCATGCTTCTATTCTACTTTTAACCTTATTCTTTAATTCTAAGCTTGTTTTTGAATTCTAATGACCCGGAGACGATTATTTGTGTTAGGGTTGTCATATAAGTAAACCAAATATCATTTCAAACCACACTCATTCCAGAACATTCTCACATTTGAATCAAACTTGCAAAACGAACTGTGCATGCTTCTATTCTACTTTTAAGCTTATTCTTTAATTCTAAACTTATTTTTGAATTCTAATGACACAGAAACGATTATTTGTGTTAGGGTTGTCATATAAATAAACCAAATGTCATTTCTAACCACACTCATTCCACAACATTCACACATTTGAATCAAACTTGTAAAACGAACTGTGCATGCTTCTATTCTACTTTTAAGCTTATTCTTGAATTCTAAGCTTATTTTTGAATTCTAATGACACCGAGACGATTCTATGTGTTAGAGTTGTCATATAAGTAAACCAAATGTCATTTCTAACCATACTCATTCCACAACATTCACACATTTGAATCAAACTTGTAAAACAAACTGTGCATACTTCTATTCTTTTTTTAAGCTGATTCTTTGATTCTAAGCTTATTTTTGAATTCTAATGCCACGGAGACGATTATATGTGTTAGGGTTGTCATATAAGTAAACCAAATGTCATTTCTAACCACACTCATTCCACAACATTCACACATTTGAATCCAACTTGTAAAACGAACTGTGCATGCTTCTATTCTACTTTTAAGCAAATTCTTTAATTCTAAGCTTATTCTTGAATTCTAATGACACGGAGACGATTATATGTGTTAGGGTTGTCATGTAAGTAAACAAAATGTCATTTCTAACCACACTCATTCCACAATATTCACACATTTGAATAAAACTTGTAAAATGAACTGTGCATGCTTCTATTGTTTTTTTAAGCTTAATCTTTAATTCTAAGCTTATTTTTGAATTCTAATAACACGGAGACGATTATATGTGTTAGGATTGTCATATAAGTAAACCAAATGTCATTTCTAACCACACTCATTCCACAACATTCACACATTTGAATCAAACTTGTAAAACGAACTGTGCATGCTTCTATTCTACTTTTAAGTTATTCTTCGATTCTAAGCTTATTCTTGAATTCTAATGACATGGAGATGATTATATGTGTTAGGGTTGTCATATAAGTAAACCAAATGTCATTTCTAACCACACTCATTCCACAAAATTCACACATTTGAATCAAACTTGTAAAACGAACTGTGCATGCTTCAATTCTACTTTTAAGCTTATTCTTTAATTCTAAGCTTATTTTTGAATTCTAATGACACGGAGACGATTATATGTGTTAGAGTTGTCATATAAGTAAACCAAATGTCATTTCTAACCACACTCATTCCACAACATTCCCACATTTGAATCAAACTTGTAAAACGAACTGTGCATGCTTCAATTCTACTTTTAAGATTATTCTTGAATTCTAAGCTTATTTTTGAATTCTAATGACACGGAGACGATTATATGTGTTGGAGTTGTCATATAAGTAAACCAAATGTCATTTCTAACCACACTCATTCCACAACATTCACACATTTGAATCAAACTTGTAAAACGAACTGTGCATGCTTCTATTCTACTTTTAAGCATATTCTTTAATTCTAAGCTTATTCTTGAATTCTAATGACACGGAGACGATTATATGTGTTAGGGTTGTCATGTAAGTAAACAAAATGTCATTTCTAACCACACTCATTCCACAACATTCACACATTTGAATAAACCTTGTAAAATGAACTGTGCATGCTTCTATTGTTTTTTTAAGCATAATCTTTAATTCTAAGCTTATTCTTGAATTCTAATAACACGGAGACGATTATATGTGTTAGAGTTGTCATATAAGTAAACCAAATGTCATTTCTAACCACACTCATTCCACAACATTCACACATTTGAATCAAACTTGTAAAACGAACTGTGCATGCTTCTATTCTACTTTTAAGTTATTCTTCGATTCTAAGCTTATTTTTGAATTCTAATGACACGGAGAGGATTATATGTGTTAGGCTTGTCGTATAAGTAAACCAAATGTCATTTCTAATCACACTCATTAAACAACATTCACACATTTGAATCAAACTTGTAAAACGAACTGTGCATGCTTCTATTCTACTTTAAAGCTTATTCGTTGATTCTAAGCATATTTTTCAATTCTAATGACACGGAGACGATTATATGTGTTAGGGTTGTCATATAAGTAAATAAAAAGTCATTTCAAACTACACACATTCCACAACATTTGCACATTTGAATCAAACTTGTAAAACGAACTGTGCATCCTTCTATTCTACTTTTAAGCTTATTATTCGATTCTAAGCTTATTTTTGAACTCTAATGACACGGAAATGATTATATGTGTTAGGGTTGTCGTATAAGTAAACCAAATGTCATTTCTAACCACACTCATTCCACATCATTCACACATTTGAATCAAACTTGTAAAACGAACTGTGCATGCTTCTATTATTTTTTTAAGCTTAATCTTTAATTCTAAGCTTATTCTTGAATTCTAATGACACGGAGACGATTATATGTGTTAGGGTTGCCATATAAGTAAACTAAATGTCATTTCTAACCACACTCATTCCACAACATTCGCACATTTGAATCAAACTTGTAAAACGAACTGTGCATGCTTCGATTCTACTTTTAAGATTATTCTTTAATTTTAAGCTTATTTTTGAATTCTAATGACACGGAGACGATTATTTGTGTTAGGGTTGTCGTATAAGTAAACCAAATGTCATTTCTAACCACGCTTATTCCACAACATTCACACATTTGAATCAAACTTGTAAAACGAACTGTGCATTCTTCTATTCTACTTTTAAGTTTATTCTTTGATTCTAAGCTTATTTTTGAATTCTAATGACACGGAGACGATTATATGTGTTAGGGTTTTCGTATAAGTGAACCAAATGTCATTTCTAACCACACTCATTGCACAACATTCACACATTTGAATCAAACTTGTAAAACAAACTATGCATGCTTCTATTCTAGTTTTAAGCTTATTCTGTAATTCTAAACTTATTCTTGAATTCTAATGACAAAGAGATGATTATATGTGTTAGGGTTGTCATATAAGTAAACCAAATGTCATTTCTAACCACACTCATTCCACAACATTCACACATTTGAATCAAACTTGTAAAACGAACTGTGCATGCTTCTATTTTACTTTTAAGATTATTCTTTAATTCTAAGCTTATTTTGGAATTCTAATGACACGGAGACGATTATATGTGTTAGGGTTTTCATATAAGTGAACCAAATGTCATTTCTAACCACACTCATTGCACAACATTCACACATTTGAATCAAACTTGTAAAACAAACTATGCATACTTCTATTCTACTTTTAAGCTTATTCTTTAATTCTAATCTTATTTTTGAATTCTAATGACACGGAGACGATTATATGAGTTAGGGTGGTCATATAAGTAAACCAAATGTCATTTCTAACCACACTCATTCCACAACATTCCCACATTTGAATCAAACTTGTAAAACGAACTGTGCATGCTTCAATTCTACTTTTAAGATTATTCTTTAATTCTAAGCTTATTTTTGAATTCTAATGACACAGAGACGATTAAATGTGTTGGAGTTGTTATATAAGTAAACCAAATGTCATTTCTAACCACACTCATTCCACAACATTCACACATTTGAATCAAACTTGTAAAACGAACTGTGCATGCTGCTATTCTAGTTTTAAGCATATTCTTTAATTCTAAGCTTATTCTTGAATTCTAATGACACGGAGATGATTATATGTGTTAGGGTTGTCATATAAGTAAACCAAATGTCATTTCTAACCACACTCATTCCACAACATTCACACATTTGAATCAAACTTGTAAAACGAACTGTGCATGCTTCTATTTTGCTTTTAAGCTTATTCTTTAATTCTAACCTTATTTTTGAATTCTAATGACACGAAGACGATTATATGTGTTAGGATTGTCATATAATTAAACCAAATGTCATTTTAAACCACACTTATTCCACAACATTCACACATTTGAATAAAACTTGTAAAACGAACTGTACATGCTTCAATTCTACTTTTAAGATTATTCTTTAATTCTAAGCTTATTTTTGAATTCTAATGACACGGAGACGATTATTTGTGTTAGGGTTGTCGTACAAGTAAACCAAATGTCATTTCTAACCACGCTTATTCCACAACATTCACACATTTGAATCAAACTTGTAAAACGAACTGTGCATTCTTCTATTCTACTTTTAAGTTTATTCTTTGATTCTAAGCTTATTTTTGAATTCTAATGACACGGAGACGATTATATGTGTTAGGGTTTTCGTATAAGTGAACCAAATGTCATTTCAAAAAACACTCATTCCACAACATTCACACATTTGAATCAAACTTGTAAAACGAACTGTGCATGCTTCTATTCTTTTTTTAAGCATATTCTTTAATTCTAAGCTTATTCTTGAATTCTAATGACACGGAGACGATTACATGTGTTAGGGTTGTCATGTAAGTAAACCAAATGTCATTTCTAAACACACTCATTGCACAACATTCACACATTTGAATCAAACTTGTAAAACAAACTATGCATGCTTCTATTCTACTTTTAAGCTTATTCTTTAATTCTAATCTTATTTTTGAATTCTAATGACACGGAGACGATTATATGAGTTAGGGTGGTCATATAAGTAAACCAAATGTCATTTCTAACCACACTCATTCCACAACATTCCCACATTTGAATCAAACTTGTAAAACGAACTGTGCATGCTTCAATTCTACTTTTAAGATTATTCTTTAATTCTAAGCTTATTTTTGTATTCTAATGACACAGAGACGATTATATGTGTTGGAGTTGTTATATAAGTAAACCAAATGTCATTTCTAACCACACTCATTCCACAACATTCACACATTTGAATCAAACTTGTAAAACGAACTGTGCATGCTTCTATTCTACTTTTAAGCATATTCTTTAATTCTAAGCTTATTCTTGAATTCTAATGACACGGAGACGATTATATGTGTTAGGGTTGTCATGTAAGTAAACAAAATGTCATTTCTAACCACACTCATTCCGCAATATTCACACATTTGAATAAAACTTGTAAAATGAACTGTGCATGCTTCTATTGTTTTTTTAAGCTTAATCTTTAATTCTAAGCTTATTTTTGAATTCTAATAACACGGAGACAATTATATGTGTTAGGATTGTCATATAAGTAAACCAAATGTCATTTCTAACCACACTCATTCCACAACATTCACACATTTGAATCAAACTTGTAAAACGAACTGTGCATGCTTCTATTCTACTTTTAAGATTATTCTTTAATTCTAAGCTTATTTTGGAATTCTAATGACACGGAGACGATTATATGTGTTAGGGTTTTCATATAAGTGAACCAAATGTCATTTCTAACCACACTCATTGCACAACATTCACACATTTGAATCAAACTTGTAAAACAAACTATGCATACTTCTATTCTACTTTTAAGCTTATTCTTTAATTCTAATCTTATTTTTGAACTCTAATGACACGGAGACGATTATATGAGTTAGGGTGGTCATATAAGTAAACCAAATGTCATTTCTAACCACACTCATTCCACAACATTCCCACATTTGAATCAAACTTGTAAAACGAACTGTGCATGCTTCAATTCTACTTTTAAGATTATTCTTTAATTCTAAGCTTATTTTTGAATTCTAATGACATAGAGACGATTAAATGTGTTGGAGTTGTTATATAAGTAAACCAAATGTCATTTCTAACCACACTCATTCCACAACATTCACACATTTGAATCAAACTTGTAAAACGAACTGTGCATGCTTCTATTCTAGTTTTAAGCATATTCTTTAATTCTAAGCTTATTCTTGAATTCTAATGACACGGAGATGATTATATGTGTTAGGGTTGTCATATAAGTAAACCAAATGTCATTTCTAACCACACTCATTCCACAACATTCCCACATTTGAATCAAACTTGTAAAACGAACTGTGCATGCTTCTATTTTGCTTTTAAGCTTATTATTTAATTCTAAGCTTATTTTTGAATTCTAATGACACGAAGACGATTATATGTGATAGGATTGTCATATAATTAAACCAAATGTCATTTTAAACCACACTTATTCCACAACATTCACACATTTGAATAAAACTTGTAAAACGAACTGTACATGCTTCAATTCTACTGTTAAGATTATTCTTTAATTCTAAGCTTATTTTTGAATTCTAATGACACGGAGACGATTATTTGTGTTAGGGTTGTCGTATAAGTAAACCAAATGTCATTTCTAACCACGCTTATTCCACAACATTCACACATTTGAATCAAACTTGTAAAACGAACTGTGCATTCTTCTATTCTACTTTTAAGTTTATTCTTTGATTCTAAGCTTATTTTTGAATTCTAATGACACGGAGACGATTATATGTGTTAGGGTTTTCGTATAAGTGAACCAAATGTCATTTCTAAAAACACTCATTCCACAACATTCACACATTTGAATCAAACTTGTAAAACGAACTGTGCATGCTTCTATTCTTTTTTTAAGCATATTCTTTAATTCTAAGCTTATTCTTGAATTCTAATGACACGGAGACGATTACATGTGTTAGGGATGTCATGTAAGTAAACCAAATGTCATTTCTAACCACACTCATTGCACAACATTCACACATTTGAATCAAACTTGTAAAACGAACTGTGCATGCTTCTATTCTACTTTTAAGTTATTCTTCGATTCTAAGCTTATTCTTGAATTCTAATGACATGGAGATGATTATATGTGTTAGGGTTGTCATATAAGTAAACCAAATGTCATTTCTAACCACACTCATTCCACAACATTCACACATTTGAATCAAACTTGTAAAACGAACTGTGCATGCTTCTATTCTAGTTTTAAGCATATTCTTTAATTCTAAGCTTATTCTTGAATTCTAATGACACGGAGATGATTATATGTGTTAGGGTTGTCATATAAGTAAACCAAATGTCATTTCTAACCACACTCATTCCACAACATTCCCACATTTGAATCAAACTTGTAAAACGAACTGTGCATGCTTCTATTTTGCTTTTAAGCTTATTCTTTAATTCTAAGCTTATTTTTGAATTCTAATGACACGAAGACGATTATATGTGTTAGGATTGTCATATAATTAAACCAAATGTCATTTTAAACCACACTTATTCCACAACATTCACACATTTGAATAAAACTTGTAAAACGAACTGTACATGCTTCAATTCTACTTTTAAGATTATTCTTTAATTCTAAGCTTATTTTTGAATTCTAATGACACGGAGACGATTATTTGTGTTAGGGTTGTCGTATAAGTAAACCAAATGTCATTTCTAACCACGCTTATTCCACAACATTCACACATTTGAATCAAACTTGTAAAACGAACTGTGCATTCTTCTATTCTACTTTTAAGTTTATTCTTTGATTCTAAGCTTATTTTTGAATTCTAATGACACGGAGACGATTATATGTGTTAGGGTTTTCGTATAAGTGAACCAAATGTCATTTCTAAAAACACTCATTCCACAACATTCACACATTTGAATCAAACTTGTAAAACGAACTGTGCATGCTTCTATTCTTTTTTTAAGCATATTCTTTAATTCTAAGCTTATTCTTGAATTCTAATGACACGGAGACGATTACATGTGTTAGGGATGTCATGTAAGTAAACCAAATGTCATTTCTAACCACACTCATTGCACAACATTCACACATTTGAATCAAACTTGTAAAACAAACTATGCATGCTTCTATTCTACTTTTAAGCTTATTCTTTAATTCTAATCTTATTTTTGAATTCTAATGACACGGAGACGATTATATGAGTTAGGGTGGTCATATAAGTAAACCAAATGTCATTTCTAACCACACTCATTCCACAACATTCCCACATTTGAATCAAACTTGTAAAACGAACTGTGCATGCTTCAATTCTACTTTTAAGATTATTCTTTAATTCTAAGCTTATTTTTGAATTCTAATGACACAGAGACGATTATATGTGTTGGAGTTGTTATATAAGTAAACCAAATGTCATTTCTAACCACACTCATTCCACAACATTCACACATTTGAATCAAACTTGTAAAACGAACTGTGCATGCTTCTATTCTACTTTTAAGCATATTCTTTAATTCTAAGCTTATTCTTGAATTCTAATGACACGGAGACGATTATATGTGTTAGGGTTGTCATGTAAGTAAACAAAATGTCATTTCTAACCACACTCATTCCGCAATATTCACACATTTGAATAAAACTTGTAAAATGAACTGTGCATGCTTCTATTGTTTTTTTAAGCTTAATCTTTAATTCTAAGCTTATTTTTGAATTCTAATAACACGGAGACAATTATATGTGTTAGGATTGTCATATAAGTAAACCAAATGTCATTTCTAACCACACTCATTCCACAACATTCACACATTTGAATCAAACTTGTAAAACGAACTGTGCATGCTTCTATTCTACTTTTAAGTTATTCTTCGATTCTAAGCTTATTCTTGAATTCTAATGACATGGAGATGATTATATGTGTTAGGGTTGTCATATAAGTAAACCAAATGTCATTTCTAACCACACTCATTCCACAACATTCACACATTTGAATCAAACTTGTAAAACGAACTATGCATGCTTCTATTCTACTTTTAACCTTATTCTTTAATTCTAAGCTTGTTTTTGAATTCTAATGACCCGGAGACGATTATTTGTGTTAGGGTTGTCATATAAGTAAACCAAATATCATTTCAAACCACACTCATTCCACAACATTCTCACATTTGAATCAAACTTGCAAAACGAACTGTGCATGCTTCTATTCTACTTTTAAGCTTATTCTTTAATTCTAAACTTATTTTTGAATTCTAATGACACAGAAACGATTATTTGTGTTAGGGTTGTCATATAAATAAACCAAATGTCATTTCTAACCACACTCATTCCACAACATTCACACATTTGAATCAAACTTGTAAAACGAACTGTGCATGCTTCTATTCTACTTTTAAGCTTATTCTTGAATTCTAAGCTTATTTTTGAATTCTAATGACACCGAGACGATTCTATGTGTTAGAGTTGTCATATAAGTAAACCAAATGTCATTTCTAACCATACTCATTCCACAACATTCACACATTTGAATCAAACTTGTAAAACAAACTGTGCATACTTCTATTCTTTTTTTAAGCTGATTCTTTGATTCTAAGCTTATTTTTGAATTCTAATGCCACGGAGACGATTATATGTGTTAGGGTTGTCATATAAGTAAACCAAATGTCATTTCTAACCACACTCATTCCACAACATTCACACATTTGAATCCAACTTGTAAAACGAACTGTGCATGCTTCTATTCTACTTTTAAGCATATTCTTTAATTCTAAGCTTATTCTTGAATTCTAATGACACGGAGACGATTATATGTGTTAGGGTTGTCATGTAAGTAAACAAAATGTCATTTCTAACCACACTCATTCCACAATATTCACACATTTGAATAAAACTTGTAAAATGAACTGTGCATGCTTCTATTGTTTTTTTAAGCTTAATCTTTAATTCTAAGCTTATTTTTGAATTCTAATAACACGGAGACGATTATATGTGTTAGGATTGTCATATAAGTAAACCAAATGTCATTTCTAACCACACTCATTCCACAACATTCACACATTTGAATCAAACTTGTAAAACGAACTGTGCATGCTTCTATTCTACTTTTAAGTTATTCTTCGATTCTAAGCTTATTCTTGAATTCTAATGACATGGAGATGATTATATGTGTTAGGGTTGTCATATAAGTAAACCAAATGTCATTTCTAACCACACTCATTCCACAAAATTCACACATTTGAATCAAACTTGTAAAACGAACTGTGCATGCTTCAATTCTACTTTTAAGCTTATTCTTTAATTCTAAGCTTATTTTTGAATTCTAATGACACGGAGACGATTATATGTGTTAGAGTTGTCATATAAGTAAACCAAATGTCATTTCTAACCACACTCATTCCGCAATATTCACACATTTGAATAAAACTTGTAAAATGAACTGTGCATGCTTCTATTGTTTTTTTAAGCTTAATCTTTAATTCTAAGCTTATTTTTGAATTCTAATAACACGGAGACAATTATATGTGTTAGGATTGTCATATAAGTAAACCAAATGTCATTTCTAACCACACTCATTCCACAACATTCACACATTTGAATCAAACTTGTAAAACGAACTGTGCATGCTTCTATTCTACTTTTAAGTTATTCTTCGATTCTAAGCTTATTCTTGAATTCTAATGACATGGAGATGATTATATGTGTTAGGGTTGTCATATAAGTAAACCAAATGTCATTTCTAACCACACTCATTCCACAACATTCGCACATTTGAATCAAACTTGTAAAACGAACTGTGCATGCTTCGATTCTACTTTTAAGATTATTCTTTAATTTTAAGCTTATTTTTGAATTCTAATGACACGGAGACGATTATTTGTGTTAGGGTTGTCGTATAAGTAAACCAAATGTCATTTCTAACCACGCTTATTCCACAACATTCACACATTTGAATCAAACTTGTAAAACGAACTGTGCATTCTTCTATTCTACTTTTAAGTTTATTCTTTGATTCTAAGCTTATTTTTGAATTCTAATGACACGGAGACGATTATATGTGTTAGGGTTTTCGTATAAGTGAACCAAATGTCATTTCTAAAAACACTCAGTCCACAACATTCACACATTTGAATCAAACTTGTAAAACGAACTGTGCATGCTTCTATTCTTTTTTTAAGCATATTCTTTAATTCTAAGCTTATTCTTGAATTCTAATGACACGGAGACGATTACATGTGTTAGGGTTGTCATGTAAGTAAACCAAATGTCATTTCTAACCACACTCATTGCACAACATTCACACATTTGAATCAAACTTGTAAAACAAACTATGCATGCTTCTATTCTACTTTTAAGCTTATTCTTTAATTCTAATCTTATTTTTGAATTCTAATGACACGGAGACGATTATATGAGTTAGGGTGGTCATATAAGTAAACCAAATGTCATTTCTAACCACACTCATTCCACAACATTCCCACATTTGAATCAAACTTGTAAAACGAACTGTGCATGCTTCAATTCTACTTTTAAGATTATTCTTTAATTCTAAGCTTATTTTTGAATTCTAATGACACAGAGACGATTATATGTGTTGGAGTTGTTATATAAGTAAACCAAATGTCATTTCTAACCACACTCATTCCACAACATTCACACATTTGAATCAAACTTGTAAAACGAACTGTGCATGCTTCTATTCTACTTTTAAGCATATTCTTTAATTCTAAGCTTATTCTTGAATTCTAATGACACGGAGACGATTATATGTGTTAGGGTTGTCATGTAAGTAAACAAAATGTCATTTCTAACCACACTCATTCCGCAATATTCACACATTTGAATAAAACTTGTAAAATGAACTGTGCATGCTTCTATTGTTTTTTTAAGCTTAATCTTTAATTCTAAGCTTATTTTTGAATTCTAATAACACGGAGACAATTATATGTGTTAGGATTGTCATATAAGTAAACCAAATGTCATTTCTAACCACACTCATTCCACAACATTCACACATTTGAATCAAACTTGTAAAACGAACTGTGCATGCTTCTATTCTACTTTTAAGTTATTCTTCGATTCTAAGCTTATTCTTGAATTCTAATGACATGGAGATGATTATATGTGTTAGGGTTGTCATATAAGTAAACCAAATGTCATTTCTAACCACACTCATTCCACAACATTCACACATTTGAATCAAACTTGTAAAACGAACTGTGCATGCTTCTATTCTACTTTTAAGTTATTCTTCGATTCTAAGCTTATTCTTGAATTCTAATGACATGGAGATGATTATATGTGTTAGGGTTGTCATATAAGTAAACCAAATGTCATTTCTAACCACACTCATTCCACAACATTCACACATTTGAATCAAACTTGTAAAACGAACTATGCATGCTTCTATTCTACTTTTAACCTTATTCTTTAATTCTAAGCTTGTTTTTGAATTCTAATGACCCGGAGACGATTATTTGTGTTAGGGTTGTCATATAAGTAAACCAAATATCATTTCAAACCACACTCATTCCACAACATTCTCACATTTGAATCAAACTTGCAAAACGAACTGTGCATGCTTCTATTCTACTTTTAAGCTTATTCTTTAATTCTAAACTTATTTTTGAATTCTAATGACACAGAAACGATTATTTGTGTTAGGGTTGTCATATAAATAAACCAAATGTCATTTCTAACCACACTCATTCCACAACATTCACACATTTGAATCAAACTTGTAAAACGAACTGTGCATGCTTCTATTCTACTTTTAAGCTTATTCTTGAATTCTAAGCTTATTTTTGAATTCTAATGACACCGAGACGATTCTATGTGTTAGAGTTGTCATATAAGTAAACCAAATGTCATTTCTAACCATACTCATTCCACAACATTCACACATTTGAATCAAACTTGTAAAACAAACTGTGCATACTTCTATTCTTTTTTTAAGCTGATTCTTTGATTCTAAGCTTATTTTTGAATTCTAATGCCACGGAGACGATTATATGTGTTAGGGTTGTCATATAAGTAAACCAAATGTCATTTCTAACCACACTCATTCCACAACATTCACACATTTGAATCCAACTTGTAAAACGAACTGTGCATGCTTCTATTCTACTTTTAAGCATATTCTTTAATTCTAAGCTTATTCTTGAATTCTAATGACACGGAGACGATTATATGTGTTAGGGTTGTCATGTAAGTAAACAAAATGTCATTTCTAACCACACTCATTCCACAATATTCACACATTTGAATAAAACTTGTAAAATGAACTGTGCATGCTTCTATTGTTTTTTTAAGCTTAATCTTTAATTCTAAGCTTATTTTTGAATTCTAATAACACGGAGACGATTATATGTGTTAGGATTGTCATATAAGTAAACCAAATGTCATTTCTAACCACACTCATTCCACAACATTCACACATTTGAATCAAACTTGTAAAACGAACTGTGCATGCTTCTATTCTACTTTTAAGTTATTCTTCGATTCTAAGCTTATTCTTGAATTCTAATGACATGGAGATGATTATATGTGTTAGGGTTGTCATATAAGTAAACCAAATGTCATTTCTAACCACACTCATTCCACAAAATTCACACATTTGAATCAAACTTGTAAAACGAACTGTGCATGCTTCAATTCTACTTTTAAGCTTATTCTTTAATTCTAAGCTTATTTTTGAATTCTAATGACACGGAGACGATTATATGTGTTAGAGTTGTCATATAAGTAAACCAAATGTCATTTCTAACCACACTCATTCCGCAATATTCACACATTTGAATAAAACTTGTAAAATGAACTGTGCATGCTTCTATTGTTTTTTTAAGCTTAATCTTTAATTCTAAGCTTATTTTTGAATTCTAATAACACGGAGACAATTATATGTGTTAGGATTGTCATATAAGTAAACCAAATGTCATTTCTAACCACACTCATTCCACAACATTCACACATTTGAATCAAACTTGTAAAACGAACTGTGCATGCTTCTATTCTACTTTTAAGTTATTCTTCGATTCTAAGCTTATTCTTGAATTCTAATGACATGGAGATGATTATATGTGTTAGGGTTGTCATATAAGTAAACCAAATGTCATTTCTAACCACACTCATTCCACAACATTCGCACATTTGAATCAAACTTGTAAAACGAACTGTGCATGCTTCGATTCTACTTTTAAGATTATTCTTTAATTTTAAGCTTATTTTTGAATTCTAATGACACGGAGACGATTATTTGTGTTAGGGTTGTCGTATAAGTAAACCAAATGTCATTTCTAACCACGCTTATTCCACAACATTCACACATTTGAATCAAACTTGTAAAACGAACTGTGCATTCTTCTATTCTACTTTTAAGTTTATTCTTTGATTCTAAGCTTATTTTTGAATTCTAATGACACGGAGACGATTATATGTGTTAGGGTTTTCGTATAAGTGAACCAAATGTCATTTCTAAAAACACTCAGTCCACAACATTCACACATTTGAATCAAACTTGTAAAACGAACTGTGCATGCTTCTATTCTTTTTTTAAGCATATTCTTTAATTCTAAGCTTATTCTTGAATTCTAATGACACGGAGACGATTACATGTGTTAGGGTTGTCATGTAAGTAAACCAAATGTCATTTCTAACCACACTCATTGCACAACATTCACACATTTGAATCAAACTTGTAAAACAAACTATGCATGCTTCTATTCTACTTTTAAGCTTATTCTTTAATTCTAATCTTATTTTTGAATTCTAATGACACGGAGACGATTATATGAGTTAGGGTGGTCATATAAGTAAACCAAATGTCATTTCTAACCACACTCATTCCACAACATTCCCACATTTGAATCAAACTTGTAAAACGAACTGTGCATGCTTCAATTCTACTTTTAAGATTATTCTTTAATTCTAAGCTTATTTTTGAATTCTAATGACACAGAGACGATTATATGTGTTGGAGTTGTTATATAAGTAAACCAAATGTCATTTCTAACCACACTCATTCCACAACATTCACACATTTGAATCAAACTTGTAAAACGAACTGTGCATGCTTCTATTCTACTTTTAAGCATATTCTTTAATTCTAAGCTTATTCTTGAATTCTAATGACACGGAGACGATTATATGTGTTAGGGTTGTCATGTAAGTAAACAAAATGTCATTTCTAACCACACTCATTCCGCAATATTCACACATTTGAATAAAACTTGTAAAATGAACTGTGCATGCTTCTATTGTTTTTTTAAGCTTAATCTTTAATTCTAAGCTTATTTTTGAATTCTAATAACACGGAGACAATTATATGTGTTAGGATTGTCATATAAGTAAACCAAATGTCATTTCTAACCACACTCATTCCACAACATTCACACATTTGAATCAAACTTGTAAAACGAACTGTGCATGCTTCTATTCTACTTTTAAGTTATTCTTCGATTCTAAGCTTATTCTTGAATTCTAATGACATGGAGATGATTATATGTGTTAGGGTTGTCATATAAGTAAACCAAATGTCATTTCTAACCACACTCATTCCACAACATTCACACATTTGAATCAAACTTGTAAAACGAACTGTGCATGCTTCTATTCTACTTTTAAGTTATTCTTCGATTCTAAGCTTATTCTTGAATTCTAATGACATGGAGATGATTATATGTGTTAGGGTTGTCATATAAGTAAACCAAATGTCATTTCTAACCACACTCATTCCACAACATTCACACATTTGAATCAAACTTGTAAAACGAACTGTGCATGCTTCTATTCTACTTTTAAGTTATTCTTCGATTCTAAGCTTATTCTTGAATTCTAATGACATGGAGATGATTATATGTGTTAGGGTTGTCATATAAGTAAACCAAATGTCATTTCTAACCACACTCATTCCACAACATTCACACATTTGAATCAAACTTGTAAAACGAACTATGCATGCTTCTATTCTACTTTTAACCTTATTCTTTAATTCTAAGCTTGTTTTTGAATTCTAATGACCCGGAGACGATTATTTGTGTTAGGGTTGTCATATAAGTAAACCAAATATCATTTCAAACCACACTCATTCCACAACATTCTCACATTTGAATCAAACTTGCAAAACGAACTGTGCATGCTTCTATTCTACTTTTAAGCTTATTCTTTAATTCTAAACTTATTTTTGAATTCTAATGACACAGAAACGATTATTTGTGTTAGGGTTGTCATATAAATAAACCAAATGTCATTTCTAACCACACTCATTCCACAACATTCACACATTTGAATCAAACTTGTAAAACGAACTGTGCATGCTTCTATTCTACTTTTAAGCTTATTCTTGAATTCTAAGCTTATTTTTGAATTCTAATGACACCGAGACGATTCTATGTGTTAGAGTTGTCATATAAGTAAACCAAATGTCATTTCTAACCATACTCATTCCACAACATTCACACATTTGAATCAAACTTGTAAAACAAACTGTGCATACTTCTATTCTTTTTTTAAGCTGATTCTTTGATTCTAAGCTTATTTTTGAATTCTAATGCCACGGAGACGATTATATGTGTTAGGGTTGTCATATAAGTAAACCAAATGTCATTTCTAACCACACTCATTCCACAACATTCACACATTTGAATCCAACTTGTAAAACGAACTGTGCATGCTTCTATTCTACTTTTAAGCATATTCTTTAATTCTAAGCTTATTCTTGAATTCTAATGACACGGAGACGATTATATGTGTTAGGGTTGTCATGTAAGTAAACAAAATGTCATTTCTAACCACACTCATTCCACAATATTCACACATTTGAATAAAACTTGTAAAATGAACTGTGCATGCTTCTATTGTTTTTTTAAGCTTAATCTTTAATTCTAAGCTTATTTTTGAATTCTAATAACACGGAGACGATTATATGTGTTAGGATTGTCATATAAGTAAACCAAATGTCATTTCTAACCACACTCATTCCACAACATTCACACATTTGAATCAAACTTGTAAAACGAACTGTGCATGCTTCTATTCTACTTTTAAGTTATTCTTCGATTCTAAGCTTATTCTTGAATTCTAATGACATGGAGATGATTATATGTGTTAGGGTTGTCATATAAGTAAACCAAATGTCATTTCTAACCACACTCATTCCACAAAATTCACACATTTGAATCAAACTTGTAAAACGAACTGTGCATGCTTCAATTCTACTTTTAAGCTTATTCTTTAATTCTAAGCTTATTTTTGAATTCTAATGACACGGAGACGATTATATGTGTTAGAGTTGTCATATAAGTAAACCAAATGTCATTTCTAACCACACTCATTCCGCAATATTCACACATTTGAATAAAACTTGTAAAATGAACTGTGCATGCTTCTATTGTTTTTTTAAGCTTAATCTTTAATTCTAAGCTTATTTTTGAATTCTAATAACACGGAGACAATTATATGTGTTAGGATTGTCATATAAGTAAACCAAATGTCATTTCTAACCACACTCATTCCACAACATTCACACATTTGAATCAAACTTGTAAAACGAACTGTGCATGCTTCTATTCTACTTTTAAGTTATTCTTCGATTCTAAGCTTATTCTTGAATTCTAATGACATGGAGATGATTATATGTGTTAGGGTTGTCATATAAGTAAACCAAATGTCATTTCTAACCACACTCATTCCACAACATTCGCACATTTGAATCAAACTTGTAAAACGAACTGTGCATGCTTCGATTCTACTTTTAAGATTATTCTTTAATTTTAAGCTTATTTTTGAATTCTAATGACACGGAGACGATTATTTGTGTTAGGGTTGTCGTATAAGTAAACCAAATGTCATTTCTAACCACGCTTATTCCACAACATTCACACATTTGAATCAAACTTGTAAAACGAACTGTGCATTCTTCTATTCTACTTTTAAGTTTATTCTTTGATTCTAAGCTTATTTTTGAATTCTAATGACACGGAGACGATTATATGTGTTAGGGTTTTCGTATAAGTGAACCAAATGTCATTTCTAAAAACACTCAGTCCACAACATTCACACATTTGAATCAAACTTGTAAAACGAACTGTGCATGCTTCTATTCTTTTTTTAAGCATATTCTTTAATTCTAAGCTTATTCTTGAATTCTAATGACACGGAGACGATTACATGTGTTAGGGTTGTCATGTAAGTAAACCAAATGTCATTTCTAACCACACTCATTGCACAACATTCACACATTTGAATCAAACTTGTAAAACAAACTATGCATGCTTCTATTCTACTTTTAAGCTTATTCTTTAATTCTAATCTTATTTTTGAATTCTAATGACACGGAGACGATTATATGAGTTAGGGTGGTCATATAAGTAAACCAAATGTCATTTCTAACCACACTCATTCCACAACATTCCCACATTTGAATCAAACTTGTAAAACGAACTGTGCATGCTTCAATTCTACTTTTAAGATTATTCTTTAATTCTAAGCTTATTTTTGAATTCTAATGACACAGAGACGATTATATGTGTTGGAGTTGTTATATAAGTAAACCAAATGTCATTTCTAACCACACTCATTCCACAACATTCACACATTTGAATCAAACTTGTAAAACGAACTGTGCATGCTTCTATTCTACTTTTAAGCATATTCTTTAATTCTAAGCTTATTCTTGAATTCTAATGACACGGAGACGATTATATGTGTTAGGGTTGTCATGTAAGTAAACAAAATGTCATTTCTAACCACACTCATTCCGCAATATTCACACATTTGAATAAAACTTGTAAAATGAACTGTGCATGCTTCTATTGTTTTTTTAAGCTTAATCTTTAATTCTAAGCTTATTTTTGAATTCTAATAACACGGAGACAATTATATGTGTTAGGATTGTCATATAAGTAAACCAAATGTCATTTCTAACCACACTCATTCCACAACATTCACACATTTGAATCAAACTTGTAAAACGAACTGTGCATGCTTCTATTCTACTTTTAAGTTATTCTTCGATTCTAAGCTTATTCTTGAATTCTAATGACATGGAGATGATTATATGTGTTAGGGTTGTCATATAAGTAAACCAAATGTCATTTCTAACCACACTCATTCCACAACATTCACACATTTGAATCAAACTTGTAAAACGAACTGTGCATGCTTCTATTCTACTTTTAAGTTATTCTTCGATTCTAAGCTTATTCTTGAATTCTAATGACATGGAGATGATTATATGTGTTAGGGTTGTCATATAAGTAAACCAAATGTCATTTCTAACCACACTCATTCCACAACATTCACACATTTGAATCAAACTTGTAAAACGAACTGTGCATGCTTCTATTCTACTTTTAAGTTATTCTTCGATTCTAAGCTTATTCTTGAATTCTAATGACATGGAGATGATTATATGTGTTAGGGTTGTCATATAAGTAAACCAAATGTCATTTCTAACCACACTCATTCCACAACATTCACACATTTGAATCAAACTTGTAAAACGAACTATGCATGCTTCTATTCTACTTTTAACCTTATTCTTTAATTCTAAGCTTGTTTTTGAATTCTAATGACCCGGAGACGATTATTTGTGTTAGGGTTGTCATATAAGTAAACCAAATATCATTTCAAACCACACTCATTCCACAACATTCTCACATTTGAATCAAACTTGCAAAACGAACTGTGCATGCTTCTATTCTACTTTTAAGCTTATTCTTTAATTCTAAACTTATTTTTGAATTCTAATGACACAGAAACGATTATTTGTGTTAGGGTTGTCATATAAATAAACCAAATGTCATTTCTAACCACACTCATTCCACAACATTCACACATTTGAATCAAACTTGTAAAACGAACTGTGCATGCTTCTATTCTACTTTTAAGCTTATTCTTGAATTCTAAGCTTATTTTTGAATTCTAATGACACCGAGACGATTCTATGTGTTAGAGTTGTCATATAAGTAAACCAAATGTCATTTCTAACCATACTCATTCCACAACATTCACACATTTGAATCAAACTTGTAAAACAAACTGTGCATACTTCTATTCTTTTTTTAAGCTGATTCTTTGATTCTAAGCTTATTTTTGAATTCTAATGCCACGGAGACGATTATATGTGTTAGGGTTGTCATATAAGTAAACCAAATGTCATTTCTAACCACACTCATTCCACAACATTCACACATTTGAATCCAACTTGTAAAACGAACTGTGCATGCTTCTATTCTACTTTTAAGCATATTCTTTAATTCTAAGCTTATTCTTGAATTCTAATGACACGGAGACGATTATATGTGTTAGGGTTGTCATGTAAGTAAACAAAATGTCATTTCTAACCACACTCATTCCACAATATTCACACATTTGAATAAAACTTGTAAAATGAACTGTGCATGCTTCTATTGTTTTTTTAAGCTTAATCTTTAATTCTAAGCTTATTTTTGAATTCTAATAACACGGAGACGATTATATGTGTTAGGATTGTCATATAAGTAAACCAAATGTCATTTCTAACCACACTCATTCCACAACATTCACACATTTGAATCAAACTTGTAAAACGAACTGTGCATGCTTCTATTCTACTTTTAAGTTATTCTTCGATTCTAAGCTTATTCTTGAATTCTAATGACATGGAGATGATTATATGTGTTAGGGTTGTCATATAAGTAAACCAAATGTCATTTCTAACCACACTCATTCCACAAAATTCACACATTTGAATCAAACTTGTAAAACGAACTGTGCATGCTTCAATTCTACTTTTAAGCTTATTCTTTAATTCTAAGCTTATTTTTGAATTCTAATGACACGGAGACGATTATATGTGTTAGAGTTGTCATATAAGTAAACCAAATGTCATTTCTAACCACACTCATTCCGCAATATTCACACATTTGAATAAAACTTGTAAAATGAACTGTGCATGCTTCTATTGTTTTTTTAAGCTTAATCTTTAATTCTAAGCTTATTTTTGAATTCTAATAACACGGAGACAATTATATGTGTTAGGATTGTCATATAAGTAAACCAAATGTCATTTCTAACCACACTCATTCCACAACATTCACACATTTGAATCAAACTTGTAAAACGAACTGTGCATGCTTCTATTCTACTTTTAAGTTATTCTTCGATTCTAAGCTTATTCTTGAATTCTAATGACATGGAGATGATTATATGTGTTAGGGTTGTCATATAAGTAAACCAAATGTCATTTCTAACCACACTCATTCCACAACATTCGCACATTTGAATCAAACTTGTAAAACGAACTGTGCATGCTTCGATTCTACTTTTAAGATTATTCTTTAATTTTAAGCTTATTTTTGAATTCTAATGACACGGAGACGATTATTTGTGTTAGGGTTGTCGTATAAGTAAACCAAATGTCATTTCTAACCACGCTTATTCCACAACATTCACACATTTGAATCAAACTTGTAAAACGAACTGTGCATTCTTCTATTCTACTTTTAAGTTTATTCTTTGATTCTAAGCTTATTTTTGAATTCTAATGACACGGAGACGATTATATGTGTTAGGGTTTTCGTATAAGTGAACCAAATGTCATTTCTAAAAACACTCAGTCCACAACATTCACACATTTGAATCAAACTTGTAAAACGAACTGTGCATGCTTCTATTCTTTTTTTAAGCATATTCTTTAATTCTAAGCTTATTCTTGAATTCTAATGACACGGAGACGATTACATGTGTTAGGGTTGTCATGTAAGTAAACCAAATGTCATTTCTAACCACACTCATTGCACAACATTCACACATTTGAATCAAACTTGTAAAACAAACTATGCATGCTTCTATTCTACTTTTAAGCTTATTCTTTAATTCTAATCTTATTTTTGAATTCTAATGACACGGAGACGATTATATGAGTTAGGGTGGTCATATAAGTAAACCAAATGTCATTTCTAACCACACTCATTCCACAACATTCCCACATTTGAATCAAACTTGTAAAACGAACTGTGCATGCTTCAATTCTACTTTTAAGATTATTCTTTAATTCTAAGCTTATTTTTGAATTCTAATGACACAGAGACGATTATATGTGTTGGAGTTGTTATATAAGTAAACCAAATGTCATTTCTAACCACACTCATTCCACAACATTCACACATTTGAATCAAACTTGTAAAACGAACTGTGCATGCTTCTATTCTACTTTTAAGCATATTCTTTAATTCTAAGCTTATTCTTGAATTCTAATGACACGGAGACGATTATATGTGTTAGGGTTGTCATGTAAGTAAACAAAATGTCATTTCTAACCACACTCATTCCGCAATATTCACACATTTGAATAAAACTTGTAAAATGAACTGTGCATGCTTCTATTGTTTTTTTAAGCTTAATCTTTAATTCTAAGCTTATTTTTGAATTCTAATAACACGGAGACAATTATATGTGTTAGGATTGTCATATAAGTAAACCAAATGTCATTTCTAACCACACTCATTCCACAACATTCACACATTTGAATCAAACTTGTAAAACGAACTGTGCATGCTTCTATTCTACTTTTAAGTTATTCTTCGATTCTAAGCTTATTCTTGAATTCTAATGACATGGAGATGATTATATGTGTTAGGGTTGTCATATAAGTAAACCAAATGTCATTTCTAACCACACTCATTCCACAACATTCACACATTTGAATCAAACTTGTAAAACGAACTGTGCATGCTTCTATTCTACTTTTAAGTTATTCTTCGATTCTAAGCTTATTCTTGAATTCTAATGACATGGAGATGATTATATGTGTTAGGGTTGTCATATAAGTAAACCAAATGTCATTTCTAACCACACTCATTCCACAACATTCACACATTTGAATCAAACTTGTAAAACGAACTATGCATGCTTCTATTCTACTTTTAACCTTATTCTTTAATTCTAAGCTTGTTTTTGAATTCTAATGACCCGGAGACGATTATTTGTGTTAGGGTTGTCATATAAGTAAACCAAATATCATTTCAAACCACACTCATTCCACAACATTCTCACATTTGAATCAAACTTGCAAAACGAACTGTGCATGCTTCTATTCTACTTTTAAGCTTATTCTTTAATTCTAAACTTATTTTTGAATTCTAATGACACAGAAACGATTATTTGTGTTAGGGTTGTCATATAAATAAACCAAATGTCATTTCTAACCACACTCATTCCACAACATTCACACATTTGAATCAAACTTGTAAAACGAACTGTGCATGCTTCTATTCTACTTTTAAGCTTATTCTTGAATTCTAAGCTTATTTTTGAATTCTAATGACACCGAGACGATTCTATGTGTTAGAGTTGTCATATAAGTAAACCAAATGTCATTTCTAACCATACTCATTCCACAACATTCACACATTTGAATCAAACTTGTAAAACAAACTGTGCATACTTCTATTCTTTTTTTAAGCTGATTCTTTGATTCTAAGCTTATTTTTGAATTCTAATGCCACGGAGACGATTATATGTGTTAGGGTTGTCATATAAGTAAACCAAATGTCATTTCTAACCACACTCATTCCACAACATTCACACATTTGAATCCAACTTGTAAAACGAACTGTGCATGCTTCTATTCTACTTTTAAGCATATTCTTTAATTCTAAGCTTATTCTTGAATTCTAATGCCACGGAGACGATTATATGTGTTAGGGTTGTCATGTAAGTAAACAAAATGTCATTTCTAACCACACTCATTCCACAATATTCACACATTTGAATAAAACTTGTAAAATGAACTGTGCATGCTTCTATTGTTTTTTTAAGCTTAATCTTTAATTCTAAGCTTATTTTTGAATTCTAATAACACGGAGACGATTATATGTGTTAGGATTGTCATATAAGTAAACCAAATGTCATTTCTAACCACACTAATTCCACAACATTCACACATATGAATCAAACTTGTAAAACGAACTGTGCATGCTTCTATTCTACTTTTAAGTTATTCTTCGATTCTAAGCTTATTCTTGAATTCTAATGACATGGAGATGATTATATGTGTTAGGGTTGTCATATAAGTAAACCAAATGTCATTTCTAACCACACTCATTCCACAAAATTCACACATTTGAATCAAACTTGTAAAACGAACTGTGCATGCTTCAATTCTACTTTTAAGCTTATTCTTTAATTCTAAGCTTATTTTTGAATTCTAATGACACGGAGACGATTATATGTGTTAGAGTTGTCATATAAGTAAACCAAATGTCATTTCTAACCACACTCATTCCACAACATTCCCACATTTGAATCAAACTTGTAAAACGAACTGTGCATGCTTCAATTCTACTTTTAAGATTATTCTTGAATTCTAAGCTTATTTTTGAATTCTAATGACACGGAGACGATTATATGTGTTGGAGTTGTCATATAAGTAAACCAAATGTCATTTCTAACCACACTCATTCCACAACATTCACACATTTGAATCAAACTTGTAAAACGAACTGTGCATGCTTCTATTCTACTTTTAAGCATATTCTTTAATTCTAAGCTTATTCTTGAATTCTAATGACACGGAGACGATTATATGTGTTAGGGTTGTCATGTAAGTAAACAAAATGTCATTTCTAACCACACTCATTCCACAACATTCACACATTTGAATAAACCTTGTAAAATGAACTGTGCATGCTTCTATTGTTTTTTTAAGCATAATCTTTAATTCTAAGCTTATTCTTGAATTCTAATAACACGGAGACGATTATATGTGTTAGAGTTGTCATATAAGTAAACCAAATGTCATTTCTAACCACACTCATTCCACAACATTCACACATTTGAATCAAACTTGTAAAACGAACTGTGCATGCTTCTATTCTACTTTTAAGTTATTCTTCGATTCTAAGCTTATTTTTGAATTCTAATGACACGGAGAGGATTATATGTGTTAGGCTTGTCGTATAAGTAAACCAAATGTCATTTCTAATCACACTCATTAAACAACATTCACACATTTGAATCAAACTTGTAAAACGAACTGTGCATGCTTCTATTCTACTTTAAAGCTTATTCGTTGATTCTAAGCATATTTTTCAATTCTAATGACACGGAGACGATTATATGTGTTAGGGTTGTCATATAAGTAAATCAAAAGTCATTTCAAACTACACACATTCCACAACATTCACACATTTGAATCAAACTTGTAAAACAAACTGTGCATGCTTCTATTCTACTTTTAAGCTTATTCTTCGATTCTAAGCTTATTTTTGAACTCTAATGACACGGAGATGATTATATGTGTTAGGGTTGTCGTATACGTAAACCAAATGTCATTTCTAACCACACTCATTCCACATCATTCACACATTTGAATCAAACTTGTAAAACGAACTGTGCATGCTTCTATTATTTTTTTAAGCTTAATCTTTAATTCTAAGCTTATTCTTGAATTCTAATGACACGGAGACGATTATATGTGTTAGGGTTGTCATATAAGTAAATCAAAAGTCATTTCAAACTACACACATTCCACAACATTTGCACATTTGAATCAAACTTGTAAAACGAACTGTGCATGCTTCTATTCTACTTTTAAGCTTATTATTCGATTCTAAGCTTATTTTTGAACTCTAATGACACGGAAATGATTATATGTGTTAGGGTTGTCGTATAAGTAAACCAAATGTCATTTCTAACCACACTCATTCCACATCATTCACACATTTGAATCAAACTTGTAAAACGAACTGTGCATGCTTCTATTATTTTTTTAAGCTTAATCTTTAATTCTAAGCTTATTCTTGAATTCTAATGACACGGAGACGATTATATGTGTTAGGGTTGCCATATAAGTAAACTAAATGTCATTTCTAACCACACTCATTCCACAACATTCGCACATTTGAATCAAACTTGTAAAACGAACTGTGCATGCTTCGATTCTACTTTTAAGATTATTCTTTAATTTTAAGCTTATTTTTGAATTCTAATGACACGGAGACGATTATTTGTGTTAGGGTTGTCGTATAAGTAAACCAAATGTCATTTCTAACCACGCTTATTCCACAACATTCACACATTTGAATCAAACTTGTAAAACGAACTGTGCATTCTTCTATTCTACTTTTAAGTTTATTCTTTGATTCTAAGCTTATTTTTGAATTCTAATGACACGGAGACGATTATATGTGTTAGGGTTTTCGTATAAGTGAACCAAATGTCATTTCTAACCACACTCATTGCACAACATTCACACATTTGAATCAAACTTGTAAAACAAACTATGCATGCTTCTATTCTAGTTTTAAGCTTATTCTGTAATTCTAAACTTATTCTTGAATTCTAATGACAAAGAGATGATTATATGTGTTAGGGTTGTCATATAAGTAAACCAAATGTCATTTCTAACCACACTCATTCCACAACATTCACACATTTGAATCAAACTTGTAAAACGAACTGTGCATGCTTCTAATTTACTTTTAAGATTATTCTTTAATTCTAAGCTTATTTTGGAATTCTAATGACACGGAGACGATTATATGTGTTAGGGTTTTCATATAAGTGAACCAAATGTCATTTCTAACCACACTCATTGCACAACATTCACACATTTGAATCAAACTTGTAAAACAAACTATGCATACTTCTATTCTACTTTTAAGCTTATTCTTTAATTCTAATCTTATTTTTGAATTCTAATGACACGGAGACGATTATATGAGTTAGGGTGGTCATATAAGTAAACCAAATGTCATTTCTAACCACACTCATTCCACAACATTCCCAAATTTGAATCAAACTTGTAAAACGAACTGTGCATGCTTCAATTCTACTTTTAAGATTATTCTTTAATTCTAAGCTTATTTTTGAATTCTAATGACACAGAGACGATTAAATGTGTTGGAGTTGTTATATAAGTAAACCAAATGTCATTTCTAACCACACTCATTCCACAACATTCACACATTTGAATCAAACTTGTAAAACGAACTGTGCATGCTTCTATTCTAGTTTTAAGCATATTCTTTAATTCTAAGCTTATTCTTGAATTCTAATGACACGGAGATGATTATATGTGTTAGGGTTGTCATATAAGTAAACCAAATGTCATTTCTAACCACACTCATTCCACAACATTCCCACATTTGAATCAAACTTGTAAAACGAACTGTGCATGCTTCTATTTTGCTTTTAAGCTTATTCTTTAATTCTAACCTTATTTTTGAATTCTAATGACACGAAGACGATTATATGTGTTAGGATTGTCATATAATTAAACCAAATGTCATTTTAAACCACACTTATTCCACAACATTCACACATTTGAATAAAACTTGTAAAACGAACTGTACATGCTTCAATTCTACTTTTAAGATTATTCTTTAATTCTAAGCTTATTTTTGAATTCTAATGACACGGAGACGATTATTTGTGTTAGGGTTGTCGTATAAGTAAACCAAATGTCATTTCTAACCACGCTTATTCCACAACATTCACACATTTGAATCAAACTTGTAAAACGAACTGTGCATTCTTCTATTCTACTTTTAAGTTTATTCTTTGATTCTAAGCTTATTTTTGAATTCTAATGACACGGAGACGATTATATGTGTTAGGGTTTTCGTATAAGTGAACCAAATGTCATTTCAAAAAACACTCATTCCACAACATTCACACATTTGAATCAAACTTGTAAAACGAACTGTGCATGCTTCTATTCTTTTTTTAAGCATATTCTTTAATTCTAAGCTTATTCTTGAATTCTAATGACACGGAGACGATTACATGTGTTAGGGTTGTCATGTAAGTAAACCAAATGTCATTTCTAACCACACTCATTGCACAACATTCACACATTTGAATCAAACTTGTAAAACAAACTATGCATGCTTCTATTCTACTTTTAAGCTTATTCTTTAATTCTAATCTTATTTTTGAATTCTAATGACACGGAGACGATTATATGAGTTAGGGTGGTCATATAAGTAAACCAAATGTCATTTCTAACCACACTCATTCCACAACATTCCCACATTTGAATCAAACTTGTAAAACGAACTGTGCATGCTTCAATTCTACTTTTAAGATTATTCTTTAATTCTAAGCTTATTTTTGTATTCTAATGACACAGAGACGATTATATGTGTTGGAGTTGTTATATAAGTAAACCAAATGTCATTTCTAACCACACTCATTCCACAACATTCACACATTTGAATCAAACTTGTAAAACGAACTGTGCATGCTTCTATTCTACTTTTAAGCATATTCTTTAATTCTAAGCTTATTCTTGAATTCTAATGACACGGAGACGATTATATGTGTTAGGGTTGTCATGTAAGTAAACAAAATGTCATTTCTAACCACACTCATTCCGCAATATTCACACATTTGAATAAAACTTGTAAAATGAACTGTGCATGCTTCTATTGTTTTTTTAAGCTTAATCTTTAATTCTAAGCTTATTTTTGAATTCTAATAACACGGAGACAATTATATGTGTTAGGATTGTCATATAAGTAAACCAAATGTCATTTCTAACCACACTCATTCCACAACATTCACACATTTGAATCAAACTTGTAAAACGAACTGTGCATGCTTCTATTCTACTTTTAAGATTATTCTTTAATTCTAAGCTTATTTTGGAATTCTAATGACACGGAGACGATTATATGTGTTAGGGTTTTCATATAAGTGAACCAAATGTCATTTCTAACCACACTCATTGCACAACATTCACACATTTGAATCAAACTTGTAAAACAAACTATGCATACTTCTATTCTACTTTTAAGCTTATTCTTTAATTCTAATCTTATTTTTGAATTCTAATGACACGGAGATGATTATATGTGTTAGGGTTGTCATATAAGTAAACCAAATGTCATTTCTAACCACACTCATTCCACAACATTCCCACATTTGAATCAAACTTGTAAAACGAACTGTGCATGCTTCTATTTTGCTTTTAAGCTTATTCTTTAATTCTAAGCTTATTTTTGAATTCTAATGACACGAAGACGATTATATGTGATAGGATTGTCATATAATTAAACCAAATGTCATTTTAAACCACACTTATTCCACAACATTCACACATTTGAATAAAACTTGTAAAACGAACTGTACATGCTTCAATTCTACTTTTAAGATTATTCTTTAATTCTAAGCTTATTTTTGAATTCTAATGACACGGAGACGATTATTTGTGTTAGGGTTGTCGTATAAGTAAACCAAATGTCATTTCTAACCACGCTTATTCCACAACATTCACACATTTGAATCAAACTTGTAAAACGAACTGTGCATTCTTCTATTCTACTTTTAAGTTTATTCTTTGATTCTAATCTTATTTTTGAATTCTAATGACACGGAGACGATTATATGTGTTAGGGTTTTCGTATAAGTGAACCAAATATCATTTCTAAAAACACTCATTCCACAACATTCACACATTTGAATCAAACTTGTAAAACGAACTGTGCATGCTTCTATTCTTTTTTTAAGCATATTCTTTAATTCTAAGCTTATTCTTGAATTCTAATGACACGGAGACGATTACATGTGTTAGGGATGTCATGTAAGTAAACCAAATGTCATTTCTAACCACACTCATTGCACAACATTCACACATTTGAATCAAACTTGTAAAACGAACTGTGCATGCTTCTATTCTACTTTTAAGTTATTCTTCGATTCTAAGCTTATTCTTGAATTCTAATGACATGGAGATGATTATATGTGTTAGGGTTGTCATATAAGTAAACCAAATGTCATTTCTAACCACACTCATTCCACAACATTCACACATTTGAATCAAACTTGTAAAACGAACTGTGCATTCTTCTATTCTAGTTTTAAGCATATTCTTTAATTCTAAGCTTATTCTTGAATTCTAATGACACGGAGATGATTATATGTGTTAGGGTTGTCATATAAGTAAACCAAATGTCATTTCTAACCACACTCATTCCACAACATTCCCACATTTGAATCAAACTTGTAAAACGAACTGTGCATGCTTCTATTTTGCTTTTAAGCTTATTCTTTAATTCTAAGCTTATTTTTGAATTCTAATGACACGAAGACGATTATATGTGTTAGGATTGTCATATAATTAAACCAAATGTCATTTTAAACCACACTTATTCCACAACATTCACACATTTGAATAAAACTTGTAAAACGAACTGTACATGATTCAATTCTACTTTTAAGATTATTCTTTAATTCTAAGCTTATTTTTGAATTCTAATGACACGGAGACGATTATTTGTGTTAGGGTTGTCGTATAAGTAAACCAAATGTCATTTCTAACCACGCTTATTCCACAACATTCACACATTTGAATCAAACTTGTAAAACGAACTGTGCATTCTTCTATTCTACTTTTAAGTTTATTCTTTGATTCTAAGCTTATTTTTGAATTCTAATGACACGGAGACGATTATATGTGTTAGGGTTTTCGTATAAGTGAACCAAATGTCATTTCTAAAAACACTCATTCCACAACATTCACACATTTGAATCAAACTTGTAAAACGAACTGTGCATGCTTCTATTCTTTTTTTAAGCATATTCTTTAATTCTAAGCTTATTCTTGAATTCTAATGACACGGAGACGATTACATGTGTTAGGGATGTCATGTAAGTAAACCAAATGTCATTTCTAACCACACTCATTGCACAACATTCACACATTTGAATCAAACTTGTAAAACAAACTATGCATGCTTCTATTCTACTTTTAAGCTTATTCTTTAATTCTAATCTTATTTTTGAATTCTAATGACACGGAGACGATTATATGAGTTAGGGTGGTCATATAAGTAAACCAAATGTCATTTCTAACCACACTCATTCCACAACATTCCCACATTTGAATCAAACTTGTAAAACGAACTGTGCATGCTTCAATTCTACTTTTAAGATTATTCTTTAATTCTAAGCTTATTTTTGTATTCTAATGACACAGAGACGATTATATGTGTTGGAGTTGTTATATAAGTAAACCAAATGTCATTTCTAACCACACTCATTCCACAACATTCACACATTTGAATCAAACTTGTAAAACGAACTGTGCATGCTTCTATTCTACTTTTAAGCATATTCTTTAATTCTAAGCTTATTCTTGAATTCTAATGACACGGAGACGATTATATGTGTTAGGGTTGTCATGTAAGTAAACAAAATGTCATTTCTAACCACACTCATTCCGCAATATTCACACATTTGAATAAAACTTGTAAAATGAACTGTGCATGCTTCTATTGTTTTTTTAAGCTTAATCTTTAATTCTAAGCTTATTTTTGAATTCTAATAACACGGAGACAATTATATGTGTTAGGATTGTCATATAAGTAAACCAAATGTCATTTCTAACCACACTCATTCCACAACATTCACACATTTGAATCAAACTTGTAAAACGAACTGTGCATGCTTCTATTCTACTTTTAAGATTATTCTTTAATTCTAAGCTTATTTTGGAATTCTAATGACACGGAGACGATTATATGTGTTAGGGTTTTCATATAAGTGAACCAAATGTCATTTCTAACCACACTCATTGCACAACATTCACACATTTGAATCAAACTTGTAAAACAAACTATGCATACTTCTATTCTACTTTTAAGCTTATTCTTTAATTCTAATCTTATTTTTGAATTCTAATGACACGGAGATGATTATATGTGTTAGGGTTGTCATATAAGTAAACCAAATGTCATTTCTAACCACACTCATTCCACAACATTCCCACATTTGAATCAAACTTGTAAAACGAACTGTGCATGCTTCTATTTTGCTTTTAAGCTTATTCTTTAATTCTAAGCTTATTTTTGAATTCTAATGACACGAAGACGATTATATGTGATAGGATTGTCATATAATTAAACCAAATGTCATTTTAAACCACACTTATTCCACAACATTCACACATTTGAATAAAACTTGTAAAACGAACTGTACATGCTTCAATTCTACTTTTAAGATTATTCTTTAATTCTAAGCTTATTTTTGAATTCTAATGACACGGAGACGATTATTTGTGTTAGGGTTGTCGTATAAGTAAACCAAATGTCATTTCTAACCACGCTTATTCCACAACATTCACACATTTGAATCAAACTTGTAAAACGAACTGTGCATTCTTCTATTCTACTTTTAAGTTTATTCTTTGATTCTAATCTTATTTTTGAATTCTAATGACACGGAGACGATTATATGTGTTAGGGTTTTCGTATAAGTGAACCAAATATCATTTCTAAAAACACTCATTCCACAACATTCACACATTTGAATCAAACTTGTAAAACGAACTGTGCATGCTTCTATTCTTTTTTTAAGCATATTCTTTAATTCTAAGCTTATTCTTGAATTCTAATGACACGGAGACGATTACATGTGTTAGGGATGTCATGTAAGTAAACCAAATGTCATTTCTAACCACACTCATTGCACAACATTCACACATTTGAATCAAACTTGTAAAACGAACTGTGCATGCTTCTATTCTACTTTTAAGTTATTCTTCGATTCTAAGCTTATTCTTGAATTCTAATGACATGGAGATGATTATATGTGTTAGGGTTGTCATATAAGTAAACCAAATGTCATTTCTAACCACACTCATTCCACAACATTCACACATTTGAATCAAACTTGTAAAACGAACTGTGCATTCTTCTATTCTAGTTTTAAGCATATTCTTTAATTCTAAGCTTATTCTTGAATTCTAATGACACGGAGATGATTATATGTGTTAGGGTTGTCATATAAGTAAACCAAATGTCATTTCTAACCACACTCATTCCACAACATTCCCACATTTGAATCAAACTTGTAAAACGAACTGTGCATGCTTCTATTTTGCTTTTAAGCTTATTCTTTAATTCTAAGCTTATTTTTGAATTCTAATGACACGAAGACGATTATATGTGTTAGGATTGTCATATAATTAAACCAAATGTCATTTTAAACCACACTTATTCCACAACATTCACACATTTGAATAAAACTTGTAAAACGAACTGTACATGATTCAATTCTACTTTTAAGATTATTCTTTAATTCTAAGCTTATTTTTGAATTCTAATGACACGGAGACGATTATTTGTGTTAGGGTTGTCGTATAAGTAAACCAAATGTCATTTCTAACCACGCTTATTCCACAACATTCACACATTTGAATCAAACTTGTAAAACGAACTGTGCATTCTTCTATTCTACTTTTAAGTTTATTCTTTGATTCTAAGCTTATTTTTGAATTCTAATGACACGGAGACGATTATATGTGTTAGGGTTTTCGTATAAGTGAACCAAATGTCATTTCTAAAAACACTCATTCCACAACATTCACACATTTGAATCAAACTTGTAAAACGAACTGTGCATGCTTCTATTCTTTTTTTAAGCATATTCTTTAATTCTAAGCTTATTCTTGAATTCTAATGACACGGAGACGATTACATGTGTTAGGGATGTCATGTAAGTAAACCAAATGTCATTTCTAACCACACTCATTGCACAACATTCACACATTTGAATCAAACTTGTAAAACAAACTATGCATGCTTCTATTCTACTTTTAAGCTTATTCTTTAATTCTAATCTTATTTTTGAATTCTAATGACACGGAGACGATTATATGAGTTAGGGTGGTCATATAAGTAAACCAAATGTCATTTCTAACCACACTCATTCCACAACATTCCCACATTTGAATCAAACTTGTAAAACGAACTGTGCATGCTTCAATTCTACTTTTAAGATTATTCTTTAATTCTAAGCTTATTTTTGAATTCTAATGACACAGAGACGATTATATGTGTTGGAGTTGTTATATAAGTAAACCAAATGTCATTTCTAACCACACTCATTCCACAACATTCACACATTTGAATCAAACTTGTAAAACGAACTGTGCATGCTTCTATTCTACTTTTAAGCATATTCTTTAATTCTAAGCTTATTCTTGAATTCTAATGACACGGAGACGATTATATGTGTTAGGGTTGTCATGTAAGTAAACAAAATGTCATTTCTAACCACACTCATTCCGCAATATTCACACATTTGAATAAAACTTGTAAAATGAACTGTGCATGCTTCTATTGTTTTTTTAAGCTTAATCTTTAATTCTAAGCTTATTCTTGAATTCTAATGACACGGAGATGATTATATGTGTTAGGGTTGTCATATAAGTAAACCAAATGTCATTTCTAACCACACTCATTCCACAACATTCCCACATTTGAATCAAACTTGTAAAACGAACTGTGCATGCTTCTATTTTGCTTTTAAGCTTATTCTTTAATTCTAAGCTTATTTTTGAATTCTAATGACACGAAGACGATTATATGTGTTAGGATTGTCATATAATTAAACCAAATGTCATTTTAAACCACACTTATTCCACAACATTCACACATTTGAATAAAACTTGTAAAACGAACTGTACATGATTCAATTCTACTTTTAAGATTATTCTTTAATTCTAAGCTTATTTTTGAATTCTAATGACACGGAGACGATTATTTGTGTTAGGGTTGTCGTATAAGTAAACCAAATGTCATTTCTAACCACGCTTATTCCACAACATTCACACATTTGAATCAAACTTGTAAAACGAACTGTGCATTCTTCTATTCTACTTTTAAGTTTATTCTTTGATTCTAAGCTTATTTTTGAATTCTAATGACACGGAGACGATTATATGTGTTAGGGTTTTCGTATAAGTGAACCAAATGTCATTTCTAAAAACACTCATTCCACAACATTCACACATTTGAATCAAACTTGTAAAACGAACTTTGCATGCTTCTATTCTTTTTTTAAGCATATTCTTTAATTCTAAGCTTATTCTTGAATTCTAATGACACGGAGACGATTACATGTGTTAGGGATGTCATGTAAGTAAACCAAATGTCATTTCTAACCACACTCATTGCACAACATTCACACATTTGAATCAAACTTGTAAAACAAACTATGCATGCTTCTATTCTACTTTTAAGCTTATTCTTTAATTCTAATCTTATTTTTGAATTCTAATGACACGGAGACGATTATATGAGTTAGGGTGGTCATATAAGTAAACCAAATGTCATTTCTAACCACACTCATTCCACAACATTCCCACATTTGAATCAAACTTGTAAAACGAACTGTGCATGCTTCAATTCTACTTTTAAGATTATTCTTTAATTCTAAGCTTATTTTTGAATTCTAATGACACAGAGACGATTATATGTGTTGGAGTTGTTATATAAGTAAACCAAATGTCATTTCTAACCACACTCATTCCACAACATTCACACATTTGAATCAAACTTGTAAAACGAACTGTGCATGCTTCTATTCTACTTTTAAGCATATTCTTTAATTCTAAGCTTATTCTTGAATTCTAATGACACGGAGACGATTATATGTGTTAGGGTTGTCATGTAAGTAAACAAAATGTCATTTCTAACCACACTCATTCCGCAATATTCACACATTTGAATAAAACTTGTAAAATGAACTGTGCATGCTTCTATTGTTTTTTTAAGCTTAATCTTTAATTCTAAGCTTATTTTTGAATTCTAATAACACGGAGACAATTATATGTGTTAGGATTGTCATATAAGTAAACCAAATGTCATTTCTAACCACACTCATTCCACAACATTCACACATTTGAATCAAACTTGTAAAACGAACTGTGCATGCTTCTATTCTACTTTTAAGTTATTCTTCGATTCTAAGCTTATTCTTGAATTCTAATGACATGGAGATGATTATATGTGTTAGGGTTGTCATATAAGTAAACCAAATGTCATTTCTAACCACACTCATTCCACAACATTCACACATTTGAATCAAACTTGTAAAACGAACTGTGCATTCTTCTATTCTAGTTTTAAGCATATTCTTTAATTCTAAGCTTATTCTTGAATTCTAATGACACGGAGATGATTATATGTGTTAGGGTTGTCATATAAGTAAACCAAATGTCATTTCTAACCACACTCATTCCACAACATTCCCACATTTGAATCAAACTTGTAAAACGAACTGTGCATGCTTCTATTTTGCTTTTAAGCTTATTCTTTAATTCTAAGCTTATTTTTGAATTCTAATGACACGAAGACGATTATATGTGTTAGGATTGTCATATAATTAAACCAAATGTCATTTTAAACCACACTTATTCCACAACATTCACACATTTGAATAAAACTTGTAAAACGAACTGTACATGATTCAATTCTACTTTTAAGATTATTCTTTAATTCTAAGCTTATTTTTGAATTCTAATGACACGGAGACGATTATTTGTGTTAGGGTTGTCGTATAAGTAAACCAAATGTCATTTCTAACCACGCTTATTCCACAACATTCACACATTTGAATCAAACTTGTAAAACGAACTGTGCATTCTTCTATTCTACTTTTAAGTTTATTCTTTGATTCTAAGCTTATTTTTGAATTCTAATGACACGGAGACGATTATATGTGTTAGGGTTTTCGTATAAGTGAACCAAATGTCATTTCTAAAAACACTCATTCCACAACATTCACACATTTGAATCAAACTTGTAAAACGAACTTTGCATGCTTCTATTCTTTTTTTAAGCATATTCTTTAATTCTAAGCTTATTCTTGAATTCTAATGACACGGAGACGATTACATGTGTTAGGGATGTCATGTAAGTAAACCAAATGTCATTTCTAACCACACTCATTGCACAACATTCACACATTTGAATCAAACTTGTAAAACAAACTATGCATGCTTCTATTCTACTTTTAAGCTTATTCTTTAATTCTAATCTTATTTTTGAATTCTAATGACACGGAGACGATTATATGAGTTAGGGTGGTCATATAAGTAAACCAAATGTCATTTCTAACCACACTCATTCCACAACATTCCCACATTTGAATCAAACTTGTAAAACGAACTGTGCATGCTTCAATTCTACTTTTAAGATTATTCTTTAATTCTAAGCTTATTTTTGAATTCTAATGACACAGAGACGATTATATGTGTTGGAGTTGTTATATAAGTAAACCAAATGTCATTTCTAACCACACTCATTCCACAACATTCACACATTTGAATCAAACTTGTAAAACGAACTGTGCATGCTTCTATTCTACTTTTAAGCATATTCTTTAATTCTAAGCTTATTCTTGAATTCTAATGACACGGAGACGATTATATGTGTTAGGGTTGTCATGTAAGTAAACAAAATGTCATTTCTAACCACACTCATTCCGCAATATTCACACATTTGAATAAAACTTGTAAAATGAACTGTGCATGCTTCTATTGTTTTTTTAAGCTTAATCTTTAATTCTAAGCTTATTCTTGAATTCTAATGACACGGAGATGATTATATGTGTTAGGGTTGTCATATAAGTAAACCAAATGTCATTTCTAACCACACTCATTCCACAACATTCCCACATTTGAATCAAACTTGTAAAACGAACTGTGCATGCTTCTATTTTGCTTTTAAGCTTATTCTTTAATTCTAAGCTTATTTTTGAATTCTAATGACACGAAGACGATTATATGTGTTAGGATTGTCATATAATTAAACCAAATGTCATTTTAAACCACACTTATTCCACAACATTCACACATTTGAATAAAACTTGTAAAACGAACTGTACATGATTCAATTCTACTTTTAAGATTATTCTTTAATTCTAAGCTTATTTTTGAATTCTAATGACACGGAGACGATTATTTGTGTTAGGGTTGTCGTATAAGTAAACCAAATGTCATTTCTAACCACGCTTATTCCACAACATTCACACATTTGAATCAAACTTGTAAAACGAACTGTGCATTCTTCTATTCTACTTTTAAGTTTATTCTTTGATTCTAAGCTTATTTTTGAATTCTAATGACACGGAGACGATTATATGTGTTAGGGTTTTCGTATAAGTGAACCAAATGTCATTTCTAAAAACACTCATTCCACAACATTCACACATTTGAATCAAACTTGTAAAACGAACTTTGCATGCTTCTATTCTTTTTTTAAGCATATTCTTTAATTCTAAGCTTATTCTTGAATTCTAATGACACGGAGACGATTACATGTGTTAGGGATGTCATGTAAGTAAACCAAATGTCATTTCTAACCACACTCATTGCACAACATTCACACATTTGAATCAAACTTGTAAAACAAACTATGCATGCTTCTATTCTACTTTTAAGCTTATTCTTTAATTCTAATCTTATTTTTGAATTCTAATGACACGGAGACGATTATATGAGTTAGGGTGGTCATATAAGTAAACCAAATGTCATTTCTAACCACACTCATTCCACAACATTCCCACATTTGAATCAAACTTGTAAAACGAACTGTGCATGCTTCAATTCTACTTTTAAGATTATTCTTTAATTCTAAGCTTATTTTTGAATTCTAATGACACAGAGACGATTATATGTGTTGGAGTTGTTATATAAGTAAACCAAATGTCATTTCTAACCACACTCATTCCACAACATTCACACATTTGAATCAAACTTGTAAAACGAACTGTGCATGCTTCTATTCTACTTTTAAGCATATTCTTTAATTCTAAGCTTATTCTTGAATTCTAATGACACGGAGACGATTATATGTGTTAGGGTTGTCATGTAAGTAAACAAAATGTCATTTCTAACCACACTCATTCCGCAATATTCACACATTTGAATAAAACTTGTAAAATGAACTGTGCATGCTTCTATTGTTTTTTTAAGCTTAATCTTTAATTCTAAGCTTATTTTTGAATTCTAATAACACGGAGACAATTATATGTGTTAGGATTGTCATATAAGTAAACCAAATGTCATTTCTAACCACACTCATTCCACAACATTCACACATTTGAATCAAACTTGTAAAACGAACTGTGCATGCTTCTATTCTACTTTTAAGTTATTCTTCGATTCTAAGCTTATTCTTGAATTCTAATGACATGGAGATGATTATATGTGTTAGGGTTGTCATATAAGTAAACCAAATGTCATTTCTAACCACACTCATTCCACAACATTCACACATTTGAATCAAACTTGTAAAACTAACTATGCATGCTTCTATTCTACTTTTAAGCTTATTCTTTGATTCTAAGCTTATTTTTGAATTCTAATGACATGGAGGCGATTATATGTGTTAGAGTTGTCATATAAGTAAACCAAATGTCATTTCTAACCACACTCATTGCACAACATTCACACATTTGAATCAAACTTGTAAAACGAACTGTGCATGCTTCTATTCTACTTTTAAGCTTATTCTTTGATTCTAAGCTTATTTTTGAATTCTAATGACATGGAGGCGATTATATGTGTTAGAGTTGTCATATAAGTAAACCAAATGTCATTTCTAACCACACTCATTGCACAACATTCACACATTTGAATCAAACTTGTAAAACGAACTGTGCATGCTTCAGTTCTACATTTATGATTATTCTTGAATTCTAAGCTTATTTTTGAATTCTAATGACACGGAGACGATTATATGTGTTGGAGTTGTCATATAAGTAAACCAAATGTCATTTCTAACCACACTCATTCCACAACATTCACACATTTGAATCAAACTTGTAAAACGAACTGTGCATGATTCTATTCTACTTTTAAGCATATTCTTTAATTCTAAGCTTATACTTGAATTCTAATGACACGGAGACGATTATATGTGTTAGGGTTGTCATGTAAGTAAACAAAATGTCATTTCTAACCACACTCATTCCACAACATTCACACATTTGAATAAACCTTGTAAAATGAACTGTGCATGCTTCTATTGTTTTTTTAAGCTTAATCTTTAATTCTAAGCTTATTCTTGAATTCTAATAACACGGAGACGATTATATGTGTTAGAGTTGTCATATAAGTAAACCAAATGTCATTTCTAACCACACTCATTCCACAACATTCACACATTTGAATCAAACTTGTAAAACGAACTGTGCATGCTTCTATTCTACTTTTAAGTTATTCTTCGATTCTAAGCTTATTTTTGAATTATAATGACACGGAGAGGATTATATGTGTTAGGCTTGTCGTATAAGTAAACCAAATGTCATTTCTAATCACACTCATTAAACAACATTCACACATTTGAATCAAACTTGTAAAACGAACTGTGCATGCTTCTATTCTACTTTAAAGCTTATTCGTTGATTCTAAGCATATTTTTCAATTCTAATGACACGGAGACGATTATATGTGTTAGGGTTGTCATATAAGTAAATAAAAAGTCATTTCAAACCACACACATTCCACAACATTCGCACATTTGAATCAAACTTGTAAAACGAACTGTGCATGCTTCTATTCTACTTTTAAGTTATTCTTCGATTCTAAGCTTATTCTTGAATTCTAATGACATGGAGATGATTATATGTGTTAGGGTTGTCATATAAGTAAACCAAATGTCATTTCTAACCACACTCATTCCACAACATTCACACATTTGAATCAAACTTGTAAAACGAACTGTGCATTCTTCTATTCTAGTTTTAAGCATATTCTTTAATTCTAAGCTTATTCTTGAATTCTAATGACACGGAGATGATTATATGTGTTAGGGTTGTCATATAAGTAAACCAAATGTCATTTCTAACCACACTCATTCCACAACATTCCCACATTTGAATCAAACTTGTAAAACGAACTGTGCATGCTTCTATTTTGCTTTTAAGCTTATTCTTTAATTCTAAGCTTATTTTTGAATTCTAATGACACGAAGACGATTATATGTGTTAGGATTGTCATATAATTAAACCAAATGTCATTTTAAACCACACTTATTCCACAACATTCACACATTTGAATAAAACTTGTAAAACGAACTGTACATGATTCAATTCTACTTTTAAGATTATTCTTTAATTCTAAGCTTATTTTTGAATTCTAATGACACGGAGACGATTATTTGTGTTAGGGTTGTCGTATAAGTAAACCAAATGTCATTTCTAACCACGCTTATTCCACAACATTCACACATTTGAATCAAACTTGTAAAACGAACTGTGCATTCTTCTATTCTACTTTTAAGTTTATTCTTTGATTCTAAGCTTATTTTTGAATTCTAATGACACGGAGACGATTATATGTGTTAGGGTTTTCGTATAAGTGAACCAAATGTCATTTCTAAAAACACTCATTCCACAACATTCACACATTTGAATCAAACTTGTAAAACGAACTGTGCATGATTCTATTCTTTTTTTAAGCATATTCTTTAATTCTAAGCTTATTCTTGAATTCTAATGACACGGAGACGATTACATGTGTTAGGGATGTCATGTAAGTAAACCAAATGTCATTTCTAACCACACTCATTGCACAACATTCACACATTTGAATCAAACTTGTAAAACAAACTATGCATGCTTCTATTCTACTTTTAAGCTTATTCTTTAATTCTAATCTTATTTTTGAATTCTAATGACACGGAGACGATTATATGAGTTAGGGTGGTCATATAAGTAAACCAAATGTCATTTCTAACCACACTCATTCCACAACATTCCCACATTTGAATCAAACTTGTAAAACGAACTGTGCATGCTTCAATTCTACTTTTAAGATTATTCTTTAATTCTAAGCTTATTTTTGAATTCTAATGACACAGAGACGATTATATGTGTTGGAGTTGTTATATAAGTAAACCAAATGTCATTTCTAACCACACTCATTCCACAACATTCACACATTTGAATCAAACTTGTAAAACGAACTGTGCATGCTTCTATTCTACTTTTAAGCATATTCTTTAATTCTAAGCTTATTCTTGAATTCTAATGACACGGAGACGATTATATGTGTTAGGGTTGTCATGTAAGTAAACAAAATGTCATTTCTAACCACACTCATTCCGCAATATTCACACATTTGAATAAAACTTGTAAAATGAACTGTGCATGCTTCTATTGTTTTTTTAAGCTTAATCTTTAATTCTAAGCTTATTTTTGAATTCTAATAACACGGAGACAATTATATGTGTTAGGATTGTCATATAAGTAAACCAAATGTCATTTCTAACCACACTCATTCCACAACATTCACACATTTGAATCAAACTTGTAAAACTAACTATGCATGCTTCTATTCTACTTTTAAGCTTATTCTTTGATTCTAAGCTTATTTTTGAATTCTAATGACATGGAGGCGATTATATGTGTTAGAGTTGTCATATAAGTAAACCAAATGTCATTTCTAACCACACTCATTGCACAACATTCACACATTTGAATCAAACTTGTAAAACGAACTGTGCATGCTTCTATTCTACTTTTAAGTTATTCTTCGATTCTAAGCTTATTCTTGAATTCTAATGACATGGAGATGATTATATGTGTTAGGGTTGTCATATAAGTAAACCAAATGTCATTTCTAACCACACTCATTCCACAACATTCACACATTTGAATCAAACTTGTAAAACTAACTATGCATGCTTCTATTCTACTTTTAAGCTTATTCTTTGATTCTAAGCTTATTTTTGAATTCTAATGACATGGAGGCGATTATATGTGTTAGAGTTGTCATATAAGTAAACCAAATGTCATTTCTAACCACACTCATTGCACAACATTCACACATTTGAATCAAACTTGTAAAACGAACTGTGCATGCTTCTATTCTACTTTTAAGCTTATTCTTTGATTCTAAGCTTATTTTTGAATTCTAATGACATGGAGGCGATTATATGTGTTAGAGTTGTCATATAAGTAAACCAAATGTCATTTCTAACCACACTCATTGCACAACATTCACACATTTGAATCAAACTTGTAAAACGAATTGTGCATGCTTCAGTTCTACATTTATGATTATTCTTGAATTCTAAGCTTATTTTTGAATTCTAATGACACGGAGACGATTATATATGCTTCAATTCTACTTTTAAGATTATTCTTTAATTCTAAGCTTATTTTTGAATTCTAATGACACGGAGACGATTATATGTGTTGGAGTTGTCATATAAGTAAACCAAATGTCATTTCTAAAAACACTCATTCCACAACATTCACACATTTGAATCAAACTTGTAAAACGAACTGTGCATGCTTCTATTCTTTTTTTAAGCATATTCTTTAATTCTAAGCTTATTCTTGAATTCTAATGACACGGAGACGATTACATGTGTTAGGGTTGTCATGTAAGTAAACCAAATGTCATTTCTAACCACACTCATTGCACAACATTCACACATTTGAATCAAACTTGTAAAACAAACTATGCATGCTTCTATTCTACTTTTAAGCTTATTCTTTAATTCTAATCTTATTTTTGAATTCTAATGACACGGAGACGATTATATGAGTTAGGGTGGTCATATAAGTAAACCAAATGTCATTTCTAACCACACTCATTCCACAACATTCCCACATTTGAATCAAACTTGTAAAACGAACTGTGCATGCTTCAATTCTACTTTTAAGATTATTCTTTAATTCTAAGCTTATTTTTGAATTCTTATGACACAGAGACGATTATATCTGTTGGAGTTGTTATATAAGTAAACCAAATGTCATTTCTAACCACACTCATTCCACAACATTCACACATTTGAATAAACCTTGTAAAATGAACTGTGCATGCTTCTATTGTTTTTTTAAGCTTAATCTTTAATTCTAAGCTTATTCTTGAATTCTAATAACACGGAGACAATTATATGTGTTAGAGTTGTCATATAAGTAAACCAAATGTCATTTCTAACCACACTCATTCCACAACATTCACACATTTGAATCAAACTTGTAAAACGAACTGTGCATGCTTCTATTCTACTTTTAAGCTTATTCTTCGATTCTAAGCTTATTTTTGAACTCTAATGACACGGAGATGATTATATGTGTTAGGGTTGTCGTATAAGTAAACCAAATGTCATTTCTAACCACACTCATTCCACAACATTCACACATTTGAATAAACCTTGTAAAATGAACTGTGCATGCTTCTATTGTTTTTTTAAGCTTAATCTTTAATTCTAAGCTTATTCTTGAATTCTAATAACACGGAGACAATTATATGTGTTAGAGTTGTCATATAAGTAAACCAAATGTCATTTCTAACCACACTCATTCCACAACATTCACACATTTGAATCAAACTTGTAAAACGAACTGTGCATGCTTCTATTCTACTTTTAAGTTATTCTTCGATTCTAAGCTTATTTTTGAATTATAATGACACGGAGAGGATTATATGTGTTAGGCTTGTCGTATAAGTAAACCAAATGTCATTTCTAATCACACTCATTAAACAACATTCACACATTTGAATCAAACTTGTAAAACGAACTGTGCATGCTTCTATTCTACTTTAAAGCTTATTCGTTGATTCTAAGCATATTATTCAATTCTAATGACACGGAGACGATTATATGTGTTAGGGTTGTCATATAAGTAAATAAAAAGTCATTTCAAACCACACACATTCCACAACATTCGCACATTTGAATCAAACTTGTAAAACGAACTGTGCATGCTTCTATTCTACTTTTAAGCTTATTCTTCGATTCTAAGCTTATTTTTGAACTCTAATGACACGGAGATGATTATATGTGTTAGGGTTGTCGTATAAGTAAACCAAATGTCATTTCTAACCACACTTATTCCACATCATTCACACATTTGAATAAAACTTGTAAAACGAACTGTGCATGCTTCTATTATTTTTTTAAGCTTAATCTTTAATTCTAAGCTTATTCTTGAATTCTAATGACACGGAGACGATTATATGTGTTAGGGTTGCCATATAAGTAAATTAAATGTCATTTCTAACCACACTCATTCCACAACATTCGCACATTTGAATCAAACTTGTAAAACGAACTGTGCATGCTTCTATTCTACTTTTAAGATTATTCTTTAATTTTAAGCTTATTTTTGAATTCTAATGACACGGAGACGATTATTTGTGTTAGGGTTGTCGTATAAGTAAACCAAATGTCATTTCTAACCACGCTTATTCCACAACATTCACACATTTGAATCAAACTTGTAAAACGAACTGTGCATGCTTCAATTCTACTTTTAAGATTATTCTTTAATTCTAAGCTTAGTTTTGAATTCTAATGACACGGAGACGATTATATGAGTTAGGGTGGTCATATAAGTAAACCAAATGTCATTTCTAACCACACTCATTCCACAACATTCCCACATTTGAATCAAACTTGTAAAACGAACTGTGCATGCTTCTATTCTACTTTTAAGATTATTCTTTAATTCTAAGCTTATTTTGGAATTCTAATGACACGGAGACGATTATATGTGTTAGGGTTTTCATATAAGTGAACCAAATGTCATTTCTAACCACACTCATTGCACAACATTCACACATTTGAATCAAACTTGTAAAACAAACTATGCATACTTCTATTCTACTTTTAAGCTTATTCTTTAATTCTAAGCTTATTTTTGAATTCTAATGACACGAAGACGATTATATGTGTTAGGATTGTCATATAATTAAACCAAATGTCATTTTAAACCACACTTATTCCACAACATTCACACATTTGAATAAAACTTGTAAAACGAACTGTACATGCTTCAATTCTACTTTTAAGATTATTCTTTAATTCTAAGCTTATTTTTGAATTCTAATGACACGGAGACGATTATATGTGTTGGAGTTGTCATATAAGTAAACCAAATGTCATTTCTAAAAACACTCATTCCACAACATTCACACATTTGAATCAAACTTGTAAAACGAACTGTGCATGCTTCTATTCTTTTTTTAAGCATATTCTTTAATTCTAAGCTTATTCTTGAATTCTAATGACACGGAGACGATTACATGTGTTAGGGTTGTCATGTAAGTAAACCAAATGTCATTTCTAACCACACTCATTGCACAACATTCACACATTTGAATCAAACTTGTAAAACAAACTATGCATGCTTCTATTCTACTTTTAAGCTTATTCTTTAATTCTAATCTTATTTTTGAATTCTAATGACACGGAGACGATTATATGAGTTAGGGTGGTCATATAAGTAAACCAAATGTCATTTCTAACCACACTCATTCCACAACATTCCCACATTTGAATCAAACTTGTAAAACGAACTGTGCATGCTTCAATTCTACTTTTAAGATTATTCTTTAATTCTAAGCTTATTTTTGAATTCTTATGACACAGAGACGATTATATCTGTTGGAGTTGTTATATAAGTAAACCAAATGTCATTTCTAACCACACTCATTCCACAACATTCACACATTTGAATAAACCTTGTAAAATGAACTGTGCATGCTTCTATTGTTTTTTTAAGCTTAATCTTTAATTCTAAGCTTATTCTTGAATTCTAATAACACGGAGACAATTATATGTGTTAGAGTTGTCATATAAGTAAACCAAATGTCATTTCTAACCACACTCATTCCACAACATTCACACATTTGAATCAAACTTGTAAAACGAACTGTGCATGCTTCTATTCTACTTTTAAGTTATTCTTCGATTCTAAGCTTATTTTTGAATTATAATGACACGGAGAGGATTATATGTGTTAGGCTTGTCGTATAAGTAAACCAAATGTCATTTCTAATCACACTCATTAAACAACATTCACACATTTGAATCAAACTTGTAAAACGAACTGTGCATGCTTCTATTCTACTTTAAAGCTTATTCGTTGATTCTAAGCATATTATTCAATTCTAATGACACGGAGACGATTATATGTGTTAGGGTTGTCATATAAGTAAATAAAAAGTCATTTCAAACCACACACATTCCACAACATTCGCACATTTGAATCAAACTTGTAAAACGAACTGTGCATGCTTCTATTCTACTTTTAAGCTTATTCTTCGATTCTAAGCTTATTTTTGAACTCTAATGACACGGAGATGATTATATGTGTTAGGGTTGTCGTATAAGTAAACCAAATGTCATTTCTAACCACACTCATTCCACATCATTCACACATTTGAATCAAACTTGTAAAACGAACTGTGCATGCTTCTATTATTTTTTTAAGCTTAATCTTTAATTCTAAGCTTATTCTTGAATTCTAATGACACGGAGACGATTATATGTGTTAGGGTTGCCATATAAGTAAATTAAATGTCATTTCTAACCACACTCATTCCACAACATTCGCACATTTGAATCAAACTTGTAAAACGAACTGTGCATGCTTCTATTCTACTTTTAAGATTATTCTTTAATTTTAAGCTTATTTTTGAATTCTAATGACACGGAGACGATTATTTGTGTTAGGGTTGTCGTATAAGTAAACCAAATGTCATTTCTAACCACGCTTATTCCACAACATTCACACATTTGAATCAAACTTGTAAAACGAACTGTGCATTCTTCTATTCTACTTTTAAGTTTATTCTTTGATTCTAAGCTTATTTTTGAATTCTAATGACACGGAGACGATTATATGTGTTAGGGTTTTCGTATAAGTGAACCAAATGTCATTTCTAACCACACTCATTGCACAACATTCACACATTTGAATCAAACTTGTAAAACAAACTATGCATGCTTCTATTCTAGTTTTAAGCTTATTCTGTAATTCTAAACTTATTCTTGAATTCTAATGACAAAGAGATGATTATATGTGTTAGGGTTGTCATATAAGTAAACCAAATGTCATTTCTAACCACACTCATTCCACAACATTCACACATTTGAATCAAACTTGTAAAACGAACTGTGCATGCTTCTATTCTACTTTTAAGATTATTCTTTAATTCTAAGCTTATTTTTGAATTCTAATGACGCAGAGACGATTAAATGTGTTGGAGTTGTTATATAAGTAAACCAAATGTCATTTCTAACCACACTCATTCCACAACATTCCCACATTTGAATCAAACTTGTAAAACGAACTGTGCATGCTTCTATTCTAGTTTTAAGCATATTCTTTAATTCTAATCTTATTTTTGAATTCTAATGACACGGAGACGATTATATGAGTTAGGGTGGTCATATAAGTAAACCAAATGTCATTTCTAACCACACTCATTCCACAACATTCCCACATTTGAATCAAACTTGTAAAACGAACTGTGCATGCTTCAATTCTACTTTTAAGATTATTCTTTAATTCTAAGCTTATTTTTGAATTCTAATGACGCAGAGACGATTAAATGTGTTGGAGTTGTTATATAAGTAAACCAAATGTCATTTCTAACCACACTCATTCCACAACATTCCCACATTTGAATCAAACTTGTAAAACGAACTGTGCATGCTTCTATTCTAGTTTTAAGCATATTCTTTAATTCTAAGCTTATTCTTGAATTCTAATGACACGGAGATGATTATATGTGTTAGGCTTGTCATATAAGTAAACCAAATGTCATTTCTAACCACACTCATTCCACAACATTCCCACATTTGAATCAAACTTGTAAAACGAACTGTGCATGCTTCTATTTTGCTTTTAAGCTTATTCTTTAATTCTAAGCTTATTTTTGAATTCTAATGACACGAAGACGATTATATGTGTTAGGATTGTCATATAATTAAACCAAATGTCATTTTAAACCACACTTATTCCACAACATTCACACATTTGAATAAAACTTGTAAAACGAACTGTACATGCTTCAATTCTACTTTTAAGATTATTCTTTAATTCTAAGCTTATTTTTGAATTCTAATGACACGGAGACGATTATATGTGTTGGAGTTGTCATATAAGTAAACCAAATGTCATTTCTAAAAACACTCATTCCACAACATTCACACATTTGAATCAAACTTGTAAAACGAACTGTGCATGCTTCTATTCTTTTTTTAAGCATATTCTTTAATTCTAAGCTTATTCTTGAATTCTAATGACACGGAGACGATTACATGTGTTAGGGTTGTCATGTAAGTAAACCAAATGTCATTTCTAACCACACTCATTGCACAACATTCACACATTTGAATCAAACTTGTAAAACAAACTATGCATGCTTCTATTCTACTTTTAAGCTTATTCTTTAATTCTAATCTTATTTTTGAATTCTAATGACACGGAGACGATTATATGAGTTAGGGTGGTCATATAAGTAAACCAAATGTCATTTCTAACCACACTCATTCCACAACATTCCCACATTTGAATCAAACTTGTAAAACGAACTGTGCATGCTTCAATTCTACTTTTAAGATTATTCTTTAATTCTAAGCTTATTTTTGAATTCTTATGACACAGAGACGATTATATGTGTTGGAGTTGTTATATAAGTAAACCAAATGTCATTTCTAACCACACTCATTCCGCAATATTCACACATTTGAATAAAACTTGTAAAATGAACTGTGCATGCTTCTATTGTTTTTTTAAGCTTAATCTTTAATTCTAAGCTTATTTTTGAATTCTAATAACACGGAGACAATTATATGTGTTAGGATTGTCATATAAGTAAACCAAATGTCATTTCTAACCACACTCATTCCACAACATTCACACATTTGAATCAAACTTGTAAAACGAACTGTGCATGCTTCTATTCTACTTTTAAGTTATTCTTCGATTCTAAGCTTATTCTTGAATTCTAATGACATGGAGATGATTATATGTGTTAGGGTTGTCATATAAGTAAACCAAATGTCATTTCTAACCACACTCATTCCACAACATTCACACATTTGAATCAAACTTGTAAAACGAACTGTGTATGCTTCTATTCTACTTTTAAGCATATTCTTTAATTCAAAGTTATTCTTGAATTCTAATGACACGGAGACGATTATATGTGTTAGGGTTGTCATATAAGTAAACCAAATGTCATTTCTAACCACACTCATTCCACAACATTCACACATTTGAATCAAACTTGTAAAACAAACTATGCATGCTTCTATTCTACTTTTAAGCTTATTCTTTAATTCTAAGCTTATTCTTGAATTCTAATGACATGGAGATGATTATATGTGTTAGGGTTGTCATATAAGTAAACCAAATGTCATTTCTAACCACACTCATTCCACAACATTCACACATTTGAATCAAACTTGTAAAACGAACTGTGCATGCTTCAATTCTACTTTTAAACTTATTCTTTAATTCTAAGCTTATTTTTGAATTCTAATGACACGGAGACGATTATATGTGTTAGAGTTGTCATATAAGTAAACCAAATGTCATTTCTAACCACACTCATTCCACAACATTCCCACATTTGAATCAAACTTGTAAAACGAACTGTGCATGCTTCAATTCTACTTTTAAGATTATTCTTGAATTCTAACCTTATTTTTGAATTCTAATGACACGGAGACGATTATATGTGTTGGAGTTGTCATATAAGTAAACCAAATGTCATTTCTAACCACATTCATTCCACAACATTCACACATTTGAATCAAACTTGTAAAACGAACTGTGCATGCTTCTATTCTACTTTTAACCATATTCTTTAATTCTAAGCTTATTCTTGAATTCTAATGACACGGAGACGATTATATGTGTTAGGGTTGTCATGTAAGTAAACAAAATGTCATTTCTAACCACACTCATTCCACAACATTCACACATTTGAATAAACCTTGTAAAATGAACTGTGCATGCTTCTATTCTACTTTTAAGTTATTCTTCGATTCTAAGCTTATTTTTCAATTCTAATGACACGGAGAGGATTATATGTGTTAGGCTTGTCGTATAAGTAAACCAAATGTCATTTCTAATCACACTCATTAAACAACATTCACACATTTGAATCAAACTTGTAAAACGAACTGTGCATGCTTCTATTCTACTTTAAAGCTTATTCGTTGATTCTAAGCATATTTTTCAATTCTAATGACACGGAGACGATTATATGTGTTAGGGTTGTCATATAAGTAAATAAAAAGTCATTTCAAACTACACACATTCCACAACATTCACACATTTGAATCAAACTTGTAAAACGAACTGTGCATGCTTCTATTCTACTTTTAAGCTTATTCTTTGATTCTAAGCTTATTTTTGAACTCTAATGACATGGAGATGATTATATGTGTTAGGGTTGTCGTATAAGTAAACCAAATGTCATTTCTAACCACACTCATTCCACATCATTCACACATTTGAATCAAACTTGTAAAACGAACTGTGCATGCTTCTATTATTTTTTTAAGCTTAATCTTTAATTCTAAGCTTATTCTTGAATTCTAATGACACGGAGACGATTATATGTGTTAGGGTTGCCATATAAGTAAACTAAATGTCATTTCTAACCACACTCATTCCACAACATTCGCACATTTGAATCAAACTTGTAAAACGAACTGTGCATGCTTCTATTCTACTTTTAAGATTATTCTTTAATTTTAAGCTTATTTTTGAATTCTAATGACACGGAGACGATTATTTGTGTTAGGGTTGTCGTATAAGTAAACCAAATGTCATTTCTAACCACGCTTATTCCACAACATTCACACATTTGAATCAAACTTGTAAAACGAACTGTGCATTCTTCTATTCTACTTTTAAGTGTATTCTTTGATTCTAAGCTTATTTTTGAATTCTAATTACACGGAGACGATTATATGTGTTAGGGTTTTCGTATAAGTGAACCAAATGTCATTTCTAACCACACTCATTGCACAACATTCACACATTTGAATCAAACTTGTAAAACAAACTATGGATGCTTCTATTCTAGTTTTAAGCTTATTCTGTAATTCTAAACTTATTCTTGAATTCTAATGACAAAGAGATGATTATATGTGTTAGGGTTGTCATATAAGTAAACCAAATGTCATTTCTAACCACACTCATTCCACAACATTCACACATTTGAATCAAACTTGTAAAACGAACTGTGCATGCTTCTATTCTACTTTTAAGCCTATTCTTTAATTCTAAGCTTATTTTTGAATTCTAATGACACAGAGACGATTAATTGTGTTAGGGTTGTCATATAAGTAAACCAAATATCATTTCTACCCACACTCATTCCACAACATTCACACATTTGAATCAAACTTGTAAAACGAACTGTGCATGCTTCAATTCTACTTTTAAGATTATTCTTTAATTCTAAGCTTATTTTTGAATTCTAATGACACAGAGACGATTATATGTGTTGGAGTTGTTATATAAGTAAACCAAATGTCATTTCTAACCACACTCATTCCACAACATTCACACATTTGAATCAAACTTGTAAAACGAACTGTGCATGCTTCTATTCTACTTTTAAGCATATTCTTTAATTCTAAGCTTATTCTTGAATTCTAATGACACGGAGACGATTATATGTGTTAGGGTTGTCATGTAAATAAACAATATGTCATTTCTAACCACACTCATTCCACAATATTCACACATTTGAATAAAACTTGTAAAATGAACTGTGCATGCTTCTATTGTTTTTTTAAGCTTAATCTTTAATTCTAAGCTTATTTTTGAATTCTAATAACACGGAGACGATTATATGTGTTAGGATTGTCATATAAATAAACCAAATGTCATTTCTAACCACACTCATTCCACGACATTCACACATTTGAATCAAACTTGTAAAACGAACTTTGCATGCTTCTATTCTACTTTTAAGTTATTCTTCGATTCTAAGCTTATTCTTGAATTCTAATGACATGGAGATGATTATATGTGTTAGGGTTGTCATATAAGTAAACCAAATGTCATTTCTAACCACACTCATTCCACAACATTCACACATTTGAATCAAACTTGTAAAACGAACTTTGCATGCTTCTATTCTACTTTTAAGTTATTCTTCGATTCTAAGCTTATTCTTGAATTCTAATGACATGGAGATGATTATATGTGTTAGGGTTGTCATATAAGTAAACCAAATGTCATTTCTAACCACACTCATTCCACAACATTCACACATTTGAATCAAACTTGTAAAACGAACTGTGCATGCTTCTATTCTACTTTTAAGATTATTCTTTAATTTTAAGCTTATTTTTGAATTCTAATGACACGGAGACGATTATTTGTGTTAGGGTTGTCGTATAAGTAAACCAAATGTCATTTCTAACCACGCTTATTCCACAACATTCACACATTTGAATCAAACTTGTAAAACGAACTGTGCATTCTTCTATTCTACTTTTAAGTTTATTCTTTGATTCTAAGCTTATTTTTGAATTCTAATGACACGGAGACGATTATATGTGTTAGGGTTTTCGTATAAGTGAACCAAATGTCATTTCTAACCACACTCATTGCACAACATTCACACATTTGAATCAAACTTGTAAAACAAACTATGCATGCTTCTATTCTAGTTTTAAGCTTATTCTGTAATTCTAAACTTATTCTTGAATTCTAATGACAAAGAGATGATTATATGTGTTAGGGTTGTCATATAAGTAAACCAAATGTCATTTCTAACCACACTCATTCCACAACATTCACACATTTGAATCAAACTTGTAAAACGAACTGTGCATGCTTCTATTCTACTTTTAAGATTATTCTTTAATTCTAAGCTTATTTTGGAATTCTAATGACACGGAGACGATTATATGTGTTTGGGTTTTCATATAAGTGAACCAAATGTCATTTCTAACCACACTCATTGCACAACATTCACACATTTGAATCAAACTTGTAAAACAAACTATGCATACTTCTATTCTACTTTTAAGCTTATTCTTTAATTCTAATCTTATTTTTGAATTCTAATGACACGGAGACGATTATATGAGTTAGGGTGGTCATATAAGTAAACCAAATGTCAATTCTAACCACACTCATTCCACAACATTCCCACATTTGAATCAAACTTGTAAAACGAACTGTGCATGCTTCAATTCTACTTTTAAGATTATTCTTTAATTCTAAGCTTATTTTTGAATTCTAATGACACGGAGACGATTATATGTGTTGGAGTTGTCATATAAGTAAACCAAATGTCATTTCTAAAAACACTCATTCCACAACATTCACACATTTGAATCAAACTTGTAAAACGAACTGTGCATGCTTCTATTCTTTTTTTAAGCATATTTTTAATTCTAAGCTTATTCTTGAATTCTAATGACACGGAGATGATTATATGTGTTAGGCTTGTCATATAAGTAAACCAAATGTCATTTCTAACCACACTCATTCCACAACATTCCCACATTTGAATCAAACTTGTAAAACGAACTGTGCATGCTTCTATTTTGCTTTTAAGCTTATTCTTTAATTCTAAGCTTATTTTTGAATTCTAATGACACGAAGACGATTATATGTGTTAGGATTGTCATATAATTAAACCAAATGTCATTTTAAACCACACTTATTCCACAACATTCACACATTTGAATAAAACTTGTAAAACGAACTGTACATGCTTCAATTCTACTTTTAAGATTATTCTTTAATTCTAAGCTTATTTTTGAATTCTAATGACACGGAGACGATTATATGTGTTGGAGTTGTCATATAAGTAAACCAAATGTCATTTCTAAAAACACTCATTCCACAACATTCACACATTTGAATCAAACTTGTAAAACGAACTGTGCATGCTTCTATTCTTTTTTTAAGCATATTCTTTAATTCTAAGCTTATTCTTGAATTCTAATGACACGGAGACGATTACATGTGTTAGGGTTGTCATGTAAGTAAACCAAATGTCATTTCTAACCACACTCATTGCACAACATTCACACATTTGAATCAAACTTGTAAAACAAACTATGCATGCTTCTATTCTACTTTTAAGCTTATTCTTTAATTCTAATCTTATTTTTGAATTCTAATGACACGGAGACGATTATATGAGTTAGGGTGGTCATATAAGTAAACCAAATGTCATTTCTAACCACACTCATTCCACAACATTCCCACATTTGAATCAAACTTGTAAAACGAACTGTGCATGCTTCAATTCTACTTTTAAGATTATTCTTTAATTCTAAGCTTATTTTTGAATTCTTATGACACAGAGACGATTATATGTGTTGGAGTTGTTATATAAGTAAACCAAATGTCATTTCTAACCACACTCATTCCACAACATTCACCAATTTGAATAAACCTTGTAAAATGAACTGTGCATGCTTCTATTGTTTTTTTAAGCTTAATCTTTAATTCTAAGCTTATTCTTGAATTCTAATAACACGGAGACGATTATATGTGTTAGAGTTGTCATATAAGTAAACCAAATGTCATTTCTAACCACACTCATTCCACAACATTCACACATTTGAATCAAACTTGTAAAACGAACTGTGCATGCTTCTATTCTACTTTAAAGCTTATTCGTTGATTCTAAGCATATTATTCAATTCTAATGACACGGAGACGATTATATGTGTTAGGGTTGTCATATAAGTAAATAAAAAGTCATTTCAAACCACACACATTCCACAACATTCGCACATTTGAATCAAACTTGTAAAACGAACTGTGCATGCTTCTATTCTACTTTTAAGCTTATTCTTCGATTCTAAGCTTATTTTTGAACTCTAATGACACGGAGATGATTATATGTGTTAGGGTTGTCGTATAAGTAAACCAAATGTCATTTCTAACCACACTCATTCCACATCATTCACACATTTGAATCAAACTTGTAAAACGAACTGTGCATGCTTCTATTATTTTTTTAAGCTTAATCTTTAATTCTAAGCTTATTCTTGAATTCTAATGACACGGAGACGATTATATGTGTTAGGGTTGCCATATAAGTAAACTAAATGTCATTTCTAACCACACTCATTCCACAACATTCGCACATTTGAATCAAACTTGTAAAACGAACTGTGCATGCTTCTATTCTACTTTTAAGATTATTCTTTAATTTTAAGCGTATTTTTGAATTCTAATGACACGGAGACGATTATTTGTGTTAGGGTTGTCGTATAAGTAAACCAAATGTCATTTCTAACCACGCTTATTCCACAACATTCACACATTTGAATCAAACTTGTAAAACGAACTGTGCATTCTTCTATTCTACTTTTAAGTTTATTCTTTGATTCTAAGCTTATTTTTGAATTCTAATGACACGGAGACGATTATATGTGTTAGGGTTTTCGTATAAGTGAACCAAATGTCATTTCTAACCACACTCATTGCACAACATTCACACATTTGAATCAAACTTGTAAAACAAACTATGCATGCTTCTATTCTAGTTTTAAGCTTATTCTGTAATTCTAAACTTATTCTTGAATTCTAATGACAAAGAGATGATTATATGTGTTAGGGTTGTCATATAAGTAAACCAAATGTCATTTCTAACCACACTCATTCCACAACATTCACACATTTGAATCAAACTTGTAAAACGAACTGTGCATGCTTCTATTCTACTTTTAAGATTATTCTTTAATTCTAAGCTTATTTTGGAATTCTAATGACACGGAGACGATTATATGTGTTAGGGTTTTCATATAAGTGAACCAAATGTCATTTCTAACCACACTCATTGCACAACATTCCCACATTTGAATCAAACTTGTAAAACGAACTGTGCATGCTTCTATTCTAGTTTTAAGCATATTCTTTAATTCTAAGCTTATTCTTGAATTCTAATGACACGGAGATGATTATATGTGTTAGGGTTGTCATATAAGTAAACCAAATGTCATTTCTAACCACACTCATTCCACAACATTCCCACATTTGAATCAAACTTGTAAAACGAACTGTGCATGCTTCTATTTTGCTTTTAAGCTTATTCTTTAATTCTAAGCTTATTTTTGAATTCTAATGACACGAAGACGATTATATGTGTTAGGATTGTCATATAATTAAACCAAATGTCATTTTAAACCACACTTATTCCACAACATTCACACATTTGAATAAAACTTGTAAAACGAACTGTACATGCTTCAATTCTACTTTTAAGATTATTCTTTAATTCTAAGCTTATTTTTGAATTCTAATGACACGGAGACGATTATATGTGTTGGAGTTGTCATATAAGTAAACCAAATGTCATTTCTAAAAACACTCATTCCACAACATTCACACATTTGAATCAAACTTGTAAAACGAACTGTGCATGCTTCTATTCTTTTTTTAAGCATATTCTTTAATTCTAAGCTTATTCTTGAATTCTAATGACACGGAGACGATTACATGTGTTAGGGTTGTCATGTAAGTAAACCAAATGTCATTTCTAACCACACTCATTGCACAACATTCACACATTTGAATCAAACTTGTAAAACAAACTATGCATGCTTCTATTCTACTTTTAAGCTTATTCTTTAATTCTAATCTTATTTTTGAATTCTAATGACACGGAGACGATTATATGAGTTAGGGTGGTCATATAAGTAAACCAAATGTCATTTCTAACCACACTCATTCCACAACATTCCCACATTTGAATCAAACTTGTAAAACGAATTGTGCATGCTTCAATTCTACTTTTAAGATTATTCTTTAATTCTAAGCTTATTTTTGAATTCTTATGACACAGAGACGATTATATGTGTTGGAGTTGTTATATAAGTAAACCAAATGTCATTTCTAACCACACTCATTCCACAACATTCACACATTTGAATCAAACTTGTAAAACGAACTGTGCATGCTTCTATTCTACTTTTAAGCATATTCTTTAATTCTAAGCTTATTCTTGAATTCTAATGACACGGAGACGATTATATGTGTTAGGGTTGTCATGTAAGTAAACAAAATGTCATTTCTAACCACACTCATTCCGCAATATTCACACATTTGAATAAAACTTGGAAAATGAACTGTGCATGCTTCTATTGTTTTTTTAAGCTTAATCTTTAATTCTAAGCTTATTTTTGAATTCTAATAACACGGAGACAATTATATGTGTTAGGATTGTCATATAAGTAAACCAAATGTCATTTCTAACCACACTCATTCCACAACATTCACACATTTGAATCAAACTTGTAAAACGAACTGTGCATGCTTCTATTCTACTTTTAAGTTATTCTTCGATTCTAAGCTTATTCTTGAATTCTAATGACATGGAGATGATTATATGTGTTAGGGTTGTCATATAAGTAAACCAAATGTCATTTCTAACCACACTCATTCCACAACATTCACACATTTGAATCAAACTTGTAAAACGAACTGTGCATGCTTCTATTCTACTTTTAAGCTTATTCTTTAATTCAAAGTTATTCTTGAATTCTAATGACACGGAGACGATTATATGTGTTAGGGTTGTCATATAAGTAAACCAAATGTCATTTCTAACCACACTCATTCCACAACATTCACACATTTGAATCAAACTTGTAAAACAAACTATGCATGCTTCTATTCTACTTTTAAGCTTATTCTTTAATTCTAAGCTTATTCTTGAATTCTAATGACATGGAGATGATTATATGTGTTAGGGTTGTCATATAAGTAAACCAAATGTCATTTCTAACCACACTCATTCCACAACATTCACACATTTGAATCAAACTTGTAAAACGAACTGTGCATGCTTCTATTCTACTTTTAAGCATATTCTTTAATTCAAAGTTATTCTTGAATTCTAATGACACGGAGACGATTATATGTGTTAGGGTTGTCATATAAGTAAACCAAATGTCATTTCTAACCACACTCATTCCACAACATTCACACATTTGAATCAAACTTGTAAAACAAACTATGCATGCTTCTATTCTACTTTTAAGCTTATTCTTTAATTCTAACCTTATTCTTGAATTCTAATGACATGGAGATGATTATATGTGTTAGGGTTGTCATATAAGTAAACCAAATGTCATTTCTAACCACACTCATTCCACAACATTCACACATTTGAATCAAACTTGTAAAACGAACTGTGCATGCTTCAATTCTACTTTTAAGCTTATTCTTTAATTCTAAGCTTATTTTTGAATTCTAATGACACGGAGACGATTATATGTGTTAGAGTTGTCATATAAGTAAACCAAATGTTATTTCTAACCACACTCATTCCACAACATTCCCACATTTGAATCAAACTTGTAAAACGAACTGTGCATGCTTCAATTCTACTTTTAAGATTATTCTTGAATTCTAACCTTATTTTTGAATTCTAATGACACGGAGACGATTATATGTGTTGGAGTTGTCATATAAGTAAAACAAATGTCATTTCTAACCACATTCATTCCACAACATTCACACATTTGAATCAAACTTGTAAAACGAACTCTGCATGCTTCTATTCTACTTTTAAGTTATTCTTCGATTCTAAGCTTATTTTTCAATTCTAATGACACGGAGAGGATTATATGTGTTAGGCTTGTCGTATAAGTAAACCAAATGTCATTTCTAATCACACTCATTAAACAACATTCACACATTTGAATCAAACTTGTAAAACGAACTGTGCATGCTTCTATTCTACTTTAAAGCTTATTCGTTGATTCTAAGCATATTTTTCAATTCTAATGACACGGAGACGATTATATGTGTTAGGGTTGTCATATAAGTAAATAAAAAGTCATTTCAAACTACACACATTCCACAACATTCACACATTTGAATCAAACTTGTAAAACGAACTGTGCATGCTTCTATTCTACTTTTAAGCTTATTCTTTGATTCTAAGCTTATTTTTGAACTCTAATGACACGGAGATGATTATATGTGTTAGGGTTGTCGTATAAGTAAACCAAATGTCATTTCTAACCACACTCATTCCACATCATTCACACATTTGAATCAAACTTGTAAAACGAACTGTGCATGCTTCTATTATTTTTTTAAGCTTAATCTTTAATTCTAAGCTTATTCTTGAATTCTAATGACACGGAGACGATTATATGTGTTAGGGTTGCCATATAAGTAAACTAAATGTCATTTCTAACCACACTCATTCCACAACATTCGCACATTTGAATCAAACTTGTAAAACGAACTGTGCATGCTTCTATTCTACTTTTAAGATTATTCTTTAATTTTAAGCTTATTTTTGAATTCTAATGACACGGAGACGATTATTTGTGTTAGGGTTGTCGTATAAGTAAACCAAATGTCATTTCTAACCACGCTTATTCCACAACATTCACACATTTGAATCAAACTTGTAAAACGAACTGTGCATTCTTCTATTCTACTTTTAAGTGTATTCTTTGATTCTAAGCTTATTTTTGAATTCTAATGACACGGAGACGATTATATGTGTTAGGGTTTTCGTATAAGTGAACTAAATGTCATTTCTAACCACACTCATTGCACAACATTCACACATTTGAATCAAACTTGTAAAACAAACTATGGATGCTTCTATTCTACTTTTAAGCCTATTCTTTAATTCTAAGCTTATTTTTGAATTCTAATGACACAGAGACGATTAATTGTGTTAGGGTTGTCATATAAGTAAACCAAATATCATTTCTATCCACACTCATTCCACAACATTCGCACATTTGAATCAAACTTGTAAAACGAACTGTGCATGCTTCTATTCTACTTTTAAGATTATTCTTTAATTTTAAGCTTATTTTTGAATTCTAATGACACGGAGACGATTATTTGTGTTAGGGTTGTCGTATAAGTAAACCAAATGTCATTTCTAACCACGCTTATTCCACAACATTCACACATTTGAATCAAACTTGTAAAACGAACTGTGCATTCTTCTATTCTACTTTTAAGTGTATTCTTTGATTCTAAGCTTATTTTTGAATTCTAATGACACGGAGACGATTATATGTGTTAGGGTTTTCGTATAAGTGAACCAAATGTCATTTCTAACCACACTCATTGCACAACATTCACACATTTGAATCAAACTTGTAAAACAAACTATGGATGCTTCTATTCTAGTTTTAAGCTTATTCTGTAATTCTAAACTTATTCTTGAATTCTAATGACAAAGAGATGATTATATGTGTTAGGGTTGTCATATAAGTAAACCAAATGTCATTTCTAACCACACTCATTCCACAACATTCACACATTTGAATCAAACTTGTAAAACGAACTGTGCATGCTTCAATTCTACTTTTAAGCATATTCTTTAATTCTAAGCTTATTCTTGAATTCTAATGACACGGAGACGATTATATGTGTTAGGGTTGTCATGTAAGTAAACAAAATGTCATTTCTAACCACACTCATTCCGCAATATTCACACATTTGAATAAAACTTGTAAAATGAACTGTGCATGCTTCTATTGTTTTTTTAAGCTTAATCTTTAATTCTAAGCTTATTTTTGAATTCTAATAACACGGAGACAATTATATGTGTTAGGATTGTCATATAAGTAAACCAAATGTCATTTCTAACCACACTCATTCCACAACATTCACACATTTGAATCAAACTTGTAAAACGAACTGTGCATGCTTCTATTCTACTTTTAAGTTATTCTTCGATTCTAAGCTTATTCTTGAATTCTAATGACATGGAGATGATTATATGTGTTAGGGTTGTCATATAAGTAAACCAAATGTCATTTCTAACCACACTCATTCCACAACATTCACACATTTGAATCAAACTTGTAAAACGAACTGTGCATGCTTCAATTCTACTTTTAAGATTATTCTTGAATTCTAACCTTATTTTTGAATTCTAATGACACGGAGACGATTATATGTGTTGGAGTTGTCATATAAGTAAAACAAATGTCATTTCTAACCACATTCATTCCACAACATTCACACATTTGAATCAAACTTGTAAAACGAACTCTGCATGCTTCTATTCTACTTTTAAGTTATTCTTCGATTCTAAGCTTATTTTTCAATTCTAATGACACGGAGAGGATTATATGTGTTAGGCTTGTCGTATAAGTAAACCAAATGTCATTTCTAATCACACTCATTAAACAACATTCACACATTTGAATCAAACTTGTAAAACGAACTGTGCATGCTTCTATTCTACTTTAAAGCTTATTCGTTGATTCTAAGCATATTTTTCAATTCTAATGACACGGAGACGATTATATGTGTTAGGGTTGTCATATAAGTAAATAAAAAGTCATTTCAAACTACACACATTCCACAACATTCACACATTTGAATCAAACTTGTAAAACGAACTGTGCATGCTTCTATTCTACTTTTAAGCTTATTCTTTGATTCTAAGCTTATTTTTGAACTCTAATGACACGGAGATGATTATATGTGTTAGGGTTGTCGTATAAGTAAACCAAATGTCATTTCTAACCACACTCATTCCACATCATTCACACATTTGAATCAAACTTGTAAAACGAACTGTGCATGCTTCTATTATTTTTTTAAGCTTAATCTTTAATTCTAAGCTTATTCTTGAATTCTAATGACACGGAGACGATTATATGTGTTAGGGTTGCCATATAAGTAAACTAAATGTCATTTCTAACCACACTCATTCCACAACATTCGCACATTTGAATCAAACTTGTAAAACGAACTGTGCATGCTTCTATTCTACTTTTAAGATTATTCTTTAATTTTAAGCTTATTTTTGAATTCTAATGACACGGAGACGATTATTTGTGTTAGGGTTGTCGTATAAGTAAACCAAATGTCATTTCTAACCACGCTTATTCCACAACATTCACACATTTGAATCAAACTTGTAAAACGAACTGTGCATTCTTCTATTCTACTTTTAAGTGTATTCTTTGATTCTAAGCTTATTTTTGAATTCTAATGACACGGAGACGATTATATGTGTTAGGGTTTTCGTATAAGTGAACTAAATGTCATTTCTAACCACACTCATTGCACAACATTCACACATTTGAATCAAACTTGTAAAACAAACTATGGATGCTTCTATTCTACTTTTAAGCCTATTCTTTAATTCTAAGCTTATTTTTGAATTCTAATGACACAGAGACGATTAATTGTGTTAGGGTTGTCATATAAGTAAACCAAATATCATTTCTATCCACACTCATTCCACAACATTCGCACATTTGAATCAAACTTGTAAAACGAACTGTGCATGCTTCTATTCTACTTTTAAGATTATTCTTTAATTTTAAGCTTATTTTTGAATTCTAATGACACGGAGACGATTATTTGTGTTAGGGTTGTCGTATAAGTAAACCAAATGTCATTTCTAACCACGCTTATTCCACAACATTCACACATTTGAATCAAACTTGTAAAACGAACTGTGCATTCTTCTATTCTACTTTTAAGTGTATTCTTTGATTCTAAGCTTATTTTTGAATTCTAATGACACGGACACGATTATATGTGTTAGGGTTTTCGTATAAGTGAACCAAATGTCATTTCTAACCACACTCATTGCACAACATTCACACATTTGAATCAAACTTGTAAAACAAACTATGGATGCTTCTATTCTAGTTTTAAGCTTATTCTGTAATTCTAAACTTATTCTTGAATTCTAATGACAAAGAGATGATTATATGTGTTAGGGTTGTCATATAAGTAAACCAAATGTCATTTCTAACCACACTCATTCCACAACATTCACACATTTGAATCAAACTTGTAAAACGAACTGTGCATGCTTCAATTCTACTTTTAAGCATATTCTTTAATTCTAAGCTTATTCTTGAATTCTAATGACACGGAGACGATTATATGTGTTAGGGTTGTCATGTAAGTAAACAAAATGTCATTTCTAACCACACTCATTCCGCAATATTCACACATTTGAATAAAACTTGTAAAATGAACTGTGCATGCTTCTATTGTTTTTTTAAGCTTAATCTTTAATTCTAAGCTTATTTTTGAATTCTAATAACACGGAGACAATTATATGTGTTAGGATTGTCATATAAGTAAACCAAATGTCATTTCTAACCACACTCATTCCACAACATTCACACATTTGAATCAAACTTGTAAAACGAACTGTGCATGCTTCTATTCTACTTTTAAGTTATTCTTCGATTCTAAGCTTATTCTTGAATTCTAATGACATGGAGATGATTATATGTGTTAGGGTTGTCATATAAGTAAACCAAATGTCATTTCTAACCACACTCATTCCACAACATTCACACATTTGAATCAAACTTGTAAAACGAACTGTGCATGCTTCTATTCTACTTTTAAGCTTATTCTTTAATTCAAAGTTATTCTTGAATTCTAATGACACGGAGACGATTATATGTGTTAGGGTTGTCATATAAGTAAACCAAATGTCATTTCTAACCACACTCATTCCACAACATTCACACATTTGAATCAAACTTGTAAAACAAACTATGCATGCTTCTATTCTACTTTTAAGCTTATTCTTTAATTCTAAGCTTATTCTTGAATTCTAATGACATGGAGATGATTATATGTGTTAGGGTTGTCATATAAGTAAAACAAATGTCATTTCTAACCACACTCATTCCACAACATTCACACATTTGAATCAAACTTGTAAAACGAACTGTGCATGCTTCAATTCTACTTTTAAGCATATTCTTTAATTCAAAGTTATTCTTGAATTCTAATGACACGGAGACGATTATATGTGTTAGGGTTGTCATATAAGTAAACCAAATGTCATTTCTAACCACACTCATTCCACAACATTCACACATTTGAATCAAACTTGTAAAACAAACTATGCATGCTTCTATTCTACTTTTAAGCTTATTCTTTAATTCTAACCTTATTCTTGAATTCTAATGACATGGAGATGATTATATGTGTTAGGGTTGTCATATAAGTAAACCAAATGTCATTTCTAACCACACTCATTCCACAACATTCACACATTTGAATCAAACTTGTAAAACGAACTGTGCATGCTTCAATTCTACTTTTAAGCTTATTCTTTAATTCTAAGCTTATTTTTGAATTCTAATGACACGGAGACGATTATATGTGTTAGAGTTGTCATATAAGTAAACCAAATGTTATTTCTAACCACACTCATTCCACAACATTCCCACATTTGAATTAAACTTGTAAAACGAACTGTGCATGCTTCAATTCTACTTTTAAGATTATTCTTGAATTCTAACCTTATTTTTGAATTCTAATGACACGGAGACGATTATATGTGTTGGAGTTGTCATATAAGTAAACCAAATGTCATTTCTAACCACATTCATTCCACAACATTCACACATTTGAATCAAACTTGTAAAACGAACTGTGCATGCTTCAATTCTACTTTTAAGCATATTCTTTAATTCTAAGCTTATTCTTGAATTCTAATGACACGGAGACGATTATATGTGTTAGGGTTGTCATGTAAGTAAACAAAATGTCATTTCTAACCACACTCATTCCGCAATATTCACACATTTGAATAAAACTTGTAAAATGAACTGTGCATGCTTCTATTGTTTTTTTAAGCTTAATCTTTAATTCTAAGCTTATTTTTGAATTCTAATAACACGGAGACAATTATATGTGTTAGGATTGTCATATAAGTAAACCAAATGTCATTTCTAACCACACTCATTCCACAACATTCACACATTTGAATCAAACTTGTAAAACGAACTGTGCATGCTTCTATTCTACTTTTAAGTTATTCTTCGATTCTAAGCTTATTCTTGAATTCTAATGACATGGAGATGATTATATGTGTTAGGGTTGTCATATAAGTAAACCAAATGTCATTTCTAACCACACTCATTCCACAACATTCACACATTTGAATCAAACTTGTAAAACGAACTGTGCATGCTTCTATTCTACTTTTAAGCTTATTCTTTAATTCAAAGTTATTCTTGAATTCTAATGACACGGAGACGATTATATGTGTTAGGGTTGTCATATAAGTAAACCAAATGTCATTTCTAACCACACTCATTCCACAACATTCACACATTTGAATCAAACTTGTAAAACAAACTATGCATGCTTCTATTCTACTTTTAAGCTTATTCTTTAATTCTAAGCTTATTCTTGAATTCTAATGACATGGAGATGATTATATGTGTTAGGGTTGTCATATAAGTAAAACAAATGTCATTTCTAACCACACTCATTCCACAACATTCACACATTTGAATCAAACTTGTAAAACGAACTGTGCATGCTTCAATTCTACTTTTAAGCTTATTCTTTAATTCTAAGCTTATTTTTGAATTCTAATGACACGGAGACGATTATATGTGTTAGAGTTGTCATATAAGTAAACCAAATGTTATTTCTAACCACACTCATTCCACAACATTCCCACATTTGAATCAAACTTGTAAAACGAACTGTGCATGCTTCAATTCTACTTTTAAGATTATTCTTGAATTCTAACCTTATTTTTGAATTCTAATGACACGGAGACGATTATATGTGTTGGAGTTGTCATATAAGTAAAACAAATGTCATTTCTAACCACATTCATTCCACAACATTCACACATTTGAATCAAACTTGTAAAACGAACTCTGCATGCTTCTATTCTACTTTTAAGTTATTCTTCGATTCTAAGCTTATTTTTCAATTCTAATGACACGGAGAGGATTATATGTGTTAGGCTTGTCGTATAAGTAAACCAAATGTCATTTCTAATCACACTCATTAAACAACATTCACACATTTGAATCAAACTTGTAAAACGAACTGTGCATGCTTCTATTCTACTTTAAAGCTTATTCGTTGATTCTAAGCATATTTTTCAATTCTAATGACACGGAGACGATTATATGTGTTAGGGTTGTCATATAAGTAAATAAAAAGTCATTTCAAACTACACACATTCCACAACATTCACACATTTGAATCAAACTTGTAAAACGAACTGTGCATGCTTCTATTCTACTTTTAAGCTTATTCTTTGATTCTAAGCTTATTTTTGAACTCTAATGACACGGAGATGATTATATGTGTTAGGGTTGTCGTATAAGTAAACCAAATGTCATTTCTAACCACACTCATTCCACATCATTCACACATTTGAATCAAACTTGTAAAACGAACTGTGCATGCTTCTATTATTTTTTTAAGCTTAATCTTTAATTCTAAGCTTATTCTTGAATTCTAATGACACGGAGACGATTATATGTGTTAGGGTTGCCATATAAGTAAACTAAATGTCATTTCTAACCACACTCATTCCACAACATTCGCACATTTGAATCAAACTTGTAAAACGAACTGTGCATGCTTCTATTCTACTTTTAAGATTATTCTTTAATTTTAAGCTTATTTTTGAATTCTAATGACACGGAGACGATTATTTGTGTTAGGGTTGTCGTATAAGTAAACCAAATGTCATTTCTAACCACGCTTATTCCACAACATTCACACATTTGAATCAAACTTGTAAAACGAACTGTGCATTCTTCTATTCTACTTTTAAGTGTATTCTTTGATTCTAAGCTTATTTTTGAATTCTAATGACACGGAGACGATTATATGTGTTAGGGTTTTCGTATAAGTGAACTAAATGTCATTTCTAACCACACTCATTGCACAACATTCACACATTTGAATCAAACTTGTAAAACAAACTATGGATGCTTCTATTCTACTTTTAAGCCTATTCTTTAATTCTAAGCTTATTTTTGAATTCTAATGACACAGAGACGATTAATTGTGTTAGGGTTGTCATATAAGTAAACCAAATATCATTTCTATCCACACTCATTCCACAACATTCGCACATTTGAATCAAACTTGTAAAACGAACTGTGCATGCTTCTATTCTACTTTTAAGATTATTCTTTAATTTTAAGCTTATTTTTGAATTCTAATGACACGGAGACGATTATTTGTGTTAGGGTTGTCGTATAAGTAAACCAAATGTCATTTCTAACCACGCTTATTCCACAACATTCACACATTTGAATCAAACTTGTAAAACGAACTGTGCATTCTTCTATTCTACTTTTAAGTGTATTCTTTGATTCTAAGCTTATTTTTGAATTCTAATGACACGGAGACGATTATATGTGTTAGGGTTTTCGTATAAGTGAACCAAATGTCATTTCTAACCACACTCATTGCACAACATTCACACATTTGAATCAAACTTGTAAAACAAACTATGGATGCTTCTATTCTAGTTTTAAGCTTATTCTGTAATTCTAAACTTATTCTTGAATTCTAATGACAAAGAGATGATTATATGTGTTAGGGTTGTCATATAAGTAAACCAAATGTCATTTCTAACCACACTCATTCCACAACATTCACACATTTGAATCAAACTTGTAAAACGAACTGTGCATGCTTCAATTCTACTTTTAAGCATATTCTTTAATTCTAAGCTTATTCTTGAATTCTAATGACACGGAGACGATTATATGTGTTAGGGTTGTCATGTAAGTAAACAAAATGTCATTTCTAACCACACTCATTCCGCAATATTCACACATTTGAATAAAACTTGTAAAATGAACTGTGCATGCTTCTATTGTTTTTTTAAGCTTAATCTTTAATTCTAAGCTTATTTTTGAATTCTAATAACACGGAGACAATTATATGTGTTAGGATTGTCATATAAGTAAACCAAATGTCATTTCTAACCACACTCATTCCACAACATTCACACATTTGAATCAAACTTGTAAAACGAACTGTGCATGCTTCTATTCTACTTTTAAGTTATTCTTCGATTCTAAGCTTATTCTTGAATTCTAATGACATGGAGATGATTATATGTGTTAGGGTTGTCATATAAGTAAACCAAATGTCATTTCTAACCACACTCATTCCACAACATTCACACATTTGAATCAAACTTGTAAAACGAACTGTGCATGCTTCTATTCTACTTTTAAGCTTATTCTTTAATTCAAAGTTATTCTTGAATTCTAATGACACGGAGACGATTATATGTGTTAGGGTTGTCATATAAGTAAACCAAATGTCATTTCTAACCACACTCATTCCACAACATTCACACATTTGAATCAAACTTGTAAAACAAACTATGCATGCTTCTATTCTACTTTTAAGCTTATTCTTTAATTCTAAGCTTATTCTTGAATTCTAATGACATGGAGATGATTATATGTGTTAGGGTTGTCATATAAGTAAAACAAATGTCATTTCTAACCACACTCATTCCACAACATTCACACATTTGAATCAAACTTGTAAAACGAACTGTGCATGCTTCAATTCTACTTTTAAGCATATTCTTTAATTCAAAGTTATTCTTGAATTCTAATGACACGGAGACGATTATATGTGTTAGGGTTGTCATATAAGTAAACCAAATGTCATTTCTAACCACACTCATTCCACAACATTCACACATTTGAATCAAACTTGTAAAACAAACTATGCATGCTTCTATTCTACTTTTAAGCTTATTCTTTAATTCTAACCTTATTCTTGAATTCTAATGACATGGAGATGATTATATGTGTTAGGGTTGTCATATAAGTAAACCAAATGTCATTTCTAACCACACTCATTCCACAACATTCACACATTTGAATCAAACTTGTAAAACGAACTGTGCATGCTTCAATTCTACTTTTAAGCTTATTCTTTAATTCTAAGCTTATTTTTGAATTCTAATGACACGGAGACGATTATATGTGTTAGAGTTGTCATATAAGTAAACCAAATGTTATTTCTAACCACACTCATTCCACAACATTCCCACATTTGAATTAAACTTGTAAAACGAACTGTGCATGCTTCAATTCTACTTTTAAGATTATTCTTGAATTCTAACCTTATTTTTGAATTCTAATGACACGGAGACGATTATATGTGTTGGAGTTGTCATATAAGTAAACCAAATGTCATTTCTAACCACATTCATTCCACAACATTCACACATTTGAATCAAACTTGTAAAACGAACTGTGCATGCTTCAATTCTACTTTTAAGCATATTCTTTAATTCTAAGCTTATTCTTGAATTCTAATGACACGGAGACGATTATATGTGTTAGGGTTGTCATGTAAGTAAACAAAATGTCATTTCTAACCACACTCATTCCGCAATATTCACACATTTGAATAAAACTTGTAAAATGAACTGTGCATGCTTCTATTGTTTTTTTAAGCTTAATCTTTAATTCTAAGCTTATTTTTGAATTCTAATAACACGGAGACAATTATATGTGTTAGGATTGTCATATAAGTAAACCAAATGTCATTTCTAACCACACTCATTCCACAACATTCACACATTTGAATCAAACTTGTAAAACGAACTGTGCATGCTTCTATTCTACTTTTAAGTTATTCTTCGATTCTAAGCTTATTCTTGAATTCTAATGACATGGAGATGATTATATGTGTTAGGGTTGTCATATAAGTAAACCAAATGTCATTTCTAACCACACTCATTCCACAACATTCACACATTTGAATCAAACTTGTAAAACGAACTGTGCATGCTTCTATTCTACTTTTAAGCTTATTCTTTAATTCAAAGTTATTCTTGAATTCTAATGACACGGAGACGATTATATGTGTTAGGGTTGTCATATAAGTAAACCAAATGTCATTTCTAACCACACTCATTCCACAACATTCACACATTTGAATCAAACTTGTAAAACAAACTATGCATGCTTCTATTCTACTTTTAAGCTTATTCTTTAATTCTAAGCTTATTCTTGAATTCTAATGACATGGAGATGATTATATGTGTTAGGGTTGTCATATAAGTAAAACAAATGTCATTTCTAACCACACTCATTCCACAACATTCACACATTTGAATCAAACTTGTAAAACGAACTGTGCATGCTTCAATTCTACTTTTAAGCATATTCTTTAATTCAAAGTTATTCTTGAATTCTAATGACACGGAGACGATTATATGTGTTAGGGTTGCCATATAAGTAAACTAAATGTCATTTCTAACCACACTCATTCCACAACATTCGCACATTTGAATCAAACTTGTAAAACGAACTGTGCATGCTTCTATTCTACTTTTAAGATTATTCTTTAATTTTAAGCTTATTTTTGAATTCTAATGACACGGAGACGATTATTTGTGTTAGGGTTGTCGTATAAGTAAACCAAATGTCATTTCTAACCACGCTTATTCCACAACATTCACACATTTGAATCAAACTTGTAAAACGAACTGTGCATTCTTCTATTCTACTTTTAAGTGTATTCTTTGATTCTAAGCTTATTTTTGAATTCTAATGACACGGAGACGATTATATGTGTTAGGGTTTTCGTATAAGTGAACTAAATGTCATTTCTAACCACACTCATTGCACAACATTCACACATTTGAATCAAACTTGTAAAACAAACTATGGATGCTTCTATTCTACTTTTAAGCCTATTCTTTAATTCTAAGCTTATTTTTGAATTCTAATGACACAGAGACGATTAATTGTGTTAGGGTTGTCATATAAGTAAACCAAATATCATTTCTATCCACACTCATTCCACAACATTCGCACATTTGAATCAAACTTGTAAAACGAACTGTGCATGCTTCTATTCTACTTTTAAGATTATTCTTTAATTTTAAGCTTATTTTTGAATTCTAATGACACGGAGACGATTATTTGTGTTAGGGTTGTCGTATAAGTAAACCAAATGTCATTTCTAACCACGCTTATTCCACAACATTCACACATTTGAATCAAACTTGTAAAACGAACTGTGCATTCTTCTATTCTACTTTTAAGTGTATTCTTTGATTCTAAGCTTATTTTTGAATTCTAATGACACGGAGACGATTATATGTGTTAGGGTTTTCGTATAAGTGAACCAAATGTCATTTCTAACCACACTCATTGCACAACATTCACACATTTGAATCAAACTTGTAAAACAAACTATGGATGCTTCTATTCTAGTTTTAAGCTTATTCTGTAATTCTAAACTTATTCTTGAATTCTAATGACAAAGAGATGATTATATGTGTTAGGGTTGTCATATAAGTAAACCAAATGTCATTTCTAACCACACTCATTCCACAACATTCACACATTTGAATCAAACTTGTAAAACGAACTGTGCATGCTTCAATTCTACTTTTAAGCATATTCTTTAATTCTAAGCTTATTCTTGAATTCTAATGACACGGAGACGATTATATGTGTTAGGGTTGTCATGTAAGTAAACAAAATGTCATTTCTAACCACACTCATTCCGCAATATTCACACATTTGAATAAAACTTGTAAAATGAACTGTGCATGCTTCTATTGTTTTTTTAAGCTTAATCTTTAATTCTAAGCTTATTTTTGAATTCTAATAACACGGAGACAATTATATGTGTTAGGATTGTCATATAAGTAAACCAAATGTCATTTCTAACCACACTCATTCCACAACATTCACACATTTGAATCAAACTTGTAAAACGAACTGTGCATGCTTCTATTCTACTTTTAAGTTATTCTTCGATTCTAAGCTTATTCTTGAATTCTAATGACATGGAGATGATTATATGTGTTAGGGTTGTCATATAAGTAAACCAAATGTCATTTCTAACCACACTCATTCCACAACATTCACACATTTGAATCAAACTTGTAAAACGAACTGTGCATGCTTCTATTCTACTTTTAAGCTTATTCTTTAATTCAAAGTTATTCTTGAATTCTAATGACACGGAGACGATTATATGTGTTAGGGTTGTCATATAAGTAAACCAAATGTCATTTCTAACCACACTCATTCCACAACATTCACACATTTGAATCAAACTTGTAAAACAAACTATGCATGCTTCTATTCTACTTTTAAGCTTATTCTTTAATTCTAAGCTTATTCTTGAATTCTAATGACATGGAGATGATTATATGTGTTAGGGTTGTCATATAAGTAAAACAAATGTCATTTCTAACCACACTCATTCCACAACATTCACACATTTGAATCAAACTTGTAAAACGAACTGTGCATGCTTCAATTCTACTTTTAAGCATATTCTTTAATTCAAAGTTATTCTTGAATTCTAATGACACGGAGACGATTATATGTGTTAGGGTTGTCATATAAGTAAACCAAATGTCATTTCTAACCACACTCATTCCACAACATTCACACATTTGAATCAAACTTGTAAAACAAACTATGCATGCTTCTTGATGTAAAACTTACTCTAATTTTTATGTGTTTTCGAATTTGTAACGCAGCGGAATTAAAACAGAAAATAAAGGATATGAATTAGTCTAGAATCCTCGCAAGAATACTCGACTAAGACTAATTTGTACTAAGATCACAAAGAAACAAGCACAAACAAACGGCAAGCACCAAGATCACATAGAAACAAGGTACAAACCAAAAGAATACCTCGCAAGGCCAAGATTTTGAAGGAAACTCCCTTCGACTCTTCGATATTAATGCTCAAACTTGTATATAAAACATTACAATAAGACTCTCTATTTATACTACTCTTAAGACTCCTAAACTTACCTAAAGTCAAGTTAAGAACCAGATTTGGATCTTCCCTTAAACAGACTTCATGCTTATTACTGAAACTTTCCTAAACTCTCCTATAACAACTTGGAAACCTTTTAAGGCTCCTTTATTCCACAAAATTACTGTAAATTAGACACTTTCCTAAACTTAAACAAAGACACAAATAATAATAAGTATTATATCTACTAAGAACTTCCTTGGACGTGCATGGCTTGGGGAATATAGCAGATTCGGCCATCCTTGTCTGCCCGCGTAGAAACTGGACAGCTCAACTTAAAACAGGCATATCTCCTTCGTTACTTAACCAATTAAGGCATATGACCACTTTTCGGAAAGCTTAGATCAAGAACTTTACTTTCCAATTTATGGATCCTCTAAATACTGAATATTTTAAAAGATATCTAGCCTGGAAGTTGACGTGATGGTCTTTAACTTCTATTATTAGCTTTGACCCATAGCTCCCATGCATCATTCTCCCCTTCTTTGAAAAGATTCGTCCTCGAATCTGAAGTCCTCAAGTAGAGAAACATATTCTCACAACCACCCGGATCATATACAAGGATCAAAAAGAGAAGTACAAACACCAAACATATGCACAAGTCCTTTAACTCATCATCTTCAATGTACTTGATGAGTTTTTCGACACCATGATCTTCAATCTCTGTTCTCTTTTCTTTAAACTTCTCATGGTCCATCATGTTTTGGACATCAAGTTTAGAGTTGTATTGTTCATCTTTCACTTCGATGCCATTGTTATAAAGAAAGAAAGACAAACAGGATTTACCTTTGACATCTTCTTCAAGTCTCTCATCAATATAGCGATCAATTAATGATTTGTATGGAATCTTGGTCTCAAATTTGTGGTAAACAAATTTGTCATCTATCTCATCTTCAATTAGAACCTCATGTTCAATCGCACTCTTTATTTCGTTTTCCCCAAAAGACTTTAGTGAAGAATCAATGCTTTCCTCTTTAGAAGTATCATGAAGATCCAATGTTTTGTCTTGATCACTAATCTCAATCTCTTCATGCTCTTGGATTTGTATGAATTCAAGTTCTTGCGATTGTTCCTCCAAGATCACTTCTTCGATTTCTCCTTTGTCTTCACAAGAATCATGCTTTACAAAACATGCACTCCTAACTTTCATCAAGTCATCTTGCATACGATCAAGTTTTTTCATCATGCCCAAAAAAACAAGATCTCTACTTGATTGTTCATGCTCATTTGATGGCTTCTTATACGACACATCTTCAATAAAGTTTCTTGGCATATATCGTTTACGTAGCTTGCACTTGAGTACTTCCCACGAATGAATCTTGCACTTACCTTCATGTTTACGTCGCTTCTTCAAAATTTCAAACCAATGGAATGCGTCTCTTACCAAAATAAGTTTCACATGATCGAATCTTTCACGATCATCAAAACCAATTCGATTGAATTTACGCTCGATCTTTCTTTCCCAATTTAAATAATCTTCAGAATCACCACTCCCATCAAACTTAGGAAATTTATAATTCATTGATAAACTAAAATCAACCACACCAAGACTAACAAAGCATAGAAGTTTGTTACAACCAAGCTCTGATACCAATTTGATGTAAAACTTACTCTAATTTTTATGTGTTTTCGAATTTGTAACGCAGCGGAATTAAAACAGAAAATAAAGGATATGAATTAGTCTAGAATCCTCGCAAGAATACTCGACTAAGACTAATTTGTACTAAGATCACAAAGAAACAAGCACAAACAAACGGCAAGCACCAAGATCACATAGAAACAAGGTACAAACCAAAAGAATACCTCGCAAGGCCAAGATTTTGAAGGAAACTCCCTTCGACTCTTCGATATTAATGCTCAAACTTGTATATAAAACATTACAATAAGACTCTCTATTTATACTACTCTTAAGACTCCTAAACTTACCTAAAGTCAAGTTAAGAACCAGATTTGGATCTTCCCTTAAACAGACTTCATGCTTATTACTGAAACTTTCCTAAACTCTCCTATAACAACTTGGAAACCTTTTAAGGCTCCTTTATTCCACAAAATTACTGTAAATTAGACACTTTCCTAAACTTAAACAAAGACACAAATAATAATAAGTATTATATCTACTAAGAACTTCCTTGGACGTGCATGGCTTGGGGAATATAGCAGATTCGGCCATCCTTGTCTGCCCGCGTAGAAACTGGACAGCTCAACTTAAAACAGGCATATCTCCTTCGTTACTTAACCAATTAAGGCATATGACCACTTTTCGGAAAGCTTAGATCAAGAACTTTACTTTCCAATTTATGGATCCTCTAAATACTGAATATTTTAAAAGATATCTAGCCTGGAAGTTGACGTGATGGTCTTTAACTTCTATTATTAGCTTTGACCCATAGCTCCCATGCATCACTTCTATTCTACTTTTAAGCTTATTCTTTAATTCTAACCTTATTCTTGAATTCTAATGACATGGAGATGATTATATGTGTTAGGGTTGTCATATAAGTAAACCAAATGTCATTTCTAACCACACTCATTCCACAACATTCACACATTTGAATCAAACTTGTAAAACGAACTGTGCATGCTTCAATTCTACTTTTAAGCTTATTCTTTAATTCTAAGCTTATTTTTGAATTCTAATGACACGGAGACGATTATATGTGTTAGAGTTGTCATATAAGTAAACCAAATGTTATTTCTAACCACACTCATTCCACAACATTCCCACATTTGAATCAAACTTGTAAAACGAACTGTGCATGCTTCAATTCTACTTTTAAGATTATTCTTGAATTCTAACCTTATTTTTGAATTCTAATGACACGGAGACGATTATATGTGTTGGAGTTGTCATATAAGTAAACCAAATGTCATTTCTAACCACATTCATTCCACAACATTCACACATTTGAATCAAACTTGTAAAACGAACTGTGCATGCTTCTATTCTACTTTTAAGCATATTCTTTAATTCTAAGCTTATTCTTGAATTCTAATGACACGGAGACGATTATATGTGTTAGGGTTGTCATGTAAGTAAACAAAATGTCATTTCTAACCACACTCATTCCACAACATTCACACATTTGAATAAACCTTGTAAAATGAACTGTGCATGCTTCTATTCTACTTTTAAGTTATTCTTCGATTCTAAGCTTATTTTTCAATTCTAATGACACGGAGAGGATTATATGTGTTAGGCTTGTCGTATAAGTAAACCAAATGTCATTTCTAATCACACTCATTAAACAACATTCACACATTTGAATCAAACTTGTAAAACGAACTGTGCATGCTTCTATTCTACTTTAAAGCTTATTCGTTGATTCTAAGCATATTTTTCAATTCTAATGACACGGAGACGATTATATGTGTTAGGGTTGTCATATAAGTAAATAAAAAGTCATTTCAAAGTACACACATTCCACAACATTCACACATTTGAATCAAACTTGTAAAACGAACTGTGCATGCTTCTATTCTACTTTTAAGCTTATTCTTTGATTCTAAGCTTATTTTTGAACTCTAATGACACGGAGATGATTATATGTGTTAGGGTTGTCGTATAAGTAAACCAAATGTCATTTCTAACCACACTCATTCCACATCATTCACACATTTGAATCAAACTTGTAAAACGAACTGTGCATGCTTCTATTATTTTTTTAAGCTTAATCTTTAATTCTAAGCTTATTCTTGAATTCTAATGACACGGAGACGATTATATGTGTTAGGGTTGCCATATAAGTAAACTAAATGTCATTTCTAACCACACTCATTCCACAACATTCGCACATTTGAATCAAACTTGTAAAACGAACTGTGCATGCTTCTATTCTACTTTTAAGATTATTCTTTAATTTTAAGCTTATTTTTGAATTCTAATGACACGGAGACGATTATTTGTGTTAGGGTTTTCGTATAAGTGAACTAAATGTCATTTCTAACCACACTCATTGCACAACATTCACACATTTGAATCAAACTTGTAAAACAAACTATGGATGCTTCTATTCTACTTTTAAGCCTATTCTTTAATTCTAAGCTTATTTTTGAATTCTAATGACACAGAGACGATTAATTGTGTTAGGGTTGTCATATAAGTAAACCAAATATCATTTCTATCCACACTCATTCCACAACATTCGCACATTTGAATCAAACTTGTAAAACGAACTGTGCATGCTTCTATTCTACTTTTAAGATTATTCTTTAATTTTAAGCTTATTTTTGAATTCTAATGACACGGAGACGATTATTTGTGTTAGGGTTGTCGTATAAGTAAACCAAATGTCATTTCTAACCACGCTTATTCCACAACATTCACACATTTGAATCAAACTTGTAAAACGAACTGTGCATTCTTCTATTCTACTTTTAAGTGTATTCTTTGATTCTAAGCTTATTTTTGAATTCTAATGACACGGAGACGATTATATGTGTTAGGGTTTTCGTATAAGTGAACCAAATGTCATTTCTAACCACACTCATTGCACAACATTCACACATTTGAATCAAACTTGTAAAACAAACTATGGATGCTTCTATTCTAGTTTTAAGCTTATTCTGTAATTCTAAACTTATTCTTGAATTCTAATGACAAAGAGATGATTATATGTGTTAGGGTTGTCATATAAGTAAACCAAATGTCATTTCTAACCACACTCATTCCACAACATTCACACATTTGAATCAAACTTGTAAAACGAACTGTGCATGCTTCTATTCTACTTTTAAGCCTATTCTTTAATTCTAAGCTTATTTTTGAATTCTAATGACACAGAGACGATTAATTGTGTTAGGGTTGTCATATAAGTAAACCAAATATCATTTCTATCCACACTCATTCCACAACATTCACACATTTGAATCAAACTTGTAAAACGAACTGTGCATGCTTCAATTCTACTTTTAAGATTATTCTTTAATTCTAAGCTTATTTTTGAATTCTAATGACACAGAGACGATTATATGTGTTGGAGTTGTTATATAAGTAAACCAAATGTCATTTCTAACCACACTCATTCCACAACATTCACACATTTGAATCAAACTTGTAAAACGAACTGTGCATGCTTCTATTCTACTTTTAAGCATATTCTTTAATTCTAAGCTTATTCTTGAATTCTAATGACACGGAGACGATTATATGTGTTAGGGTTGTCATGTAAATAAACAATATGTCATTTCTAACCACACTCATTCCACAATATTCACACATTTGAATAAAACTTGTAAAATGAACTGTGCATGCTTCTATTGTTTTTTTAAGCTTAATCTTTAATTCTAAGCTTATTTTTGAATTCTAATAACACGGAGACGATTATATGTGTTAGGATTGTCATATAAATAAACCAAATGTCATTTCTAACCACACTCATTCCACGACATTCACACATTTGAATCAAACTTGTAAAACGAACTTTGCATGCTTCTAATCTACTTTTAAGTTATTCTTCGATTCTAAGCTTATTCTTGAATTCTAATGACATGGAGATGATTATATGTGTTAGGGTTGTCATATAAGTAAACCAAATGTCATTTCTAACCACACTCATTCCACAACATTCACACATTTGAATCAAACTTGTAAAACGAACTGTGCATGCTTCTATTCTACTTTTAAGCATATTCTTTAATTCAAAGTTATTCTTGAATTCTAATGACACGGAGACGATTATATGTGTTAGGGTTGTCATATAAGTAAACCAAATGTCATTTCTAACCACACTCATTCCTCAACATTCACACATTTGAATCAAACTTGTAAAACAAACTATGCATGCTTCTATTCTACTTTTAAGCTTATTCTTTAATTCTAAGCTTATTCTTGAATTCTAATGACATGGAGATGATTATATGTGTTAGGGTTGTCATATAAGTAAACCAAATGTCATTTCTAATCACACTCATTAAACAACATTCACACATTTGAATCAAACTTGTAAAACGAACTGTGCATGCTTCTATTCTACTTTTAAGCATATTCTTTAATTCTAAGCTTATTCTTGAATTCTAATGACACGGAGACGATTATATGTGTTAGGGTTGTCATGTAAGTAAACAAAATGTCATTTCTAACCACACTCATTCCACAACATTCACACATTTGAATAAACCTTGTAAAATGAACTGTGCATGCTTCTATTCTACTTTTAAGTTATTCTTCGATTCTAAGCTTATTTTTCAATTCTAATGACACGGAGAGGATTATATGTGTTAGGCTTGTCGTATAAGTAAACCAAATGTCATTTCTAATCACACTCATTAAACAACATTCACACATTTGAATCAAACTTGTAAAACGAACTGTGCATGCTTCTATTCTACTTTAAAGCTTATTCGTTGATTCTAAGCATATTTTTCAATTCTAATGACACGGAGACGATTATATGTGTTAGGGTTGTCATATAAGTAAATAAAAAGTCATTTCAAACTACACACATTCCACAACATTCACACATTTGAATCAAACTTGTAAAACGAACTGTGCATGCTTCTATTCTACTTTTAAGCTTATTCTTTGATTCTAAGCTTATTTTTGAACTCTAATGACACGGAGATGATTATATGTGTTAGGGTTGTCGTATAAGTAAACCAAATGTCATTTCTAACCACACTCATTCCACATCATTCACACATTTGAATCAAACTTGTAAAACGAACTGTGCATGCTTCTATTATTTTTTTAAGCTTAATCTTTAATTCTAAGCTTATTCTTGAATTCTAATGACACGGAGACGATTATATGTGTTAGGGTTGCCATATAAGTAAACTAAATGTCATTTCTAACCACACTCATTCCACAACATTCGCACATTTGAATCAAACTTGTAAAACAAACTGTGCATGCTTCTATTCTACTTTTAAGATTATTCTTTAATTTTAAGCTTATTTTTGAATTCTAATGACACGGAGACGATTATTTGTGTTAGGGTTTTCGTATAAGTGAACTAAATGTCATTTCTAACCACACTCATTGCACAACATTCACACATTTGAATCAAACTTGTAAAACAAACTATGGATGCTTCTATTCTACTTTTAAGCCTATTCTTTAATTCTAAGCTTATTTTTGAATTCTAATGACACAGAGACGATTAATTGTGTTAGGGTTGTCATATAAGTAAACCAAATATCATTTCTATCCACACTCATTCCACAACATTCGCACATTTGAATCAAACTTGTAAAACGAACTGTGCATGCTTCTATTCTACTTTTAAGATTATTCTTTAATTTTAAGCTTATTTTTGAATTCTAATGACACGGAGACGATTATTTGTGTTAGGGTTGTCGTATAAGTAAACCAAATGTCATTTCTAACCACGCTTATTCCACAACATTCACACATTTGAATCAAACTTGTAAAACGAACTGTGCATTCTTCTATTCTACTTTTAAGTGTATTCTTTGATTCTAAGCTTATTTTTGAATTCTAATGACACGGAGACGATTATATGTGTTAGGGTTTTCGTATAAGTGAACCAAATGTCATTTCTAACCACACTCATTGCACAACATTCACACATTTGAATCAAACTTGTAAAACAAACTATGGATGCTTCTATTCTAGTTTTAAGCTTATTCTGTAATTCTAAACTTATTCTTGAATTCTAATGACAAAGAGATGATTATATGTGTTAGGGTTGTCATATAAGTAAACCAAATGTCATTTCTAACCACACTCATTCCACAACATTCACACATTTGAATCAAACTTGTAAAACGAACTGTGCATGCTTCTATTCTACTTTTAAGCCTATTCTTTAATTCTAAGCTTATTTTTGAATTCTAATGACACAGAGACGATTAATTGTGTTAGGGTTGTCATATAAGTAAACCAAATATCATTTCTATCCACACTCATTCCACAACATTCACACATTTGAATCAAACTTGTAAAACGAACTGTGCATGCTTCAATTCTACTTTTAAGATTATTCTTTAATTCTAAGCTTATTTTTGAATTCTAATGACACAGAGACGATTATATGTGTTGGAGTTGTTATATAAGTAAACCAAATGTCATTTCTAACCACACTCATTCCACAACATTCACACATTTGAATCAAACTTGTAAAACGAACTGTGCATGCTTCTATTCTACTTTTAAGCATATTCTTTAATTCTAAGCTTATTCTTGAATTCTAATGACACGGAGACGATTATATGTGTTAGGGTTGTCATGTAAATAAACAATATGTCATTTCTAACCACACTCATTCCACAATATTCACACATTTGAATAAAACTTGTAAAATGAACTGTGCATGCTTCTATTGTTTTTTTAAGCTTAATCTTTAATTCTAAGCTTATTTTTGAATTCTAATAACACGGAGACGATTATATGTGTTAGGATTGTCATATAAATAAACCAAATGTCATTTCTAACCACACTCATTCCACGACATTCACACATTTGAATCAAACTTGTAAAACGAACTTTGCATGCTTCTATTCTACTTTTAAGTTATTCTACGATTCTAAGCTTATTCTTGAATTCTAATGACATGGAGATGATTATATGTGTTAGGGTTGTCATATAAGTAAACCAAATGTCATTTCTAACCACACTCATTCCACAACATTCACACATTTGAATCAAACTTGTAAAACGAACTGTGCATGCTTCTATTCTACTTTTAAGCATATTCTTTAATTCAAAGTTATTCTTGAATTCTAATGACACGGAGACGATTATATGTGTTAGGGTTGTCATATAAGTAAACCAAATGTCATTTCTAACCACACTCATTCCTCAACATTCACACATTTGAATCAAACTTGTAAAACAAACTATGCATGCTTCTATTCTACTTTTAAGCTTATTCTTTAATTCTAAGCTTATTCTTGAATTCTAATGACATGGAGATGATTATATGTGTTAGGGTTGTCATATAAGTAAACCAAATGTCATTTCTAATCACACTCATTAAACAACATTCACACATTTCAATCAAACTTGTAAAACGAACTGTGCATGCTTCTATTCTACTTTAAAGCTTATTCGTTGATTCTAAGCATATTTTTCAATTCTAATGACACGGAGACGATTATATGTGTTAGGGTTGTCATATAAGTAAATCAAAAGTCATTTCAAACTACACACATTCCACAACATTCACACATTTGAATCAAACTTGTAAAACGAACTATGCATGTTTCTATTCAACTTTTAAGCTTATTCTTCGTTTCTAAGCTTATTTTTGAACTCTAATGACACGGAGATGATTATATGTGTTAGGGTTGTCGTATAAGTAAACCAAATGTCATTTCTAACGACACTCATTCCACAACATTCACACATTTGAATCAAACTTGTAAAACGAACTGTGCATGCTTCTATTCTACTTTTAAGCTTATTCTTTAATTCTAAGCTTATTCTTGAATTCTAATGACACGGAGACGATTATATACGTTAGGGTTGCCATATAAGTAAACTAAATGTCATTTCTAACCACACTCATTCCACAATATTCACACATTTGAATCAAACTTGTAAAACGAACTATGCATGCTTCTATTCTACTTTTAAGCTTATTCTTCGATTCTAAGCTTATTTTTGAACTCTAATGACACGGAGATGATTATATGTGTTAGGGTTGTCGATAAGTAAACCAAATGTCATTTCTAACCACACTCATTCCACATCATTCACACATTTGAATCAAACTTGTAAAACGAACTGTGCATGCTTCTATTATTTTTTTAAGCTTAATCTTTAATTCTAAGCTTATTCTTGAATTCTAATGACACGGAGACGAGTATATGTGTTAGGGTTGCCATATAAGTAAACTAAATGTCATTTCTAACCACACTCATTCCACAACATTCGCACATTTGAATCAAACTTGTAAAACGAACTGTGCATGCTTCTATTCTACTTTTAAGATTATTCTTTAATTCTAAGCTTATTTTTGAATTCTAATGACACGGAGACGATTATATGTGTTAGAGTTGTCATATAAGTAAACCAAATGTCATTTCTAACCACACTCATTCCACAACATTCCCACATTTGAATCAAACTTGTAAAACGAACTGTGCATGCTTCAATTCTACTTTTAAGATTATTCTTTGATTCTAAGCTTATTTTTGAATTCTAATGACACGGAGATGATTATATGTGTTAGGGTTGTCATATAAGTAAACCAGATGTCATTTCTAACCACACTCATTCCACAACATTCACACATTTGAATCAAACTTGTAAAACGAACTGTGCATGCTTCTATTCTACTTTTAAGCATATTCTTTAATTCAAAGTTATTCTTGAATTCTAATGACAAAGAGATGATTATATGTGTTAGGGTTGTCATATAAGTAAACCAAATGTCATTTCTAACCACACTCATTCCACAACATTCATACATTTGAATCAAACTTGAAAAACGAACTGTGCATGCTTTTATTCTACTTTTAAGCCTATTCTTTAATTCTAAGCTTATTTTTGAATTCTAATGACACAGAGACGATTAATTGTGTTAGGGTTGTCATATAAGTAAACAAAATATCATTTCTATCCACACTCATTCCACAACATCCACACATTTGAATCAAACTTGTAAAACGAACTGTGCATGCTTCAATTCTACTTTTAAGATTATTCTTTAATTCTAAGCTTATTTTTGAATTCTAATGACACAGAGACGATTATATGTGTTGGAGTTGTTATATAAGTAAACCAAATGTCATTTCTAACCACACTCATTCCACAACATTCACACATTTGAATCAAACTTGTGCAACGAACTGTGCATGCTTCTATTCTACTTTTAAGCATATTCTTTAATTCTAAGCTTATTCTTGAATTCTAATGACACGGAGACGATTATATGTGTTAGGGTTGTCATGTAAGTAAACAAAATGTCATTTCTAACCACACTCATTCCACAATATTCACACATTTGAATAAAACTTGTAAAATGAACTGTGCATGCTTCTATTGTTTTTTTAAGCTTAATCTTTAATTCTAAGCTTATTTTTGAATTCTAATAACACGGAGACGATTTTATGTGTTAGGATTGTCATATAAGTAAACCAAATGTCATTTCTAACCACACTCATTCCACGACATTCACACATTTGAATCAAACTTGTAAAACGAACTGTGCATGCTTCTATTCTACTTTTAAGTTATTCTTCGATTCTAAGCTTATTCTTGAATTCTAATGACATGGAGATGATTATATGTGTTAGGGTTGTCATATAAGTAAACCAAATGTCATTTCTAACTACACTCATTCCACAACATTCACACATTTGAATCAAACTTGTAAAACGAACTGTGCATGCTTCTATTCTACTTTAAAGCTTATTCGTTGATTCAAAGTTATTCTTGAATTCTAATGACACGGAGACGATTATATGTGTTAGGGTTGTCATATAAGTAAACCAAATGTCATTTCTAACCACACTCATTCCACAACATTCACACATTTGAATCAAACTTGTAAAACAAACTATGCATGCTTCTATTCTACTTTTAAGCTTATTCTTTAATTCTAAGCTTATTCTTGAATTCTAATGACATGGAGATGATTATATGTGTTAGGGTTGTCATATAAGTAAACCAAATGTCATTTCTAACCACACTCATTCCACAACATTCACACATTTGAATAAAACTTGTAAAACGAACTGTACATGCTTCAATTCTACTTTTAAGCTTATTCTTTAATTCTAAGCTTATTTTTGAATTCTAATGACACGGAGACGATTATATGTGTTAGAGTTGTCATATAAGTAAACCAAATGTCATTTCTAACCACACTCATTCAACAACATTCCCACATTTGAATCAAACTTGTAAAACGAACTGTGCATGCTTCTATTCTACTTTTAAGCAACATCTTTAATTCTAAGCTTATTCTTGAATTCTAATGACACGGAGACGATTATATGTGTTAGGGTTGTCATGTAAGTAAACAAAATGTCATTTTTAACCACACTCATTTCACAACATTCACACATTTGAATAAAACTTGTAAAATGAACTCTGCATGCTTCTATTGTTTTTTTAAGCTTAATCTTTAATTCTAATCTTATTCTTGAATTCTAATAACACGGAGACGATTATATGTGTTAGAGTTGTCATATAAGTAAACCAAATGTCATTTCTAACCACCCTCATTCCACAACATTCACACATTTGAATCAAACTTGTAAAACGAACTGTGCATGCTTCTATTCTACTTTTAAGTTATTCTTCGATTCTAAGCTTATTCTTGAATTCTAATGACATGGAGATGATTATATGTGTTAGGGTTGTCATATAAGTAAACCAAATGTCATTTCTAACCACACTCATTCCACAACATTCACACATTTGAATCAAACTTGTAAAACGAACTGTGCATGCTTCTATTCTACTTTTAAGTTATTCTTCGATTCTAAGCTTATTTTTGAATTCTAATGACACGGAGAGGATTATATGTGTTAGGCTTGTCGTATAAGTAAACCAAATGTCATTTCTAATCACACTCATTAAACAACATTCACACATTTGAATCAAACTTGTAAAATGAACTGTGCATGCTTCTATTCTACTTTAAAGCTTATTCGTTGATTCTAAGCATATTTTTCAATTCTAATGACACGGAGACGATTATATGTGTTAGGGTTGTCATATAAGTAAATCAAAAGTCATTTCAAACTACACGCATTCCACAACATTCACACATTTGAATCAAACTTGTAAAACAAACTGTGCATGCTTCTATTCTACTTTTAAGCTTATTCTTCGATTCTAAGCTTATTTTTGAACTCTAATGACACGGAGATGATTATATGTGTTAGGGTTGTCGTATACGTAAACCAAATGTCATTTCTAACCACACTCATTCCACATCATTCACACATTTGAATCAAACTTGTAAAACGAACTGTGCATGCTTCTATTATTTTTTTAAGCTTAATCTTTAATTCTAAGCTTATTCTTGAATTCTAATGACACGGAGACGATTCTATGTGTTAGGGTTGCCATATAAGTAAACTAAATGTCATTTCTAACCACACTCATTCCACAACATTCGCACATTTGAATCAAACTTGTAAAACGAACTGTGCATGCTTCTATTCTATTTTAAGATTATTCTTTAATTCTAAGCTTATTTTTTAATTCTAATGACACGGAGACGATTATATGTGTTAGAGTTGTCATATAAGTAAACCAAATGTCATTTCTAACCACACTCATTCCACAACATTCCCACATTTGAATCAAACTTGTAAAACGAACTGTGCATGCTTCAATTCTACTTTTAAGATTATTCTTTAATTCTAAGCTTATTTTTGAATTCTAATGACACGGAGACGATTATATGTGTTGGAGTTGTCATATAAGTAAACCAAATGTCATTTCTAACCACACTCATTCCACATCATTCACACATTTGAATCGAACTTGTAAAACGAACTATGCATGCTTCTATTCTACTTTTAAGCATATTCTTTAATTCTAAGCTTATTCTTGAATTCTAATGACACGGAGACGATTATATATGTTAGGGTTGTCATGTAAGTAAACAAAATGTCATTTTTAACCACACTCATTCCACAACATTCACACATTTGAATAAAACTTGTAAAATGAACTCTACATGCTTCTATTGTTTTTTTTAAGCTTAATCTTTAATTCTAAGCTTATTCTTGAATTCTAATAACACGGAGACGATTATATGTGTTAGAGTTGTCATATAAGTAAACCAAATGTCATTTCTAACCACACTCATTCCACAACATTCACACATTTGAATCAAACTTGTAAAACGAACTGTGCATGCTTCTATTATACTTTTAAGTTATTCTTCGATTCTAAGCTTATTTTTGAATTCTAATGACACGGAGAGGATTATTTGTGTTAGGCTTGTCGTATAAGTAAACCAAATGTCATTTCTAATCACACTCATTAAACAACATTCACACATTTGAATCAAACTTGTAAAACGAACTGTGCATGCTTCTATTCTACTTTAAAGCTTATTCGTTGATTCTAAGCATATTTTTCAATTCTAATGACACGGAGACGATTATATGTGTTAGGGTTGTCTTATAATTAAATCAAAAGTCATTTCAAACTACACACATTCCACAACATTCACACATTTGAATCAAACTTGTAAAACGAATTATGCATGTTTCTATTCTACTTTTAAGCTTATTCTTCGTTTCTAAGCTTATTTTTGAACTCTAATGACACGGAGATGATTATATGTGTTAGGGTTGTCGTATAAGTAAACCAAATGTCATTTCTAACCACACTCATTCCACAACATTCACACATTTGAATCAAACTTGTAAAACGAACTGTGCATGCTTCTATTCTACTTTTAAGCTTATTCTTTAATTCTAAGCTATTTTTGAATTCTAATGACACGGAGACGATTATATGTGTTACAGTTGTCATATAAGTAAACCAAATGTCATTGCTAACCACACTCATTCCACAACATTCACACATTTGAATCAAACTTGTAAAATGAACTCTACATGCTTCTATTGTTTTTTTTAAGCTTAATCTTTAATTCTAATCTTATTCTTGAATTCTAATAACACGGAGACGATTATATGTGTTAGAGTTGTCATATAAGTAAACCAAATGTCATTTCTAACCACCCTCATTCCACAACATTCACACATTTGAATCAAACTTGTAAAACGAACTGTGCATGCTTCTATTCTACTTTTAAGTTATTCTTCGATTCTAAGCTTATTCTTGAATTCTAATGACATGGAGATGATTATATGTGTTAGGGTTGTCATATAAGTAAACCAAATGTCATTTCTAACCACACTCATTCCACAACATTCACACATTTGAATCAAACTTGTAAAACGAACTGTGCATGCTTCTATTCTACTTTTAAGTTATTCTTCGATTCTAAGCTTATTTTTGAATTCTAATGACACGGAGAGGATTATATGTGTTAGGCTTGTCGTATAAGTAAACCAAATGTCATTTCTAATCACACTCATTAAACAACATTCACACATTTGAATCAAACTTGTAAAATGAACTGTGCATGCTTCTATTCTACTTTAAAGCTTATTCGTTGATTCTAAGCATATTTTTCAATTCTAATGACACGGAGACGATTATATGTGTTAGGGTTGTCATATAAGTAAATCAAAAGTCATTTCAAACTACACGCATTCCACAACATTCACACATTTGAATCAAACTTGTAAAACAAACTGTGCATGCTTCTATTCTACTTTTAAGCTTATTCTTCGATTCTAAGCTTATTTTTGAACTCTAATGACACGGAGATGATTATATGTGTTAGGGTTGTCGTATACGTAAACCAAATGTCATTTCTAACCACACTCATTCCACATCATTCACACATTTGAATCAAACTTGTAAAACGAACTGTGCATGCTTCTATTATTTTTTTAAGCTTAATCTTTAATTCTAAGCTTATTCTTGAATTCTAATGACACGGAGACGATTCTATGTGTTAGGGTTGCCATATAAGTAAACTAAATGTCATTTCTAACCACACTCATTCCACAACATTCGCACATTTGAATCAAACTTGTAAAACGAACTGTGCATGCTTCTATTCTATTTTAAGATTATTCTTTAATTCTAAGCTTATTTTTTAATTCTAATGACACGGAGACGATTATATGTGTTAGAGTTGTCATATAAGTAAACCAAATGTCATTTCTAACCACACTCATTCCACAACATTCCCACATTTGAATCAAACTTGTAAAACGAACTGTGCATGCTTCAATTCTACTTTTAAGATTATTCTTTAATTCTAAGCTTATTTTTGAATTCTAATGACACGGAGACGATTATATGTGTTGGAGTTGTCATATAAGTAAACCAAATGTCATTTCTAACCACACTCATTCCACATCATTCACACATTTGAATCGAACTTGTAAAACGAACTATGCATGCTTCTATTCTACTTTTAAGCATATTCTTTAATTCTAAGCTTATTCTTGAATTCTAATGACACGGAGACGATTATATATGTTAGGGTTGTCATGTAAGTAAACAAAATGTCATTTTTAACCACACTCATTCCACAACATTCACACATTTGAATAAAACTTGTAAAATGAACTCTACATGCTTCTATTGTTTTTTTTAAGCTTAATCTTTAATTCTAAGCGTATTCTTGAATTCTAATAACACGGAGACGATTATATGTGTTAGAGTTGTCATATAAGTAAACCAAATGTCATTTCTAACCACACTCATTCCACAACATTCACACATTTGAATCAAACTTGTAAAACGAACTGTGCATGCTTCTATTATACTTTTAAGTTATTCTTCGATTCTAAGCTTATTTTTGAATTCTAATGACACGGAGAGGATTATTTGTGTTAGGCTTGTCGTATAAGTAAACCAAATGTCATTTCTAATCACACTCATTAAACAACATTCACACATTTGAATCAAACTTGTAAAACGAACTGTGCATGCTTCTATTCTACTTTAAAGCTTATTCGTTGATTCTAAGCATATTTTTCAATTCTAATGACACGGAGACGATTATATGTGTTAGGGTTGTCTTATAATTAAATCAAAAGTCATTTCAAACTACACACATTCCACAACATTCACACATTTGAATCAAACTTGTAAAACGAATTATGCATGTTTCTATTCTACTTTTAAGCTTATTCTTCGTTTCTAAGCTTATTTTTGAACTCTAATGACACGGAGATGATTATATGTGTTAGGGTTGTCGTATAAGTAAACCAAATGTCATTTCTAACCACACTCATTCCACAACATTCACACATTTGAATCAAACTTGTAAAACGAACTGTGCATGCTTCTATTCTACTTTTAAGCTTATTCTTTAATTCTAAGCTATTTTTGAATTCTAATGACACGGAGACGATTATATGTGTTACAGTTGTCATATAAGTAAACCAAATGTCATTGCTAACCACACTCATTCCACAACATTCACACATTTGAATCAAACTTGTAAAACGAAATATGCATGCTTCTATTCTTTTTTTAAGCTTAATCTTTAATTCTAAGCTTATTCTTGAATTCTAATGACACGGAGACGATTATATACGTTAGGGTTGCCATATAAGTAAACTAAATGTCATTTCTAACCACACTCATTCCACAATATTCACACATTTGAATCAAACTTGTAAAATGAACTGTGCATGCTTCTATTCTACTTTTAAGCTTATTCTTCGATTCTAAGCTTATTTTTGAACTCTAATGACACGGAGATGATTATATGTGTTAGGGTTGTCGTATAAGTAAACCAAATGTCATTTCTAACCACACTCATTCCACATCATTCACACATTTGAATCAAACTTGTAAAACGAACTGTGCATGCTTCTATTATTTTTTTAAGGTTAATCTTTAATTCTAAGCTTATTCTTGAATTCTAATGACACGGAGACGATTATATGTGTTAGGGTTGCCATATAAGTAAACTAAATGTCATTTCTAACCACACTCATTCCACAACATTCGCACATTTGAATCAAACTTGTAAAACGAACTGTGCATGCTTCTATTCTACTTTTAAGATTATTCTTTAATTTTAAGCTTATTTTTGAATTCTAATGACACGGAGACGATTATTTGTGTTAGGGTTGTCGTATAAGTAAACCAAATGTCATTTCTAACCACGCTTATTCCACAACATTCACACATTTGAATCAAACTTGTAAAACGAACTGTGCATTCTTCTATTCTACTTTTAAGTTTATTCTTTGATTCTAAGCTTATTTTTGAATTCTAATGACACGGAGACGATTATATGTGTTAGGGTTTTCGTATAAGTGAACCAAATGTCATTTCTAACCACACTCATTGCACAACATTCACACATTTGAATCAAACTTGTAAAACAAACTATTGATGCTTCTATTCTAGTTTTAAGCTTATTCTGTAATTCTAAACTTATTCTTGAATTCTAATGACAAAGAGATGATTATATGTGTTAGGGTTGTCATATAAGTAAACCAAATGTCATTTCTAACCACACTCATTCCACAACATTCACACATTTGAATCAAACTTGAAAAACGAACTGTGCATGGTTCTATTCTACTTTTAAGCCTATTCTTTAATTCTAATCTTATTTTTGAATTCTAATGACACAGAGACGATTAATTGTGTTAGGGTTGTCATATAAGTAAACCAAATATCCTTTCTATCCTCACTCATTCCACAACATCCACACATTTGAATCAAACTTGTAAAACGAACTGTGCATGCTTCAATTCTACTTTTAAGATTATTCTTTAATTCTAAGCTTATTTTTGAATTCTAATGACACAGAGACGATTATATGTGTTGGAGTTGTTATATAAGTAAACCAAATGTCATTTCTAACCACACTCATTCCACAACATTCACACATTTGAATCAAACTTGTACAACGAACTGTGCATGCTTCTATTCTACTTTTAAGCATATTCTTTAATTCTAAGCTTATTCTTGAATTCTAATGACACGGAGACGATTATATGTGTTAGGGTTGTCATGTAAGTAAACAAAATGTCATTTCTAACCACACTCATTCCACAATATTCACACATTTGAATAAAACTTGTAAAATGAACTGTGCATGCTTCTATTGTTTTTTTAAGCTTAATCTTTAATTCTAAGCTTATTTTTGAATTCTAATAACACGGAGACGATTTTATGTGTTAGGATTGTCATATAAGTAAACCAAATGTCATTTCTAACCACACTCATTCCACGACATTCACACATTTGAATCAAACTTGTAAAACGAACTGTGCATGCTTCTATTCTACTTTTAAGTTATTCTTCGATTCTAAGCTTATTCTTGAATTCTAATGACATGGAGATGATTATATGTGTTAGGGTTGTCATATAAGTAAACCAAATGTCATTTCTAACTACACTCATTCCACAACATTCACACATTTGAATCAAACTTGTAAAACGAACTGTGCATGCTTCTATTCTACTTTTAAGCATATTCTTTAATTCAAAGTTATTCTTGAATTCTAATGACACGGAGACGATTATATGTGTTAGGGTTGTCATATAAGTAAACCAAATGTCATTTCTAACCACACTCATTCCACAACATTCACACATTTGAATCAAACTTGTAAAACAAACTATGCATGCTTCTATTCTACTTTTAAGCTTATTCTTTAATTCTAAGCTTATTCTTGAATTCTAATGACATGGAGATGATTATATGTGTTAGGGTTGTCATATAAGTAAACCAAATGTCATTTCTAACCACACTCATTCCACAACATTCACACATTTGAATAAAACTTGTAAAACGAACTGTGCATGCTTCTATTATTTTTTTAAGCTTAATCTTTAATTCTAAGCTTATTCTTGAATTCTAATGACACGGAGACGATTATATGTGTTAGAGTTGTCATATAAGTAAACCAAATGTCATTTCTAACCACACTCATTCCACAACATTCCCACATTTGAATCAAACTTGTAAAACGAACTGTGCATGCTTCAATTCTACTTTTAAGATTATTCTTTAATTCTAAGCTTATTTTTGAATTCTAATGACACGGAGACGATTATATGTGTTGGAGTTGTCATATAAGTAAACCAAATGTCATTTCTAACCACACTCATTCCACAACATTCACACATTTGAATCAAACTTGTAAAACGAACTGTGCATGCTTCTATTCTACTTTTAAGCAACATCTTTAATTCTAAGCTTATTCTTGAATTCTAATGACACGGAGACGATTATATGTGTTAGGGTTGTCATGTAAGTAAACAAAATGTCATTTTTAACCACACTCATTCCACAACATTCACACATTTGAATAAAACTTGTAAAATGAACTCTGCATGCTTCTATTGTTTTTTTAAGCTTAATCTTTAATTCTAAGCTTATTCTTGAATTCTAATAACACGGAGACGATTATATGTGTTAGAGTTGTCATATAAGTAAACCAAATGTCATTTCTAACCACACTCATTCCACAACATTCACACATTTGAATCAAACTTGTAAAACGAACTGTGCATGCTTCTATTCTACTTTTAAGTTATTCTTCGATTCTAAGCTTATTTTTGAATTCTAATGACACGGAGAGGATTATATGTGTTAGGCTTGTCGTATAAGTAAACCAAATGTCATTTCTAATCACACTCATTAAACAACATTCACACATTTGAATCAAACTTGTAAAACGAACTGTGCATGCTTCTATTCTACTTTAAAGCTTATTCGTTGATTCTAAGCATATTTTTCAATTCTAATGACACGGAGACGATTATATGTGTTAGGGTTGTCATATAAGTAAATCAAAAGTCATTTCAAACTACACGCATTCCACAACATTCACACATTTGAATCAAACTTGTAAAACAAACTGTGCATGCTTCTATTCTACTTTTAAGCTTATTCTTCGATTCTAAGCTTATTTTTGAACTCTAATGACACGGAGATGATTATATGTGTTAGGGTTTTCGTATATGTAAGCCAAATGTCATTTCTAACCACACTCATTCCACATCATTCACACATTTGAATCAAACTTGTAAAACGAACTGTGCATGCTTCTATTATTTTTTTAAGCTTAATCTTTAATTCTAAGCTTATTCTTGAATTCTAATGACACGGAGACGATTCTATGTGTTAGGGTTGTCATATAAGTAAACCAAATGTCATTTCTAACCACACTCATTCCACAACATTCACACATTTGAATAAAACTTGTAAAACGAACTGTGCATGCTTCTATTATTTTTTTAAGCTTAATCTTTAATTCTAAGCTTATTCTTGAATTCTAATGACACGGAGACGATTATATGTGTTAGAGTTGTCATATAAGTAAACCAAATGTCATTTCTAACCACACTCATTCCACAACATTCCCACATTTGAATCAAACTTGTAAAACGAACTGTGCATGCTTCAATTCTACTTTTAAGATTATTCTTTAATTCTAAGCTTATTTTTGAATTCTAATGACACGGAGACGATTATATGTGTTGGAGTTGTCATATAAGTAAACCAAATGTCATTTCTAACCACACTCATTCCACAACATTCACACATTTGAATCAAACTTGTAAAACGAACTGTGCATGCTTCTATTCTACTTTTAAGCAACATCTTTAATTCTAAGCTTATTCTTGAATTCTAATGACACGGAGACGATTATATGTGTTAGGGTTGTCATGTAAGTAAACAAAATGTCATTTTTAACCACACTCATTCCACAACATTCACACATTTGAATAAAACTTGTAAAATGAACTCTGCATGCTTCTATTGTTTTTTTAAGCTTAATCTTTAATTCTAAGCTTATTCTTGAATTCTAATAACACGGAGACGATTATATGTGTTAGAGTTGTCATATAAGTAAACCAAATGTCATTTCTAACCACACTCATTCCACAACATTCACACATTTGAATCAAACTTGTAAAACGAACTGTGCATGCTTCTATTCTACTTTTAAGTTATTCTTCGATTCTAAGCTTATTTTTGAATTCTAATGACACGGAGAGGATTATATGTGTTAGGCTTGTCGTATAAGTAAACCAAATGTCATTTCTAATCACACTCATTAAACAACATTCACACATTTGAATCAAACTTGTAAAACGAACTGTGCATGCTTCTATTCTACTTTAAAGCTTATTCGTTGATTCTAAGCATATTTTTCAATTCTAATGACACGGAGACGATTATATGTGTTAGGGTTGTCATATAAGTAAATCAAAAGTCATTTCAAACTACACGCATTCCACAACATTCACACATTTGAATCAAACTTGTAAAACAAACTGTGCATGCTTCTATTCTACTTTTAAGCTTATTCTTCGATTCTAAGCTTATTTTTGAACTCTAATGACACGGAGATGATTATATGTGTTAGGGTTTTCGTATATGTAAGCCAAATGTCATTTCTAACCACACTCATTCCACATCATTCACACATTTGAATCAAACTTGTAAAACGAACTGTGCATGCTTCTATTATTTTTTTAAGCTTAATCTTTAATTCTAAGCTTATTCTTGAATTCTAATGACACGGAGACGATTCTATGTGTTAGGGTTGCCATATAAGTAAACTAAATGTCATTTCTAACCACACTCATTCCACAACATTCCCACATTTGAATCAAACTTGTAAAACGAACTGTGCATGCTTCAATTCTACTTTTAAGATTATTCTTCGATTCTAAGCTTATTTTTGAATTCTAATGATACGGAGAGGATTATATGTGTTAGGCTTGTCGTATAAGTAAACCAAATGTCATTTCTAATCACACTCATTAAACAACATTCACACATTTGAATCAAACTTGTAAAAGGAACTGTGCATGCTTCTATTCTACTTTAAAGCTTATTCGTTGATTCTAAGCATATTTTTCAATTCTAATGACACGGAGACGATTATATGTGTTAGGGTTGTCATATAAGTAAATCAAAAGTCATTTCAAACTACACGCATTCCACAACATTCACACATTTGAATCAAACTTGTAAAACAAACTGTGCATGCTTCTATTCTACTTTTAAGCTTATTCTTCGATTCAAAGCTTATTTTTGAACTCTAATGACACGGAGATGATTATATGTGTTAGGGTTGTCGTATAAGTAAACCAAATGTCATTTCTAACCACACTCATTCCACAACATTCACACATTTGAATCAAACTTGTAAAACAAACTGTGCATGCTTCTATTCTACTTTTAAGCTTATTCTTCGATTCTAAGCTTATTTTTGAACTCTAATGACACGGAGATGATTATATGTGTTAGGGTTGTCGTATACGTAAACCAAATGTCATTTCTAACCACACTCATTCCACATCATTCACACATTTGAATCAAACTTGTAAAACGAACTGTGCATGCTTCTATTATTTTTTTAAGCTTAATCTTTAATTCTAAGCTTATTCTTGAATTCTAATGACACGGAGACGATTCTATGTGTTAGGGTTGCCATATAAGTAAACTAAATGTCATTTCTAACCACACTCATTCCACAACATTCGCACATTTGAATAAAACTTGTAAAACGAACTGTGCATGCTTCTATTCTACTTTTAAGATTATTCTTTAATTCTAAGCTTATTTTTTAATTCTAATGACACGGAGACGATTATATGTGTTAGAGTTGTCATATAAGTAAACCAAATGTCATTTCTAACCACACTCATTCCACAACATTCCCACATTTGAATCAAACTTGTAAAACGAACTGTGCATGCTTCAATTCTACTTTTAAGATTATTCTTTAATTCTAAGCTTATTTTTGAATTCTAATGACACGGAGACGATTATATGTGTTGGAGTTGTCATATAAGTAAACCAAATGTCATTTCTAACCACACTCATTCCACAACATTCACACATTTGAATCGAACTTGTAAAACGAACTATGCATGCTTCTATTCTACTTTTAAGCATATTCTTTAATTCTAAGCTTATTCTTGAATTCTAATGACACGGAGACGATTATATATGTTAGGGTTGTCATGTAAGTAAACAAAATGTCATTTTTAACCACACTCATTCCACAACATTCACACATTTGAATAAAACTTGTAAAATGAACTCTACATGCTTCTATTGTTTTTTTTAAGCTTAATCTTTAATTCTAAGCTTATTCTTGAATTCTAATAACACGGAGACGATTATATGTGTTAGAGTTGTCATATAAGTAAACCAAATGTCATTTCTAACCACACTCATTCCACAACATTCACACATTTGAATCAAACTTGTAAACGAACTGTGCATGCTTCTATTATACTTTTAAGTTATTCTTCGATTCTAAGCTTATTTTTGAATTCTAATGACACGGAGAGGATTATATGTGTTAGGCTTGTCGTATAAGTAAACCAAATGTCATTTCTAATCACACTCATTAAACAACATTCACACATTTGAATCAAACTTGTAAAACGAACTGTGCATGCTTCTATTCTACTTTAAAGCTTATTCGTTGATTCTAAGCATATTTTTCAATTCTAATGACACGGAGACGATTATATGTGTTAGGGTTGTCTTATAATTAAATCAAAAGTCATTTCAAACTACACACATTCCACAACATTCACACATTTGAATCAAACTTGTAAAACGAATTATGCATGTTTCTATTCTACTTTTAAGCTTATTCTTCGTTTCTAAGCTTATTTTTGAACTCTAATGACACGGAGATGATTATATGTGTTAGGGTTGTCGTATAAGTAAACCAAATGTCATTTCTAACCACACTCATTCCACAACATTCACACATTTGAATCAAACTTGTAAAACGAACTGTGCATGCTTCTATTCTACTTTTAAGCTTATTCTTTAATTCTAAGCTATTTTTGAATTCTAATGACACGGAGACGATTATATGTGTTGGAGTTGTCATATAAGTAAACCAAATGTCATTTCTAACCACACTCATTCCACAACATTCACACATTTGAATCGAACTTGTAAAACGAACTATGCATGCTTCTATTCTACTTTTAAGCATATTCTTTAATTCTAAGCTTATTCTTGAATTCTAATGACACGGAGACGATTATATATGTTAGGGTTGTCATGTAAGTAAACAAAATGTCATTTTTAACCACACTCATTCCACAACATTCACACATTTGAATAAAACTTGTAAAATGAACTCTACATGCTTCTATTGTTTTTTTTAAGCTTAATCTTTAATTCTAAGCTTATTCTTGAATTCTAATAACACGGAGACGATTATATGTGTTAGAGTTGTCATATAAGTAAACCAAATGTCATTTCTAACCACACTCATTCCACAACATTCACACATTTGAATCAAACTTGTAAACGAACTGTGCATGCTTCTATTATACTTTTAAGTTATTCTTCGATTCTAAGCTTATTTTTGAATTCTAATGACACGGAGAGGATTATATGTGTTAGGCTTGTCGTATAAGTAAACCAAATGTCATTTCTAATCACACTCATTAAACAACATTCACACATTTGAATCAAACTTGTAAAACGAACTGTGCATGCTTCTATTCTACTTTAAAGCTTATTCGTTGATTCTAAGCATATTTTTCAATTCTAATGACACGGAGACGATTATATGTGTTAGGGTTGTCTTATAATTAAATCAAAAGTCATTTCAAACTACACACATTCCACAACATTCACACATTTGAATCAAACTTGTAAAACGAATTATGCATGTTTCTATTCTACTTTTAAGCTTATTCTTCGTTTCTAAGCTTATTTTTGAACTCTAATGACACGGAGATGATTATATGTGTTAGGGTTGTCGTATAAGTAAACCAAATGTCATTTCTAACCACACTCATTCCACAACATTCACACATTTGAATCAAACTTGTAAAACGAACTGTGCATGCTTCTATTCTACTTTTAAGCTTATTCTTTAATTCTAAGCTATTTTTGAATTTTAATGACACGGAGACGATTATATGTGTTACAGTTGTCATATAAGTAAACCAAATGTCATTGCTAACCACACTCATTCCACAACATTCACACATTTGAATCAAACTTGTAAAACGAAATATGCATGCTTCTATTCTTTTTTTAAGCTTAATCTTTAATTCTAAGCTTATTCTTGAATTCTAATGACACGGAGACAATTATATACGTTAGGGTTGCCATATAAGTAAACTAAATGTCATTTCTAACCACACTCATTCCACAATATTCACACATTTGAATCAAACTTGTAAAACGAACTGTGCATGCTTCTATTCTACTTTTAACCTTATTCTTCGATTCTAAGCTTATTTTTGAACTCTAATGACACGGAGATGATTATATGTGTTAGGGTTGTCGTATAAGTAAACCAAATGTCATTTCTAACCACACTCATTCCACATCATTCACACATTTGAATCAAACTTGTAAAACGAACTGTGCATGCTTCTATTATTTTTTTAAGGTTAATCTTTAATTCTAAGCTTATTCTTGAATTCTAATGACACGGAGACGATTATATGTGTTAGGGTTGCCATATAAGTAAACTAAATGTCATTTCTAACCACACTCATTCCACAACATTCGCACATTTGAATCAAACTTGTAAAACGAACTGTGCATGCTTCTATTCTACTTTTAAGCTTATTCTTTAATTCTAAGCTATTTTTGAATTTTAATGACACGGAGACGATTATATGTGTTACAGTTGTCATATAAGTAAACCAAATGTCATTGCTAACCACACTCATTCCACAACATTCACACATTTGAATCAAACTTGTAAAACGAAATATGCATGCTTCTATTCTTTTTTTAAGCTTAATCTTTAATTCTAAGCTTATTCTTGAATTCTAATGACACGGAGACAATTATATACGTTAGGGTTGCCATATAAGTAAACTAAATGTCATTTCTAACCACACTCATTCCACAATATTCACACATTTGAATCAAACTTGTAAAACGAACTGTGCATGCTTCTATTCTACTTTTAACCTTATTCTTCGATTCTAAGCTTATTTTTGAACTCTAATGACACGGAGATGATTATATGTGTTAGGGTTGTCGTATAAGTAAACCAAATGTCATTTCTAACCACACTCATTCCACATCATTCACACATTTGAATCAAACTTGTAAAACGAACTGTGCATGCTTCTATTATTTTTTTAAGGTTAATCTTTAATTCTAAGCTTATTCTTGAATTCTAATGACACGGAGACGATTATATGTGTTAGGGTTGCCATATAAGTAAACTAAATGTCATTTCTAACCACACTCATTCCACAACATTCGCACATTTGAATCAAACTTGTAAAACGAACTGTGCATGCTTCTATTCTACTTTTAAGATTATTCTTTAATTTTAAGCTTATTTTTGAATTCTAATGACACGGAGACGATTATTTGTGTTAGGGTTGTCGTATAAGTAAACCAAATGTCATTTCTAACCACGCTTATTCCACAACATTCACACATTTGAATCAAACTTGTAAAACGAACTGTGCATTCTTCTATTCTACTTTTAAGTTTATTCTTTGATTCTAAGCTTATTTTTGAATTCTAATGACACGGAGACGATTATATGTGTTAGGGTTTTCGTATAAGTGAACCAAATGTCATTTCTAACCACACTCATTGCACAACATTCACACATTTGAATCAAACTTGTAAAACAAACTATTGATGCTTCTATTCTAGTTTTAAGCTTATTCTGTAATTCTAAACTTATTCTTGAATTCTAATGACAAAGAGATGATTATATGTGTTAGGGTTGTCATATAAGTAAACCAAATGTCATTTCTAACCACACTCATTCCACAACATTCACACATTTGAATCAAACTTGAAAAACGAACTGTGCATGCTTCTATTCTACTTTTAAGCCTATTCTTTAATTCTAAGCTTATTTTTGAATTCTAATGACACAGAGACGATTAATTGTGTTAGGGTTGTCATATAAGTAAACCAAATATCCTTTCTATCCTCACTCATTCCACAACATCCACACATTTGAATCAAACTTGTAAAACGAACTGTGCATGCTTCAATTCTACTTTTAAGATTATTCTTTAATTCTAAGCTTATTTTTGAATTCTAATGACACAGAGACGATTATATGTGTTGGAGTTGTTATATAAGTAAACCAAATGTCATTTCTAACCACACTCATTCCACAACATTCACACATTTGAATCAAACTTGTACAACGAACTGTGCATGCTTCTATTCTACTTTTAAGCATATTCTTTAATTCTAAGCTTATTCTTGAATTCTAATGACACGGAGACGATTATATGTGTTAGGGTTGTCATGTAAGTAAACAAAATGTCATTTCTAACCACACTCATTCCACAATATTCACACATTTGAATAAAACTTGTAAAATGAACTGTGCATGCTTCTATTGTTTTTTTAAGCTTAATCTTTAATTCTAAGCTTATTTTTGAATTCTAATAACACGGAGACGATTTTATGTGTTAGGATTGTCATATAAGTAAACCAAATGTCATTTCTAACCACACTCATTCCACGACATTCACACATTTGAATCAAACTTGTAAAACGAACTGTGCATGCTTCTATTCTACTTTTAAGTTATTCTTCGATTCTAAGCTTATTCTTGAATTCTAATGACATGGAGATGATTATATGTGTTAGGGTTGTCATATAAGTAAACCAAATGTCATTTCTAACTACACTCATTCCACAACATTCACACATTTGAATCAAACTTGTAAAACGAACTGTGCATGCTTCTATTCTACTTTTAAGCATATTCTTTAATTCAAAGTTATTCTTGAATTCTAATGACACGGAGACGATTATATGTGTTAGGGTTGTCATATAAGTAAACCAAATGTCATTTCTAACCACACTCATTCCACAACATTCACACATTTGAATCAAACTTGTAAAACAAACTACGCATGCTTCTATTCTACTTTTAAGCTTATTCTTTAATTCTAAGCTTATTCTTGAATTCTAATGACATGGAGATGATTATATGTGTTAGGGTTGTCATATAAGTAAACCAAATGTCATTTCTAACCACACTCATTCCACAACATTCACACATTTGAATAAAACTTGTAAAACGAACTGTGCATGCTTCTATTATTTTTTTAAGCTTAATCTTTAATTCTAAGCTTACTCTTGAATTCTAATGACACGGAGACGATTATATGTGTTAGAGTTGTCATATAAGTAAACCAAATGTCATTTCTAACCACACTCATTCCACAACATTCCCACATTTGAATCAAACTTGTAAAACGAACTGTGCATGCTTCAATTCTACTTTTAAGATTATTCTTTAATTCTAAGCTTATTTTTGAATTCTAATGACACGGAGACGATTATATGTGTTGGAGTTGTCATATAAGTAAACCAAATGTCATTTCTAACCACACTCATTCCACAACATTCACACATTTGAATCAAACTTGTAAAACGAACTGTGCATGCTTCTATTCTACTTTTAAGCAACATCTTTAATTCTAAGCTTATTCTTGAATTCTAATGACACGGAGACGATTATATGTGTTAGGGTTGTCATGTAAGTAAACAAAATGTCATTTTTAACCACACTCATTCCACAACATTCACACATTTGAATAAAACTTGTAAAATGAACTCTGCATGCTTCTATTGTTTTTTTAAGCTTAATCTTTAATTCTAAGCTTATTCTTGAATTCTAATAACACGGAGACGATTATATGTGTTAGAGTTGTCATATAAGTAAACCAAATGTCATTTCTAACCACACTCATTCCACAACATTCACACATTTGAATCAAACTTGTAAAACGAACTGTGCATGCTTCTATTCTACTTTTAAGTTATTCTTCGATTCTAAGCTTATTTTTGAATTCTAATGACACGGAGAGGATTATATGTGTTAGGCTTGTCGTATAAGTAAACCAAATGTCATTTCTAATCACACTCATTAAACAACATTCACACATTTGAATCAAACTTGTAAAACGAACTGTGCATGCTTCTATTCTACTTTAAAGCTTATTCGTTGATTCTAAGCATATTTTTCAATTCTAATGACACGGAGACGATTATATGTGTTAGGGTTGTCATATAAGTAAATCAAAAGTCATTTCAAACTACACGCATTCCACAACATTCACACATTTGAATCAAACTTGTAAAACAAACTGTGCATGCTTCTATTCTACTTTTAAGCTTATTCTTCGATTCTAAGCTTATTTTTGAACTCTAATGACACGGAGATGATTATATGTGTTAGGGTTTTCGTATATGTAAGCCAAATGTCATTTCTAACCACACTCATTCCACATCATTCACACATTTGAATCAAACTTGTAAAACGAACTGTGCATGCTTCTATTATTTTTTTAAGCTTAATCTTTAATTCTAAGCTTATTCTTGAATTCTAATGACACGGAGACGATTCTATGTGTTAGGGTTGCCATATAAGTAAACTAAATGTCATTTCTAACCACACTCATTCCACAACATTCCCACATTTGAATCAAACTTGTAAAACGAACTGTGCATGCTTCAATTCTACTTTTAAGATTATTCTTTAATTCTAAGCTTATTTTTGAATTCTAATGACACGGAGACGATTATATGTGTTGGAGTTGTCATATAAGTAAACCAAATGTCATTTCTAACCACACTCATTCCACAACATTCACACATTTGAATCGAACTTGTAAAACGAACTATGCATGCTTCTATTCTACTTTTAAGCATATTCTTTAATTCTAAGCTTATTCTTGAATTCTAATGACACGGAGACGATTATATATGTTAGGGTTGTCATGTAAGTAAACAAAATGTCATTTTTAACCACACTCATTCCACAACATTCACACATTTGAATAAAACTTGTAAAATGAACTCTGCATGCTTCTATTCTACTTTTAAGCATATTCTTTAATTCTAAGCTTATTCTTGAATTCTAATGACACGGAGACGATTATATGTGTTAGTGTTGTCATGTAAGTAAACAAAATGTCATTTTTAACCACACTCATTCCACAACATTCACACATTTGAATAAAACTTGTAAAATGAACTCTGCATGCTTCTATTGTTTTTTTAAGCTTAATCTTTAATTCTAAGCTTATTCTTGAATTCTAATAACACGGAGACGATTATATGTGTTAGAGTTGTCATATAAGTAAACCAAATGTCATTTCTAACCACACTCATTCCACAACATTCACACATTTGAATCAAACTTGTAAAACGAACTGTGCATGCTTCTATTCTACTTTTAAGTTATTCTTCGATTCTAAGCTTATTTTTGAATTCTAATGACACGGAGAGGATTATATGTGTTAGGCTTGTCGTATAAGTAAACCAAATGTCATTTCTAATCACACTCATTAAACAACATTCACACATTTGAATCAAACTTGTAAAACGAACTGTGCATGCTTCTATTCTACTTTAAAGCTTATTCGTTGATTCTAAGCATATTTTTCAATTCTAATGACACGGAGACGATTATATGTGTTAGGGTTGTCATATAAGTAAATCAAAAGTCATTTCAAACTACACACATTCCACAACATTCACACATTTGAATCAAACTTGTAAAACAAACTGTGCATGCTTCTATTCTACTTTTAAGCTTATTCTTCGATTCTAAGCTTATTTTTGAACTCTAATGACACGGAGATGATTATATGTGTTAGGGTTGTCGTATACGTAAACCAAATGTCATTTCTAACCACACTCATTCCACATCATTCACACATTTGAATCAAACTTGTAAAACGAACTGTGCATGCTTCTATTATTTTTTTAAGCTTAATCTTTAATTCTAAGCTTATTCTTGAATTCTAATGACACGGAGACGATTATATGTGTTAGGGTTGCCATATAAGTAAACTAAATGTCATTTCTAACCACACTCATTCCACAACATTCGCACATTTGAATCAAACTTGTAAAACGAACTGTGCATGCTTCAATTCTACTTTTAAGATTATTCTTTAATTCTAAGCTTATTTTTGAATTCTAATGACACGGAGACGATTATATGTGTTGGAGTTGTCATATAAGTAAACCAAATGTCATTTCTAACCACACTCATTCCACAACATTCACACATTTGAATCAAACTTGTAAAACGAACTGTGCATGCTTCTATTCTACTTTTAAGCAACATCTTTAATTCTAAGCTTATTCTTGAATTCTAATGACACGAAGACGATTATATGTGTTAGGGTTGTCATGTAAGTAAACAAAATGTCATTTTTAACCACACTCATTCCACAACATTCACACATTTGAATAAAACTTGTAAAATGAACTCTGCATGCTTCTATTGTTTTTTTAAGCTTAATCTTTAATTCTAAGCTTATTCTTGAATTCTAATAACACGGAGACGATTATATGTGTTAGAGTTGTCATATAAGTAAACCAAATGTCATTTCTAACCACACTCATTCCACAACATTCACACATTTGAATCAAACTTGTACAACGAACTGTGCATGCTTCTATTCTACTTTTAAGCATATTCTTTAATTCTAAGCTTATTCTTGAATTCTAATGACACGGAGACGATTATATGTGTTAGGGTTGTCATGTAAGTAAACAAAATGTCATTTCTAACCACACTCATTCCACAATATTCACACATTTGAATAAAACTTGTAAAATGAACTGTGCATGCTTCTATTGTTTTTTTAAGCTTAATCTTTAATTCTAAGCTTATTTTTGAATTCTAATAACACGGAGACGATTTTATGTGTTAGGATTGTCATATAAGTAAACCAAATGTCATTTCTAACCACACTCATTCCACGACATTCACACATTTGAATCAAACTTGTAAAACGAACTGTGCATGCTTCTATTCTACTTTTAAGTTATTCTTCGATTCTAAGCTTATTCTTGAATTCTAATGACATGGAGATGATTATATGTGTTAGGGTTGTCATATAAGTAAACCAAATGTCATTTCTAACTACACTCATTCCACAACATTCACACATTTGAATCAAACTTGTAAAACGAACTGTGCATGCTTCTATTCTACTTTTAAGCATATTCTTTAATTCAAAGTTATTCTTGAATTCTAATGACACGGAGACGATTATATGTGTTAGGGTTGTCATATAAGTAAACCAAATGTCATTTCTAACCACACTCATTCCACAACATTCACACATTTGAATCAAACTTGTAAAACAAACTATGCATGCTTCTATTCTACTTTTAAGCTTATTCTTTAATTCTAAGCTTATTCTTGAATTCTAATGACATGGAGATGATTATATGTGTTAGGGTTGTCATATAAGTAAACCAAATGTCATTTCTAACCACACTCATTCCACAACATTCACACATTTGAATAAAACTTGTAAAACGAACTGTGCATGCTTCTATTATTTTTTTAAGCTTAATCTTTAATTCTAAGCTTACTCTTGAATTCTAATGACACGGAGACGATTATATGTGTTAGAGTTGTCATATAAGTAAACCAAATGTCATTTCTAACCACACTCATTCCACAACATTCCCACATTTGAATCAAACTTGTAAAACGAACTGTGCATGCTTCAATTCTACTTTTAAGATTATTCTTTAATTCTAAGCTTATTTTTGAATTCTAATGACACGGAGACGATTATATGTGTTGGAGTTGTCATATAAGTAAACCAAATGTCATTTCTAACCACACTCATTCCACAACATTCACACATTTGAATCAAACTTGTAAAACGAACTGTGCATGCTTCTATTCTACTTTTAAGCAACATCTTTAATTCTAAGCTTATTCTTGAATTCTAATGACACGGAGACGATTATATGTGTTAGGGTTGTCATGTAAGTAAACAAAATGTCATTTTTAACCACACTCATTCCACAACATTCACACATTTGAATAAAACTTGTAAAATGAACTCTGCATGCTTCTATTGTTTTTTTAAGCTTAATCTTTAATTCTAAGCTTATTCTTGAATTCTAATAACACGGAGACGATTATATGTGTTAGAGTTGTCATATAAGTAAACCAAATGTCATTTCTAACCACACTCATTCCACAACATTCACACATTTGAATCAAACTTGTAAAACGAACTGTGCATGCTTCTATTCTACTTTTAAGTTATTCTTCGATTCTAAGCTTATTTTTGAATTCTAATGACACGGAGAGGATTATATGTGTTAGGCTTGTCGTATAAGTAAACCAAATGTCATTTCTAATCACACTCATTAAACAACATTCACACATTTGAATCAAACTTGTAAAACGAACTGTGCATGCTTCTATTCTACTTTAAAGCTTATTCGTTGATTCTAAGCATATTTTTCAATTCTAATGACACGGAGACGATTATATGTGTTAGGGTTGTCATATAAGTAAATCAAAAGTCATTTCAAACTACACGCATTCCACAACATTCACACATTTGAATCAAACTTGTAAAACAAACTGTGCATGCTTCTATTCTACTTTTAAGCTTATTCTTCGATTCTAAGCTTATTTTTGAACTCTAATGACACGGAGATGATTATATGTGTTAGGGTTTTCGTATATGTAAGCCAAATGTCATTTCTAACCACACTCATTCCACATCATTCACACATTTGAATCAAACTTGTAAAACGAACTGTGCATGCTTCTATTATTTTTTTAAGCTTAATCTTTAATTCTAAGCTTATTCTTGAATTCTAATGACACGGAGACGATTCTATGTGTTAGGGTTGCCATATAAGTAAACTAAATGTCATTTCTAACCACACTCATTCCACAACATTCCCACATTTGAATCAAACTTGTAAAACGAACTGTGCATGCTTCAATTCTACTTTTAAGATTATTCTTTAATTCTAAGCTTATTTTTGAATTCTAATGACACGGAGACGATTATATGTGTTGGAGTTGTCATATAAGTAAACCAAATGTCATTTCTAACCACACTCATTCCACAACATTCACACATTTGAATCGAACTTGTAAAACGAACTATGCATGCTTCTATTCTACTTTTAAGCATATTCTTTAATTCTAAGCTTATTCTTGAATTCTAATGACACGGAGACGATTATATATGTTAGGGTTGTCATGTAAGTAAACAAAATGTCATTTTTAACCACACTCATTCCACAACATTCACACATTTGAATAAAACTTGTAAAATGAACTCTGCATGCTTCTATTCTACTTTTAAGCATATTCTTTAATTCTAAGCTTATTCTTGAATTCTAATGACACGGAGACGATTATATGTGTTAGTGTTGTCATGTAAGTAAACAAAATGTCATTTTTAACCACACTCATTCCACAACATTCACACATTTGAATAAAACTTGTAAAATGAACTCTGCATGCTTCTATTGTTTTTTTAAGCTTAATCTTTAATTCTAAGCTTATTCTTGAATTCTAATAACACGGAGACGATTATATGTGTTAGAGTTGTCATATAAGTAAACCAAATGTCATTTCTAACCACACTCATTCCACAACATTCACACATTTGAATCAAACTTGTAAAACGAACTGTGCATGCTTCTATTCTACTTTTAAGTTATTCTTCGATTCTAAGCTTATTTTTGAATTCTAATGACACGGAGAGGATTATATGTGTTAGGCTTGTCGTATAAGTAAACCAAATGTCATTTCTAATCACACTCATTAAACAACATTCACACATTTGAATCAAACTTGTAAAACGAACTGTGCATGCTTCTATTCTACTTTAAAGCTTATTCGTTGATTCTAAGCATATTTTTCAATTCTAATGACACGGAGACGATTATATGTGTTAGGGTTGTCATATAAGTAAATCAAAAGTCATTTCAAACTACACACATTCCACAACATTCACACATTTGAATCAAACTTGTAAAACAAACTGTGCATGCTTCTATTCTACTTTTAAGCTTATTCTTCGATTCTAAGCTTATTTTTGAACTCTAATGACACGGAGATGATTATATGTGTTAGGGTTGTCGTATACGTAAACCAAATGTCATTTCTAACCACACTCATTCCACATCATACACACATTTGAATCAAACTTGTAAAACGAACTGTGCATGCTTCTATTATTTTTTTAAGCTTAATCTTTAATTCTAAGCTTATTCTTGAATTCTAATGACACGGAGACGATTATATGTGTTAGGGTTGCCATATAAGTAAACTAAATGTCATTTCTAACCACACTCATTCCACAACATTCGCACATTTGAATCAAACTTGTAAAACGAACTGTGCATGCTTCAATTCTACTTTTAAGATTATTCTTTAATTCTAAGCTTATTTTTGAATTCTAATGACACGGAGACGATTATATGTGTTGGAGTTGTCATATAAGTAAACCAAATGTCATTTCTAACCACACTCATTCCACAACATTCACACATTTGAATCAAACTTGTAAAACGAACTGTGCATGCTTCTATTCTACTTTTAAGCAACATCTTTAATTCTAAGCTTATTCTTGAATTCTAATGACACGAAGACGATTATATGTGTTAGGGTTGTCATGTAAGTAAACAAAATGTCATTTTTAACCACACTCATTCCACAACATTCACACATTTGAATAAAACTTGTAAAATGAACTCTGCATGCTTCTATTGTTTTTTTAAGCTTAATCTTTAATTCTAAGCTTATTCTTGAATTCTAATAACACGGAGACGATTATATGTGTTAGAGTTGTCATATAAGTAAACCAAATGTCATTTCTAACCACACTCATTCCACAACATTCACACATTTGAATCAAACTTGTACAACGAACTGTGCATGCTTCTATTCTACTTTTAAGCATATTCTTTAATTCTAAGCTTATTCTTGAATTCTAATGACACGGAGACGATTATATGTGTTAGGGTTGTCATGTAAGTAAACAAAATGTCATTTCTAACCACACTCATTCCACAATATTCACACATTTGAATAAAACTTGTAAAATGAACTGTGCATGCTTCTATTGTTTTTTTAAGCTTAATCTTTAATTCTAAGCTTATTTTTGAATTCTAATAACACGGAGACGATTTTATGTGTTAGGATTGTCATATAAGTAAACCAAATGTCATTTCTAACCACACTCATTCCACGACATTCACACATTTGAATCAAACTTGTAAAACGAACTGTGCATGCTTCTATTCTACTTTTAAGTTATTCTTCGATTCTAAGCTTATTCTTGAATTCTAATGACATGGAGATGATTATATGTGTTAGGGTTGTCATATAAGTAAACCAAATGTCATTTCTAACTACACTCATTCCACAACATTCACACATTTGAATCAAACTTGTAAAACGAACTGTGCATGCTTCTATTCTACTTTTAAGCATATTCTTTAATTCAAAGTTATTCTTGAATTCTAATGACACGGAGACGATTATATGTGTTAGGGTTGTCATATAAGTAAACCAAATGTCATTTCTAACCACACTCATTCCACAACATTCACACATTTGAATCAAACTTGTAAAACAAACTATGCATGCTTCTATTCTACTTTTAAGCTTATTCTTTAATTCTAAGCTTATTCTTGAATTCTAATGACATGGAGATGATTATATGTGTTAGGGTTGTCATATAAGTAAACCAAATGTCATTTCTAACCACACTCATTCCACAACATTCACACATTTGAATAAAACTTGTAAAACGAACTGTGCATGCTTCTATTATTTTTTTAAGCTTAATCTTTAATTCTAAGCTTACTCTTGAATTCTAATGACACGGAGACGATTATATGTGTTAGAGTTGTCATATAAGTAAACCAAATGTCATTTCTAACCACACTCATTCCACAACATTCCCACATTTGAATCAAACTTGTAAAACGAACTGTGCATGCTTCAATTCTACTTTTAAGATTATTCTTTAATTCTAAGCTTATTTTTGAATTCTAATGACACGGAGACGATTATATGTGTTGGAGTTGTCATATAAGTAAACCAAATGTCATTTCTAACCACACTCATTCCACAACATTCACACATTTGAATCAAACTTGTAAAACGAACTGTGCATGCTTCTATTCTACTTTTAAGCAACATCTTTAATTCTAAGCTTATTCTTGAATTCTAATGACACGGAGACGATTATATGTGTTAGGGTTGTCATGTAAGTAAACAAAATGTCATTTTTAACCACACTCATTCCACAACATTCACACATTTGAATAAAACTTGTAAAATGAACTCTGCATGCTTCTATTGTTTTTTTAAGCTTAATCTTTAATTCTAAGCTTATTCTTGAATTCTAATAACACGGAGACGATTATATGTGTTAGAGTTGTCATATAAGTAAACCAAATGTCATTTCTAACCACACTCATTCCACAACATTCACACATTTGAATCAAACTTGTAAAACGAACTGTGCATGCTTCTATTCTACTTTTAAGTTATTCTTCGATTCTAAGCTTATTTTTGAATTCTAATGACACGGAGAGGATTATATGTGTTAGGCTTGTCGTATAAGTAAACCAAATGTCATTTCTAATCACACTCATTAAACAACATTCACACATTTGAATCAAACTTGTAAAACGAACTGTGCATGCTTCTATTCTACTTTAAAGCTTATTCGTTGATTCTAAGCATATTTTTCAATTCTAATGACACGGAGACGATTATATGTGTTAGGGTTGTCATATAAGTAAATCAAAAGTCATTTCAAACTACACGCATTCCACAACATTCACACATTTGAATCAAACTTGTAAAACAAACTGTGCATGCTTCTATTCTACTTTTAAGCTTATTCTTCGATTCTAAGCTTATTTTTGAACTCTAATGACACGGAGATGATTATATGTGTTAGGGTTTTCGTATATGTAAGCCAAATGTCATTTCTAACCACACTCATTCCACATCATTCACACATTTGAATCAAACTTGTAAAACGAACTGTGCATGCTTCTATTATTTTTTTAAGCTTAATCTTTAATTCTAAGCTTATTCTTGAATTCTAATGACACGGAGACGATTCTATGTGTTAGGGTTGCCATATAAGTAAACTAAATGTCATTTCTAACCACACTCATTCCACAACATTCCCACATTTGAATCAAACTTGTAAAACGAACTGTGCATGCTTCAATTCTACTTTTAAGATTATTCTTTAATTCTAAGCTTATTTTTGAATTCTAATGACACGGAGACGATTATATGTGTTGGAGTTGTCATATAAGTAAACCAAATGTCATTTCTAACCACACTCATTCCACAACATTCACACATTTGAATCGAACTTGTAAAACGAACTATGCATGCTTCTATTCTACTTTTAAGCATATTCTTTAATTCTAAGCTTATTCTTGAATTCTAATGACACGGAGACGATTATATATGTTAGGGTTGTCATGTAAGTAAACAAAATGTCATTTTTAACCACACTCATTCCACAACATTCACACATTTGAATAAAACTTGTAAAATGAACTCTGCATGCTTCTATTCTACTTTTAAGCATATTCTTTAATTCTAAGCTTATTCTTGAATTCTAATGACACGGAGACGATTATATGTGTTAGTGTTGTCATGTAAGTAAACAAAATGTCATTTTTAACCACACTCATTCCACAACATTCACACATTTGAATAAAACTTGTAAAATGAACTCTGCATGCTTCTATTGTTTTTTTAAGCTTAATCTTTAATTCTAAGCTTATTCTTGAATTCTAATAACACGGAGACGATTATATGTGTTAGAGTTGTCATATAAGTAAACCAAATGTCATTTCTAACCACACTCATTCCACAACATTCACACATTTGAATCAAACTTGTAAAACGAACTGTGCATGCTTCTATTCTACTTTTAAGTTATTCTTCGATTCTAAGCTTATTTTTGAATTCTAATGACACGGAGAGGATTATATGTGTTAGGCTTGTCGTATAAGTAAACCAAATGTCATTTCTAATCACACTCATTAAACAACATTCACACATTTGAATCAAACTTGTAAAACGAACTGTGCATGCTTCTATTCTACTTTAAAGCTTATTCGTTGATTCTAAGCATATTTTTCAATTCTAATGACACGGAGACGATTATATGTGTTAGGGTTGTCATATAAGTAAATCAAAAGTCATTTCAAACTACACACATTCCACAACATTCACACATTTGAATCAAACTTGTAAAACAAACTGTGCATGCTTCTATTCTACTTTTAAGCTTATTCTTCGATTCTAAGCTTATTTTTGAACTCTAATGACACGGAGATGATTATATGTGTTAGGGTTGTCGTATACGTAAACCAAATGTCATTTCTAACCACACTCATTCCACATCATTCACACATTTGAATCAAACTTGTAAAACGAACTGTGCATGCTTCTATTATTTTTTTAAGCTTAATCTTTAATTCTAAGCTTATTCTTGAATTCTAATGACACGGAGACGATTATATGTGTTAGGGTTGCCATATAAGTAAACTAAATGTCATTTCTAACCACACTCATTCCACAACATTCGCACATTTGAATCAAACTTGTAAAACGAACTGTGCATGCTTCAATTCTACTTTTAAGATTATTCTTTAATTCTAAGCTTATTTTTGAATTCTAATGACACGGAGACGATTATATGTGTTGGAGTTGTCATATAAGTAAACCAAATGTCATTTCTAACCACACTCATTCCACAACATTCACACATTTGAATCAAACTTGTAAAACGAACTGTGCATGCTTCTATTCTACTTTTAAGCAACATCTTTAATTCTAAGCTTATTCTTGAATTCTAATGACACGGAGACGATTATATGTGTTAGGGTTGTCATGTAAGTAAACAAAATGTCATTTTTAACCACACTCATTCCACAACATTCACACATTTGAATAAAACTTGTAAAATGAACTCTGCATGCTTCTATTGTTTTTTTAAGCTTAATCTTTAATTCTAAGCTTATTCTTGAATTCTAATAACACGGAGACGATTATATGTGTTAGAGTTGTCATATAAGTAAACCAAATGTCATTTCTAACCACACTCATTCCACAACATTCACACATTTGAATCAAACTTGTAAAACGAACTGTGCATGCTTCTATTCTACTTTTAAGTTATTCTTCGATTCTAAGCTTATTTTTGAATTCTAATGACACGGAGAGGATTATATGTGTTAGGCTTGTCGTATAAGTAAACCAAATGTCATTTCTAATCACACTCATTAAACAACATTCACACATTTGAATCAAACTTGTAAAACGAACTGTGCATGCTTCTATTCTACTTTAAAGCTTATTCGTTGATTCTAAGCATATTTTTCAATTCTAATGACACGGAGACGATTATATGTGTTAGGGTTGTCATATAAGTAAATCAAAAGTCATTTCAAACTACACGCATTCCACAACATTCACACATTTGAATCAAACTTGTAAAACAAACTGTGCATGCTTCTATTCTACTTTTAAGCTTATTCTTCGATTCTAAGCTTATTTTTGAACTCTAATGACACGGAGATGATTATATGTGTTAGGGTTGTCGTATACGTAAGCCAAATGTCATTTCTAACCACACTCATTCCACATCATTCACACATTTGAATCAAACTTGTAAAACGAACTGTGCATGCTTCTATTATTTTTTTAAGCTTAATCTTTAATTCTAAGCTTATTCTTGAATTCTAATGACACGGAGACGATTCTATGTGTTAGGGTTGCCATATAAGTAAACTAAATGTCATTTCTAACCACACTCATTCCACAACATTCCCACATTTGAATCAAACTTGTAAAACGAACTGTGCATGCTTCAATTCTACTTTTAAGATTATTCTTTAATTCTAAGCTTATTTTTGAATTCTAATGACACGGAGACGATTATATGTGTTGGAGTTGTCATATAAGTAAACCAAATGTCATTTCTAACCACACTCATTCCACAACATTCACACATTTGAATCGAACTTGTAAAACGAACTATGCATGCTTCTATTCTACTTTTAAGCATATTCTTTAATTCTAAGCTTATTCTTGAATTCTAATGACACGGAGACGATTATATATGTTAGGGTTGTCATGTAAGTAAACAAAATGTCATTTTTAACCACACTCATTCCACAACATTCACACATTTGAATAAAACTTGTAAAATGAACTCTGCATGCTTCTATTCTACTTTTAAGCATATTCTTTAATTCTAAGCTTATTCTTGAATTCTAATGACACGGAGACGATTATATGTGTTAGTGTTGTCATGTAAGTAAACAAAATGTCATTTTTAACCACACTCATTCCACAACATTCACACATTTGAATAAAACTTGTAAAATGAACTCTGCATGCTTCTATTGTTTTTTTAAGCTTAATCTTTAATTCTAAGCTTATTCTTGAATTCTAATAACACGGAGACGATTATATGTGTTAGAGTTGTCATATAAGTAAACCAAATGTCATTTCTAACCACACTCATTCCACAACATTCACACATTTGAATCAAACTTGTAAAACGAACTGTGCATGCTTCTATTCTACTTTTAAGTTATTCTTCGATTCTAAGCTTATTTTTGAATTCTAATGACACGGAGAGGATTATATGTGTTAGGCTTGTCGTATAAGTAAACCAAATGTCATTTCTAATCACACTCATTAAACAACATTCACACATTTGAATCAAACTTGTAAAACGAACTGTGCATGCTTCTATTCTACTTTAAAGCTTATTCGTTGATTCTAAGCATATTTTTCAATTCTAATGACACGGAGACGATTATATGTGTTAGGGTTGTCATATAAGTAAATCAAAAGTCATTTCAAACTACACACATTCCACAACATTCACACATTTGAATCAAACTTGTAAAACAAACTGTGCATGCTTCTATTCTACTTTTAAGCTTATTCTTCGATTCTAAGCTTATTTTTGAACTCTAATGACACGGAGATGATTATATGTGTTAGGGTTGTCGTATACGTAAACCAAATGTCATTTCTAACCACACTCATTCCACATCATTCACACATTTGAATCAAACTTGTAAAACGAACTGTGCATGCTTCTATTATTTTTTTAAGCTTAATCTTTAATTCTAAGCTTATTCTTGAATTCTAATGACACGGAGACGATTATATGTGTTAGGGTTGCCATATAAGTAAACTAAATGTCATTTCTAACCACACTCATTCCACAACATTCGCACATTTGAATCAAACTTGTAAAACGAACTGTGCATGCTTCTATTCTACTTTTAAGATTATTCTTTAATTCTAAGCTTATTTTTGAATTCTAATGACACGGAGACGATTATATGTGTTAGAGTTGTCATATAAGTAAACCAAATGTCATTTCTAACCACACTCATTCCACAACATTCCCACATTTGAATCAAACTTGTAAAACGAACTGTGCATGCTTCAATTCTACTTTTAAGATTATTCTTTAATTCTAAGCTTATTTTTGAATTCTAATGACACGGAGACGATTACATGTGTTGGAGTTGTCATATAAGTAAACCAAATGTCATTTCTAACCACACTCATTCCACAACATTCACACATTTGAATCAAACTTGTAAAACGAACTGTGCATGCTTCTATTCTACTTTTAAGCATATTCTTTAATTCTAAGCTTATTCTTGAATTCTAATGACACGGAGACGATTATATGTGTTAGGGTTGTCATGTAAGTAAACAAAATGTCAATTTTAACCACACTCATTCCACAACATTCACACATTTGAATAAAACTTGTAAAATGAACTCTGCATGCTTCTATTGTTTTTTTAAGCTTAATCTTTAATTCTAAGATTATTCTTGAATTCTAATAACACGGAGACGATTATATGTGTTAGAGTTGTCATATAAGTAAACCAAATGTCATTTCTAACCACACTCATTCCACAACATTCACACATTTGAATCAAACTTGTAAAACGAACTGTGCATGCTTCTATTCTACTTTTAAGTTATTCTTCGATTCTAAACTTATTTTTGAATTCTAATGACACGGAGAGGATTATATGTGTTAGGCTTGTCGTATAAGTAAACCAAATGTCATTTCTAATCACACTCATTAAACAACATTCACACATTTGAATCAAACTTGTAAAACGAACTGTGCATGCTTCTATTCTACTTTAAAGCTTATTCGTTGATTCTAAGCATATTTTTCAATTCTAATGACACGGAGACGATTATATGTGTTAGGGTTATCATATAAGTAAATCAAAAGTCATTTCAAACTACACGCATTCCACAACAATCACACATTTGAATCAAACTTGTAAAACAAACTGTGCATGCTTCTATTCTACTTTTAAGCTTATTCTTCGATTCTAAGCTTATTTTTGAACTCTAATGACACGGAGATGATTATATGTGTTAGGGTTGTCGTATACGTAAGCCAAATGTCATTTCTAACCACACTCATTCCACATCATTCACACATTTGAATCAAACTTGTAAAACGAACTGTGCATGCTTCTATTATTTTTTTAAGCTTAATCTTTAATTCTAAGCTTATTCTTGAATTCTAATGACACGGAGACGATTCTATGTGTTAGGGTTGCCATATAAGTAAACTAAATGTCATTTCTAACCACACTCATTCCACAACATTCCCACATTTGAATCAAACTTGTAAAACGAACTGTGCATGCTTCAATTCTACTTTTAAGATTATTCTTTAATTCTAAGCTTATTTTTGAATTCTAATGACACGGAGACGATTATATGTGTTGGAGTTGTCATATAAGTAAACCAAATGTCATTTCTAACCACACTCATTCCACAACATTCACACATTTGAATCGAACTTGTAAAACGAACTATGCATGCTTCTATTCTACTTTTAAGCATATTCTTTAATTCTAAGCTTATTCTTGAATTCTAATGACACGGAGACGATTATATATGTTAGGGTTGTCATGTAAGTAAACAAAATGTCATTTTTAACCACACTCATTCCACAACATTCACACATTTGAATAAAACTTGTAAAATGAACTCTGCATGCTTCTATTCTACTTTTAAGCATATTCTTTAATTCTAAGCTTATTCTTGAATTCTAATGACACGGAGACGATTATATGTGTTAGTGTTGTCATGTAAGTAAACAAAATGTCATTTTTAACCACACTCATTCCACAACATTCACACATTTGAATAAAACTTGTAAAATGAACTCTGCATGCTTCTATTGTTTTTTTAAGCTTAATCTTTAATTCTAAGCTTATTCTTGAATTCTAATAACACGGAGACGATTATATGTGTTAGAGTTGTCATATAAGTAAACCAAATGTCATTTCTAACCACACTCATTCCACAACATTCACACATTTGAATCAAACTTGTAAAACGAACTGTGCATGCTTCTATTCTACTTTTAAGTTATTCTTCGATTCTAAGCTTATTTTTGAATTCTAATGACACGGAGAGGATTATATGTGTTAGGCTTGTCGTATAAGTAAACCAAATGTCATTTCTAATCACACTCATTAAACAACATTCACACATTTGAATCAAACTTGTAAAACGAACTGTGCATGCTTCTATTCTACTTTAAAGCTTATTCGTTGATTCTAAGCATATTTTTCAATTCTAATGACACGGAGACGATTATATGTGTTAGGGTTGTCATATAAGTAAATCAAAAGTCATTTCAAACTACACACATTCCACAACATTCACACATTTGAATCAAACTTGTAAAACAAACTGTGCATGCTTCTATTCTACTTTTAAGCTTATTCTTCGATTCTAAGCTTATTTTTGAACTCTAATGACACGGAGATGATTATATGTGTTAGGGTTGTCGTATACGTAAACCAAATGTCATTTCTAACCACACTCATTCCACATCATTCACACATTTGAATCAAACTTGTAAAACGAACTGTGCATGCTTCTATTATTTTTTTAAGCTTAATCTTTAATTCTAAGCTTATTCTTGAATTCTAATGACACGGAGACGATTATATGTGTTAGGGTTGCCATATAAGTAAACTAAATGTCATTTCTAACCACACTCATTCCACAACATTCGCACATTTGAATCAAACTTGTAAAACGAACTGTGCATGCTTCTATTCTACTTTTAAGATTATTCTTTAATTCTAAGCTTATTTTTGAATTCTAATGACACGGAGACGATTATATGTGTTAGAGTTGTCATATAAGTAAACCAAATGTCATTTCTAACCACACTCATTCCACAACATTCCCACATTTGAATCAAACTTGTAAAACGAACTGTGCATGCTTCAATTCTACTTTTAAGATTATTCTTTAATTCTAAGCTTATTTTTGAATTCTAATGACACGGAGACGATTACATGTGTTGGAGTTGTCATATAAGTAAACCAAATGTCATTTCTAACCACACTCATTCCACAACATTCACACATTTGAATCAAACTTGTAAAACGAACTGTGCATGCTTCTATTCTACTTTTAAGCATATTCTTTAATTCTAAGCTTATTCTTGAATTCTAATGACACGGAGACGATTATATGTGTTAGGGTTGTCATGTATGTAAACAAAATGTCATTTTTACCCACACTCATTCCACAACATTCACACATTTGAATAAAACTTGTAAAATGAACTCTGCATGCTTCTATTGTTTTTTTAAGCTTAATCTTTAATTCTAAGCTTATTCTTGAATTCTAATAACACGGAGACGATTATATGTGTTAGAGTTGTCATATAAGTAAACCAAATGTCATTTCTAACCACACTCATTCCACAACATTCACACATTTGAATCAAACTTGTAAAACGAACTGTGCATGCTTCTATTCTACTTTTAAGTTATTCTTCGATTCTAAGCTTATTTTTGAATTCTAATGACACGGAGAGGATTATATGTGTTAGGCTTGTCGTATAAGTAAACCAAATGTCATTTCTAATCACACTCATTAAACAACATTCACACATTTGAATCAAACTTGTAAAACGAACTGTGCATGCTTCTATTCTACTTTAAAGCTTATTCGTTGAGTCTAAGCATATTTTTCAATTCTAGTGACACGGAGACGATTATATGTGTTAGGGTTGTCATATAAGTAAATCAAAAGTCATTTCAAACTACACACATTCCACAACATTCACACATTTGAATCAAACTTGTAAAACAAACTGTGCATGCTTCTATTCTACTTTTAAGCTTATTCTTCGATTCTAAGCTTATTTTTGAACTCTAATGACACGGATATGATTATATGTGTTAGGGTTGTCGTATACGTAAACCAAATGTCATTTCTAACCACACTCATTCCACATCATTCACACATTTGAATCAAACTTGTAAAACGAACTGTGCATGCTTCTATTATTTTTTTAAGCTTAATCTTTAATTCTAAGCTTATTCTTGAATTCTAATGACACGGAGACGATTATATGTGTTAGGGTTGCCATATAAGTAAACTAAATGTCATTTCTAACCACACTCATTCCACAACATTCGCACATTTGAATCAAACTTGTAAAACGAACTGTGCATGCTTCTATTCTACTTTTAAGATTATTCTTTAATTCTAAGCTTATTTTTGAATTCTAATGACACGGAGACGATTATATGTGTTAGAGTTGTCATATAAGTAAACCAAATGTCATTTCTAACCACACTCATTCCACAACATTCCCACATTTGAATCAAACTTGTAAAACGAACTGTGCATGCTTCAATTCTACTTTTAAGATTATTCTTTAATTCTAAGCTTATTTTTGAATTCTAATGACACGGAGACGATTACATGTGTTGGAGTTGTCATATAAGTAAACCAAATGTCATTTCTAACCACACTCATTCCACAACATTCACACATTTGAATCAAACTTGTAAAACGAACTGTGCATGCTTCTATTCTACTTTTAAGCATATTCTTTAATTCTAAGCTTATTCTTGAATTCTAATGACACGGAGACGATTATATGTGTTAGGGTTGTCATGTATGTAAACAAAATGTCATTTTTACCCACACTCATTCCACAACATTCACACATTTGAATAAAACTTGTAAAATGAACTCTGCATGCTTCTATTGTTTTTTTAAGCTTAATCTTTAATTCTAAGCTTATTCTTGAATTCTAATAACACGGAGACGATTATATGTGTTAGAGTTGTCATATAAGTAAACCAAATGTCATTTCTAACCACACTCATTCCACAACATTCACACATTTGAATCAAACTTGTAAAACGAACTGTGCATGCTTCTATTCTACTTTTAAGTTATTCTTCGATTCTAAGCTTATTTTTGAATTCTAATGACACGGAGAGGATTATATGTGTTAGGCTTGTCGTATAAGTAAACCAAATGTCATTTCTAATCACACTCATTAAACAACATTCACACATTTGAATCAAACTTGTAAAACGAACTGTGCATGCTTCTATTCTACTTTAAAGCTTATTCGTTGATTCTAAGCATATTTTTCAATTCTAATGACACGGAGACGATTATATGTGTTAGGGTTGTCATATAAGTAAATCAAAAGTCATTTCAAACTACACACATTCCACAACATTCACACATTTGAATCAAACTTGTAAAACAAACTGTGCATGCTTCTATTCTACTTTTAAGCTTATTCTTCGATTCTAAGCTTATTTTTGAACTCTAATGACACGGAGATGATTATATGTGTTAGGGTTGTCGTATACGTAAACCAAATGTCATTTCTAACCACACTCATTCCACATCATTCACACATTTGAATCAAACTTGTAAAACGAACTGTGCATGCTTCTATTATTTTTTTAAGCTTAATCTTTAATTCTAAGCTTATTCTTGAATTCTAATGACACGGAGACGATTATATGTGTTAGGGTTGCCATATAAGTAAACTAAATGTCATTTCTAACCACACTCATTCCACAACATTCGCACATTTGAATCAAACTTGTAAAACGAACTGTGCATGCTTCTATTCTACTTTTAAGATTATTCTTTAATTCTAAGCTTATTTTTGAATTCTAATGACACGGAGACGATTATATGTGTTAGAGTTGTCATATAAGTAAACCAAATGTCATTTCTAACCACACTCATTCCACAACATTCCCACATTTGAATCAAACTTGTAAAACGAACTGTGCATGCTTCAATTCTACTTTTAAGATTATTCTTTAATTCTAAGCTTATTTTTGAATTCTAATGACACGGAGACGATTACATGTGTTGGAGTTGTCATATAAGTAAACCAAATGTCATTTCTAACCACACTCATTCCACAACATTCACACATTTGAATCAAACTTGTAAAACGAACTGTGCATGCTTCTATTCTACTTTTAAGCATATTCTTTAATTCTAAGCTTATTCTTGAATTCTAATGACACGGAGACGATTATATGTGTTAGGGTTGTCATGTAAGTAAACAAAATGTCATTTTTACCCACACTCATTCCACAACATTCACACATTTGAATAAAACTTGTAAAATGAACTCTGCATGCTTCTATTGTTTTTTTAAGCTTAATCTTTAATTCTAAGCTTATTCTTGAATTCTAATAACACGGAGACGATTATATGTGTTAGAGTTGTCATATAAGTAAACCAAATGTCATTTCTAACCACACTCATTCCACAACATTCACACATTTGAATCAAACTTGTAAAACGAACTGTGCATGCTTCTATTCTACTTTTAAGTTATTCTTCGATTCTAAGCTTATTTTTGAATTCTAATGACACGGAGAGGATTATATGTGTTAGGCTTGTCGTATAAGTAAACCAAATGTCATTTCTAATCACACTCATTAAACAACATTCACACATTTGAATCAAACTTGTAAAACGAACTGTGCATGCTTCTATTATACTTTAAAGCTTATTCGTTGAGTCTAAGCATATTTTTCAATTCTAGTGACACGGAGACGATTATATGTGTTAGGGTTGTCATATAAGTAAATCAAAAGTCATTTCAAACTACACACATTCCACAACATTCACACATTTGAATCAAACTTGTAAAACAAACTGTGCACGCTTCTATTCTACTTTTAAGCTTATTCTTCGATTCTAAGCTTATTTTTGAACTCTAATGACACGGAGATGATTATATGTGTTAGGGTTGTCGTATACGTAAACCAAATGTCATTTCTAACCACACTCATTCCACATCATTCACACATTTGAATCAAACTTGTAAAACGAACTGTGCATGCTTCTATTATTTTTTTAAGCTTAATCTTTAATTCTAAGCTTATTCTTGAATTCTAATGACACGGAGACGATTATATGTGTTAGGGTTGCCATATAAGTAAACTAAATGTCATTTCTAACCACACTCATTCCACAACATTCGCACATTTGAATCAAACTTGTAAAACGAACTGTGCATGCTTCTATTCTACTTTTAAGATTATTCTTTAATTCTAAGCTTATTTTTGAATTCTAATGACACGGAGACAATTATATGTGTTAGAGTTGTCATATAAGTAAATCAAATGTCATTTCTAACCACACTCATTCCACAACATTCCCACATTTGAATCAAACTTGTAAAACGAACTGTGCATGCTTCAATTCTACTTTTAAGATTATTCTTTAATTCTAAGCTTATTTTTGAATTCTAATGACACGGAGACGATTACATGTGTTGGAGTTGTCATATAAGTAAACCAAATGTCATTTCTAACCACACTCATTCCACAACATTCACACATTTGAATCAAACTTGTAAAACGAACTGTGCATGCTTCTATTCTACCTTTAAGCATATTCTTTAATTCTAAGCTTATTCTTGAATTCTAATGACACGGAGACGATTATATGTGTTAGGGTTGTCATGTAAGTAAACAAAATGTCATTTTTAACCACACTCATTCCACAACATTCACACATTTGAATAAAACTTGTAAAATGAACTCTGCATGCTTCTATTGTTTTTTTAAGCTTAATCTTTAATTCTAAGCTTATTCTTGAATTCTAATAACACGGAGACGATTATATGTGTTAGAGTTGTCATATAAGTAAACCAAATGTCATTTCTAACCACACTCATTCCACAACATTCACACATTTGAATCAAACTTGTAAAACGAACTGTGCATGCTTCTATTCTACTTTTAAGTTATTCTTCGATTCTAAGCTTATTTTTGAATTCTATTGACACGGAGAGGATTATATGTGTTAGGCTTGTCGTATAAGTAAACCAAATGTCATTTCTAATCACACTCATTAAACAACATTCACACATTTGAATCAAACTTGTAAAACGAACTGTGCATGCTTCTATTCTACTTTAAAGCTTATTCGTTGATTCTAAGCATATTTTTCAATTCTAATGACACGGAGACGATTATATGTGTTAGGGTTGTCATATAAGTAAATCAAAAGTCATTTCAAACTACACACATTCCACAACATTCACACATTTGAATCAAACTTGTAAAACAAACTGTGCATGCTTCTATTCTACTTTTAAGCTTATTCTTCGATTCTAAGCTTATTTTTGAACTCTAATGACACGGAGATGATTATATGTGTTAGGGTTGTCGTATACGTAAACCAAATGTCATTTCTAACCACACTCATTCCACATCATTCACACATTTGAATCAAACTTGTAAAACGAACTGTGCATGCTTCTATTATTTTTTTAAGCTTAATCTTTAATTCCAAGCTTATTCTTGAATTCTAATGACACGGAGACGATTATATGTGTTAGGGTTGCCATATAAGTAAACTAAATGTCATTTCTAACCACACTCATTCCACAACATTCGCACATTTGAATCAAACTTGTAAAACGAACTGTGCATGCTTCTATTCTACTTTTAAGATTATTCTTTAATTCTAAGCTTATTTTTGAATTCTAATGACACGGAGACGATTATATGTGTTAGAGTTGTCATATAAGTAAACCAAATGTCATTTCTAACCACACTCATTCCACAACATTCCCACATTTGAATCAAACTTGTAAAACGAATTGTGCATGCTTCAATTCTACTTTTAAGATTATTCTTTAATTCTAAGCTTATTTTTGAATTCTAATGACACGGAGACGATTACATGTGTTGGAGTTGTCATATAACTAAACCAAATGTCATTTCTAACCACACTCATTCCACAACATTCACACATTTGAATCAAACTTGTAAAACGAACTGTGCATGCTTCTATTCTACTTTTAAGCATATTCTTTAATTCTAAGCTTATTCTTGAATTCTAATGACACGGAGACGATTATATGTGTTAGGGTTGTCATGTAAGTAAACAAAATGTCATTTTTACCCACACTCATTCCACAACATTCACACATTTGAATAAAACTTGTAAAATGAACTCTGCATGCTTCTATTGTTTTTTTAAGCTTAATCTTTAATTCTAAGCTTATTCTTGAATTCTAATAACACGGAGACGATTATATGTGTTAGAGTTGTCATATAAGTAAACCAAATGTCATTTCTAACCACACTCATTCCACAACATTCACACATTTGAATCAAACTTGTAAAACGAACTGTGCATGCTTCTATTCTACTTTTAAGTTATTCTTCGATTCTAAGCTTATTTTTGAATTCTAATGACACGGAGAGGATTATATGTGTTAGGCTTGTCGTATAAGTAAACCAAATGTCATTTCTAATCACACTCATTAAACAACATTCACACATTTGAATCAAACTTGTAAAACGAACTGTGCATGCTTCTATTCTACTTTAAAGCTTATTCGTTGAGTCTAAGCATATTTTTCAATTCTAGTGACACGGAGACGATTATATGTGTTAGGGTTGTCATATAAGTAAATCAAAAGTCATTTCAAACTACACACATTCCACAACATTCACACATTTGAATCAAACTTGTAAAACAAACTGTGCATGCTTCTATTCTACTTTTAAGCTTATTCTTCGATTCTAAGCTTATTTTTGAACTCTAATGACACGGATATGATTATATGTGTTAGGGTTGTCGTATACGTAAACCAAATGTCATTTCTAACCACACTCATTCCACATCATTCACACATTTGAATCAAACTTGTAAAACGAACTGTGCATGCTTCTATTATTTTTTTAAGCTTAATCTTTAATTCTAAGCTTATTCTTGAATTCTAATGACACGGAGACGATTATATGTGTTAGGGTTGCCATATAAGTAAACTAAATGTCATTTCTAACCACACTCATTCCACAACATTCGCACATTTGAATCAAACTTGTAAAACGAACTGTGCATGCTTCTATTCTACTTTTAAGATTATTCTTTAATTCTAAGCTTATTTTTGAATTCTAATGACACGGAGACGATTATATGTGTTAGAGTTGTCATATAAGTAAACCAAATGTCATTTCTAACCACACTCATTCCACAACATTCCCACATTTGAATCAAACTTGTAAAACGAACTGTGCATGCTTCAATTCTACTTTTAAGATTATTCTTTAATTCTAAGCTTATTTTTGAATTCTAATGACACGGAGACGATTACATGTGTTGGAGTTGTCATATAAGTAAACCAAATGTCATTTCTAACCACACTCATTCCACAACATTCACACATTTGAATCAAACTTGTAAAACGAACTGTGCATGCTTCTATTCTACTTTTAAGCATATTCTTTAATTCTAAGCTTATTCTTGAATTCTAATGACACGGAGACGATTATATGTGTTAGGGTTGTCATGTATGTAAACAAAATGTCATTTTTACCCACACTCATTCCACAACATTCACACATTTGAATAAAACTTGTAAAATGAACTCTGCATGCTTCTATTGTTTTTTTAAGCTTAATCTTTAATTCTAAGCTTATTCTTGAATTCTAATAACACGGAGACGATTATATGTGTTAGAGTTGTCATATAAGTAAACCAAATGTCATTTCTAACCACACTCATTCCACAACATTCACACATTTGAATCAAACTTGTAAAACGAACTGTGCATGCTTCTATTCTACTTTTAAGTTATTCTTCGATTCTAAGCTTATTTTTGAATTCTAATGACACGGAGAGGATTATATGTGTTAGGCTTGTCGTATAAGTAAACCAAATGTCATTTCTAATCACACTCATTAAACAACATTCACACATTTGAATCAAACTTGTAAAACGAACTGTGCATGCTTCTATTCTACTTTAAAGCTTATTCGTTGATTCTAAGCATATTTTTCAATTCTAATGACACGGAGACGATTATATGTGTTAGGGTTGTCATATAAGTAAATCAAAAGTCATTTCAAACTACACACATTCCACAACATTCACACATTTGAATCAAACTTGTAAAACAAACTGTGCATGCTTCTATTCTACTTTTAAGCTTATTCTTCGATTCTAAGCTTATTTTTGAACTCTAATGACACGGAGATGATTATATGTGTTAGGGTTGTCGTATACGTAAACCAAATGTCATTTCTAACCACACTCATTCCACATCATTCACACATTTGAATCAAACTTGTAAAACGAACTGTGCATGCTTCTATTATTTTTTTAAGCTTAATCTTTAATTCTAAGCTTATTCTTGAATTCTAATGACACGGAGACGATTATATGTGTTAGGGTTGCCATATAAGTAAACTAAATGTCATTTCTAACCACACTCATTCCACAACATTCGCACATTTGAATCAAACTTGTAAAACGAACTGTGCATGCTTCTATTCTACTTTTAAGATTATTCTTTAATTCTAAGCTTATTTTTGAATTCTAATGACACGGAGACGATTATATGTGTTAGAGTTGTCATATAAGTAAACCAAATGTCATTTCTAACCACACTCATTCCACAACATTCCCACATTTGAATCAAACTTGTAAAACGAACTGTGCATGCTTCAATTCTACTTTTAAGATTATTCTTTAATTCTAAGCTTATTTTTGAATTCTAATGACACGGAGACGATTACATGTGTTGGAGTTGTCATATAAGTAAACCAAATGTCATTTCTAACCACACTCATTCCACAACATTCACACATTTGAATCAAACTTGTAAAACGAACTGTGCATGCTTCTATTCTACTTTTAAGCATATTCTTTAATTCTAAGCTTATTCTTGAATTCTAATGACACGGAGACGATTATATGTGTTAGGGTTGTCATGTAAGTAAACAAAATGTCATTTTTACCCACACTCATTCCACAACATTCACACATTTGAATAAAACTTGTAAAATGAACTCTGCATGCTTCTATTGTTTTTTTAAGCTTAATCTTTAATTCTAAGCTTATTCTTGAATTCTAATAACACGGAGACGATTATATGTGTTAGAGTTGTCATATAAGTAAACCAAATGTCATTTCTAACCACACTCATTCCACAACATTCACACATTTGAATCAAACTTGTAAAACGAACTGTGCATGCTTCTATTCTACTTTTAAGTTATTCTTCGATTCTAAGCTTATTTTTGAATTCTAATGACACGGAGAGGATTATATGTGTTAGGCTTGTCGTATAAGTAAACCAAATGTCATTTCTAATCACACTCATTAAACAACATTCACACATTTGAATCAAACTTGTAAAACGAACTGTGCATGCTTCTATTATACTTTAAAGCTTATTCGTTGAGTCTAAGCATATTTTTCAATTCTAGTGACACGGAGACGATTATATGTGTTAGGGTTGTCATATAAGTAAATCAAAAGTCATTTCAAACTACACACATTCCACAACATTCACACATTTGAATCAAACTTGTAAAACAAACTGTGCACGCTTCTATTCTACTTTTAAGCTTATTCTTCGATTCTAAGCTTATTTTTGAACTCTAATGACACGGAGATGATTATATGTGTTAGGGTTGTCGTATACGTAAACCAAATGTCATTTCTAACCACACTCATTCCACATCATTCACACATTTGAATCAAACTTGTAAAACGAACTGTGCATGCTTCTATTATTTTTTTAAGCTTAATCTTTAATTCTAAGCTTATTCTTGAATTCTAATGACACGGAGACGATTATATGTGTTAGGGTTGCCATATAAGTAAACTAAATGTCATTTCTAACCACACTCATTCCACAACATTCGCACATTTGAATCAAACTTGTAAAACGAACTGTGCATGCTTCTATTCTACTTTTAAGATTATTCTTTAATTCTAAGCTTATTTTTGAATTCTAATGACACGGAGACAATTATATGTGTTAGAGTTGTCATATAAGTAAATCAAATGTCATTTCTAACCACACTCATTCCACAACATTCCCACATTTGAATCAAACTTGTAAAACGAACTGTGCATGCTTCAATTCTACTTTTAAGATTATTCTTTAATTCTAAGCTTATTTTTGAATTCTAATGACACGGAGACGATTACATGTGTTGGAGTTGTCATATAAGTAAACCAAATGTCATTTCTAACCACACTCATTCCACAACATTCACACATTTGAATCAAACTTGTAAAACGAACTGTGCATGCTTCTATTCTACCTTTAAGCATATTCTTTAATTCTAAGCTTATTCTTGAATTCTAATGACACGGAGACGATTATATGTGTTAGGGTTGTCATGTAAGTAAACAAAATGTCATTTTTAACCACACTCATTCCACAACATTCACACATTTGAATAAAACTTGTAAAATGAACTCTGCATGCTTCTATTGTTTTTTTAAGCTTAATCTTTAATTCTAAGCTTATTCTTGAATTCTAATAACACGGAGACGATTATATGTGTTAGAGTTGTCATATAAGTAAACCAAATGTCATTTCTAACCACACTCATTCCACAACATTCACACATTTGAATCAAACTTGTAAAACGAACTGTGCATGCTTCTATTCTACTTTTAAGTTATTCTTCGATTCTAAGCTTATTTTTGAATTCTATTGACACGGAGAGGATTATATGTGTTAGGCTTGTCGTATAAGTAAACCAAATGTCATTTCTAATCACACTCATTAAACAACATTCACACATTTGAATCAAACTTGTAAAACGAACTGTGCATGCTTCTATTCTACTTTAAAGCTTATTCGTTGATTCTAAGCATATTTTTCAATTCTAATGACACGGAGACGATTATATGTGTTAGGGTTGTCATATAAGTAAATCAAAAGTCATTTCAAACTACACACATTCCACAACATTCACACATTTGAATCAAACTTGTAAAACAAACTGTGCATGCTTCTATTCTACTTTTAAGCTTATTCTTCGATTCTAAGCTTATTTTTGAACTCTAATGACACGGAGATGATTATATGTGTTAGGGTTGTCGTATACGTAAACCAAATGTCATTTCTAACCACACTCATTCCACATCATTCACACATTTGAATCAAACTTGTAAAACGAACTGTGCATGCTTCTATTATTTTTTTAAGCTTAATCTTTAATTCCAAGCTTATTCTTGAATTCTAATGACACGGAGACGATTATATGTGTTAGGGTTGCCATATAAGTAAACTAAATGTCATTTCTAACCACACTCATTCCACAACATTCGCACATTTGAATCAAACTTGTAAAACGAACTGTGCATGCTTCTATTCTACTTTTAAGATTATTCTTTAATTCTAAGCTTATTTTTGAATTCTAATGACACGGAGACGATTATATGTGTTAGAGTTGTCATATAAGTAAACCAAATGTCATTTCTAACCACACTCATTCCACAACATTCCCACATTTGAATCAAACTTGTAAAACGAATTGTGCATGCTTCAATTCTACTTTTAAGATTATTCTTTAATTCTAAGCTTATTTTTGAATTCTAATGACACGGAGACGATTACATGTGTTGGAGTTGTCATATAAGTAAACCAAATGTCATTTCTAACCACACTCATTCCACAACATTCACACATTTGAATCAAACTTGTAAAACGAACTGTGCATGCTTCTATTCTACTTTTAAGCATATTCTTTAATTCTAAGCTTATTCTTGAATTCTAATGACACGGAGACGATTATATGTGTTAGGGTTGTCATGTAAGTAAACAAAATGTCATTTTTACCCACACTCATTCCACAACATTCACACATTTGAATAAAACTTGTAAAATGAACTCTGCATGCTTCTATTGTTTTTTTAAGCTTAATCTTTAATTCTAAGCTTATTCTTGAATTCTAATAACACGGAGACGATTATATGTGTTAGAGTTGTCATATAAGTAAACCAAATGTCATTTCTAACCACACTCATTCCACAACATTCACACATTTGAATCAAACTTGTAAAACGAACTGTGCATGCTTCTATTCTACTTTTAAGTTATTCTTCGATTCTAAGCTTATTTTTGAATTCTAATGACACGGAGAGGATTATATGTGTTAGGCTTGTCGTATAAGTAAACCAAATGTCATTTCTAATCACACTCATTAAACAACATTCACACATTTGAATCAAACTTGTAAAACGAACTGTGCATGCTTCTATTCTACTTTAAAGCTTATTCGTTGATTCTAAGCATATTTTTCAATTCTAGTGACACGGAGACGATTATATGTGTTAGGGTTGTCATATAAGTAAATCAAAAGTCATTTCAAACTACACACATTCCACAACATTCACACATTTGAATCAAACTTGTAAAACAAACTGTGCATGCTTCTATTCTACTTTTAAGCTTATTCTTCGATTCTAAGCTTATATTTGAACTCTAATGACACGGAGATGATTATATGTGTTAGGGTTGTCGTATACGTAAACCAAATGTCATTTCTAACCACACTCATTCCACATCATTCACACATTTGAATCAAACTTGTAAAACGAACTGTGCATGCTTCTATTATTTTTTTAAGCTTAATCTTTAATTCTAAGCTTATTCTTGAATTCTAATGACACGGAGACGATTATATGTGTTAGGGTTGCCATATAAGTAAACTAAATGTCATTTCTAACCACACTCATTCCACAACATTCGCACATTTGAATCAAACTTGTAAAACGAACTGTGCATGCTTCTATTCTACTTTTAAGATTATTCTTTAATTCTAAGCTTATTTTTGAATTCTAATGACACGGAGACGATTATATGTGTTAGAGTTGTCATATAAGTAAACCAAATGTCATTTCTAACCACACTCATTCCACAACATTCCCACATTTGAATCAAACTTGTAAAACGAACTGTGCATGCTTCAATTCTACTTTTAAGATTATTCTTTAATTCTAAGCTTATTTTTGAATTCTAATGACACGGAGACGATTACATGTGTTGGAGTTGTCATATAAGTAAACCAAATGTCATTTCTAACCACACTCATTCCACAACATTCACACAATTGAATCAAACTTGTAAAACGAACTGTGCATGCTTCTATTCTACCTTTAGGCATATTCTTTAATTCTAAGCTTATTCTTGAATTCTAATGACACGGAGACGATTATATGTGTTAGGGTTGTCATGTAAGTAAACAAAATGTCATTTTTAACCACACTCATTCCACAACATTCACACATTTGAATAAAACTTGTAAAATGAACTCTGCATGCTTCTATTGTTTTTTTAAGCTTAATCTTTAATTCTAAGCTTATTCTTGAATTCTAATAACACGGAGACGATTATATGTGTTAGAGTTGTCATATAAGTAAACCAAATGTCATTTCTAACCACACTCATTCCACAACATTCACACATTTGAATCAAACTTGTAAAACGAACTGTGCATGCTTCTATTCTACTTTTAAGTTATTCTTCGATTCTAAGCTTATTTTTGAATTCTAATGACACGGAGAGGATTATATGTGTTAGGCTTGTCGTATAAGTAAACCAAATGTCATTTCTAATCACACTCATTAAACAACATTCACACATTTGAATCAAACTTGTAAAACGAACTGTGCATGCTTCTATTCTACTTTAAAGCTTATTCGTTGATTCTAAGCATATTTTTCAATTCTAATGACACGGAGACGATTATATGTGTTAGGGTTGTCATATAAGTAAATCAAAAGTCATTTCAAACTACACACATTCCACAACATTCACACATTTGAATCAAACTTGTAAAACAAACTGTGCATGCTTCTATTCTACTTTTAAGCTTATTCTTCGATTCTAAGCTTATTTTTGAACTCTAATGACACGGAGATGATTATATGTGTTAGGGTTGTCGTATACGTAAACCAAATGTCATTTCTAACCACACTCATTCCACATCATTCACACATTTGAATCAAACTTGTAAAACGAACTGTGCATGCTTCTATTCTACTTTAAAGCTTATTCGTTGATTCTAAGCATATTTTTCAATTCTAGTGACACGGAGACGATTATATGTGTTAGGGTTGTCATATAAGTAAATCAAAAGTCATTTCAAACTACACACATTCCACAACATTCACACATTTGAATCAAACTTGTAAAACAAACTGTGCATGCTTCTATTCTACTTTTAAGCTTATTCTTCGATTCTAAGCTTATTTTTGAACTCTAATGACACGGAGATGATTATATGTGTTAGGGTTGTCGTATACGTAAACCAAATGTCATTTCTAACCACACTCATTCCACATCATTCACACATTTGAATCAAACTTGTAAAACGAACTGTGCATGCTTCTATTATTTTTTTAAGCTTAATCTTTAATTCTAAGCTTATTCTTGAATTCTAATGACACGGAGACAATTATATGTGTTAGGGTTGCCATATAAGTAAACTAAATGTCATTTCTAACCACACTCATTCCACAACATTCGCACATTTGAATCAAACTTGTAAAACGAACTGTGCATGCTTCTATTCTACTTTTAAGATTATTCTTTAATTCTAAGCTTATTTTTGAATTCTAATGACACGGAGACGATTATATGTGTTAGAGTTGTCATATAAGTAAACCAAATGTCATTTCTAACCACACTCATTCCACAACATTCCCACATTTGAATCAAACTTGTAAAACGAACTGTGCATGCTTCAATTCTACTTTTAAGATTATTCTTTAATTCTAAGCTTATTTTTGAATTCTAATGACACGGAGACGATTACATGTGTTGGAGTTGTCATATAAGTAAACCAAATGTCATTTCTAACCACACTCATTCCACAACATTCACACATTTGAATCAAACTTGTAAAACGAACTGTGCATGCTTCTATTCTACCTTTAGGCATATTCTTTAATTCTAAGCTTATTCTTGAATTCTAATGACACGGAGACGATTATATGTGTTAGGGTTGTCATGTAAGTAAACAAAATGTCATTTTTAACCACACTCATTCCACAACATTCACACATTTGAATAAAACTTGTAAAATGAACTCTGCATGCTTCTATTGTTTTTTTAAGCTTAATCTTTAATTCTAAGCTTATTCTTGAATTCTAATAACACGGAGACGATTATATGTGTTAGAGTTGTCATATAAGTAAACCAAATGTCATTTCTAACCACACTCATTCCACAACATTCACACATTTGAATCAAACTTGTAAAACGAACTGTGCATGCTTCTATTCTACTTTTAAGTTATTCTTCGATTCTAAGCTTATTTTTGAATTCTAATGACACGGAGAGGATTATATGTGTTAGGCTTGTCGTATAAGTAAACCAAATGTCATTTCTAATCACACTCATTAAACAACATTCACACATTTGAATCAAACTTGTAAAACGAACTGTGCATGCTTCTATTCTACTTTAAAGCTTATTCGTTGATTCTAAGCATATTTTTCAATTCTAATGACACGGAGACGATTATATGTGTTAGGGTTGTCATATAAGTAAATCAAAAGTCATTTCAAACTACACACATTCCACAACATTCACACATTTGAATCAAACTTGTAAAACAAACTGTGCATGCTTCTATTCTACTTTTAAGCTTATTCTTCGATTCTAAGCTTATTTTTGAACTCTAATGACACGGAGATGATTATATGTGTTAGGGTTGTCGTATACGTAAACCAAATGTCATTTCTAACCACACTCATTCCACATCATTCACACATTTGAATCAAACTTGTAAAACGAACTGTGCATGCTTCTATTATTTTTTTAAGCTTAATCTTTAATTCCAAGCTTATTCTTGAATTCTAATGACACGGAGACGATTATATGTGTTAGGGTTGCCATATAAGTAAACTAAATGTCATTTCTAACCACACTCATTCCACAACATTCGCACATTTGAATCAAACTTGTAAAACGAACTGTGCATGCTTCTATTCTACTTTTAAGATTATTCTTTAATTCTAAGCTTATTTTTGAATTCTAATGACACGGAGACGATTATATGTGTTAGAGTTGTCATATAAGTAAACCAAATGTCATTTCTAACCACACTCATTCCACAACATTCCCACATTTGAATCAAACTTGTAAAACGAATTGTGCATGCTTCAATTCTACTTTTAAGATTATTCTTTAATTCTAAGCTTATTTTTGAATTCTAATGACACGGAGACGATTACATGTGTTGGAGTTGTCATATAAGTAAACCAAATGTCATTTCTAACCACACTCATTCCACAACATTCACACATTTGAATCAAACTTGTAAAACGAACTGTGCATGCTTCTATTCTACTTTTAAGCATATTCTTTAATTCTAAGCTTATTCTTGAATTCTAATGACACGGAGACGATTATATGTGTTAGGGTTGTCATGTAAGTAAACAAAATGTCATTTTTACCCACACTCATTCCACAACATTCACACATTTGAATAAAACTTGTAAAATGAACTCTGCATGCTTCTATTGTTTTTTTAAGCTTAATCTTTAATTCTAAGCTTATTCTTGAATTCTAATAACACGGAGACGATTATATGTGTTAGAGTTGTCATATAAGTAAACCAAATGTCATTTCTAACCACACTCATTCCACAACATTCACACATTTGAATCAAACTTGTAAAACGAACTGTGCATGCTTCTATTCTACTTTTAAGTTATTCTTCGATTCTAAGCTTATTTTTGAATTCTAATGACACGGAGAGGATTATATGTGTTAGGCTTGTCGTATAAGTAAACCAAATGTCATTTCTAATCACACTCATTAAACAACATTCACACATTTGAATCAAACTTGTAAAACGAACTGTGCATGCTTCTATTCTACTTTAAAGCTTATTCGTTGATTCTAAGCATATTTTTCAATTCTAGTGACACGGAGACGATTATATGTGTTAGGGTTGTCATATAAGTAAATCAAAAGTCATTTCAAACTACACACATTCCACAACATTCACACATTTGAATCAAACTTGTAAAACAAACTGTGCATGCTTCTATTCTACTTTTAAGCTTATTCTTCGATTCTAAGCTTATATTTGAACTCTAATGACACGGAGATGATTATATGTGTTAGGGTTGTCGTATACGTAAACCAAATGTCATTTCTAACCACACTCATTCCACATCATTCACACATTTGAATCAAACTTGTAAAACGAACTGTGCATGCTTCTATTATTTTTTTAAGCTTAATCTTTAATTCTAAGCTTATTCTTGAATTCTAATGACACGGAGACGATTATATGTGTTAGGGTTGCCATATAAGTAAACTAAATGTCATTTCTAACCACACTCATTCCACAACATTCGCACATTTGAATCAAACTTGTAAAACGAACTGTGCATGCTTCTATTCTACTTTTAAGATTATTCTTTAATTCTAAGCTTATTTTTGAATTCTAATGACACGGAGACGATTATATGTGTTAGAGTTGTCATATAAGTAAACCAAATGTCATTTCTAACCACACTCATTCCACAACATTCCCACATTTGAATCAAACTTGTAAAACGAACTGTGCATGCTTCAATTCTACTTTTAAGATTATTCTTTAATTCTAAGCTTATTTTTGAATTCTAATGACACGGAGACGATTACATGTGTTGGAGTTGTCATATAAGTAAACCAAATGTCATTTCTAACCACACTCATTCCACAACATTCACACAATTGAATCAAACTTGTAAAACGAACTGTGCATGCTTCTATTCTACCTTTAGGCATATTCTTTAATTCTAAGCTTATTCTTGAATTCTAATGACACGGAGACGATTATATGTGTTAGGGTTGTCATGTAAGTAAACAAAATGTCATTTTTAACCACACTCATTCCACAACATTCACACATTTGAATAAAACTTGTAAAATGAACTCTGCATGCTTCTATTGTTTTTTTAAGCTTAATCTTTAATTCTAAGCTTATTCTTGAATTCTAATAACACGGAGACGATTATATGTGTTAGAGTTGTCATATAAGTAAACCAAATGTCATTTCTAACCACACTCATTCCACAACATTCACACATTTGAATCAAACTTGTAAAACGAACTGTGCATGCTTCTATTCTACTTTTAAGTTATTCTTCGATTCTAAGCTTATTTTTGAATTCTAATGACACGGAGAGGATTATATGTGTTAGGCTTGTCGTATAAGTAAACCAAATGTCATTTCTAATCACACTCATTAAACAACATTCACACATTTGAATCAAACTTGTAAAACGAACTGTGCATGCTTCTATTCTACTTTAAAGCTTATTCGTTGATTCTAAGCATATTTTTCAATTCTAATGACACGGAGACGATTATATGTGTTAGGGTTGTCATATAAGTAAATCAAAAGTCATTTCAAACTACACACATTCCACAACATTCACACATTTGAATCAAACTTGTAAAACAAACTGTGCATGCTTCTATTCTACTTTTAAGCTTATTCTTCGATTCTAAGCTTATTTTTGAACTCTAATGACACGGAGATGATTATATGTGTTAGGGTTGTCGTATACGTAAACCAAATGTCATTTCTAACCACACTCATTCCACATCATTCACACATTTGAATCAAACTTGTAAAACGAACTGTGCATGCTTCTATTCTACTTTAAAGCTTATTCGTTGATTCTAAGCATATTTTTCAATTCTAGTGACACGGAGACGATTATATGTGTTAGGGTTGTCATATAAGTAAATCAAAAGTCATTTCAAACTACACACATTCCACAACATTCACACATTTGAATCAAACTTGTAAAACAAACTGTGCATGCTTCTATTCTACTTTTAAGCTTATTCTTCGATTCTAAGCTTATTTTTGAACTCTAATGACACGGAGATGATTATATGTGTTAGGGTTGTCGTATACGTAAACCAAATGTCATTTCTAACCACACTCATTCCACATCATTCACACATTTGAATCAAACTTGTAAAACGAACTGTGCATGCTTCTATTATTTTTTTAAGCTTAATCTTTAATTCTAAGCTTATTCTTGAATTCTAATGACACGGAGACAATTATATGTGTTAGGGTTGCCATATAAGTAAACTAAATGTCATTTCTAACCACACTCATTCCACAACATTCGCACATTTGAATCAAACTTGTAAAACGAACTGTGCATGCTTCTATTCTACTTTTAAGATTATTCTTTAATTCTAAGCTTATTTTTGAATTCTAATGACACGGAGACGATTATATGTGTTAGAGTTGTCATATAAGTAAACCAAATGTCATTTCTAACCACACTCATTCCACAACATTCCCACATTTGAATCAAACTTGTAAAACGAACTGTGCATGCTTCAATTCTACTTTTAAGATTATTCTTTAATTCTAAGCTTATTTTTGAATTCTAATGACACGGAGACGATTACATGTGTTGGAGTTGTCATATAAGTAAACCAAATGTCATTTCTAACCACACTCATTCCACAACATTCACACATTTGAATCAAACTTGTAAAACGAACTGTGCATGCTTCTATTCTACCTTTAGGCATATTCTTTAATTCTAAGCTTATTCTTGAATTCTAATGACACGGAGACGATTATATGTGTTAGGGTTGTCATGTAAGTAAACAAAATGTCATTTTTAACCACACTCATTCCACAACATTCACACATTTGAATAAAACTTGTAAAATGAACTCTGCATGCTTCTATTGTTTTTTTAAGCTTAATCTTTAATTCTAAGCTTATTCTTGAATTCTAATAACACGGAGACGATTATATGTGTTAGAGTTGTCATATAAGTAAACCAAATGTCATTTCTAACCACACTCATTCCACAACATTCACACATTTGAATCAAACTTGTAAAACGAACTGTGCATGCTTCTATTCTACTTTTAAGTTATTCTTCGATTCTAAGCTTATTTTTGAATTCTAATGACACGGAGAGGATTATATGTGTTAGGCTTGTCGTATAAGTAAACCAAATGTCATTTCTAATCACACTCATTAAACAACATTCACACATTTGAATCAAACTTGTAAAACGAACTGTGCATGCTTCTATTCTACTTTAAAGCTTATTCGTTGATTCTAAGCATATTTTTCAATTCTAATGACACGGAGACGATTATATGTGTTAGGGTTGTCATATAAGTAAATCAAAAGTCATTTCAAACTACACACATTCCACAACATTCACACATTTGAATCAAACTTGTAAAACAAACTGTGCATGCTTCTATTCTACTTTTAAGCTTATTCTTCGATTCTAAGCTTATTTTTGAACTCTAATGACACGGAGATGATTATATGTGTTAGGGTTGTCGTATACGTAAACCAAATGTCATTTCTAACCACACTCATTCCACATCATTCACACATTTGAATCAAACTTGTAAAACGAACTGTGCATGCTTCTATTATTTTTTTAAGCTTAATCTTTAATTCTAAGCTTATTCTTGAATTCTAATGACACGGAGACGATTATATGTGTTAGGGTTGTCATATAAGTAAATCAAAAGTCATTTCAAACTACACACATTCCACAACATTCACACATTTGAATCAAACTTGTAAAACAAACTGTGCATGCTTCTATTCTACTTTTAAGCTTATTCTTCGATTCTAAGCTTATTTTTGAACTCTAATGACACGGAGATGATTATATGTGTTAGGGTTGTCGTATACGTAAACCAAATGTCATTTCTAACCACACTCATTCCACATCATTCACACATTTGAATCAAACTTGTAAAACGAACTGTGCATGCTTCAATTCTACTTTTAAGATTATTCTTTAATTCTAAGCTTATTTTTGAATTCTAATGACACGGAGACGATTACATGTGTTGGAGTTGTCATATAAGTAAACCAAATGTCATTTCTAACCACACTCATTCCACAACATTCACACATTTGAATCAAACTTGTAAAACGAACTGTGCATGCTTCTATTATTTTTTTAAGCTTAATCTTTAATTCTAAGCTTATTCTTGAATTCTAATGACACGGAGACGATTATATGTGTTAGGGTTGCCATATAAGTAAACTAAATGTCATTTCTAACCACACTCATTCCACAACATTCGCACATTTGAATCAAACTTGTAAAACGAACTGTGCATGCTTCTATTCTACTTTTAAGATTATTCTTTAATTCTAAGCTTATTTTTGAATTCTAATGACACGGAGACGATTATATGTGTTAGAGTTGTCATATAAGTAAACCAAATGTCATTTCTAACCACACTCATTCCACAACATTCCCACATTTGAATCAAACTTGTAAAACGAACTGTGCATGCTTCAATTCTACTTTTAAGATTATTCTTTAATTCTAAGCTTATTTTTGAATTCTAATGACACGGAGACCATTACATGTGTTGGAGTTGTCATATAAGTAAACCAAATGTCATTTCTAACCACACTCATTCCACAACATTCACACATTTGAATCAAACTTGTAAAACGAACTGTGCATGCTTCTATTCTACTTTTAAGCATATTCTTTAATTCTAAGCTTATTCTTGAATTCTAATGACACGGAGACGATTATATGTGTTAGGGTTGTCATGTAAGTAAACAAAATGTCATTTTTAACCACACTCATTCCACAACATTCACACATTTGAATAAAACTTGTAAAATAAACTCTACATGCTTCTATTGTTTTTTTAAGCTTAATCTTTAATTCTAAGCTTATTCTTGAATTCTAATAACACGGAGACGATTATATGTGTTAGAGTTCTCATATAAGTAAACCAAATGTCATTTCTAACCACACTCATTCCACAACATTCACACATTTGAATCAAATTTGTAAAACGAACTGTGCATTCTTCTATTCTACTTTTAAGTTATTCTTCGATTCTAAGCTTATTTTTGAATTCTAATGACACGGAGAGGATTATATGTGTTAGGCTTGTCTTATAAGTAAACCAAATGTCATTTCTAATCACACTCATTAAACAACATTCACACATTTGAATCAAACTTGTAAAACGAACTGTGCATGCTTCTATTCTACTTTAAAGCTTATTCGTTGATTCTAAGCATATTTTTCAATTCTAATGACACGGAGACGATTATATGTGTTAGGGTTGTCATATAAGTAAATCAAAAGTCATTTCAAACTACACACATTCCACAACATTCACACATTTGAATCAAACTTGTAAAACAAACTGTGCATGCTTCTATTCTACTTTTAAGCTTATTCTTCGATTCTAAGCTTATTTTTGAACTCTAATGACACGGAGATGATTATATGTGTTAGGGTTGTCGTATACGTAAACCAAATGTCATTTCTAACCACACTCATTCCACATCATTCACACATTTGAATCAAACTTGTAAAACGAACTGTGCATGCTTCTATTATTTTTTTAAGCTTAATCTTTAATTCTAAGCTTATTCTTGAATTCTAATGACACGGAGACGATTATATGTGTTAGGGTTGCCATATAAGTAAACTAAATGTCATTTCTAACCACACTCATTCCACAACATTCGCACATTTGAATCAAACTTGTAAAACGAACTGTGCATGCTTCTATTCTACTTTTAAGATTATTCTTTAATTCTAAGCTTATTTTTGAATTCTAATGACACGGAGACGATTATATGTGTTAGAGTTGTCATATAAGTAAACCAAATGTCATTTCTAACCACACTCATTCCACAACATTCCCACATTTGAATCAAACTTGTAAAACGAACTGTGCATGCTTCAATTCTACTTTTAAGATTATTCTTTAATTCTAAGCTTATTTTTGAATTCTAATGACACGGAGACGATTACATGTGTTGGAGTTGTCATATAAGTAAACCAAATGTCATTTCTAACCACACTCATTCCACAACATTCACACATTTGAATCAAACTTGTAAAACGAACTGTGCATGCTTCTATTATTTTTTTAAGCTTAATCTTTAATTCTAAGCTTATTCTTGAATTCTAATGACACGGAGACGATTATATGTGTTAGGGTTGCCATATAAGTAAACTAAATGTCATTTCTAACCACACTCATTCCACAACATTCGCACATTTGAATCAAACTTGTAAAACGAACTGTGCATGCTTCTATTCTACTTTTAAGATTATTCTTTAATTCTAAGCTTATTTTTGAATTCTAATGACACGGAGACGATTATATGTGTTAGAGTTGTCATATAAGTAAACCAAATGTCATTTCTAACCACACTCATTCCACAACATTCCCACATTTGAATCAAACTTGTAAAACGAACTGTGCATGCTTCAATTCTACTTTTAAGATTATTCTTTAATTCTAAGCTTATTTTTGAATTCTAATGACACGGAGACCATTACATGTGTTGGAGTTGTCATATAAGTAAACCAAATGTCATTTCTAACCATACTCATTCCACAACATTCACACATTTGAATCAAACTTGTAAAACGAACTGTGCATGCTTCTATTCTACTTTTAAGCATATTCTTTAATTCTAAGCTTATTCTTGAATTCTAATGACACGGAGACGATTATATGTGTTAGGGTTGTCATGTAAGTAAACAAAATGTCATTTTTAACCACACTCATTCCACAACATTCACACATTTGAATAAAACTTGTAAAATAAACTCTGCATGCTTCTATTGTTTTTTTAAGCTTAATCTTTAATTCTAAGCTTATTCTTGAATTCTAATAACACGGAGACGATTATATGTGTTAGAGTTGTCATATAAGTAAACCAAATGTCATTTCTAACCACACTCATTCCACAACATTCACACATTTGAATCAAACTTGTAAAACGAACTGTGCATTCTTCTATTCTACTTTTAAGTTATTCTTCGATTCTAAGCTTATTTTTGAATTCTAATGACACGGAGAGGATTATATGTGTTAGGCTTGTCTTATAAGTAAACCAAATGTCATTTCTAATCACACTCATTAAACAATATTCACACATTTGAATCAAACTTGTAAAACGAACTGTGCATGCTTCTATTCTACTTTAAAGCTTATTCGTTGATTCTAAGCATATTTTTCAATTCTAATGACACGGAGACGATTATATGTATTAGGGTTGTCATGTAAGTAAACAAAATGTCATTTTTAACCACACTCATTCCACAACATTCACACATTTGAATAAAACTTGTAAAATGAACTCTGCATGCTTCTATTGTTTTTTTAAGCTTAATCTTTAATTCTAAGCTTATTCTTGAATTCTAATAACACGGAGACGATTATATGTGTTAGAGTTGTCATATAAGTAAACCAAATGTCATTTCTAACCACACTCATTCCACAACATTCACACATTTGAATCAAACTTGTAAAACGAACTGTGCATGCTTCTATTATACTTTTAAGTTATTCTTCGATTCTAAGCTTATTTTTGAATTCTAATGACACGGAGGGGATTATATGTGTTAGGCTTGTCGTATAAGTAAACCAAATGTCATTTCTAATCACACTCATTAAACAACATTCACACATTTGAATCAAACTTGTAAAACGAACTGTGCATGCTTCTATTCTACTTTTAAGCATATTCTTTAATTCTAAGCTTATTCTTGAATTCTAATGACACGGAGACGATTATATGTGTTAGGGTTGTCATGTAAGTAAACAAAATGTCATTTTTAACCACACTCATTCCACAACATTCACACATTTGAATAAAACTTGTAAAATGAACTCTGCATGCTTCTATTGTTTTTTTAAGCTTAATCTTTAATTCTAAGCTTATTCTTGAATTCTAATAACACGGAGACGATTATATGTGTTAGAGTTGTCATATAAGTAAACCAAATGTCATTTCTAACCACACTCATTCCACAACATTCACACATTTGAATCAAACTTGTAAAACGAACTGTGCATGCTTCTATTCTACTTTTAAGTTATTCTTCGATTCTAAGCTTATTTTTGAATTCTAATGACACGGAGACGATTATATGTGTTAGGCTTGTCGTATAAGTAAACCAAATGTCATTTCTAATCACACTCATTAAACAACATTCACACATTTGAATCAAACTTGTAAAACGAACTGTGCATGCTTCTATTCTACTTTAAAGCTTATTCGTTGATTCTAAGCATATTTTTCAATTCTAATGACACGGAGACGATTATATGTGTTAGGGTTGTCATATAAGTAAATCAAAAGTCATTTCAAACTACACACATTCCACAACATTCACACATTTGAATCAAACTTGTAAAACAAACTGTGCATGCTTCTATTCTACTTTTAAGCTTATTCTTCGATTCTAAGCTTATTTTTGAACTCTAATGACACGGAGATGATTATATGTGTTAGGGTTGTCGTATACGTAAACCAAATGTCATTTCTAACCACACTCATTCCACATCATTCACACATTTGAATCAAACTTGTAAAACGAACTGTGCATGCTTCTATTATTTTTTTAAGCTTAATCTTTAATTCTAAGCTTATTCTTGAATTCTAATGACACGGAGACGATTATATGTGTTAGGGTTGCCATATAAGTAAACTAAATGTCATTTCTAACCACACTCATTCCACAACATTCGCACATTTGAATCAAACTTGTAAAACGAACTGTGCATGCTTCTATTCTACTTTTAAGATTATACTTTAATTCTAAGCTTATTTTTGAATTCTAATGACACGGAGACGATTATATGTGTTAGAGTTGTCATATAAGTAAACCAAATGTCATTTCTAACCACACTCATTCCACAACATTCACACATTTGAATCAAACTTGTAAAACGAACTGTGCATGCTTCTATTATACTTTTAAGTTATTCTTCGATTCTAAACTTATTTTTGAATTCTAATGACACGGAGGGGATTATATGTGTTAGGCTTGTCGTATAAGTAAACCAAATGTCATTTCTAATCACACTCATTAAACAACATTCACACATTTGAATCAAACTTGTAAAACGAACTGTGCATGCTTCTATTCTACTTTTAAGCATATTCTTTAATTCTAAGCTTATTCTTGAATTCTAATGACACGGAGACGATTATATGTGTTAGGGTTGTCATGTAAGTAAACAAAATGTCATTTTTAACCACACTCATTCCACAACATTCACACATTTGAATAAAACTTGTAAAATGAACTCTGCATGCTTCTATTGTTTTTTTAAGCTTCATCTTTAATTCTAAGCTTATTCTTGAATTCTAATAACACGGAGACGATTATATGTGTTAGAGTTGTCATATAAGTAAACCAAATGTCATTTCTAACCACACTCATTCCACAACATTCACACATTTGAATCAAACTTGTAAAACGAACTGTGCATGCTTCTATTCTACTTTTAAGTTATTCTTCGATTCTAAGCTTATTTTTGAATTCTAATGACACGGAGACGATTATATGTGTTAGGCTTGTCGTATAAGTAAACCAAATGTCATTTCTAATCACACTCATTAAACAACATTCACACATTTGAATCAAACTTGTAAAACGAACTATGCATGCTTCTATTCTACTTTAAAGCTTATTCGTTGATTCTAAGCATATTTTTCAATTCTAATGACACGGAGACGATTATATGTGTTAGGGTTGTCATATAAGTAAATCAAAAGTCATTTCAAACTACACACATTCCACAACATTCACACATTTGAATCAAACTTGTAAAACAAACTGTGCATGCTTCTATTCTACTTTTAAGCTTATTCTTCGATTCTAAGCTTATTTTTGAACTCTAATGACACGGAGATGATTATCTGTGTTAGGGTTGTCGTATACGTAAACCAAATGTCATTTCTAACCACACTCATTCCACATCATTCACACATTTGAATCAAACTTGTAAAACGAACTGTGCATGCTTCTATTATTTTTTTAAGCTTAATCTTTAATTCTAAACTTATTCTTGAATTCTAATGACACGGAGACGATTATATGTGTTAGGGTTGCCATATAAGTAAACTAAATGTCATTTCTAACCACACTCATTCCACAACATTCGCACATTTGAATCAAACTTGTAAAACGAACTGTGCATGCTTCTATTCTACTTTTAAGATTATACTTTAATTCTAAGCTTATTTTTGAATTCTAATGACACGGAGACGATTATATGTGTTAGAGTTGTCATATAAGTAAACCAAATGTCATTTCTAACCACACTCATTCCACAACATTCACACATTTGAATCAAACTTGTAAAACGAACTGTGCATGCTTCTATTCTACTTTTAAGCATATTCTTTAATTCTAAGCTTATTCTTGAATTCTAATGACACGGAGACGATTATATGTGTTAGGGTTGTCATGTAAGTAAACAAAATGTCATTTTTAACCACACTCATTCCACAACATTCACACATTTGAATAAAACTTGTAAAATAAACTCTACATGCTTCTATTGTTTTTTTAAGCTTAATCTTTAATTCTAAGCTTATTCTTGAATTCTAATAACACGGAGACGATTATATGTGTTAGAGTTCTCATATAAGTAAACCAAATGTCATTTCTAACCACACTCATTCCACAACATTCACACATTTGAATCAAATTTGTAAAACGAACTGTGCATTCTTCTATTCTACTTTTAAGTTATTCTTCGATTCTAAGCTTATTTTTGAATTCTAATGACACGGAGAGGATTATATGTGTTAGGCTTGTCTTATAAGTAAACCAAATGTCATTTCTAATCACACTCATTAAACAACATTCACACATTTGAATCAAACTTGTAAAACGAACTGTGCATGCTTCTATTCTACTTTAAAGCTTATTCGTTGATTCTAAGCATATTTTTCAATTCTAATGACACGGAGACGATTATATGTGTTAGGGTTGTCATATAAGTAAATCAAAAGTCATTTCAAACTACACACATTCCACAACATTCACACATTTGAATCAAACTTGTAAAACAAACTGTGCATGCTTCTATTCTACTTTTAAGCTTATTCTTCGATTCTAAGCTTATTTTTGAACTCTAATGACACGGAGATGATTATATGTGTTAGGGTTGTCGTATACGTAAACCAAATGTCATTTCTAACCACACTCATTCCACATCATTCACACATTTGAATCAAACTTGTAAAACGAACTGTGCATGCTTCTATTATTTTTTTAAGCTTAATCTTTAATTCTAAGCTTATTCTTGAATTCTAATGACACGGAGACGATTATATGTGTTAGGGTTGCCATATAAGTAAACTAAATGTCATTTCTAACCACACTCATTCCACAACATTCGCACATTTGAATCAAACTTGTAAAACGAACTGTGCATGCTTCTATTCTACTTTTAAGATTATTCTTTAATTCTAAGCTTATTTTTGAATTCTAATGACACGGAGACGATTATATGTGTTAGAGTTGTCATATAAGTAAACCAAATGTCATTTCTAACCACACTCATTCCACAACATTCCCACATTTGAATCAAACTTGTAAAACGAACTGTGCATGCTTCAATTCTACTTTTAAGATTATTCTTTAATTCTAAGCTTATTTTTGAATTCTAATGACACGGAGACGATTACATGTGTTGGAGTTGTCATATAAGTAAACCAAATGTCATTTCTAACCACACTCATTCCACAACATTCACACATTTGAATCAAACTTGTAAAACGAACTGTGCATGCTTCTATTATTTTTTTAAGCTTAATCTTTAATTCTAAGCTTATTCTTGAATTCTAATGACACGGAGACGATTATATGTGTTAGGGTTGCCATATAAGTAAACTAAATGTCATTTCTAACCACACTCATTCCACAACATTCGCACATTTGAATCAAACTTGTAAAACGAACTGTGCATGCTTCTATTCTACTTTTAAGATTATTCTTTAATTCTAAGCTTATTTTTGAATTCTAATGACACGGAGACGATTATATGTGTTAGAGTTGTCATATAAGTAAACCAAATGTCATTTCTAACCACACTCATTCCACAACATTCCCACATTTGAATCAAACTTGTAAAACGAACTGTGCATGCTTCAATTCTACTTTTAAGATTATTCTTTAATTCTAAGCTTATTTTTGAATTCTAATGACACGGAGACCATTACATGTGTTGGAGTTGTCATATAAGTAAACCAAATGTCATTTCTAACCATACTCATTCCACAACATTCACACATTTGAATCAAACTTGTAAAACGAACTGTGCATGCTTCTATTCTACTTTTAAGCATATTCTTTAATTCTAAGCTTATTCTTTAATTCTAATGACACGGAGACGATTATATGTGTTAGGGTTGTCATGTAAGTAAACAAAATGTCATTTTTAACCACACTCATTCCACAACATTCACACATTTGAATAAAACTTGTAAAATAAACTCTGCATGCTTCTATTGTTTTTTTAAGCTTAATCTTTAATTCTAAGCTTATTCTTGAATTCTAATAACACGGAGACGATTATATGTGTTAGAGTTGTCATATAAGTAAACCAAATGTCATTTCTAACCACACTCATTCCACAACATTCACACATTTGAATCAAACTTGTAAAACGAACTGTGCATGCTTCTATTATACTTTTAAGTTATTCTTCGATTCTAAGCTTATTTTTGAATTCTAATGACACGGAGGGGATTATATGTGTTAGGCTTGTCGTATAAGTAAACCAAATGTCATTTCTAATCACACTCATTAAACAACATTCACACATTTGAATCAAACTTGTAAAACGAACTGTGCATGCTTCTATTCTACTTTTAAGCATATTCTTTAATTCTAAGCTTATTCTTGAATTCTAATGACACGGAGACGATTATATGTGTTAGGGTTGTCATGTAAGTAAACAAAATGTCATTTTTAACCACACTCATTCCACAACATTCACACATTTGAATAAAACTTGTAAAATGAACTCTGCATGCTTCTATTGTTTTTTTAAGCTTAATCTTTAATTCTAAGCTTATTCTTGAATTCTAATAACACGGAGACGATTATATGTGTTAGAGTTGTCATATAAGTAAACCAAATGTCATTTCTAACCACACTCATTCCACAACATTCACACATTTGAATCAAACTTGTAAAACGAACTGTGCATGCTTCTATTCTACTTTTAAGTTATTCTTCGATTCTAAGCTTATTTTTGAATTCTAATGACACGGAGACGATTATATGTGTTAGGCTTGTCGTATAAGTAAACCAAATGTCATTTCTAATCACACTCATTAAACAACATTCACACATTTGAATCAAACTTGTAAAACGAACTGTGCATGCTTCTATTCTACTTTAAAGCTTATTCGTTGATTCTAAGCATATTTTTCAATTCTAATGACACGGAGACGATTATATGTGTTAGGGTTGTCATATAAGTAAATCAAAAGTCATTTCAAACTACACACATTCCACAACATTCACACATTTGAATCAAACTTGTAAAACAAACTGTGCATGCTTCTATTCTACTTTTAAGCTTATTCTTCGATTCTAAGCTTATTTTTGAACTCTAATGACACGGAGATGATTATATGTGTTAGGGTTGTCGTATACGTAAACCAAATGTCATTTCTAACCACACTCATTCCACATCATTCACACATTTGAATCAAACTTGTAAAACGAACTGTGCATGCTTCTATTATTTTTTTAAGCTTAATCTTTAATTCTAAGCTTATTCTTGAATTCTAATGACACGGAGACGATTATATGTGTTAGGGTTGCCATATAAGTAAACTAAATGTCATTTCTAACCACACTCATTCCACAACATTCGCACATTTGAATCAAACTTGTAAAACGAACTGTGCATGCTTCTATTCTACTTTTAAGATTATACTTTAATTCTAAGCTTATTTTTGAATTCTAATGACACGGAGACGATTATATGTGTTAGAGTTGTCATATAAGTAAACCAAATGTCATTTCTAACCACACTCATTCCACAACATTCACACATTTGAATCAAACTTGTAAAACGAACTGTGCATGCTTCTATTATACTTTTAAGTTATTCTTTAATTCTAAGCTTATTCTTGAATTCTAATGACACGGAGACGATTATATGTGTTAGGGTTGTCATGTAAGTAAACAAAATGTCATTTTTAACCACACTCATTCCACAACATTCACACATTTGAATAAAACTTGTAAAATGAACTCTGCATGCTTCTATTGTTTTTTTAAGCTTAATCTTTAATTCTAAGCTTATTCTTGAATTCTAATAACACGGAGACGATTATATGTGTTAGAGTTGTCATATAAGTAAACCAAATGTCATTTCTAACCACACTCATTCCACAACATTCACACATTTGAATCAAACTTGTAAAACGAACTGTGCATGCTTCTATTCTACTTTTAAGTTATTCTTCGATTCTAAGCTTATTTTTGAATTCTAATGACACGGAGACGATTATATGTGTTAGGCTTGTCGTATAAGTAAACCAAATGTCATTTCTAATCACACTCATTAAACAATATTCACACATTTGAATCAAACTTGTAAAACGAACTGTGCATGCTTCTATTCTACTTTAAAGCTTATTCGTTGATTCTAAGCATATTTTTCAATTCTAATGACACGGAGACGATTATATGTATTAGGGTTGTCATGTAAGTAAACAAAATGTCATTTTTAACCACACTCATTCCACAACATTCACACATTTGAATAAAACTTGTAAAATGAACTCTGCATGCTTCTATTGTTTTTTTAAGCTTAATCTTTAATTCTAAGCTTATTCTTGAATTCTAATAACACGGAGACGATTATATGTGTTAGAGTTGTCATATAAGTAAACCAAATGTCATTTCTAACCACACTCATTCCACAACATTCACACATTTGAATCAAACTTGTAAAACGAACTGTGCATGCTTCTATTATACTTTTAAGTTATTCTTCGATTCTAAGCTTATTTTTGAATTCTAATGACACGGAGGGGATTATATGTGTTAGGCTTGTCGTATAAGTAAACCAAATGTCATTTCTAATCACACTCATTAAACAACATTCACACATTTGAATCAAACTTGTAAAACGAACTGTGCATGCTTCTATTCTACTTTTAAGCATATTCTTTAATTCTAAGCTTATTCTTGAATTCTAATGACACGGAGACGATTATATGTGTTAGGGTTGTCATGTAAGTAAACAAAATGTCATTTTTAACCACACTCATTCCACAACATTCACACATTTGAATAAAACTTGTAAAATGAACTCTGCATGCTTCTATTGTTTTTTTAAGCTTAATCTTTAATTCTAAGCTTATTCTTGAATTCTAATAACACGGAGACGATTATATGTGTTAGAGGTTTCATATAAGTAAACCAAATGTCATTTCTAACCACACTCATTCCACAACATTCACACATTTGAATCAAACTTGTAAAACGAACTGTGCATGCTTCTATTCTACTTTTAAGTTATTCTTCGATTCTAAGCTTATTTTTGAATTCTAATGACACGGAGACGATTATATGTGTTAGGCTTGTCGTATAAGTAAACCAAATGTCATTTCTAATCACACTCATTAAACAACATTCACACATTTGAATCAAACTTGTAAAACGAACTGTGCATGCTTCTATTCTACTTTAAAGCTTATTCGTTGATTCTAAGCATATTTTTCAATTCTAATGACACGGAGACGATTATATGTGTTAGGGTTGTCATATAAGTAAATCAAAAGTCATTTCAAACTACACACATTCCACAACATTCACACATTTGAATCAAACTTGTAAAACAAACTGTGCATGCTTCTATTCTACTTTTAAGCTTATTCTTCGATTCTAAGCTTATTTTTGAACTCTAATGACACGGAGATGATTATATGTGTTAGGGTTGTCGTATACGTAAACCAAATGTCATTTCTAACCACACTCATTCCACATCATTCACACATTTGAATCAAACTTGTAAAACGAACTGTGCATGCTTCTATTATTTTTTTAAGCTTAATCTTTAATTCTAAGCTTATTCTTGAATTCTAATGACACGGAGACGATTATATGTGTTAGGGTTGCCATATAAGTAAACTAAATGTCATTTCTAACCACACTCATTCCACAACATTCGCACATTTGAATCAAACTTGTAAAACGAACTGTGCATGCTTCTATTCTACTTTTAAGATTATACTTTAATTCTAAGCTTATTTTTGAATTCTAATGACACGGAGACGATTATATGTGTTAGAGTTGTCATATAAGTAAACCAAATGTCATTTCTAACCACACTCATTCCACAACATTCACACATTTGAATCAAACTTGTAAAACGAACTGTGCATGCTTCTATTATACTTTTAAGTTATTCTTCGATTCTAAACTTATTTTTGAATTCTAATGACACGGAGGGGATTATATGTGTTAGGCTTGTCGTATAAGTAAACCAAATGTCATTTCTAATCACACTCATTAAACAACATTCACACATTTGAATCAAACTTGTAAAACGAACTGTGCATGCTTCTATTCTACTTTTAAGCATATTCTTTAATTCTAAGCTTATTCTTGAATTCTAATGACACGGAGACGATTATATGTGTTAGGGTTGTCATGTAAGTAAACAAAATGTCATTTTTAACCACACTCATTCCACAACATTCACACATTTGAATAAAACTTGTAAAATGAACTCTGCATGCTTCTATTGTTTTTTTAAGCTTAATCTTTAATTCTAAGCTTATTCTTGAATTCTAATAACACGGAGACGATTATATGTGTTAGAGTTGTCATATAAGTAAACCAAATGTCATTTCTAACCACACTCATTCCACAACATTCACACATTTGAATCAAACTTGTAAAACGAACTGTGCATGCTTCTATTCTACTTTTAAGTTATTCTTCGATTCTAAGCTTATTTTTGAATTCTAATGACACGGAGACGATTATATGTGTTAGGCTTGTCGTATAAGTAAACCAAATGTCATTTCTAATCACACTCATTAAACAACATTCACACATTTGAATCAAACTTGTAAAACGAACTGTGCATGCTTCTATTCTACTTTAAAGCTTATTCGTTGATTCTAAGCATATTTTTCAATTCTAATGACACGGAGACGATTATATGTGTTAGGGTTGTCATATAAGTAAATCAAAAGTCATTTCAAACTACACACATTCCACAACATTCACACATTTGAATCAAACTTGTAAAACAAACTGTGCATGCTTCTATTCTACTTTTAAGCTTATTCTTCGATTCTAAGCTTATTTTTGAACTCTAATGACACGGAGATGATTATCTGTGTTAGGGTTGTCGTATACGTAAACCAAATGTCATTTCTAACCACACTCATTCCACATCATTCACACATTTGAATCAAACTTGTAAAACGAACTGTGCATGCTTCTATTATTTTTTTAAGCTTAATCTTTAATTCTAAGCTTATTCTTGAATTCTAATGACACGGAGACGATTATATGTGTTAGGGTTGCCATATAAGTAAACTAAATGTCATTTCTAACCACACTCATTCCACAACATTCGCACATTTGAATCAAACTTGTAAAACGAACTGTGCATGCTTCTATTCTACTTTTAAGATTATTCTTTAATTCTAAGCTTATTTTTGAATTCTAATGACACGGAGACGATTATATGTGTTAGAGTTGTCATATAAGTAAACCAAATGTCATTTCTAACCACACTCATTCCACAACATTCCCACATTTGAATCAAACTTGTAAAACGAACTGTGCATGCTTCAATTCTACTTTTAAGATTATTCTTTAATTCTAAGCTTATTTTTGAATTCTAATGACACGGAGACCATTACATGTGTTGGAGTTGTCATATAAGTAAACCAAATGTCATTTCTAACCATACTCATTCCACAACATTCACACATTTGAATCAAACTTGTAAAACGAACTGTGCATGCTTCTATTCTACTTTTAAGCATATTCTTTAATTCTAAGCTTATTCTTGAATTCTAATGACACGGAGACGATTATATGTGTTAGGGTTGTCATGTAAGTAAACAAAATGTCATTTTTAACCACACTCATTCCACAACATTCACACATTTGAATAAAACTTGTAAAATAAACTCTGCATGCTTCTATTGTTTTTTTAAGCTTAATCTTTAATTCTAAGCTTATTCTTGAATTCTAATAACACGGAGACGATTATATGTGTTAGAGTTGTCATATAAGTAAACCAAATGTCATTTCTAACCACACTCATTCCACAACATTCACACATTTGAATCAAACTTGTAAAACGAACTGTGCATTCTTCTATTCTACTTTTAAGTTATTCTTCGATTCTAAGCTTATTTTTGAATTCTAATGACACGGAGAGGATTATATGTGTTAGGCTTGTCTTATAAGTAAACCAAATGTCATTTCTAATCACACTCATTAAACAATATTCACACATTTGAATCAAACTTGTAAAACGAACTGTGCATGCTTCTATTCTACTTTAAAGCTTATTCGTTGATTCTAAGCATATTTTTCAATTCTAATGACACGGAGACGATTATATGTATTAGGGTTGTCATGTAAGTAAACAAAATGTCATTTTTAACCACACTCATTCCACAACATTCACACATTTGAATAAAACTTGTAAAATGAACTCTGCATGCTTCTATTGTTTTTTTAAGCTTAATCTTTAATTCTAAGCTTATTCTTGAATTCTAATAACACGGAGACGATTATATGTGTTAGAGTTGTCATATAAGTAAACCAAATGTCATTTCTAACCACACTCATTCCACAACATTCACACATTTGAATCAAACTTGTAAAACGAACTGTGCATGCTTCTATTATACTTTTAAGTTATTCTTCGATTCTAAGCTTATTTTTGAATTCTAATGACACGGAGGGGATTATATGTGTTAGGCTTGTCGTATAAGTAAACCAAATGTCATTTCTAATCACACTCATTAAACAACATTCACACATTTGAATCAAACTTGTAAAACGAACTGTGCATGCTTCTATTCTACTTTTAAGCATATTCTTTAATTCTAAGCTTATTCTTGAATTCTAATGACACGGAGACGATTATATGTGTTAGGGTTGTCATGTAAGTAAACAAAATGTCATTTTTAACCACACTCATTCCACAACATTCACACATTTGAATAAAACTTGTAAAATGAACTCTGCATGCTTCTATTGTTTTTTTAAGCTTAATCTTTAATTCTAAGCTTATTCTTGAATTCTAATAACACGGAGACGATTATATGTGTTAGAGTTGTCATATGAGTAAACCAAATGTCATTTCTAACCACACTCATTCCACAACATTCACACATTTGAATCAAACTTGTAAAACGAACTGTGCATGCTTCTATTCTACTTTTAAGTTATTCTTCGATTCTAAGCTTATTTTTGAATTCTAATGACACGGAGACGATTATATGTGTTAGGCTTGTCGTATAAGTAAACCAAATGTCATTTCTAATCACACTCATTAAACAACATTCACACATTTGAATCAAACTTGTAAAACGAACTGTGCATGCTTCTATTCTACTTTAAAGCTTATTCGTTGATTCTAAGCATATTTTTCAATTCTAATGACACGGAGACGATTATATGTGTTAGGGTTGTCATATAAGTAAATCAAAAGTCATTTCAAACTACACACATTCCACAACATTCACACATTTGAATCAAACTTGTAAAACAAACTGTGCATGCTTCTATTCTACTTTTAAGCTTATTCTTCGATTCTAAGCTTATTTTTGAACTCTAATGACACGGAGATGATTATATGTGTTAGGGTTGTCGTATACGTAAACCAAATGTCATTTCTAACCACACTCATTCCACATCATTCACACATTTGAATCAAACTTGTAAAACGAACTGTGCATGCTTCTATTATTTTTTTAAGCTTAATCTTTAATTCTAAGCTTATTCTTGAATTCTAATGACACGGAGACGATTATATGTGTTAGGGTTGCCATATAAGTAAACTAAATGTCATTTCTAACCACACTCATTCCACAACATTCGCACATTTGAATCAAACTTGTAAAACGAACTGTGCATGCTTCTATTCTACTTTTAAGATTATTCTTTAATTCTAAGCTTATTTTTGAATTCTAATGACACGGAGACGATTATATGTGTTAGAGTTGTCATATAAGTAAACCAAATGTCATTTCTAACCACACTCATTCCACAACATTCACACATTTGAATCAAACTTGTAAAACGAACTGTGCATGCTTCAATTCTACTTTTAAGATTATTCTTTAATTCTAAGCTTATTTTTGAATTCTAATGACACGGAGGGGATTATATGTGTTAGGCTTGTCGTATAAGTAAACCAAATGTCATTTCTAACCACACTCTTTCCACAACATTCACACATTTGAATCAAACTTGTAAAACGAACTGTGCATGCTTCTATTCTACTTTTAAGCATATTCTTTAATTCTAAGCTTATTCTTGAATTCTAATGACACGGAGACGATTATATGTGTTAGGGTTGTCATGTAAGTAAACAAAATGTCATTTTTAACCACACTCATTCCACAACATTCACACATTTGAATAAAACTTGTAAAATGAACTCTGCATGCTTCTATTGTTTTTTTAAGCTTAATCTTTAATTCTAAGCTTATTCTTGAATTCTAATAACACGGAGACGATTATATGTGTTAGAGTTGTCATATAAGTAAACCAAATGTCATTTCTAACCACACTCATTCCACAACATTCACACATTTGAATCAAACTTGTAAAACGAACTGTGCATGCTTCTATTCTACTTTTAAGTTATTCTTCGATTCTAAGCTTATTTTTGAATTCTAATGACACGGAGAGGATTATATGTGTTAGGCTTGTCGTATAAGTAAACCAAATGTCATTTCTAATCACACTCATTAAACAACATTCACACATTTGAATCAAACTTGTAAAACGAACTGTGCATGCTTCTATTCTACTTTAAAGCTTATTCGTTGATTCTAAGCATATTTTTCAATTCTAATGACACGGAGACGATTATATGTGTTAGGGTTGTCATATAAGTAAATCAAAAGTCATTTCAAACTACACACATTCCACAACATTCACACATTTGAATCAAACTTGTAAAACAAACTGTGCATGCTTCTATTCTACTTTTAAGCTTATTCTTCGATTCTAAGCTTATTTTTGAACTCTAATGACACGGAGATGATTATATGTGTTAGGGTTGTCGTATACGTAAACCAAATGTCATTTCTAACCACACTCATTCCACATCATTCACACATTTGAATCAAACTTGTAAAACGAACTGTGCATGCTTCTATTATTTTTTTAAGCTTAATCTTTAATTCTAAGCTTATTCTTGAATTCTAATGACACGGAGACGATTATATGTGTTAGGGTTGCCATATAAGTAAACTAAATGTCATTTCTAACCACACTCATTCCACAACATTCGCACATTTGAATCAAACTTGTAAAACGAACTGTGCATGCTTCTATTCTACTTTTAAGATTATTCTTTAATTCTAAGCTTATTTTTGAATTCTAATGACACGGAGACGATTATATGTGTTAGAGTTGTCATATAAGTAAACCAAATGTCATTTCTAACCACACTCATTCCACAACATTCCCACATTTGAATCAAACTTGTAAAACGAACTGTGCATGCTTCAATTCTACTTTTAAGATTATTCTTTAATTCTAAGCTTATTTTTGAATTCTAATGACACGGAGACGATTACATGTGTTGGAGTTGTCATATAAGTAAACCAAATGTCGTTTCTAACCACACTCTTTCCACAACATTCACACATTTGAATCAAACTTGTAAAACGAACTGTGCATGCTTCTATTCTACTTTTAAGCATATTCTTTAATTCTAAGCTTATTCTTGAATTCTAATGACACGGAGACGATTATATGTGTTAGGGTTGTCATGTAAGTAAACAAAATGTCATTTTTAACCACACTCATTCCACAACATTCACACATTTGAATAAAACTTGTAAAATGAACTCTGCATGCTTCTATTGTTTTTTTAAGCTTAATCTTTAATTCTAAGCTTATTCTTGAATTCTAATAACACGGAGACGATTATATGTGTTAGAGTTGTCATATAAGTAAACCAAATGTCATTTCTAACCACACTCATTCCACAACATTCACACATTTGAATCAAACTTGTAAAACGAACTGTGCATGCTTCTATTCTACTTTTAAGTTATTCTTCGATTCTAAGCTTATTTTTGAATTCTAATGACACGGAGAGGATTATATGTGTTAGGCTTGTCGTATAAGTAAACCAAATGTCATTTCTAATCACACTCATTAAACAACATTCACACATTTGAATCAAACTTGTAAAACGAACTGTGCATGCTTCTATTCTACTTTAAAGCTTATTCGTTGATTCTAAGCATATTTTTCAATTCTAATGACACGGAGACGATTATATGTGTTAGGGTTGTCATATAAGTAAATCAAAAGTCATTTCAAACTACACACATTCCACAACATTCACACATTTGAATCAAACTTGTAAAACAAACTGTGCATGCTTCTATTCTACTTTTAACCTTATTCTTCGATTCTAAGCTTATTTTTGAACTCTAATGACACGGAGATGATTATACGTGTTAGGGTTGTCGTATACGTAAACCAAATGTCATTTCTAACCACACTCATTCCACATCATTCACACATTTGAATCAAACTTGTAAAACGAACTGTGCATGCTTCTATTATTTTTTTAAGCTTAATCTTTAATTCTAAGCTTATTCTTGAATTCTAATGACACGGAGACGATTATATGTGTTAGGGTTGCCATATAAGTAAAATAAATGTCATTTCTAACCACACTCATTCCACAACATTCGCACATTTGAATCAAACTTGTAAAACGAACTGTGCATGCTTCTATTCTACTTTTAAGATTATTCTTTAATTCTAAGCTTATTTTTGAATTCTAATCACACGGAGACGATTATATGTGTTAGAGTTGTCATATAAGTAAACCAAATGTCATTTCTAACCACACTCATTCCACAACATTCCCACATTTGAATCAAACTTGTAAAACGAACTGTGCATGCTTCAATTCTACTTTTAAGATTATTCTTTAATTCTAAGCTTATTTTTGAATTCTAATGACACGGAGACGATTACATGTGTTGGAGTTGTCATATAAGTAAACCAAATGTCGTTTCTAACCACACTCTTTCCACAACATTCACACATTTGAATCAAACTTGTAAAACGAACTGTGCATGCTTCTATTCTACTTTTAAGCATATTCTTTAATTCTAAGCTTATTCTTGAATTCTAATGACACGGAGACGATTATATGTGTTAGGGTTGTCATGTAAGTAAACAAAATGTCATTTTTAACCACACTCATTCCACAACATTCACACATTTGAATAAAACTTGTAAAATGAACTCTGCATGCTTCTATTGTTTTTTTAAGCTTAATCTTTAATTCTAAGCTTATTCTTGAATTCTAATAACACGGAGACGATTATATGTGTTAGAGTTGTCATATAAGTAAACCAAATGTCATTTCTAACCACACTCATTCCACAACATTCACACATTTGAATCAAACTTGTAAAACGAACTGTGCATGCTTCTATTCTACTTTTAAGTTATTCTTCGATTCTAAGCTTATTTTTGAATTCTAATGACACGGAGAGGATTATATGTGTTAGGCTTGTCGTATAAGTAAACCAAATGTCATTTCTAATCACACTCATTAAACAACATTCACACATTTGAATCAAACTTGTAAAACGAACTGTGCATGCTTCTATTCTACTTTTAAGATTATTCTTTAATTCTAAGCTTATTTTTGAATTCTAATCACACGGAGACGATTATATGTGTTAGAGTTGTCATATAAGTAAACCAAATGTCATTTCTAACCACACTCATTCCACAACATTCCCACATTTGAATCAAACTTGTAAAACGAACTGTGCATGCTTCAATTCTACTTTTAAGATTATTCTTTAATTCTAAGCTTATTTTTGAATTCTAATGACACGGAGACGATTATATGTGTTGGAGTTGTCATATAAGTAAACCAAATGTCATTTCTAACCACACTCATTCCACAACATTCACACATTTGAATCAAACTTCTAAAACGAACTGTGCATGCTTCTATTCTGCTTTTAAGCATATTCTTTAATTCTAAGCTTATTCTTGAATTCTAATAACACGGAGACGATTATATGTATTAGGGTTGTCATGTAATTAAACAAAATGTCATTTCTAACCACACTCATTCCACATCATTCACACATTTGAATCAAACTTGTAAAACGAACTGTGCATGCTTCTATTATTTTTTTAAGCTTAATCTTTAATTCTAAGCTTATTCTTGAATTCTAATGACACGGAGACGATTATATGTGTTAGGGTTGCCATATAAGTAAACTAAATGTCATTTCTAACCACACTCATTCCACAACATTCGCACATTTGAATCAAACTTGTAAAACGAACTGTGCATGCTTCTATTCTACTTTTAAGATTATTCTTTAATTCTAAGCTTATTTTTGAATTCTAATGACAAGGAGATGATTATATGTGTTAGAGTTGTCATATAAGTAAACCAAATGTCATTTATAACCACACTCATTCCACAACATTCCCACATTTGAATCAAACTTGTAAAACGAACTGTGCATGCTTCAATTCTACTTTTAAGATTATTCTTTAATTCTAAGCTTATTTTTGAATTCTAATGACACGGAGACAATTACATGTGTTGGAGTTGTCATATAAGTAAACCAAATGTCGTTTCTAACCACACTCTTTCCACAACATTCACACATTTGAATCAAACTTGTAAAACGAACTGTGCATGCTTCTATTCTACTTTTAAGCATATTCTTTAATTCTAAGCTTATTCTTGAATTCTAATGACACGGAGACGATTATATGTGTTAGGGTTGTCATGTAAGTAAACAAAATGTCATTTTTAACCACACTCATTCCACAACATTCACACATTTGAATAAAACTTGTAAAATGAACTCTGCATGCTTCTATTGTTTTTTTAAGCTTAATCTTTAATTCTAAGATTATTCTTGAATTCTAATAACACGGAGACGATTATATGTGTTAGAGTTGTCATATAAGTAAACCAAATGTCATTTCTAACCACACTCATTCCACAACATTCACACATTTGAATCAAACTTGTAAAACGAACTGTGCATGCTTCTATTCTACTTTTAAGATTATTCTTTAATTCTAAGCTTATTTTTGAATTCTAATGACAAGGAGATGATTATATGTGTTAGAGTTGTCATATAAGTAAACCAAATGTCATTTATAACCACACTCATTCCACAACATTCCCACATTTGAATCAAACTTGTAAAACGAACTGTGCATGCTTCTATTCTACTTTTAAGATTATTCTTTAATTCTAAGCTTATTTTTGAATTCTAATGACAAGGAGATGATTATATGTGTTAGAGTTGTCATATAAGTAAACCAAATGTCATTTATAACCACACTCATTCCACAACATTCCCACATTTGAATCAAACTTGTAAAACGAACTGTGCATGCTTCAATTCTACTTTTAAGATTATTCTTTAATTCTAAGCTTATTTTTGAATTCTAATGACACGGAGACAATTACATGTGTTGGAGTTGTCATATAAGTAAACCAAATGTCGTTTCTAACCACACTCTTTCCACAACATTCACACATTTGAATCAAACTTGTAAAACGAACTGTGCATGCTTCTATTCTACTTTTAAGCATATTCTTTAATTCTAAGCTTATTCTTGAATTCTAATGACACGGAGACGATTATATGTGTTAGGGTTGTCATGTAAGTAAACAAAATGTCATTTTTAACCACACTCATTCCACAACATTCACACATTTGAATAAAACTTGTAAAATGAACTCTGCATGCTTCTATTGTTTTTTTAAGCTTAATCTTTAATTCTAAGATTATTCTTGAATTCTAATAACACGGAGACGATTATATGTGTTAGAGTTGTCATATAAGTAAACCAAATGTCATTTCTAACCACACTCATTCCACAACATTCACACATTTGAATCAAACTTGTAAAACGAACTGTGCATGCTTCTATTCTACTTTTAAGTTATTCTTCGATTCTAAGCTTATTTTTGAATTCTAATGACACGGAGAGGATTATATGTGTTAGGCTTGTCGTATAAGTAAACCAAATGTCATTTCTAATCACACTCATTAAACAACATTCACACATTTGAATCAAAGTTGTAAAACGAACTGTGCATGCTTCTATTCTACTTTAAAGCTTATTCGTTGATTCTAAGCATATTTTTCAATTCTAATGACACGGAGACGATTATATGTGTTAGGGTTGTCATATAAGTAAATCAAAAGTCATTTCAAACTACACACATTCCACAACATTCACACATTTGAATCAAACTTGTAAAACAAACTGTGCATGCTTCTATTCTACTTTTAACCTTATTCTTCGATTCTAAGCTTATTTTTGAACTCTAATGACACGGAGATGATTATATGTGTTAGGGTTGTCGTATACGTAAACCAAATGTCATTTCTAACCACACTCATTCCACATCATTCACACATTTGAATCAAACTTGTAAAACGAACTGTGCATGCTTCTATTATTTTTTTAAGCTTAATCTTTAATTCTAAGCTTATTCTTGAATTCTAATGACACGGAGACGATTATATGTGTTAGGGTTGCCATATAAGTAAACTAAATGTCATTTCTAACCACACTCATTCCACAACATTCGCACATTTGAATCAAACTTGTAAAACGAACTGTGCATGCTTCTATTCTACTTTTAAGATTATTCTTTAATTCTAAGCTTATTTTTGAATTCTAATGACACGGAGACGATTATATGTGTTAGAGTTGTCATATAAGTAAACCAAATGTCATTTCTAACCACACTCATTCCACAACATTCCCACATTTGAATCAAACTTGTAAAACGAACTGTGCATGCTTCAATTCTACTTTTAAGATTATTCTTTAATTCTAAGCTTATTTTTGAATTCTAATGACACGGAGACGATTATATGTGTTGGAGTTGTCATATAAGTAAACCAAATGTCATTTCTAACCACACTCATTCCACAACATTCACACATTTGAATCAAACTTCTAAAACGAACTGTGCATGCTTCTATTCTGCTTTTAAGCATATTCTTTAATTCTAAGCTTATTCTTGAATTCTAATGACACGGAGACGATTATATGTATTAGGGTTGTCATGTAAGTAAACAAAATGTCATTTTTAACCACACTCATTCCACAACATTCACACATTTGAATAAAACTTGTAAAATGAACTCTGCATGCTTCTATTGTTTTTTTAAGCTTAATCTTTAATTCTAAGCTTATTCTTGAATTCTAATAACACGGAGACGATTATATGTGTTAGAGTTGTCATATAAGTAAACCAAATGTCATTTCTAACCACACTCATTCCACAACATTCACACATTTGAATCAAACTTGTAAAACGAACTGTGCATGCTTCTATTATACTTTTAAGTTCTTCTTCGATTCTAAGCTTATTTTTGAATTCTAATGACACGGAGGGGATTATATGTGTTAGGCTTGTCGTATAAGTAAACCAAATGTCATTTCTAATCACACTCATTAAACAACATTCACACATTTGAATCAAACTTGTAAAACGAACTGTGGATGCTTCTATTCTACTTTAAAGCTTATTCGTTGATTCTAAGCATATTTTTCAATTCTAATGACACGGAGACGATTATATGTGTTAGGGTTGTCATATAAGTAAATCAAAAGTCATTTCAAACTACACACATTCCACAACATTCACACTTTTGAATCAAACTTGTAAAACGAACTATGCATGTTTCTATTCTACTTTTAAGCTTATTCTTCGTTTCTAAGCTTATTTTTGAACTCTAATGACACGGAGATGATTATATGTGTTAGGGTTGTCGTATAAGTAAACCAAATGTCATTTCTAACCACACTCATTCCACAACATTCACACATTTGAATCAAACTTGTAAAACGAATTGTGCATGCTTCTATTCTACTTTTAAGCTTATTCTTTAATTCTAAGCTTATTTTTGAATTCTAATGACACGGAGACGATTATATGTGTTACAGTTGTCATATAAGTAAACCAAATGTCATTTCTAACCACACTCATTCCACAACATTCACACATTTGAATCAAACTTGTAAAACGAAATATGCATGCTTCTATTCTTTTTTTAAGCTTAATCTTTAATTCTAAGCTTATTCTTGAATTCTAATGACACGGAGACGATTATATACGTTAGGGTTGCCATATAAGTAAACTAAATGTCATTTCTAACCACACTCATTCCACAATATTCGCACATTTGAATCAAACTTGTAAAACAAACTCTGCATGCTTCTATTCTACTTTTAAGATTATTATTTAATTCTAAGCTTATTTTTGAATTCTAATGACACGGAGACGATTATTTGTGTTAGGGTTGTCGTATAAGTAAACCAAATGTCATTTCTAACCACACGTATTCCACAACATTCACACATTTGAATCAAACTTGTAAAACGAACTGTGCATGGTTCTATTCTACTTTTAAGTTTATTCTTTGATTCTAAGCTTATTTTTAAACTCTAATGACACAGAGACGATTATATGTGTTAGGGTTCTCGTATAAGTGAACCAAATGTCATTTCTAACCACACTCATTGCACAACATTCACACATTTGAATCAAACTTGTAAAACAAACTATGCATGCTTCTATTCTAGTTTTAAGCTTATTCTTTAATTCTATGCTTATTCTTGAATTCTAATGACACGGAGATGATTATATGTGTTAGGGTTGTCATATAATTAAACCAAATGTCATTTCTAACCACACTCATTCCACAACATTCCCACATTTGAATCAAACTTGAAAACGAACTATGCATGCTTCTATTCTAGTTTTAAACTTATTCTGTAATTCTAAGCTTATTCTTGAATTCTAATGACACGGAGATGATTATATGTGTTAGGGTTGTCATATAAGTAAACCAAATGTCATTTCTAACCACACTCATTCCACAACATTCCCACATTTGAATCAAACTTGTAAAACGAACTGTCCATGCTTCTATTCTGCTTTTAAGCTTATTCTTTAATTCTAAGCTTATTTTTGAATTCTAATGACACGGAGACGATTATATGTGTTAGGATTGTCATATAAGTAAACCAAATGTCATTTTAAACCACACTGATTCCACAACATTCACACATTTGAATCAAACTTGTAAAACGAACTGTACATGCTTCAATTCTCCTTTTAAGATTATTCTTTAATTCTAAGCTTATTTTTGAATTCTAATGACACGGAGACGATTATATGTGTTGGAGTTGTCATATAAGTAAACCAAATGTCATTTCTAAAAACACTCATTCCACAACATTCACACATTTGAATCAAACTTGTAAAACGAATTGTGCATGCTTCTATTCTTTTTTTAAGCATATTCTTTAACTCTAAGCTTATTCTTGAATTCTAATGACACGGAGACGATTATATGTGTTAGGGTTGTCATGTAAGTAAACCAAATGTCACATCTAACCACACTCATTGCACAACATTCACACATTTGAATCAAACTTGTAAAACAAACTATGCATGGTTCTATTCTACTTTTAAGCTTATTCTTTAATTCTAATCTTATTTTTGAATTCTAATGACACGGAGACGATTATATGAGTTAGGGTGGTCATATAAGTAAACCAAATGTCATTTCTAACCACACTCATTCCACAACATTCCCACATTTGAATCAAACTTGTAAAACGAATTGTGCATGCTTCTATTCTACTTTTAAGCTTATTCTTTAATTCTAAGCTTATTTTTGAATTCTAATGACACGGAGACGATTATATGTGTTACAGTTGTCATATAAGTAAACCAAATGTCATTTCTAACCACACTCATTCCACAACATTCACACATTTGAATCAAACTTGTAAAACGAATTGTGCATGCTTCTATTCTTTTTTTAAGCATATTCTTTAACTCTAAGCTTATTCTTGAATTCTAATGACACGGAGACGATTATATGTGTTAGGGTTGTCATGTAAGTAAACCAAATGTCACATCTAACCACACTCATTGCACAACATTCACACATTTGAATCAAACTTGTAAAACAAACTATGCATGGTTCTATTCTACTTTTAAGCTTATTCTTTAATTCTAATCTTATTTTTGAATTCTAATGACACGGAGACGATTATATGAGTTAGGGTGGTCATATAAGTAAACCAAATGTCATTTCTAACCACACTCATTCCACAACATTCCCACATTTGAATCAAACTTGTAAAACGAACTGTGCATGCTTCAATTCTACTTTTAAGATTATTCTTTAATTCTAAGCTTATTTTTGAATTCTAATGACACAGAGACGATTATATGTGTTGGAGTTGTTATATAAGTAAACCAAATGTCATTTCTAACCACACTCATTCCACAACATTCACACATTTGAATCAAACTTGTAAACCGAACTGTGCATGCTTCTATTCTACTTTTAAGCATATTCTTTAATTCTAAGCTTATTCTGGAATTCTAATGACACGGAGACGATTATATGTGTTAGGGTTGTCATGTAAATAAACAAAATGTCATTTCTAACTACACTCATTCCACAACATTCGCACATTTGAATCAAACTTGTAAAACGAACTGTGCATGCTTCTATTCTACTTTTAAGATTATTCTTTAATTCTAAGCTTATTTTTGAATTCTAATGACACGGAGACGATTATATGTGTTAGAGTTGTCATATAAGTAAACCAAATGTCATTTCTAACCACACTCATTCCACAACATTCCCACATTTGAATCAAACTTGTAAAACGAACTGTGCATGCTTCAATTCTACTTTTAAGATTATTCTTTAATTCTAAGCTTATTTTTGAATTCTAATGACACGGAGACGATTATATGTGTTGGAGTTGTCATATAAGTAAACCAAATGTCAATTCTAACCACACTCATTCCACAACATTCACACATTTGAATCAAACTTGTAAAACGAACTGTGCATGCTTCTATTCTACTTTTAAGCATATTCTTTAATTCTAAGCTTATTCTTGAATTCTAATGACACGGAGACGATTATATGTGTTAGGGTTGTCATGTAAGTAAACAAAATGTCATTTTTAACCACACCCATTCCACAACATTCACACATTTGAATAAAACTTGTAAAATGAACTCTGCATGCTTCTATTGTTTTTTTAAGCTTAATCTTTAATTCTAAGCTTATTCTTGAATTCTAATAACACGGAGACGATTATATGTGTTAGAGTTGTCATATAAGTAAACCAAATGTCATTTCTAACCACACTCATTCCACAACATTCACACATTTGAATCAAACTTGTAAAACGAACTGTGCATGCTTCTATTATACTTTTAAGTTATTCTTCGATTCTAAGCTTATTTTTGAATTCTAATGACACGGAGGGGATTATATGTGTTAGGCTTGTCGTATAAGTAAACCAAATGTCATTTCTAATCACACTCATTAAACAACATTCACACATTTGAATCAAACTTGTAAAACGAACTGTGCATGCTTCTATTCTACTTTAAAGCTTATTCGTTGATTTTAAGCATATTTTTCAATTCTAATGACACGGAGACGATTATATGTGTTAGGGTTGTCATATAAGTAAATCAAAAGTCATTTCAAACTACACACATTCCACAACATTCACACATTTGAATCAAACTTGTAAAACGAACTATGCATGTTTCTATTCTACTTTTAAGCTTATTCTAAGCTTATTTTTGAACTCTAATGACACGGAGATGATTATATGTGTTAGGGTTGTCGTATAAGTAAACCAAATGTCATTTCTAACCACACTCATTCCACAACATTCACACATTTGAATCAAACTTGTAAAACGAATTGTGCATGCTTCTATTCTACTTTTAAGCTTATTCTTTAATTCTAAGCTTATTTTTGAATTCTAATGACACGGAGACGATTATATGTGTTACAGTTGTCATATAAGTAAACCAAATGTCATTTCTAACCACACTCATTCCACAACATTCACACATTTGAATCAAACTTGTAAAACGAAATATGCATGCTTCTATTCTTTTTTTAAGCTTAATCTTTAATTCTAAGCTTATTCTTGAATTCTAATGACACGGAGACGATTATATACGTTAGGGTTGCCATATAAGTAAACTTAATGTCATTTCTAACCACACTCATTCCACAATATTCGCACATTTGAATCAAACTTGTAAAACAAACTCTGCATGCTTCTATTCTACTTTTAAGATTATTATTTAATTCTAAGCTTATTTTTGAATTCTAATGACACGGAGACGATTATTTGTGTTAGGGTTGTCGTATAAGTAAACCAAATGTCATTTCTAACCACACTTATTCCACAACATTCACACATTTGAATCAAACTTGTAAAACGAACTGTGCATGCTTCTATTCTACTTTTAAGTTTATTCTTTGATTCTAAGCTTATTTTTAAACTCTAATGACACAGAGACGATTATATGTGTTAGGGTTCTCGTATAAGTGAACCAAATTTCATTTCTAACCACACTCATTGCACAACATTCACACATTTGAATCAAACTTGTAAAACAAACTATGCATGCTTCTATTCTCGTTTTAAGCTTATTCTTTAATTCTATGCTTATTCTTGAATTCTAATGACACGGAGATGATTATATGTGTTAGGGTTGTCATATAAGTAAACCAAATGTCATTTCTAACCACACTCATTCCACAACATTCCCACATTTGAATCAAACTTGAAAACGAACTATGCATGCTTCTATTCTAGTTTTAAGCTTATTCTGTAATTCTAAGCTTATTCTTGAATTCTAATGACACGGAGATGATTATATGTGTTAGGGTTGTCATATAGGTAAACCAAATGTCATTTCTAACCACACTCATTCCACAACATTCCCACATTTGAATCAAACTTGTAAAACGAACTGTCCATGCTTCTATTCTGCTTTTAAGCTTATTCTTTAATTCTAAGCTTATTTTTGAATTCTAATGACACGAAGACGATTATATGTGTTAGGATTGTCATATAAGTAAACCAAATGTCATTTTAAACCACACTGATTCCACAACATTCACACATTTGAATCAAACTTGTAAAACGAACTGTACATGCTTCAATTCTCCTTTTAAGATTATTCTTTAATTCTAAGCTTATTTTTGAATTCTAATGACACGGAGACGATTATATGTGTTGGAGTTGTCATATAAGTAAACCAAATGTCATTTCTAAAAACACTCATTCCACAACATTCACACATGTGAATCAAACTTGTAAAACGAATTGTGCATGCTTCTATTCTTTTTTTAAGCATATTCTTTAACTCTAAGCTTATTCTTGAATTCTAATGACACGGAGACGATTATATGTGTTAGGGTTGTCATGTAAGTAAACCAAATGTCATTTCTAACCACACTCATTGCACAACATTCACACATTTGAATCAAACTTGTAAAACAAACTATGCATGGTTCTATTCTACTTTTAAGCTTATTCTTTAATTCTAATCTTATTTTTGAATTCTAATGACACGGAGACGATTATATGAGTTAGGGTGGTCATATAAGTAAACCAAATGTCATTTCTAACCACACTCATTTCACAACATTCCCACATTTGAATCAAACTTGTAAAACAAACTATGCATGCTTCTATTCTCGTTTTAAGCTTATTCTTTAATTCTATGCTTATTCTTGAATTCTAATGACACGGAGACGATTATATGTGTTGGAGTTGTCATATAAGTAAACCAAATGTCATTTCTAAAAACACTCATTCCACAACATTCACACATGTGAATCAAACTTGTAAAACGAATTGTGCATGCTTCTATTCTTTTTTTAAGCATATTCTTTAACTCTAAGCTTATTCTTGAATTCTAATGACACGGAGACGATTATATGTGTTAGGGTTGTCATGTAAGTAAACCAAATGTCATTTCTAACCACACTCATTGCACAACATTCACACATTTGAATCAAACTTGTAAAACAAACTATGCATGGTTCTATTCTACTTTTAAGCTTATTCTTTAATTCTAATCTTATTTTTGAATTCTAATGACACGGAGACGATTATATGAGTTAGGGTGGTCATATAAGTAAACCAAATGTCATTTCTAACCACACTCATTTCACAACATTCCCACATTTGAATCAAACTTGTAAAACGAACTGTGCATGCTTCAATTCTACTTTTAAGATTATTCTTTAATTCTAAGCTTATTTTTGAATTCTAATGACACAGAGACGATTATATGTGTTGGAGTTCTTATATAAGTAAACCAAATGTCATTTCTAACCACACTCATTCCACAACATTCACACATTTGAATCAAACTTGTAAACCGAACTGTGCATGCTTCTATTCTACTTTTAAGCATATTCTTTAATTCTAAGCTTATTCTGGAATTCTAATGACACGGAGACGATTATATGTGTTAGGGTTGTCATGTAAGTAAACAAAATGTCATTTCTAACCACACTCATTCCACAACATTCGCACATTTGAATCAAACTTGTAAAACGAACTGTGCATGCTTCTATTCTACTTTTAAGATTATTCTTTAATTCTAAGCTTATTTTTGAATTCTAATGACACGGAGACGATTATATGTGTTAGAGTTGTCATATAAGTAAACCAAATGTCATTTCTAACCACACTCCTTCCACAACATTCACACATTTGAATCAAACTTGTAAAACGAACTGTGCATGCTTCTATTCTACTTTTAAGCATATTCTTTAATTCTAAGCTTATTCTTGAATTCTAATGACACGGAGATGATTATATGTGTTAGGGTTGTCATGTAAGTAAACAAAATGTCATTTTTAACCACACTCATTGCACAACATTCACACATTTGAATAAAACTTGTAAAATGAACTCTGCATGCTTCTATTGTTTTTTTAAGCTTAATCTTTAATTCTAAGCTTATTCTTGAATTCTAATAACACGGAGACGATTATATGTGTTAGAGTTGTCATATAAGTAAAGCAAATGTCATTTCTAACCACACTCATTCCACAACATTCACACATTTGAATCAAACTTGTAAAACGAATTGTGCATGCTTCTATTCTTTTTTTAAGCATATTCTTTAACTCTAAGCTTATTCTTGAATTCTAATGACACGGAGACGATTATATGTGTTAGGGTTGTCATGTAAGTAAACCAAATGTCATTTCTAACCACACTCATTGCACAACATTCACACATTTGAATCAAACTTGTAAAACAAACTATGCATGGTTCTATTCTACTTTTAAGCTTATTCTTTAATTCTAATCTTATTTTTGAATTCTAATGACACGGAGACGATTATATGAGTTAGGGTGGTCATATAAGTAAACCAAATGTCATTTCTAACCACACTCATTCCACAACATTCCCACATTTGAATCAAACTTGTAAAACGAACTGTGCATGCTTCAATTCTACTTTTAAGATTATTCTTTAATTCTAAGCTTATTTTTGAATTCTAATGACACAGAGACGATTATATGTGTTGGAGTTCTTATATAAGTAAACCAAATGTCATTTCTAACCACACTCATTCCACAACATTCACACATTTGAATCAAACTTGTAAACCGAACTGTGCATGCTTCTATTCTACTTTTAAGCATATTCTTTAATTCTAAGCTTATTCTGGAATTCTAATGACACGGAGACGATTATATGTGTTAGGGTTGTCATGTAAGTAAACAAAATGTCATTTCTAACCACACTCATTCCACAACATTCGCACATTTGAATCAAACTTGTAAAACGAACTGTGCATGCTTCTATTCTACTTTTAAGATTATTCTTTAATTCTAAGCTTATTTTTGAATTCTAATGACACGGAGACGATTATATGTGTTAGAGTTGTCATATAAGTAAACCAAATGTCATTTCTAACCACACTCATTCCACAACATTCCCACATTTGAATCAAACTTGTAAAACGAACTGTGCATGCTTCAATTCTACTTTTAAGATTATTCTTTAATTCTAAGCTTATTTTTGAATTCTAATGACACGGAGACGATTATATGTGTTGGAGTTGTCATATAAGTAAACCAAATGTCATTTCTAACCACACTCCTTCCACAACATTCACACATTTGAATCAAACTTGTAAAACGAACTGTGCATGCTTCTATTCTACTTTTAAGCATATTCTTTAATTCTAAGCTTATTCTTGAATTCTAATGACACGGAGACGATTATATGTGTTAGGGTTGTCATGTAAGTAAAAAAAATGTCATTTTTAACCACACTCATTGCACAACATTCACACATTTGAATAAAACTTGTAAAATGAACTCTGCATGCTTCTATTGTTTTTTTAAGCTTAATCTTTAATTCTAAGCTTATTCTTGAATTCTAATAACACGGAGACGATTATATGTGTTAGAGTTGTCATATAAGTAAAGCAAATGTCATTTCTAACCACACTCATTCCACAACATTCACACATTTGAATCAAACTTGTAAAATGAACTGTGCATGCTTCTATTATACTTTTAAGTTATTCTTCGATTCTAAGCTTATTTTTGAATTCTAATGACACGGAGGGGATTATATGTGTTAGGCTTGTCGTATAAGTAAACCAAATGTCATTTCTAATCACACTCATTAAACAACATTCACACATTTGAATCAAACTTGTAAAACGAACTGTGCATGCTTCTATTCTACTTTAAAGCTTATTCGTTGATTCTAAGCATATTTTTCAATTCTAATGACACGGAGACGATTATATGTGTTAGGGTTGTCATATAAGTAAATCAAAAGTCATTTCAAACTACACACATTCCACAACATTCACACATTTGAATCAAACTTGTAAAACGAACTATGCATGTTTCTATTCTACTTTTAAGCTTATTCTTCGTTTCTAAGCTTATTTTTGAACTCTAATGACACGGAGATGATTATATGTGTTAGGGTTGTCGTATAAGTAAACCAAATGTCATTTCTAACCACACTCATTCCACAACATTCACACATTTGAATCAAACTTGTAAAACGAATTGTGCATGCTTCTATTCTACTTTTAAGCTTATTCTTTAATTCTAAGCTTATTTTTGAATTCTAATGACACGGAGACGATTATATGTGTTACTGTTGTCATATAAGTAAACCAAATGTCATTTCTAACCACACTCATTCCACAACATTCACACATTTGAATCAAACTTGTAAAACGAAATATGCATGCTTCTATTCTTTTTTTAAGCTTAATCTTTAATTCTAAGCTTATTCTTGAATTCTAATGACACGGAGACGATTATATACGTTAGGGTTGCCATATAAGTAAACTAAATGTCATTTCTAACCACACTCATTCCACAATATTCGCACATTTGAATCAAACTTGTAAAACAAACTCTGCATGCTTCTATTCTACTTTTAAGATTATTATTTAATTCTAAGCTTATTTTTGAATTCTAATGACACGGAGACGATTATTTGTGTTAGGGTTGTCGTATAAGTAAACCAAATGTCATTTCTAACCACACTTATTCCACAACATTCACACATTTGAATCAAACTTGTAAAACGAACTGTGCATGCTTCTATTCTACTTTTAAGTTTATTCTTTGATTCTAAGCTTATTTTTAAACTCTAATGACACAGAGACGATTATATGTGTTAGGGTTCTCGTATAAGTGAACCAAATGTCATTTCTAACCACACTCATTGCACAACATTCACACATTTGAATCAAACTTGTAAAACAAACTATGCATGCTTCTATTCTAGTTTTAAGCTTATTCTTTAATTCTATGCTTATTCTTGAATTCTAATGACACGGAGATGATTATATGTGTTAGGGTTGTCATATAAGTAAACCAAATGTCATTTCTAACCACACTCATTCCACAACATTCCCACATTTGAATCAAACTTGAAAACGAACTATGCATGCTTCTATTCTAGTTTTAAGCTTATTCTGTAATTCTAAGCTAATTCTTGAATTCTAATGACACGGAGATGATTATATGTGTTAGGGTTGTCATATAAGTAAACCAAATGTCATTTCTAACCACACTCATTCCACAACATTCCCACATTTGAATCAAACTTGTAAAACGAACTGTCCATGCTTCTATTCTGCTTTTAAGCTTATTCTTTAATTCTAAGCTTATTTTTGAATTCTAATGACACGGAGACGATTATATGTGTTAGGATTGTCATATAAGTAAACCAAATGTCATTTTAAACCACACTGATTCCACAACATTCACACATTTGAATCAAACTTGTAAAACGAACTGTACATGCTTCAATTCTCCTTTTAAGATTATTCTTTAATTCTAAGCTTATTTTTGAATTCTAATGACACGGAGACGATTATATGTGTTGGAGTTGTCATATAAGTAAACCAAATGTCATTTCTAAAAACACTCATTCCACAACATTCACACATTTGAATCAAACTTGTAAAACGAATTGTGCATGCTTCTATTCTTTTTTTAAGCATATTCTTTAACTCTAAGCTTATTCTTGAATTCTAATGACACGGAGACGATTATATGTGTTAGGGTTGTCATGTAAGTAAACCAAATGTCATTTCTAACCACACTCATTCCACAACATTCCCACATTTGAATCAAACTTGTAGAACGAACTGTCCATGCTTCAATTCTACTTTTAAGATTATTCTTTAATTCTAAGCTTATTTTTGAATTCTAATGACACGGAGACGATTATATGTGTTGGAGTTGTCATATAAGTAAACCAAATGTCATTTCTAAAAACACTCATTCCACAACATTCACACATTTGAATCAAACTTGTAAAACGAATTGTGCATGCTTCTATTCTTTTTTTAAGCATATTCTTTAACTCTAAGCTTATTCTTGAATTCTAATGACACGGAGACGATTATATGTGTTGGAGTTGTCATATAAGTAAACCAAATGTCATTTCTAAAAACACTCATTCCACAACATTCACACATTTGAATCAAACTTGTAAAACGAATTGTGCATGCTTCTATTCTTTTTTTAAGCATATTCTTTAATTCTAAGCTTATTTTTGAATTCTAATGACACGGAGACGATTATATAAGTTAGGGTGGTCATATAAGTAAACCAAATGTCATTTCTAACCACACTCATTCCACAACATTCCCACATTTGAATCAAACTTGTAAAACGAACTGTGCATGCTTCAATTCTACTTTTAAGATTATTCTTTAATTCTAAGCTTATTTTTGAATTCTAATGACACGGAGACGATTATATGTGTTGGAGTTGTCATAGAAGTAAACCAAATGTCATTTCTAACCACACTCATTCCACAACATTCACACATTTGAATCAAACTTGTAAAACGAACTGTGCATGCTTCTATTCTACTTTTAAGCATATTCTTTAATTCTAAGCTTATTCTTGAATTCTAATGACACGGAGACGATTATATGTGTTAGGGTTGTCATGTAAGTAAACAAAATGTCATTTTTAACCACACTCATTCCACAACATTCACACATTTGAATAAAACTTGTAAAATGAACTCTGCATGCTTCTATTGTTTTTTTAAGCTTAATCTTTAATTCTAAGCTTATTCTTGAATTCTAATAACACGGAGACGATTATATGTGTTGGAGTTGTCATATAAGTAAACCAAATGTCATTTCTAACCACACTCATTCCACAACATTCACACATTTGAATCAAACTTGTAAAACGAACTGTGCATGCTTCTATTATAATTTTAAGTTATTCTTCGATTCTAAGCTTATTTTTGAATTCTAATGACACGGAGGGGATTATATGTGTTAGGCTTGTCGTATAAGTAAACCAAATGTCATTTCTAATCACACTCATTAAACAACATTCACACATTTGAATCAAACTTGTAAAACGAACTGTGCATGCTTCTATTCAACTTTAAAGCTTATTCGTTGATTCCAAGCATATTTTTCAATTCTAATGACACGGAGACGATTATATGTGTTAGGGTTGTCATATAAGTAAATCAAAAGTCATTTCAAACTACACACATTCCACAACATTCACACTTTTGAATCAAACTTGTAAAACGAACTGTGCATGTTTCTATTCTACTTTTAAGCTTATTCTTCGTTTCTAAGCTTATTTTTGAACTCTAATGACACGGAGACGATTATATGTGTTAGGGTTGTCGTATAAGTAAACCAAATGTCATTTCTAACCACACTCATTCCACAACATTCACACATTTGAATCAAACTTGTAAAACGAACTGTGCATGCTTCTATTCTACTTTTAAGCTTATTTTTTAATTCTAAGCTTATTTTTAAACTCTAATGACACGGAGACGATTATATGTGTTAGGGTTTTCGTATAAGTGAACCAAATGTCATTTCTAACCACACTCATTGCACAACATTCACACATTTGAATCAAACTTGTAAAACAAACTATGCATGCTTCTATTCTTTTTTTAAGCTTAATCTTTAATTCTAAGCTTATTCTTGAATTCTAATGACACGAAGACGATTATATGTATTAGGGTTGCCATATAAGTAAACTAAATGTCATTTCTAACCACACTCATTCCACAACATTCGCACATTTGAATCAAACTTGTAAAACGAACTGTGCATGCTTCTATTCTACTTTTAAGATTATTCTTTAATTCTAACCTTATTTTTGAATTCTAATGACACGGAGACGATTATTTGTGTTAGGGTTGTCGTATAAGTAAACCAAATGTCATTTCTAACCACACTTATTCCACAACATTCACACATTTGAATCAAACTTGTAAAACGAACTGTGCATGCTTCTATTGTACTTTTAAGTTTATTCTTTGATTCTAAGCTTATTTTTAAACTCTAATGACACGGAGACGATTATATGTGTTAGGGTTTTCGTATAAGTGAACCAATTGTCATTTCTAACCACACTCATTGCACAACATTCACACATTTGAATCAAACTTGTAAAACAAACTATGCATGCGTCTATTCTAGTTTTAAGCTTATTCTTTAATTCTATGCTTATTCTTGAATTCTAATGACACGGAGATGATTATATGTGTTAGGGTTGTCATATAAGTAAACCAAATGTCATTTCTAACCACACTCATTCCACAACATTCCCACATTTGAATCAAACTGGAAAACGAACTCTGCATGCTTCTATTCTAGTTTTAAGCTTATTCTGTAATTCTAAGCTTATTCTTGAATTGTAATGACACGGAGATGATTATATGTGTTAGGGTTGTCATATAAGTAAACCAAATGTCATTTCTAACCACACTCATTCCACAACATTCCCACATTTGAATCAAACTTGTAGAACGAACTGTCCATGCTTCTATTCTGCTTTTAAGCTTATTCTTTAATTCTAAGCTTATTTTTGAATTCTAATGACACGGAGACGATTATATGTGTTAGGATTGTCATATAAGTAAACCAAATGTCATTTTAAACCACACTGATTCCACAACATTCACACATTTGAATCAAACTTGTAAAACGAACTGTACATGCTTCAATTCTCCTTTTAAGATTATTCTTTAATTCTAAGCTTATTTTTGAATTCTAATGACACGGAGACGATTATATGTGTTGGAGTTGTCATATAAGTAAACCAAATGTCATTTCTAAAAACACTCATTCCACAACATTCACACATTTGAATCAAACTTGTAAAACGAATTGTGCATGCTTCTATTGTTTTTTTAAGCATATTCTTTAACTCTAAGCTTATTCTTGAATTCTAATGACACGGAGACGATTATATGTGTTAGGGTTGTCATGTAAGTAAACCAAATGTCATTTCTAACCACACTCATTGCACAACATTCACACATTTGAATCAAACTTGTAAAACAAACTATGCATGGTTCTATTCTACTTTTAAGCTTATTCTTTAATTCTAATCTTATTTTTGAATTCAAATGACACGGAGACGATTATATGAGTTAGGGTGGTCATATAAGTAAACCAAATGTCATTTCTAACCACACTCATTCCACAACATTCCTACATTTGAATCAAACTTGTAAAACGAACTGTGCATGCTTCAATTCTACTTTTAAGATTATTCTTTAATACTAAACTTATTTTTGAATTCTAATGACACAGAGACGATTATATGTGTTGGAGTTGTTATATAAGTAAACCAAATGTCATTTCTAACCACACTCATTCCACAACATTCACACATTTGAATCAAACTTGTAAACCGAACTGTGCATGCTTCTATTCTACTTTAAAGCTTATTCGTTGATTCTAAGCATATTTTTCAATTCTAATGACACGGAGACGATTATATGTGTTAGGGTTGTCATATAAGTAAATCAAAAGTCATTTCAAACTACACACATTCCACAACATTCACACTTTTGAATCAAACTTGTAAAACGAACTGTGCATGTTTCTATTCTACTTTTAAGCTTATTCTTCGTTTCTAAGCTTATTTTTGAACTCTAATGACACGGAGACGATTATATGTGTTAGGGTTGTCGTATAAGTAAACCAAATGTCATTTCTAACCACACTCATTCCACAACATTCACACATTTGAATCAAACTTGTAAAACGAACTATGCATGCTTCTATTCTACTTTTAAGCTTATTCTTTAATTCTAAGCTTATTTTTAAACTCTAATGACACGGAGACGATTATATGTGTTAGGGTTTTCGTATAAGTGAACCAAATGTTATTTCTAACCACACACATTGCACAACATTCACACATTTGAATCAAACTTGTAAAACAAACTATGCATGCTTCTACTCTTTTTTTAAGCTTAATCTTTAATTCTAAGCTTATTCTTGAATTCTAATGACACGGAGACGATTATATGTATTAGGGTTGTCATATAAGTAAACTAAATGTCATTTCTAACCACACTCATTCCACAACATTCGCACATTTGAATCAAACTTGTAAAACGAACTGTGCATGCTTCTATTCTACTTTTAAGTTTATTCTTTGATTCTAAGCTTATTTTTAAACTCTAATGACACGGAGACGATTATATGTGTTAGGGTTTTCGTATAAGTGAACCAAATGTCATTTCTAACCACACTCATTGCACAACAATCACACATTTTAATCAAACTTGTAAAACAAACTATGCATGCTTCTATTCTAGTTTTAAGCTTATTCTTTAATTCTATGCTTATTCTTGAATTTTAATGACACGGAGACGATTATATGTGTTAGGGTTGTCATATAAGTAAACCAAATGTCATTTCTAACCACACTCATTCCACAACATTCCCACATTTGAATCAAACTTGAAAACGAACTGTGCCTGCTTCTATTCTACTTTTAAGCTTATTCTTTAATTCTAAGCTTATTTTTGAATTCTAATGACACGGAGACGGTTATATGTGTTGGGATTGTCATATAAGTAAACCAAATGTCATTTTAAACCACACTCCTTCCACAACATTCACACATTTGAATCAAACTTGTAAAACGAACTGTGCATGCTTCAATTCTACTTTTAAGATTATTCTTTAATTCTAAGCTTATTTTTGAATTCGAATGACACAAAGACGATTATATGTGTTGGAGTTGTCATATAAGTAAACCAAATGTCATTTATAAAAACACTCATTCCACAACATTCACACATTTGAATCAAACTTGTAAAACGAACTGTGCATGCTTCTATTCTTTTTTTAAGCATATTCTTTAATTCTAAGCTTATTCTTGAATTCTAATGACACGGAGATGATTATATGTGTTAGGGTTGTCATGTAGGTAAACCAAATGTCATTTCTAACCACACTCATTGCACAACATTCACACATTTGAATCAAACTTGTAAAACAAACTATGCATGCTTCTATTCTACTTTTAAGCTTATTCTTTAATTCTAATCTTATTTTTGAATTATAATGACACGGAGACGATTATATGAGTTAGGGTGGTCATATAAGTAAACCAAATGTCATTTCTAACCACACTCATTCCACAACATTCCCACATTTGAATCAAACTTGTAAAACGAACTGTGCATGCTTCAATTATACTTTTAAGATTATTCTTTAATTCTAAGCTTAGTTTTGAATTCTAATGACACGGAGACGATTATATGTGTTGGAGTTGTCATATAAGTCAACCAAATGTCATTTCTAACCACACTCATTCCACAACATTCACACATTTGAATCAAACTTGTAAAACGAACTGTGCATGCTTCTATTATACTTTTAAGATTATTCTTTAATTCTAAGCTTATTTTTGAATTCTAATGACACGGAGACGATCATTTGTGTTAGGGTTGTCGTATAAGTAAACCAAATGTCATTTCTAACCACACTTATTCCACAACATTCACACATTTGAATCAAACTTGTAAAACGAACTGTGCATGCTTCTATTCTACTTTTAAGCTTATTCTTTAATTCTAAGCTTATTTTTAAACTCTAATGACACGGAGACGATTATATGTGTTAGGGTTTTCGTATAAGTGAACCAAATGTCATTTCTAACCACACTCATTGCACAACATTCACACATTTGAATCAAACTTGTAAAACAAACTATGCATGCTTCTATTCTTTTTTTAAGCTTAATCTTTAATTCTAAGCTTATTCTTGAATTCTAATGACACGAAGACGATTATATGTATTAGGGTTGCCATATAAGTAAACTAAATGTCATTTCTAACCACACTCATTCCACAACATTCGCACATTTGAATCAAACTTGTAAAACGAACTGTGCATGCTTCTATTCTACTTTTAAGATTATTCTTTAATTCTAACCTTATTTTTGAATTCTAATGACACGGAGACGATTATTTGTGTTAGGGTTGTCATATAAGTAAACCAAATGTCATTTCTAACCACACTCATTCCACAACATTCCCACATTTGAATCAAACTTGTAGAACGAACTGTCCATGCTTCTATTCTGCTTTTAAGCTTATTCTTTAATTCTAAGCTTATTTTTGAATTCTAATGACACGGAGACGATTATATGTGTTAGGATTGTCATATAAGTAAACCAAATGTCATTTTAAACCACACTTATTCCACAACATTCACACATTTGAATAAAACTTGTAAAATGAACTGTGCATGCTTCTATTGTTTTTTTAAGCTTAATCTTTAATTCTAAGCTTATTCTTGAATTCTAATAACACGGAGACGATTATATGTGTTAGGATTGTCATATAAGTAAACCAAATGTCATTTCTAACCACACTCATTCCACAACATTCACACATTTGAATCAAACTTGTAAAACGAACTGTGCATGCTTCTATTCTACTTTTAAGTTTATTCTTTGATTCTAAGCTTATTTTTAAACTCTAATGACATGGAGATGATTATATGTGTTAGGGTTGTCATATAAGTAAACCAAATGTCATTTCTAACCACACTCATTCCACAACATTCACACATTTGAATCAAACTTGTAAAACGAACTGTGCATGCTTCAATTATACTTTTAAGATTATTCTTTAATTCTAAGCTTAGTTTTGAATTCTAATGACACGGAGACGATTATATGTGTTGGAGTTGTCATATAAGTCAACCAAATGTCATTTCTAACCACACTCATTCCACAACATTCACACATTTGAATCAAACTTGTAAAACGAACTGTGCATGCTTCTATTATACTTTTAAGATTATTCTTTAATTCTAAGCTTATTTTTGAATTCTAATGATACGGAGACGATCATTTGTGTTAGGGTTGTCGTATAAGTAAACCAAATGTCATTTCTAACCACACTTATTCCACAACATTCACACATTTGAATCAAACTTGTAAAACGAACTGTGCATGCTTCTATTCTACTTTTAAGCTTATTCTTTAATTCTAAGCTTATTTTTAAACTCTAATGACACGGAGACGATTATATGTGTTAGGGTTTTCGTATAAGTGAACCAAATGTCATTTCTAACCACACTCATTGCACAACATTCACACATTTGAATCAAACTTGTAAAACAAACTATGCATGCTTCTATTCTTTTTTTAAGCTTAATCTTTAATTCTAAGCTTATTCTTGAATTCTAATGACACGAAGACGATTATATGTATTAGGGTTGCCATATAAGTAAACTAAATGTCATTTCTAACCACACTCATTCCACAACATTCGCACATTTGAATCAAACTTGTAAAACGAACTGTGCATGCTTCTATTCTACTTTTAAGATTATTCTTTAATTCTAACCTTATTTTTGAATTCTAATGACACGGAGACGATTATTTGTGTTAGGGTTGTCGTATAAGTAAACCAAATGTCATTTCTAACCACACTTATTCCACAACATTCACACATTTGAATCAAACTTGTAAAACGAACTGTGCATGCTTCTATTGTACTTTTAAGTTTATTCTTTGATTCTAAGCTTATTTTTAAACTCTAATGACACGGAGACGATTATATGTGTTAGGGTTTTCGTATAAGTGAACCAATTGTCATTTCTAACCACACTCATTGCACAACATTCACACATTTGAATCAAACTTGTAAAACAAACTATGCATGCGTCTATTCTAGTTTTAAGCTTATTCTTTAATTCTATGCTTATTCTTGAATTCTAATGACACGGAGATGATTATATGTGTTAGGGTTGTCATATAAGTAAACCAAATGTCATTTCTAACCACACTCATTCCACAACATTCCCACATTTGAATCAAACTGGAAAACGAACTCTGCATGCTTCTATTCTAGTTTTAAGCTTATTCTGTAATTCTAAGCTTATTCTTGAATTGTAATGACACGGAGATGATTATATGTGTTAGGGTTGTCATATAAGTAAACCAAATGTCATTTCTAACCACACTCATTCCACAACATTCCCACATTTGAATCAAACTTGTAGAACGAACTGTCCATGCTTCTATTCTGCTTTTAAGTTTATTCTTTAATTCTAAGCTTATTTTTGAATTCTAATGACACGGAGACGATTATATGTGTTAGGATTGTCATATAAGTAAACCAAATGTCATTTTAAACCACACTTATTCCACAACATTCACACATTTGAATAAAACTTGTAAAATGAACTGTGCATGCTTCTATTGTTTTTTTAAGCTTAATCTTTAATTCTAAGCTTATTCTTGAATTCTAATAACACGGAGACGATTATATGTGTTAGGATTGTCATATAAGTAAACCAAATGTCATTTCTAACCACACTCATTCCACAACATTCACACATTTGAATCAAACTTGTAAAACGAACTGTGCATGCTTCTATTCTACTTTTAAGTTTATTCTTTGATTCTAAGCTTATTTTTAAACTCTAATGACATGGAGATGATTATATGTGTTAGGGTTGTCATATAAGTAAACCAAATGTCATTTCTAACCACACTCATTCCACAACATTCACACATTTGAATCAAACTTGTAAAACGAACTGTGCATGCTTAAATTCTACTTTTAAGCTTATTCTTTAATTCTAATCTTATTTTTGAATTCTAATGACATGGAGATGATTATATGTGTTAGGGTTGTCATATAAGTAAACCAAATGTCATTTCTAACCACACTCATTCCACAACATTTACACATTTGAATCAAACTTGTAAAACGAACTTTGCATGCTTCTATTCTACTTTTAAGCATATTCTTTAATTCTAAGCTTATTCTTGAATTCTAATGACACGGAGACGATTATATGTGTTAGGGTTGTCATGTAAGTAAACAAAATGTCATTTCTAACCACACTCATTCCACAATATTCACACATTTGAATAAAACTTGTAAAATGAACTGTGCATGCTTCTATTGTTTTTTTAAGCTTAATCTTTAATTCTAAGCTTATTTTTGAATTCTAATAACATGGAGACGATTATATGTGTTAGGATTGTCATATAAGTAAACCAAATGTCATTTCTAACCACACTCATTCCACAACATTCACACATTTGAATCAAACTTGTAAAACGAACTGTGCATGCTTCTATTCTACTTTTAAGTTATTCTTCGATTCTAAGCTTATTCTTGAATTCTAATGACATGGAGATGATTATATGTGTTAGGGTTGTCATATAAGTAAACCAAATGTCATTTCTAACCACACTCATTCCAACACATTCACACATTTGAATCAAACTTGTAAAACGAACTGTGCATGCTTCTATTCTACTTTTAAGCATATTCTTTAATTCAAAGTTATTCTTGAATTCAAATGACATGGAGACAATTATATGTGTTAGGGTTGTCATATAAGTAAACCAAATATCATTTCTAACCACACTCATTCCACAACATTCACACATTTGAATCAAACTTGTAAAACAAACTATGCATGCTTCTATTCTACTTTTAAGCTTATTCTTTAATTCTAAGCTTATTCTTGAATTCTAATGACATGGAGATGATTATATGTGTTAGGGTTGTCATATAAGTAAACCAAATGTCATTTCTAACCACACTCATTCCACAACATTCACACATTTGAATCAAACTTGTAAAACGAACTGTGCATGCTTAAATTCTACTTTTAAGCTTATTCTTTAATTCTAATCTTATTTTTGAATTCTAATGACACGGAGACGATTATATGTGTTAGAGTTGTCATATAAGTAAACCAAATGTCATTTCTAACCACACTCATTCCACAACATTCCCACATTTGAATCAAACTTGTAAAACCAACTGTGCATGCTTCAATTCTACTTTTAAGATTATTCTTTAATTCTAAGCTTATTTTTGAATTCTAATGACACGGAGACGATTATATGTGTTGGAGTTGTCATATAACTAAACCAAATGTCATTTCTAACCACACTCATTCCACAACATTCACACATTTGAATCAAACTTGTAAAACGAACTGTGCATGCTTCTATTCTACTTTTAAGCATATTCTTTAATTCTAAGCTTATTCTTGAATTCTAATGACACGGATAAGATTATATGTATTAGGGTTGTCATGTAAGTAAACAAAATGTCATTTCTAACCACACTCATTCCACAACATTCACACATTTGAATAAAACTTGTAAAATGAACTGTGCATGCTTCTATTGTTTTTTTAAGCTTAATCTTTAATTCTAAGCTTATTCTTGAATTCTAATAACACGGAGACGATTATATGTGTTAGGATTGTCATATAAGTAAACCAAATGTCATTTCTAACCACACTCATTCCACAACATTCACACATTTGAATCAAACTTGTAAAACGAACTGTGCATGCTTCTATTCTACTTTTAAGTTATTCTTCGATTCTAAGCTTATTCTTGAATTCTAATGACATGGAGATGATTATATGTGTTAGGGTTGTCATATAAGTAAACCAAATGTCATTTCTAACCACACTCATTCCAACACATTCACACATTTGAATCAAACTTGTAAAACGAACTGTGCATGCTTCTATTCTACTTTTAAGCATATTCTTTAATTCAAAGTTATTCTTGAATTCAAATGACATGGAGACAATTATATGTGTTAGGGTTGTCATATAAGTAAACCAAATATCATTTCTAACCACACTCATTCCACAACATTCACACATTTGAATCAAACTTGTAAAACAAACTATGCATGCTTCTATTCTACTTTTAAGCTTATTCTTTAATTCTAAGCTTATTCTTGAATTCTAATGACATGGAGATGATTATATGTGTTTGGGTTGTCATATAAGTAAACCAAATGTCATTTCTAACCACACTCATTCCACAACATTCACACATTTGAATCAAACTTGTAAAACGAACTGTGCATGCTTCAATTATACTTTTAAGATTATTCTTTAATTCTAAGCTTAGTTTTGAATTCTAATGACACGAAGACGATTATATGTGTTAGAATTGTCATATAAGTAAACCAAATGTCATTTCTAACCACATTCATTCCACAACATTCACACATTTGAATCAAACTTGTAAAACGAACTGTGCATGCTTCTATTCTACTTTTAAGATTATTCTTTAATTCTAAGCTTATTTTCGAATTCTAATGACACGGAGACGATCATTTGTGTTAGGGTTGTCGTATAAGTAAACTAAATGTCATTTCTAACCATACTTATTCCACAACATTCACACATTTGAATCAAACTTGTAAAACGAACTGTGCATGCTTCTATTCTACTTTTAAGTTTATTCTTTGATTCTAAGCTTATTTTTAAACTCTAATGACATGGAGATGATTATATGTGTTAGGGTTGTCATATAAGTAAACCAAATGTCATTTCTAACCACACTCATTCCACAACATTCACACATTTGAATCAAACTTGTAAAACGAACTGTGCATGCTTAAATTCTACTTTTAAGCTTATTCTTTAATTCTAATCTTATTTTTGAATTCTAATGACACGGAGACGATTATATGTGTTAGAGTTGTCATATAAGTAAACCAAATGTCATTTCTAACCACACTCATTCCACAACATTCCCACATTTGAATCAAACTTGTAAAACCAACTGTGCATGCTTCAATTCTACTTTTAAGATTATTCTTTAATTCTAAGCTTATTTTTGAATTCTAATGACACGGAGACGATTATATGTGTTGGAGTTGTCATATAACTAAACCAAATGTCATTTCTAACCACACTCATTCCACAACATTCACACATTTGAATCAAACTTGTAAAACGAACTGTGCATGCTTCTATTCTACTTTTAAGCATATTCTTTAATTCTAAGCTTATTCTTGAATTCTAATGACACGGATAAGATTATATGTATTAGGGTTGTCATGTAAGTAAACAAAATGTCATTTCTAACCACACTCATTCCACAACATTCACACATTTGAATAAAACTTGTAAAATGAACTGTGCATGCTTCTATTGTTTTTTTAAGCTTAATCTTTAATTCTAAGCTTATTCTTGAATTCTAATGACATGGAGATGATTATATGTGTTAGGGTTGTCATATAAGTAAACCAAATGTCATTTCTAACCACACTCATTCCACAACATTCACACATTTGAATCAAACTTGTAAAACGAACTGTGCATGCTTCAATTATACTTTTAAGATTATTCTTTAATTCTAAGCTTAGTTTTGAATTCTAATGACACGAAGACGATTATATGTGTTAGAATTGTCATATAAGTAAACCAAATGTCATTTCTAACCACATTCATTCCACAACATTCACACATTTGAATCAAACTTGTAAAACGAACTGTGCATGCTTCTATTCTACTTTTAAGATTATTCTTTAATTCTAAGCTTATTTTCGAATTCTAATGACACGGAGACGATCATTTGTGTTAGGGTTGTCGTATAAGTAAACTAAATGTCATTTCTAACCATACTTATTCCACAACATTCACACATTTGAATCAAACTTGTAAAACGAACTGTGCATGCTTCTATTCTACTTTTAAGTTTATTCTTTGATTCTAAGCTTATTTTTAAACTCTAATGACATGGAGATGATTATATGTGTTAGGGTTGTCATATAAGTAAACCAAATGTCATTTCTAACCACACTCATTCCACAACATTCACACATTTGAATCAAACTTGTAAAACGAACTGTGCATGCTTAAATTCTACTTTTAAGCTTATTCTTTAATTCTAATCTTATTTTTGAATTCTAATGACACGGAGACGATTATATGTGTTAGAGTTGTCATATAAGTAAACCAAATGTCATTTCTAACCACACTCATTCCACAACATTCCCACATTTGAATCAAACTTGTAAAACCAACTGTGCATGCTTCAATTCTACTTTTAAGATTATTCTTTAATTCTAAGCTTATTTTTGAATTCTAATGACACGGAGACGATTATATGTGTTGGAGTTGTCATATAACTAAACCAAATGTCATTTCTAACCACACTCATTCCACAACATTCACACATTTGAATCAAACTTGTAAAACGAACTGTGCATGCTTCTATTCTACTTTTAAGCATATTCTTTAATTCTAAGCTTATTCTTGAATTCTAATGACACGGATAAGATTATATGTATTAGGGTTGTCATGTAAGTAAACAAAATGTCATTTCTAACCACACTCATTCCACAACATTCACACATTTGAATAAAACTTGTAAAATGAACTGTGCATGCTTCTATTGTTTTTTTAAGCTTAATCTTTAATTCTAAGCTTATTCTTGAATTCTAATGACATGGAGATGATTATATGTGTTAGGGTTGTCATATAAGTAAACCAAATGTCATTTCTAACCACACTCATTCCACAACATTCACACATTTGAATCAAACTTGTAAAACGAACTGTGCATGCTTCAATTATACTTTTAAGATTATTCTTTAATTCTAAGCTTAGTTTTGAATTCTAATGACACGAAGACGATTATATGTGTTAGAATTGTCATATAAGTAAACCAAATGTCATTTCTAACCACATTCATTCCACAACATTCACACATTTGAATCAAACTTGTAAAACGAACTGTGCATGCTTCTATTCTACTTTTAAGATTATTCTTTAATTCTAAGCTTATTTTCGAATTCTAATGACACGGAGACGATCATTTGTGTTATGGTTGTCGTATAAGTAAACTAAATGTCATTTCTAACCATACTTATTCCACAACATTCACACATTTGAATCAAACTTGTAAAACGAACTGTGCATGCTTCTATTCTACTTTTAAGTTTATTCTTTGATTCTAAGCTTATTTTTAAACTCTAATGACATGGAGATGATTATATGTGTTAGGGTTGTCATATAAGTAAACCAAATGTCATTTCTAACCACACTCATTCCACAACATTCACACATTTGAATCAAACTTGTAAAACGAACTGTGCATGCTTAAATTCTACTTTTAAGCTTATTCTTTAATTCTAATCTTATTTTTGAATTCTAATGACACGGAGACGATTATATGTGTTAGAGTTGTCATATAAGTAAACCAAATGTCATTTCTAACCACACTCATTCCACAACATTCCCACATTTGAATCAAACTTGTAAAACCAACTGTGCATGCTTCAATTCTACTTTTAAGATTATTCTTTAATTCTAAGCTTATTTTTGAATTCTAATGACACGGAGACGATTATATGTGTTGGAGTTGTCATATAACTAAACCAAATGTCATTTCTAACCACACTCATTCCACAACATTCACACATTTGAATCAAACTTGTAAAACGAACTGTGCATGCTTCTATTCTACTTTTAAGCATATTCTTTAATTCTAAGCTTATTCTTGAATTCTAATGACACGGATAAGATTATATGTATTAGGGTTGTCATGTAAGTAAACAAAATGTCATTTCTAACCACACTCATTCCACAACATTCACACATTTGAATAAAACTTGTAAAATGAACTGTGCATGCTTCTATTGTTTTTTTAAGCTTAATCTTTAATTCTAAGCTTATTCTTAAATTCTAATAACACGGAGACGATTATATGTGTTAGGATTGTCATATAAGTAAACCAAATGTCATTTCTAACCACACTCATTCCACAACATTCCCACATTTGAATCAAACTTGTAAAACAAACTATGCATGCTTCAATTCTACTTTTAAGATTATTCTTTAATTCTAAGCTTATTTTTGAATTCTAATGACACAGAGACGATTATATGTGTTGGAGTTGTTATATAAGTAAACCAATTGTCATTTCTAACCACACTCATTCCACAACATTCACACATTTGAATCAAACTTGTAAAACGAACTGTGCATGCTTCTATTCTACTTTTAAGCATATTCTTTAATTCTAAGCTTATTCTTGAATTCTAATGACACGGAGACGATTATATGTGTTAGGGTTGTCATGTAAGTAAACAAAATGTCATTTCTAACCACACTCATTCCACAATATTCACACATTTGAATAAAACTTGTAAAATGAACTGTGCATGCTTCTATTGTTTTTTTAAGCTTAATCTTTAATTCTAAGCTTATTTTTGAATTCTAATAACATGGAGACGATTATATGTGTTAGGATTGTCATATAAGTAAACCAAATGTCATTTCTAACCACACTCATTCCACAACATTCACACATTTGAATCAAACTTGTAAAACGAACTGTGCATGCATCTATTCTACTTTTAAGTTATTCTTCGATTCTAAGCTTATTCTTGAATTCTAATGACATGGAGATGATTATATGTGTTAGGGTTGTCATATAAGTAAACCAAATGTCATTTCTAACCACACTCATTCCAACACATTCACACATTTGAATCAAACTTGTAAAACAAACTATGCATGCTTCTATTCTACTTTTAAGCTTATTCTTTAATTCTAAGCTTATTTTTGAATTCTAATGACTCGGAGACGATTATATGTGTTGGAGTTGTCATATAAGTAAACCAAATGTCATTTCTAACCACACTCATTCCACAACATTCACACATTTGAATCAAACTTGTAAAACGAACTGTGCATGCTTCTATTCTACTTTTAAGCATATTCTTTAATTCTAAGCTTATTCTTGAATTCTAATGACACGGATAAGATTATATGTATTAGGGTTGTCATGTAAGTAAACAAAATGTCATTTCTAACCACACTCATTCCACAACATTCACACATTTGAATAAAACTTGTAAAATAAACTGTGCATGCTTCTATTGTTTTTTTAAGCTTAATCTTTAATTCTAAGCTTATTCTTGAATTCTAATAACACGGAGACGATTATATGTGTTAGGATTGTAATATAAGTAAACCAAATGTCATTTCTAACCACACTCATTCCACAACATTCCCACATTTGAATCAAACTTGTAAAACGAACTGTGCATGCTTCAATTCTACTTTTAAGATTATTCTTTAATTCTAAGCTTATTTTTGAATTCTAATGACACAGACACGATTATATGTGTTGGAGTTGTTATATAAGTAAACCAAATGTCATTTCTAACCACACTCATTCCACAACATTCACACATTTGAATCAAACTTGTAAAACGAACTGTGCATGCTTAAATTCTACTTTTAAGCTTATTCTTTAATTCTAATCTTATTTTTGAATTCTAATGACACGGAGACGATTATATGTGTTAGAGTTGTCATATAAGTAAACCAAATGTCATTTCTAACCACACTCATTCCACAACATTCCCACATTTGAATCAAACTTGTAAAACCAACTGTGCATGCTTCAATTCTACTTTTAAGATTATTCTTTAATTCTAAGCTTATTTTTGAATTCTAATGACACGGAGACGATTATATGTGTTGGAGTTGTCATATAACTAAACCAAATGTCATTTCTAACCACACTCATTCCACAACATTCACACATTTGAATCAAACTTGTAAAACGAACTGTGCATGCTTCTATTCTACTTTTAAGCATATTCTTTAATTCTAAGCTTATTCTTGAATTCTAATGACACGGATAAGATTATATGTATTAGGGTTGTCATGTAAGTAAACAAAATGTCATTTCTAACCACACTCATTCCACAACATTCACACATTTGAATAAAACTTGTAAAATGAACTGTGCATGCTTCTATTGTTTTTTTAAGCTTAATCTTTAATTCTAAGCTTATTCTTAAATTCTAATAACACGGAGACGATTATATGTGTTAGGATTGTCATATAAGTAAACCAAATGTCATTTCTAACCACACTCATTCCACAACATTCCCACATTTGAATCAAACTTGTAAAACAAACTATGCATGCTTCAATTCTACTTTTAAGATTATTCTTTAATTCTAAGCTTATTTTTGAATTCTAATGACACAGAGACGATTATATGTGTTGGAGTTGTTATATAAGTAAACCAATTGTCATTTCTAACCACACTCATTCCACAACATTCACACATTTGAATCAAACTTGTAAAACGAACTGTGCATGCTTCGATTCTACTTTTAAGCATATTCTTTAATTCTAAGCTTATTCTTGAATTCTAATGACACGGAGACGATTATATGTGTTAGGGTTGTCATGTAAGTAAACAAAATGTCATTTCTAACCACACTCATTCCACAATATTCACACATTTGAATAAAACTTGTAAAATGAACTGTGCATGCTTCTATTGTTTTTTTAAGCTTAATCTTTAATTCTAAGCTTATTTTTGAATTCTAATAACATGGAGACGATTATATGTGTTAGGATTGTCATATAAGTAAACCAAATGTCATTTCTAACCACACTCATTCCACAACATTCACACATTTGAATCAAACTTGTAAAACGAACTGTGCATGCATCTATTCTACTTTTAAGTTATTCTTCGATTCTAAGCTTATTCTTGAATTCTAATGACATGGAGATGATTATATGTGTTAGGGTTGTCATATAAGTAAACCAAATGTCATTTCTAACCACACTCATTCCAACACATTCACACATTTGAATCAAACTTGTAAAACAAACTATGCATGCTTCTATTCTACTTTTAAGCTTATTCTTTAATTCTAAGCTTATTTTTGAATTCTAATGACTCGGAGACGATTATATGTGTTGGAGTTGTCATATAAGTAAACCAAATGTCATTTCTAACCACACTCATTCCACAACATTCACACATTTGAATCAAACTTGTAAAACGAACTGTGCATGCTTCTATTCTACTTTTAAGCATATTCTTTAATTCTAAGCTTATTCTTGAATTCTAATGACACGGATAAGATTATATGTATTAGGGTTGTCATGTAAGTAAACAAAATGTCATTTCTAACCACACTCATTCCACAACATTCACACATTTGAATAAAACTTGTAAAATAAACTGTGCATGCTTCTATTGTTTTTTTAAGCTTAATCTTTAATTCTAAGCTTATTCTTGAATTCTAATAACACGGAGACGATTATATGTGTTAGGATTGTAATATAAGTAAACCAAATGTCATTTCTAACCACACTCATTCCACAACATTCCCACATTTGAATCAAACTTGTAAAACGAACTGTGCATGCTTCAATTCTACTTTTAAGATTATTCTTTAATTCTAAGCTTATTTTTGAATTCTAATGACACAGACACGATTATATGTGTTGGAGTTGTTATATAAGTAAACCAAATGTCATTTCTAACCACACTCATTCCACAACATTCACACATTTGAATCAAACTTGTAAAACGAACTGTGCATGCTTCTATTCTACTTTTAAGCATATTCTTTAATTCTAAGCTTATTCTTGAATTCTAATGACACGGAGACGATTATATGTGTTAGGGTTGTCATGTAAGTTAACAAAATGTCATTTCTAACCACACTCATTCCACAATATTCACACATTTGAATAAAACTTGTAAAATGAACTATGCATGCTTCTATTGTTTTTTTAAGCTTAATCTTTAATTCTAAGCTTATTTTTGAATTCTAATAACATGGAGACGATTATATGTGTTAGGATTGTCATATAAGTAAACCAAATGTCATTTCTAACCACACTCATTCCACAACATTCACACATTTGAATCAAACTTGTAAAACGAACTATGCATGCTTCTATTCTACTTTTAAGTTATTCTTCGATTCTATGCTTATTCTTGAATTCTAATGACATGGAGATGATTATATGTGTTAGGGTTGTCATATAAGTAAACCAAATGTCATTTCTAACCACACTCATTCCAACACATTCACACATTTGAATCAAACTTGTAAAACGAACTGTACATGCTTCTATTCTACTTTTAAGCATATTCTTTAATTCAAAGTTATTCTTGAATTTTAATGACACGGAGACGATTATATGTGTTAGGGTTGTCATATAAGTAAACCAAATGTCATTTCTAACCACACTCATTCCACAACATTCACACATTTGAATCAAACTTGTAAAACAAACTATGCATGGTTCTATTCTACTTTTAAGCTTATTCTTTAATTCTAAGCTTATTCTTGAATTCTAATGACATGGAGATGATTATATGTGTTCGGGTTGTCATATAAGGAAACCAAATGTCATTTCTAACCACACTCATTCCACAACATTCACACATTTGAATCAAACTTGTAAAACGAACTGTGCATGCTTCAATTCTACTTTTAAGCTTATTCTTTAATTCTAAGCTTATTTTTGAATTCTAATGACACGGAGACGATTATATGTGTTAGAGTTGTCATATAAGTAAACCAAATGTCATTTCTAACCACACTCATTCCACAACATTCCCACATTTGAATCAAACTTGTAAAACGAACTGTGCATGCTTCAATTCTACTTTTAAGATTATTCTTTAATTCTAAGCTTATTTTTGAATTCTAATGACTCGGAGACGATTATATGTGTTGGAGTTGTCATATAAGTAAACCAAATGTCATTTCTAACCACACTCATTCCACAACATTCACACATTTGAATCAAACTTGTAAAACGAACTGTGCATGCTTCTATTCTACTTTTAAGCATATTCTTTAATTCTAAGCTTATTCTTGAATTCTAATGACACGGATAAGATTATATGTATTAGGGTTGTCATGTAAGTAAACAAAATGTCATTTCTAACCACACTTATTCCACAACATTCACACATTTGAATAAAACTTGTAAAATGAACTGTGCATGCTTCTATTGTTTTTTTAAGCTTAATCTTTAATTCTAAGCTTATTCTTGAATTCTAATAACACGGAGACGATTATATGTGTTAGGATTGTCATATAAGTAAACCAAATGTCATTTCTAACCACACTCATTCCACAACATTCCCACATTTGAATCAAACTTGTAAAACGAACTGTGCATGCTTCAATTCTACTTTTAAGATTATTCTTTAATTCTAAGCTTATTTTTGAATTCTAATGACACAGACACGATTATATGTGTTGGAGTTGTTATATAAGTAAACCAAATGTCATTTCTAACCACACTCATTACACAACATTCACACATTTGAATCAAACTTGTAAAACGAACTGTGCATGCTTCTATTCTACTTTTAAGCATATTCTTTAATTCTAAGCTTATTCTTGAATTCTAATGACACGGAGACGATTATATGTGTTAGGGCTGTCATGTAAGTAAACAAAATGTCATTTCTAACCACACTCATTCCCCAATATTCACACATTTGAATAAAACTTGTAAAATGAACTGTGCATGCTTCTATTGTTTTTTTAAGCTTAATCTTTAATTCTAAGCTTATTTTTGAATTCTAATAACATGGAGACGATTATATGTGTTAGGATTGTCATATAAGTAAACCAAATGTCATTTCTAACCACACTCATTCCACAACATTCACACATTTGAATCAAACTTGTAAAACGAGCTGTGCATGCTTCTATTCTACTTTTAAGTTATTCTTCGATTCTATGCTTATTCTTGAATTCTAATGACATGGAGATGATTATATGTGTTAGGGTTGTCATATAAGTAAATCAAATGTCATTTCTAACCACACTCATTCCAACACATTCACACATTTGAATCAAACTTGTAAAACGAAATGTGCATGCTTCTATTCTACTTTTAAGCATATTCTTTAATTCAAAGTTATTCTTGAATTCTAATGACACGGAGACGATTATATGTGTTAGGGTTGTCATATAAGTAAACCAAATGTCATTTCTAACCACACTCATTCCACAACATTCACACATTTGAATCAAACTTGTAAAACAAACTATGCATGCTTCTATTCTACTTTTAAGCTTATTCTTTAATTCTAAGCTTATTCTTGAATTCTAATGACATGGAGATGATTATATGTGTTAGGGTTGTCATATAAGTAAACCAAATGTCATTTCTAACCACACTCATTCCACAACATTCACACATTTGAATCAAACTTGTAAAACGAACTGTGCATGCTTCAATTCTACTTTTAAGCTTATTCTTTAATTCTAAGCTTATTTTTGAATTCTAATGACACGGAGACAATTATATGTGTTAGAGTTGTCATATAAGTAAACCAAATGTCATTTCTAACCACACTCATTCCACAACATTCGCACATTTGAATCAAACTTGTAAAACGAACTGTGCATGCTTCAATTCTACTTTTAAGATTATTCTTTAATTCTAAGCTTATTTTTGAATTCTAATGACTCGGAGACGATTATATGTGTTGGAGTTGTCATATAAGTAAACCAAATGTCATTTCTAACCACACTCATTCCACAACATTCACACATTTGAATCAAACTTGTAAAACGAACTGTGCATGCTTCTATTCTACTTTTAAGCATATTCTTTAATTCTAAGCTTATTCTTGAATTCTAATGACACGGATAAGATTATATGTATTAGGGTTGTCATGTAAGTAAACAAAATGTCATTTCTAACCACACTCATTCCACAACATTCACACATTTGAATAAAACTTGTAAAATGAACTGTGCATGCTTCTATTGTTTTTTTAAGCTTAATCTTTAATTCTAAGCTTATTCTTGAATTCTAATAACACGGAGACGATTATATGTGTTAGGATTGTCATATAAGTAAACCAAATGTCATTTCTAACCACACTCATTCCACAACATTCCCACATTTGAATCAAACTTGTAAAACGAACTGTGCATGCTTCAATTCTACTTTTAAGATTATTCTTTAATTCTAAGCTTATTTTTGAATTCTAATGACACAGACACGATTTTATGTGTTGGAGTTGTTATATAAGTAAACCAAATGTCATTTCTAACCACACTCATTCCATAACATTCACACATTTGAATCAAACTTGTAAAACGAACTGTGCATGCTTCTATTCTACTTTTAAGCATATTCTTTAATTCTAAGCTTATTCTTGAATTCTAATGACACGGAGACGATTATATGTGTTAGGGCTGTCATGTAAGTAAACAAAATGTCATTTCTAACCACACTCATTCCCCAATATTCACACATTTGAATAAAACTTGTAAAATGAACTGTGCATGCTTCTATTGTTTTTTTAAGCTTAATCTTTAATTCTAAGCTTATTTTTGAATTCTAATAACATGGAGACGATTATATGTGTTAGGATTGTCATATAAGTAAACCAAATGTCATTTCTAACCACACTCATTCCACAACATTCACACATTTGAATCAAACTTGTAAAACGAACTGTGCATGCTTCTATTCTACTTTTAAGTTATTCTTCGATTCTATGCTTATTCTTGAATTCTAATGACATGGAGATGATTATATGTGTTAGGGTTGTCATATAAGTTAACCAAATGTCATTTCTAACCACACTCATTCCACAACATTCACACATTTGAATCAAACTTGTAAAACGAGCTGTGCATGCTTCTATTCTACTTTTAAGTTATTCTTCGATTCTATGCTTATTCTTGAATTCTAATGACATGGAGATGATTATATGTGTTAGGGTTGTCATATAAGTAAATCAAATGTCATTTCTAACCACACTCATTCCAACACATTCACACATTTGAATCAAACTTGTAAAACGAACTGTGCATGCTTCTATTCTACTTTTAAGCATATTCTTTAATTCAAAGTTATTCTTGAATTCTAATGACACGGTGACGATTATATGTGTTAGGGTTGTCATATAAGTAAACCAAATGTCATTTCTAACCACACTCATTCCACAACATTCACACATTTGAATCAAACTTGTAAAACGAACTGTGCATGCTTCAATTCTACTTTTAAGATTATTCTTTAATTCTAAGCTTATTTTTGAATTCTAATGACTCGGAGACGATTATATGTGTTGGAGTTGTCATATAAGTAAACCAAATGTCATTTCTAACCACACTCATTCCACAACATTCACACATTTGAATCAAACTTGTAAAACGAACTGTGCATGCTTCTATTCTACTTTTAAGCATATTCTTTAATTCTAAGCTTATTCTTGAATTCTAATGACACGGATAAGATTATATGTATTAGGGTTGTCATGTAAGTAAACAAAATGTCATTTCTAACCACACTCATTCCACAACATTCACACATTTGAATAAAACTTGTAAAATGAACTGTGCATGCTTCTATTGTTTTTTTAAGCTTAATCTTTAATTCTAAGCTTATACTTGAATTCTAATAACACGGAGACGATTATATGTGTTAGGATTGTCATATAAGTAAACCAAATGTCATTTCTAACCACACTCATTCCACAACATTCCCACATTTGAATCAAACTTGTAAAACGAACTGTGCATGCTTCAATTCTACTTTTAAGATTATTCTTTAATTCTAAGCTTATTTTTGAATTCTAATGACACAGACACGATTATATGTGTTGGAGTTGTTATATAAGTAAACCAAATGTCATTTCTAACCACACTCATTCCACAACATTCACACATTTGAATCAAACTTGTAAAACGAACTGTGCATGCTTCTATTCTACTTTTAAGCATATTCTTTAATTCTAAGCTTATTCTTGAATTCTAATGACACGGAGACGATTATATGTGTTAGAGCTGTCATGTAAGTAAACAAAATGTCATTTCTAACCACACTCATTCCCCAATATTCACACATTTGAATAAAACTTGTAAAATGAACTGTGCATGCTTCTATTGTTTTTTTAAGCTTAATCTTTAATTCTAAGCTTATTTTTGAATTCTAATAACATGGAGACGATTATATGTGTTAGGATTGTCATATAAGTAAACCAAATGTCATTTCTAACCACACTCATTCCACAACATTCACACATTTGAATCAAACTTGTAAAACGAACTATGCATGCTTCTATTCTACTTTTAAGTTATTCTTCGATTCTATGCTTATTCTTGAATTCTAATGACATGGAGATGATTATATGTGTTAGGGTTGTCATATAAGTAAACCAAATGTCATTTCTAACCACACTCATTCCAACACATTCACACATTTGAATCAAACTTGTAAAACGAACTGTGCATGCTTCTATTCTACTTTTAAGCATATTCTTTAATTCAAAGTTATTCTTGAATTCTAATGACACGGAGACGATTATATGTGTTAGGGTTGTCATATAAGTAAACCAAATGTCATTTCTAACCACACTCATTCCACAACATTCACACATTTGAATCAAACTTGTAAAACAAACTATGCATGCTTCTATTCTACTTTTAAGCTTATTCTTTAATTCTAAGCTTATTCTTGAATTCTAATGACATGGAGATGATTATATGTGTTCGGGTTGTCATATAAGGAAACCAAATGTCATTTCTAACCACACTCATTCCACAACATTCACACATTTGAATCAAACTTGTAAAACGAACTGTGCATGCTTCTATTCTACTTTTAAGCATATTCTTTAATTCTAAGCTTATTCTTGAATTCTAATGACACGGATAAGATTATATGTATTAGGGTTGTCATGTAAGTAAACAAAATGTCATTTCTAACCACACTCATTCCACAACATTCACACATTTGAATAAAACTTGTAAAATGAACTGTGCATGCTTCTATTGTTTTTTTAAGCTTAATCTTTAATTCTAAGCTTATTCTTGAATTCTAATAACACGGAGACGATTATATGTGTTAGGATTGTCATATAAGTAAACCAAATGTCATTTCTAACCACACTCATTCCACAACATTCCCACATTTGAATCAAACTTGTAAAACGAACTGTGCATGCTTCAATTCTACTTTTAAGATTATTCTTTAATTCTAAGCTTATTTTTGAATTCTAATGACACAGACACGATTATATGTGTTGGAGTTGTTATATAAGTAAACCAAATGTCATTTCTAACCACACTCATTCCACAACATTCACACATTTGAATCAAACTTGTAAAACGAACTGTGCATGCTTCAATTCTACTTTTAAGCTTATTCTTTAATTCTAAGCTTATTTTTGAATTCTAATGACACGGAGACGATTATATGTGTTAGAGTTGTCATATAAGTAAACCAAATGTCATTTCTAACCACACTCATTCCACAACATTCCCACATTTGAATCAAACTTGTAAAACGAACTGTGCATGCTTCAATTCTACTTTTAAGATTATTCTTTAATTCTAAGCTTATTTTTGAATTCTAATGACTCGGAGACGATTATATGTGTTGGAGTTGTCATATAAGTAAACCAAATGTCATTTCTAACCACACTCATTTCACAACATTCACACATTTGAATCAAACTTGTAAAACGAACTGTGCATGCTTCTATTCTACTTTTAAGCATATTCTTTAATTCTAAGCTTATTCTTGAATTCTAATGACACGGATAAGATTATATGGATTAGGGTTGTCATGTAAGTAAACAAAATGTCATTTCTAACCACACTTATTCCACAACATTCACACATTTGAATAAAACTTGTAAAATGAACTGTGCATGCTTCTATTGTTTTTTTAAGCTTAATCTTTAATTCTAAGCTTATTCTTGAATTCTAATAACACGGAGACGATTATATGTGTTAGGATTGTCATATAAGTAAACCAAATGTCATTTCTAACCACACTCATTCCACAACATTCCCACATTTGAATCAAACTTGTAAAACGAACTGTGCATGCTTCAATTCTACTTTTAAGATTATTCTTCAATTCTAAGCTTATTTTTGAATTCTAATGACACAGACACGATTATATGTGTTGGAGTTGTTATATAAGTAAACCAAATGTCATTTCTAACCACACTCATTCCACAACATTCACACATTTGAATCAAACTTGTAAAACGAACTGTGCATGCTTCTATTCTACTTTTAAGCATATTCTTTAATTCTAAGCTTATTCTTGAATTCTAATGACACGGAGACGATTATATGTGTTAGGGCTGTCATGTAAGTAAACAAAATGTCATTTCTAACCACACTCATTCCCCAATATTCACACATTTGAATAAAACTTGTAAAATGAATTGTGCATGCTTCTATTGTTTTTTTAAGCTTAATCTTTAATTCTAAGCTTATTTTTGAATTCTAATAACATGGAGACGATTATATGTGTTAGGATTGTCATATAAGTAAACCAAATGTCATTTCTAACCACACTCATTCCACAACATTCACACATTTGAATCAAACTTGTAAAACGAGCTGTGCATACTTCTATTCTACTTTTAAGTTATTCTTCGATTCTATGCTTATTCTTGAATTCTAATGACATGGAGATGATTATATGTGTTAGGGTTGTCATATAAGTAAATCAAATGTCATTTCTAACCACACTCATTCCAACACATTCACACATTTGAATCAAACTTGTAAAACGAACTGTGCATGCTTCTATTATACTTTTAAGCATATTCTTTAATTCAAAGTTATTCTTGAATTCTAATGACACGGAGACGATTATATGTGTTAGGGTTGTCATATAAGTAAACCAAATGTCATTTCTAACCACACTCATTCCACAACATTCACACATTTGAATCAAACTTGTAAAACAAACTATGCATGCTTCTATTCTACTTTTAAGCTTATTCTTTAATTCTAAGCTTATTCTTGAATTCTAATGACATGGAGATGATTATATGTGTTCGGGTTGTCATATAAGGAAACCAAATGTCATTTCTAACCACACTCATTCCACAACATTCACACATTTGAATCAAACTTGTAAAACGAACTGTGCATGCTTCAATTCTACTTTTAAGCTTATTCTTTAATTCTAAGCTTATTTTTGAATTCTAATGACACGGAGACGATTATATGTGTTAGAGTTGTCATATAAGTAAACCAAATTTCATTTCTAACCACACTCATTCCACAACATTCCCACATTTGAATCAAACTTGTAAAACGAACTGTGCATGCTTCAATTCTACTTTTAAGATTATTCTTTAATTCTAAGCTTATTTTTGAATTCTAATGACTCGGAGACGATTATATGTGTTGGAGTTGTCATATAAGTAAACCAAAAGTCATTTCTAACCACACTCATTCCACAACATTCACACATTTGAATCAAACTTGTAAAACGAACTGTGCATGCTTCTATTCTACTTTTAAGCATATTCTTTAATTCTAAGCTTATTCTTGAATTCTAATGACACGGATAAGATTATATGGATTAGGGTTGTCATGTAAGTAAACAAAATGTCATTTCTAACCACACTTATTCCACAACATTCACACATTTGAATAAAACTTGTAAAATGAACTGTGCATGCTTCTATTGTTTTTTTAAGCTTAATCTTTAATTCTAAGCTTATTCTTGAATTCTAATAACACGGAGACGATTATATGTGTTAGGATTGTCATATAAGTAAACCAAATGTCATTTCTAACCACACTCATTCCACAACATTCCCACATTTGAATCAAACTTGTAAAACGAACTGTGCATGCTTCAATTCTACTTTTAAGATTATTCTTTAATTCTAAGCTTATTTTTGAATTCTAATGACACAGACACGATTATATGTGTTGGAGTTGTTATATAAGTAAACCAAATGTCATTTCTAACCACACTCATTCCACAACATTCACACATTTGAATCAAACTTGTAAAACGAACTGTGCATGCTTCAATTCTACTTTTAAGATTATTCTTTAATTCTAAGCTTATTTTTGAATTCTAATGACTCGGAGACGATTATATGTGTTGGAGTTGTCATATAAGTAAACCAAATGTCATTTCTAACCACACTCATTCCACAACATTCACACATTTGAATCAAACTTGTAAAACGAACTGTGCATGCTTCTATTCTACTTTTAAGCATATTCTTTAATTCTAAGCTTATTCTTGAATTCTAATGACACGGATAAGATTATATGGATTAGGGTTGTCATGTAAGTAAACAAAATGTCATTTCTAACCACACTTATTCCACAACATTCACACATTTGAATAAAACTTGTAAAATGAACTGTGCATGCTTCTATTGTTTTTTTAAGCTTAATCTTTAATTCTAAGCTTATTCTTGAATTCTAATAACACGGAGACGATTATATGTGTTAGGATTGTCATATAAGTAAACCAAATGTCATTTCTAACCACACTCATTCCACAACATTCCCACATTTGAATCAAACTTGTAAAACGAACTGTGCATGCTTCAATTCTACTTTTAAGATTATTCTTCAATTCTAAGCTTATTTTTGAATTCTAATGACACAGACACGATTATATGTGTTGGAGTTGTTATATAAGTAAACCAAATGTCATTTCTAACCACACTCATTCCACAACATTCACACATTTGAATCAAACTTGTAAAACGAACTGTGCATGCTTCTATTCTACTTTTAAGCATATTCTTTAATTCTAAGCTTATTCTTGAATTCTAATGACACGGAGACGATTATATGTGTTAGGGCTGTCATGTAAGTAAACAAAATGTCATTTCTAACCACACTCATTCCCCAATATTCACACATTTGAATAAAACTTGTAAAATGAATTGTGCATGCTTCTATTGTTTTTTTAAGCTTAATCTTTAATTCTAAGCTTATTTTTGAATTCTAATAACATGGAGACGATTATATGTGTTAGGATTGTCATATAAGTAAACCAAATGTCATTTCTAACCACACTCATTCCACAACATTCACACATTTGAATCAAACTTGTAAAACGAGCTGTGCATACTTCTATTCTACCTTTAAGTTATTCTTCGATTCTATGCTTATTCTTGAATTCTAATGACATGGAGATGATTATATGTGTTAGGGTTGTCATATAAGTAAATCAAATGTCATTTCTAACCACACTCATTCCACAACATTCACACATTTGAATCAAACTTGTAAAACGAACTGTGCATGCTTCTATTATACTTTTAAGCATATTCTTTAATTCAAAGTTATTCTTGAATTCTAATGACACGGAGACGATTATATGTGTTAGGGTTGTCATATAAGTAAACCAAATGTCATTTCTAACCACACTCATTCCACAACATTCACACATTTGAATCAAACTTGTAAAACAAACTATGCATGCTTCTATTCTACTTTTAAGCTTATTCTTTAATTCTAAGCTTATTCTTGAATTCTAATGACATGGAGATGATTATATGTGTTCGGGTTGTCATATAAGGAAACCAAATGTCATTTCTAACCACACTCATTCCACAACATTCACACATTTGAATCAAACTTGTAAAACGAACTGTGCATGCTTCAATTCTACTTTTAAGCTTATTCTTTAATTCTAAGCTTATTTTTGAATTCTAATGACACGGAGACGATTATATGTGTTAGAGTTGTCATATAAGTAAACCAAATTTCATTTCTAACCACACTCATTCCACAACATTCCCACATTTGAATCAAACTTGTAAAACGAACTGTGCATGCTTCAATTCTACTTTTAAGATTATTCTTTAATTCTAAGCTTATTTTTGAATTCTAATGACTCGGAGACGATTATATGTGTTGGAGTTGTCATATAAGTAAACCAAAAGTCATTTCTAACCACACTCATTCCACAACATTCACACATTTGAATCAAACTTGTAAAACGAACTGTGCATGCTTCTATTCTACTTTTAAGCATATTCTTTAATTCTAAGCTTATTCTTGAATTCTAATGACACGGATAAGATTATATGGATTAGGGTTGTCATGTAAGTAAACAAAATGTCATTTCTAACCACACTTATTCCACAACATTCACACATTTGAATAAAACTTGTAAAATGAACTGTGCATGCTTCTATTGTTTTTTTAAGCTTAATCTTTAATTCTAAGCTTATTCTTGAATTCTAATAACACGGAGACGATTATATGTGTTAGGATTGTCATATAAGTAAACCAAATGTCATTTCTAACCACACTCATTCCACAACATTCCCACATTTGAATCAAACTTGTAAAACGAACTGTGCATGCTTCAATTCTACTTTTAAGATTATTCTTTAATTCTAAGCTTATTTTTGAATTCTAATGACACAGACACGATTATATGTGTTGGAGTTGTTATATAAGTAAACCAAATGTCATTTCTAACCACACTCATTCCACAACATTCACACATTTGAATCAAACTTGTAAAACGAACTGTGCATGCTTCAATTCTACTTTTAAGATTATTCTTTAATTCTAAGCTTATTTTTGAATTCTAATGACTCGGAGACGATTATATGTGTTGGAGTTGTCATATAAGTAAACCAAATGTCATTTCTAACCACACTCATTCCACAACATTCACACATTTGAATCAAACTTGTAAAACGAACTGTGCATGCTTCTATTCTACTTTTAAGCATATTCTTTAATTCTAAGCTTATTCTTGAATTCTAATGACACGGATAAGATTATATGGATTAGGGTTGTCATGTAAGTAAACAAAATGTCATTTCTAACCACACTTATTCCACAACATTCACACATTTGAATAAAACTTGTAAAATGAACTGTGCATGCTTCTATTGTTTTTTTAAGCTTAATCTTTAATTCTAAGCTTATTCTTGAATTCTAATAACACGGAGACGATTATATGTGTTAGGATTGTCATATAAGTAAACCAAATGTCATTTCTAACCACACTCATTCCACAACATTCCCACATTTGAATCAAACTTGTAAAACGAACTGTGCATGCTTCAATTCTACTTTTAAGATTATTCTTCAATTCTAAGCTTATTTTTGAATTCTAATGACACAGACACGATTATATGTGTTGGAGTTGTTATATAAGTAAACCAAATGTCATTTCTAACCACACTCATTCCACAACATTCACACATTTGAATCAAACTTGTAAAACGAACTGTGCATGCTTCTATTCTACTTTTAAGCATATTCTTTAATTCTAAGCTTATTCTTGAATTCTAATGACACGGAGACGATTATATGTGTTAGGGCTGTCATGTAAGTAAACAAAATGTCATTTCTAACCACACTCATTCCCCAATATTCACACATTTGAATAAAACTTGTAAAATGAATTGTGCATGCTTCTATTGTTTTTTTAAGCTTAATCTTTAATTCTAAGCTTATTTTTGAATTCTAATAACATGGAGACGATTATATGTGTTAGGATTGTCATATAAGTAAACCAAATGTCATTTCTAACCACACTCATTCCACAACATTCACACATTTGAATCAAACTTGTAAAACGAGCTGTGCATACTTCTATTCTACTTTTAAGTTATTCTTCGATTCTATGCTTATTCTTGAATTCTAATGACATGGAGATGATTATATGTGTTAGGGTTGTCATATAAGTAAATCAAATGTCATTTCTAACCACACTCATTCCAACACATTCACACATTTGAATCAAACTTGTAAAACGAACTGTGCATGCTTCTATTATACTTTTAAGCATATTCTTTAATTCAAAGTTATTCTTGAATTCTAATGACACGGAGACGATTATATGTGTTAGGGTTGTCATATAAGTAAACCAAATGTCATTTCTAACCACACTCATTCCACAACATTCACACATTTGAATCAAACTTGTAAAACAAACTATGCATGCTTCTATTCTACTTTTAAGCTTATTCTTTAATTCTAAGCTTATTCTTGAATTCTAATGACATGGAGATGATTATATGTGTTCGGGTTGTCATATAAGGAAACCAAATGTCATTTCTAACCACACTCATTCCACAACATTCACACATTTGAATCAAACTTGTAAAACGAACTGTGCATGCTTCAATTCTACTTTTAAGCTTATTCTTTAATTCTAAGCTTATTTTTGAATTCTAATGACACGGAGACGATTATATGTGTTAGAGTTGTCATATAAGTAAACCAAATTTCATTTCTAACCACACTCATTCCACAACATTCCCACATTTGAATCAAACTTGTAAAACGAACTGTGCATGCTTCAATTCTACTTTTAAGATTATTCTTTAATTCTAAGCTTATTTTTGAATTCTAATGACTCGGAGACGATTATATGTGTTGGAGTTGTCATATAAGTAAACCAAATGTCATTTCTAACCACACTCATTCCACAACATTCACACATTTGAATCAAACTTGTAAAACGAACTGTGCATGCTTCTATTCTACTTTTAAGCATATTCTTTAATTCTAAGCTTATTCTTGAATTCTAATGACACGGATAAGATTATATGGATTAGGGTTGTCATGTAAGTAAACAAAATGTCATTTCTAACCACACTTATTCCACAACATTCACACATTTGAATAAAACTTGTAAAATGAACTGTGCATGCTTCTATTGTTTTTTTAAGCTTAATCTTTAATTCTAAGCTTATTCTTGAATTCTAATAACACGGAGACGATTATATGTGTTAGGATTGTCATATAAGTAAACCAAATGTCATTTCTAACCACACTCATTCCACAACATTCCCACATTTGAATCAAACTTGTAAAACGAACTGTGCATGCTTCAATTCTACTTTTAAGATTATTCTTTAATTCTAAGCTTATTTTTGAATTCTAATGACACAGACACGATTATATGTGTTGGAGTTGTTATATAAGTAAACCAAATGTCATTTCTAACCACACTCATTCCACAACATTCACACATTTGAATCAAACTTGTAAAACGAACTGTGCATGCTTCTATTCTACTTTTAAGCATATTCTTTAATTCTAAGCTTATTCTTGAATTTTAATGACACGGAGACGATTATATGTGTTAGGGCTGTCATGTAAGTAAACAAAATGTCATTTCTAACCACACTCATTCCCCAATATTCACACATTTGAATAAAACTTGTAAAATGAACTGTGCATGCTTCTATTGTTTTTTTAAGCTTAATCTTTAATTCTAAGCTTATTTTTGAATTCTAATAACATGGAGACGATTATATGTGTTAGGATTGTCATATAAGTAAACCAAATGTCATTTCTAACCACACTCATTCCACAACATTCACACATTTGAATCAAACTTGTAAAACGAGCTGTGCATGCTTCTATTCTACTTTTAAGTTATTCTTCGATTCTATGCTTATTCTTGAATTCTAATGACACGGAGACGATTATATGTGTTAGGGCTGTCATGTAAGTAAACAAAATGTCATTTCTAACCACACTCATTCCCCAATATTCACACATTTGAATAAAACTTGTAAAATGAACTGTGCATGCTTCTATTGTTTTTTTAAGCTTAATCTTTAATTCTAAGCTTATTTTTGAATTCTAATAACATGGAGACGATTATATGTGTTAGGATTGTCATATAAGTAAACCAAATGTCATTTCTAACCACACTCATTCCACAACATTCACACATTTGAATCAAACTTGTAAAACGAGCTGTGCATGCTTCTATTCTACTTTTAAGTTATTCTTCGATTCTATGCTTATTCTTGAATTCTAATGACATGGAGATGATTATATGTGTTAGGGTTGTCATATAAGTAAATCAAATGTCATTTCTAACCACACTCATTCCAACACATTCACACATTTGAATCAAACTTGTAAAACGAACTGTGCATGCTTCTATTATACTTTTAAGCATATTCTTTAATTCAAAGTTATTCTTGAATTCTAATGACACGGAGACGATTATATGTGTTAGGGTTGTCATATAAGTAAACCAAATGTCATTTCTAACCACACTCATTCCACAACATTCACACATTTGAATCAAACTTGTAAAACAAACTATGCATGCTTCTATTCTACTTTTAAGCTTATTCTTTAATTCTAAGCTTATTCTTGAATTCTAATGACATGGAGATGATTATATGTGTTCGGGTTGTCATATAAGGAAACCAAATGTCATTTCTAACCACACTCATTCCACAACATTCACACATTTGAATCAAACTTGTAAAACGAACTGTGCATGCTTCAATTCTACTTTTAAGCTTATTCTTTAATTCTAAGCTTATTTTTGAATTCTAATGACACGGAGACGATTATATGTGTTAGAGTTGTCATATAAGTAAACCAAATTTCATTTCTAACCACACTCATTCCACAACATTCCCACATTTGAATCAAACTTGTAAAACGAACTGTGCATGCTTCAATTCTACTTTTAAGATTATTCTTTAATTCTAAGCTTATTTTTGAATTCTAATGACTCGGAGACGATTATATGTGTTGGAGTTGTCATATAAGTAAACCAAATGTCATTTCTAACCACACTCATTCCACAACATTCACACATTTGAATCAAACTTGTAAAACGAACTGTGCATGCTTCTATTCTACTTTTAAGCATATTCTTTAATTCTAAGCTTATTCTTGAATTCTAATGACACGGATAAGATTATATGGATTAGGGTTGTCATGTAAGTAAACAAAATGTCATTTCTAACCACACTTATTCCACAACATTCACACATTTGAATAAAACTTGTAAAATGAACTGTGCATGCTTCTATTGTTTTTTTAAGCTTAATCTTTAATTCTAAGCTTATTCTTGAATTCTAATAACACGGAGACGATTATATGTGTTAGGATTGTCATATAAGTAAACCAAATGTCATTTCTAACCACACTCATTCCACAACATTCCCACATTTGAATCAAACTTGTAAAACGAACTGTGCATGCTTCAATTCTACTTTTAAGATTATTCTTTAATTCTAAGCTTATTTTTGAATTCTAATGACACAGACACGATTATATGTGTTGGAGTTGTTATATAAGTAAACCAAATGTCATTTCTAACCACACTCATTCCACAACATTCACACATTTGAATCAAACTTGTAAAACGAACTGTGCATGCTTCTATTCTACTTTTAAGCATATTCTTTAATTCTAAGCTTATTCTTGAATTTTAATGACACGGAGACGATTATATGTGTTAGGGCTGTCATGTAAGTAAACAAAATGTCATTTCTAACCACACTCATTCCCCAATATTCACACATTTGAATAAAACTTGTAAAATGAACTGTGCATGCTTCTATTGTTTTTTTAAGCTTAATCTTTAATTCTAAGCTTATTTTTGAATTCTAATAACATGGAGACGATTATATGTGTTAGGATTGTCATATAAGTAAACCAAATGTCATTTCTAACCACACTCATTCCACAACATTCACACATTTGAATCAAACTTGTAAAACGAGCTGTGCATGCTTCTATTCTACTTTTAAGTTATTCTTCGATTCTATGCTTATTCTTGAATTCTAATGACACGGAGACGATTATATGTGTTAGGGCTGTCATGTAAGTAAACAAAATGTCATTTCTAACCACACTCATTCCCCAATATTCACACATTTGAATAAAACTTGTAAAATGAACTGTGCATGCTTCTATTGTTTTTTTAAGCTTAATCTTTAATTCTAAGCTTATTTTTGAATTCTAATAACATGGAGACGATTATATGTGTTAGGATTGTCATATAAGTAAACCAAATGTCATTTCTAACCACACTCATTCCACAACATTCACACATTTGAATCAAACTTGTAAAACGAGCTGTGCATGCTTCTATTCTACTTTTAAGTTATTCTTCGATTCTATGCTTATTCTTGAATTCTAATGACATGGAGATGATTATATGTGTTAGGGTTGTCATATAAGTAAATCAAATGTCATTTCTAACCACACTCATTCCAACACATTCACACATTTGAATCAAACTTGTAAAACGAACTGTGCATGCTTCTATTATACTTTTAAGCATATTCTTTAATTCAAAGTTATTCTTGAATTCTAATGACACGGAGACGATTATATGTGTTAGGGTTGTCATATAAGTAAACCAAATGTCATTTCTAACCACACTCATTCCACAACATTCACACATTTGAATCAAACTTGTAAAACAAACTATGCATGCTTCTATTCTACTTTTAAGCTTATTCTTTAATTCTAAGCTTATTCTTGAATTCTAATGACATGGAGATGATTATATGTGTTCGGGTTGTCATATAAGGAAACCAAATGTCATTTCTAACCACACTCATTCCACAACATTCACACATTTGAATCAAACTTGTAAAACGAACTGTGCATGCTTCAATTCTACTTTTAAGCTTATTCTTTAATTCTAAGCTTATTTTTGAATTCTAATGACACGGAGACGATTATATGTGTTAGAGTTGTCATATAAGTAAACCAAATTTCATTTCTAACCACACTCATTCCACAACATTCCCACATTTGAATCAAACTTGTAAAACGAACTGTGCATGCTTCAATTCTACTTTTAAGATTATTCTTTAATTCTAAGCTTATTTTTAAATTCTAATGACTCGGAGACGATTATATGTGTTGGAGTTGTCATATAAGTAAACCAAATGTCATTTCTAACCACACTCATTCCACAACATTCACACATTTGAATCAAACTTGTAAAACGAACTGTGCATGCTTCTATTCTACTTTTAAGCATATTCTTTAATTCTAAGCTTATTCTTGAATTCTAATGACACGGATAAGATTATATGGATTAGGGTTGTCATGTAAGTAAACAAAATGTCATTTCTAACCACACTTATTCCACAACATTCACACATTTGAATAAAACTTGTAAAATGAACTGTGCATGCTTCTATTGTTTTTTTAAGCTTAATCTTTAATTCTAAGCTTATTCTTGAATTCTAATAACACGGAGACGATTATATGTGTTAGGATTGTCATATAAGTAAACCAAATGTCATTTCTAACCACACTCATTCCACAACATTCCCACATTTGAATCAAACTTGTAAAACGAACTGTGCATGCTTCAATTCTACTTTTAAGATTATTCTTTAATTCTAAGCTTATTTTTGAATTCTAATGACACAGACACGATTATATGTGTTGGAGTTGTTATATAAGTAAACCAAATGTCATTTCTAACCACACTCATTCCACAACATTCACACATTTGAATCAAACTTGTAAAACGAACTGTGCATGCTTCTATTCTACTTTTAAGCATATTCTTTAATTCTAAGCTTATTCTTGAATTCTAATGACACGGAGACGATTATATGTGTTAGGGCTGTCATGTAAGTAAACAAAATGTCATTTCTAACCACACTCATTCCCCAATATTCACACATTTGAATAAAACTTGTAAAATGAACTGTGCATGCTTCTATTGTTTTTTTAAGCTTAATCTTTAATTCTAAGCTTATTTTTGAATTCTAATAACATGGAGACGATTATATGTGTTAGGATTGTCATATAAGTAAACCAAATGTCATTTCTAACCACACTCATTCCACAACATTCACACATTTGAATCAAACTTGTAAAACGAGCTGTGCATGCTTCTATTCTACTTTTAAGTTATTCTTCGATTCTATGCTTATTCTTGAATTCTAATGACATGGAGATAATTATATGTGTTAGGGTTGTCATATAAGTAAATCAAATGTCATTTCTAACCACACTCATTCCAACACATTCACACATTTGAATCAAACTTGTAAAACGAACTGTGCATGCTTCTATTATACTTTTAAGCATATTCTTTAATTCAAAGTTATTCTTGAATTCTAATGACACGGAGACGATTATATGTGTTAGGGTTGTCATATAAGTAAACCAAATGTCATTTCTAACCACACTCATTCCACAACATTCACACATTTGAATCAAACTTGTAAAACAAACTATGCATGCTTCTATTCTACTTTTAAGCTTATTCTTTAATTCTAAGCTTATTCTTGAATTCTAATGACATGGAGATGATTATATGTGTTCGGGTTGTCATATAAGGAAACCAAATGTCATTTCTAACCACACTCATTCCACAACATTCACACATTTGAATCAAACTTGTAAAACGAACTGTGCATGCTTCAATTCTACTTTTAAGCTTATTCTTTAATTCTAAGCTTATTTTTGAATTCGAATGACACGGAGACGATTATATGTGTTAGAGTTGTCATATAAGTAAACCAAATTTCATTTCTAACCACACTCATTCCACAACATTCCCACATTTGAATCAAACTTGTAAAACGAACTGTGCATGCTTCAATTCTACTTTTAAGATTATTCTTTAATTCTAAGCTTATTTTTGAATTCTAATGACTCGGAGACGATTATATGTGTTGGAGTTGTCATATAAGTAAACCAAATGTCATTTCTAACCACACTCATTCCACAACATTCACACATTTGAATCAAACTTGTAAAACGAACTGTGCATGCTTCTATTCTACTTTTAAGCATATTCTTTAATTCTAAGCTTATTCTTGAATTCTAATGACACGGATAAGATTATATGGATTAGGGTTGTCATGTAAGTAAACAAAATGTCATTTCTAACCACACTTATTCCACAACATTCACACATTTGAATAAAACTTGTAAAATGAACTGTGCATGCTTCTATTGTTTTTTTAAGCTTAATCTTTAATTCTAAGCTTATTCTTGAATTCTAATAACACGGAGACGATTATATGTGTTAGGATTGTCATATAAGTAAACCAAATGTCATTTCTAACCACACTCATTCCACAACATTCCCACATTTGAATCAAACTTGTAAAACGAACTGTGCATGCTTCAATTCTACTTTTAAGATTATTCTTTAATTCTAAGCTTATTTTTGAATTCTAATGACACAGACACGATTATATGTGTTGGAGTTGTTATATAAGTAAACCAAATGTCATTTCTAACCACACTCATTCCACAACATTCACACATTTGAATCAAACTTGTAAAACGAACTGTGCATGCTTCTATTCTACTTTTAAGCATATTCTTTAATTCTAAGCTTATTCTTGAATTCTAATGACACGGAGACGATTATATGTGTTAGGGCTGTCATGTAAGTAAACAAAATGTCATTTCTAACCACACTCATTCCCCAATATTCACACATTTGAATAAAACTTGTAAAATGAACTGTGCATGCTTCTATTGTTTTTTTAAGCTTAATCTTTAATTCTAAGCTTATTTTTGAATTCTAATAACATGGAGACGATTATATGTGTTAGGATTGTCATATAAGTAAACCAAATGTCATTTCTAACCACACTCATTCCACAACATTCACACATTTGAATCAAACTTGTAAAACGAGCTGTGCATGCTTCTATTCTACTTTTAAGTTATTCTTCGATTCTATGCTTATTCTTGAATTCTAATGACATGGAGATGATTATATGTGTTAGGGTTGTCATATAAGTAAATCAAATGTCATTTCTAACCACACTCATTCCAACACATTCACACATTTGAATCAAACTTGTAAAACGAACTGTGCATGCTTCTATTATACTTTTAAGCATATTCTTTAATTCAAAGTTATTCTTGAATTCTAATGACACGGAGACGATTATATGTGTTAGGGTTGTCATATAAGTAAACCAAATGTCATTTCTAACCACACTCATTCCACAACATTCACACATTTGAATCAAACTTGTAAAACAAACTATGCATGCTTCTATTCTACTTTTAAGCTTATTCTTTAATTCTAAGCTTATTCTTGAATTCTAATGACATGGAGATGATTATATGTGTTCGGGTTGTCATATAAGGAAACCAAATGTCATTTCTAACCACACTCATTCCACAACATTCACACATTTGAATCAAACTTGTAAAACGAACTGTGCATGCTTCAATTCTACTTTTAAGCTTATTCTTTAATTCTAAGCTTATTTTTGAATTCTAATGACACGGAGACGATTATATGTGTTAGAGTTGTCATATAAGTAAACCAAATGTCATTTCTAACCACACTCATTCCACAACATTCTCACATTTGAATCAAACTTGTAAAACGAACTGTGCATGCTTCAATTCTACTTTTAAGATTATTCTTTAATTCTAAGCTTATTTTTGAATTCTAATGACTCAGAGACGATTATATGTGTTGGAGTTGTCATATAAGTAAACCAAATGTCATTTCTAACCACACTCATTCCACAACATTCACACATTTGAATCAAACTTGTAAAACGAACTGTGCATGCTTCTATTCTACTTTTAAGCATATTCTTTAATTCTAAGCTTATTCTTGAATTCTAATGACACGGATAAGATTATATGGATTAGGGTTGTCATGTAAGTAAACAAAATGTCATTTCTAACCACACTTATTCCACAACATTCACACATTTGAATAAAACTTGTAAAATGAACTGTGCATGCTTCTATTGTTTTTTTAAGCTTAATCTTTAATTCTAAGCTTATTCTTGAATTCTAATAACACGGAGACGATTATATGTGTTAGGATTGTCATATAAGTAAACCAAATGTCATTTCTAACCACACTCATTCCACAACATTCCCACATTTGAATCAAACTTGTAAAACGAACTGTGCATGCTTCAATTCTACTTTTAAGATTATTCTTTAATTCTAAGCTTATTTTTGAATTCTAATGACACAGACACGATTATATGTGTTGGAGTTGTTATATAAGTAAACCAAATGTCATTTCTAACCACACTCATTCCACAACATTCACACATTTGAATCAAACTTGTAAAACGAACTGTGCATGCTTCTATTCTACTTTTAAGCATATTCTTTAATTCTAAGCTTATTCTTGAATTCTAATGACACGGAGACGATTATATGTGTTAGGGCTGTCATGTAAGTAAACAAAATGTCATTTCTAACCACACTCATTCCCCAATATTCACACATTTGAATAAAACTTGTAAAATGAACTGTGCATGCTTCTATTGTTTTTTTAAGCTTAATCTTTAATTCTAAGCTTATTTTTGAATTCTAATAACATGGAGACGATTATATGTGTTAGGATTGTCATATAAGTAAACCAAATGTCATTTCTAACCACACTCATTCCACAACATTCACACATTTGAATCAAACTTGTAAAACGAGCTGTGCATGCTTCTATTCTACTTTTAAGTTATTCTTCGATTCTATGCTTATTCTTGAATTCTAATGACATGGAGATGATTATATGTGTTAGGGTTGTCATATAAGTAAATCAAATGTCATTTCTAACCACACTCATTCCAACACATTCACACATTTGAATCAAACTTGTAAAACGAACTGTGCATGCTTCTATTATACTTTTAAGCATATTCTTTAATTCAAAGTTATTCTTGAATTCTAATGACACGGAGACGATTATATGTGTTAGGGTTGTCATATAAGTAAACCAAATGTCATTTCTAACCACACTCATTCCACAACATTCACACATTTGAATCAAACTTGTAAAACAAACTATGCATGCTTCTATTCTACTTTTAAGCTTATTCTTTAATTCTAAGCTTATTCTTGAATTCTAATGACATGGAGATGATTATATGTGTTCGGGTTGTCATATAAGGAAACCAAATGTCATTTCTAACCACACTCATTCCACAACATTCACACATTTGAATCAAACTTGTAAAACGAACTGTGCATGCTTCAATTCTACTTTTAAGCTTATTCTTTAATTCTAAGCTTATTTTTGAATTCGAATGACACGGAGACGATTATATGTGTTAGAGTTGTCATATAAGTAAACCAAATTTCATTTCTAACCACACTCATTCCACAACATTCCCACATTTGAATCAAACTTGTAAAACGAACTGTGCATGCTTCAATTCTACTTTTAAGATTATTCTTTAATTCTAAGCTTATTTTTGAATTCTAATGACTCGGAGACGATTATATGTGTTGGAGTTGTCATATAAGTAAACCAAATGTCATTTCTAACCACACTCATTCCACAACATTCACACATTTGAATCAAACTTGTAAAACGAACTGTGCATGCTTCTATTCTACTTTTAAGCATATTCTTTAATTCTAAGCTTATTCTTGAATTCTAATGACACGGATAAGATTATATGGATTAGGGTTGTCATGTAAGTAAACAAAATGTCATTTCTAACCACACTTATTCCACAACATTCACACATTTGAATAAAACTTGTAAAATGAACTGTGCATGCTTCTATTGTTTTTTTAAGCTTAATCTTTAATTCTAAGCTTATTCTTGAATTCTAATAACACGGAGACGATTATATGTGTTAGGATTGTCATATAAGTAAACCAAATGTCATTTCTAACCACACTCATTCCACAACATTCCCACATTTGAATCAAACTTGTAAAACGAACTGTGCATGCTTCAATTCTACTTTTAAGATTATTCTTTAATTCTAAGCTTATTTTTGAATTCTAATGACACAGACACGATTATATGTGTTGGAGTTGTTATATAAGTAAACCAAATGTCATTTCTAACCACACTCATTCCACAACATTCACACATTTGAATCAAACTTGTAAAACGAACTGTGCATGCTTCTATTCTACTTTTAAGCATATTCTTTAATTCTAAGCTTATTCTTGAATTCTAATGACACGGAGACGATTATATGTGTTAGGGCTGTCATGTAAGTAAACAAAATGTCATTTCTAACCACACTCATTCCCCAATATTCACACATTTGAATAAAACTTGTAAAATGAACTGTGCATGCTTCTATTGTTTTTTTAAGCTTAATCTTTAATTCTAAGCTTATTTTTGAATTCTAATAACATGGAGACGATTATATGTGTTAGGATTGTCATATAAGTAAACCAAATGTCATTTCTAACCACACTCATTCCACAACATTCACACATTTGAATCAAACTTGTAAAACGAGCTGTGCATGCTTCTATTCTACTTTTAAGTTATTCTTCGATTCTATGCTTATTCTTGAATTCTAATGACATGGAGATGATTATATGTGTTAGGGTTGTCATATAAGTAAATCAAATGTCATTTCTAACCACACTCATTCCAACACATTCACACATTTGAATCAAACTTGTAAAACGAACTGTGCATGCTTCTATTATACTTTTAAGCATATTCTTTAATTCAAAGTTATTCTTGAATTCTAATGACACGGAGACGATTATATGTGTTAGGGTTGTCATATAAGTAAACCAAATGTCATTTCTAACCACACTCATTCCACAACATTCACACATTTGAATCAAACTTGTAAAACAAACTATGCATGCTTCTATTCTACTTTTAAGCTTATTCTTTAATTCTAAGCTTATTCTTGAATTCTAATGACATGGAGATGATTATATGTGTTCGGGTTGTCATATAAGGAAACCAAATGTCATTTCTAACCACACTCATTCCACAACATTCACACATTTGAATCAAACTTGTAAAACGAACTGTGCATGCTTCAATTCTACTTTTAAGCTTATTCTTTAATTCTAAGCTTATTTTTGAATTCTAATGACACGGAGACGATTATATGTGTTAGAGTTGTCATATAAGTAAACCAAATGTCATTTCTAACCACACTCATTCCACAACATTCTCACATTTGAATCAAACTTGTAAAACGAACTGTGCATGCTTCAATTCTACTTTTAAGATTATTCTTTAATTCTAAGCTTATTTTTGAATTCTAATGACTCAGAGACGATTATATGTGTTGGAGTTGTCATATAAGTAAACCAAATGTCATTTCTAACCACACTCATTCCACAACATTCACACATTTGAATCAAACTTGTAAAACGAACTGTGCATGCTTCTATTCTACTTTTAAGCATATTCTTTAATTCTAAGCTTATTCTTGAATTCTAATGACACGGATAAGATTATATGGATTAGGGTTGTCATGTAAGTAAACAAAATGTCATTTCTAACCACACTTATTCCACAACATTCACACATTTGAATAAAACTTGTAAAATGAACTGTGCATGCTTCTATTGTTTTTTTAAGCTTAATCTTTAATTCTAAGCTTATTCTTGAATTCTAATAACACGGAGACGATTATATGTGTTTGGATTGTCATATAAGTAAACCAAATGTCATTTCTAACCACACTCATTCCACAACATTCCCACATTTGAATCAAACTTGTAAAACGAACTGTGCATGCTTCAATTCTACTTTTAAGATTATTCTTTAATTCTAAGCTTATTTTTGAATTCTAATGACACAGACACGATTATATGTGTTGGAGTTGTTATATAAGTAAACCAAATGTCATTTCTAACCACACTCATTCCACAACATTCACACATTTGAATCAAACTTGTAAAACGAACTGTGCATGCTTCTATTCTACTTTTAAGCATATTCTTTAATTCTAAGCTTATTCTTGAATTCTAATGACACGGAGACGATTATATGTGTTAGGGCTGTCATGTAAGTAAACAAAATGTCATTTCTAACCACACTCATTCCCCAATATTCACACATTTGAATAAAACTTGTAAAATGAACTGTGCATGCTTCTATTGTTTTTTTAAGCTTAATCTTTAATTCTAAGCTTATTTTTGAATTCTAATAACATGGAGACGATTATATGTGTTAGGATTGTCATATAAGTAAACCAAATGTCATTTCTAACCACACTCATTCCACAACATTCACACATTTGAATCAAACTTGTAAAACGAGCTGTGCATGCTTCTATTCTACTTTTAAGTTATTCTTCGATTCTATGCTTATTCTTGAATTCTAATGACATGGAGATGATTATATGTGTTAGGGTTGTCATATAAGTAAATCAAATGTCATTTCTAACCACACTCATTCCAACACATTCACACATTTGAATCAAACTTGTAAAACGAACTGTGCATGCTTCTATTATACTTTTAAGCATATTCTTTAATTCAAAGTTATTCTTGAATTCTAATGACACGGAGACGATTATATGTGTTAGGGTTGTCATATAAGTAAACCAAATGTCATTTCTAACCACACTCATTCCACAACATTCACACATTTGAATCAAACTTGTAAAACAAACTATGCATGCTTCTATTCTACTTTTAAGCTTATTCTTTAATTCTAAGCTTATTCTTGAATTCTAATGACATGGAGATGATTATATGTGTTCGGGTTGTCATATAAGGAAACCAAATGTCATTTCTAACCACACTCATTCCACAACATTCACACATTTGAATCAAACTTGTAAAACGAACTGTGCATGCTTCAATTCTACTTTTAAGCTTATTCTTTAATTCTAAGCTTATTTTTGAATTCGAATGACACGGAGACGATTATATGTGTTAGAGTTGTCATATAAGTAAACCAAATTTCATTTCTAACCACACTCATTCCACAACATTCCCACATTTGAATCAAACTTGTAAAACGAACTGTGCATGCTTCTATTCTACTTTTAAGCATATTCTTTAATTCTAAGCTTATTCTTGAATTCTAATGACACGGATAAGATTATATGTATTAGGGTTGTCATGTAAGTAAACAAAATGTCATTTCTAACCACACTCATTCCACAACATTCACACATTTGAATAAAACTTGTAAAATGAACTGTGCATGCTTCTATTGTTTTTTTAAGCTTAATCTTTAATTCTAAGCTTATTCTTGAATTCTAATAACACGGAGACGATTATATGTGTTAGGATTGTCATATAAGTAAACCAAATGTCATTTCTAACCACACTCATTCCACAACATTCCCACATTTGAATCAAACTTGTAAAACGAACTGTGCATGCTTCAATTCTACTTTTAAGATTATTCTGTAATTCTAAGCTTATTTTTGAATTCTAATGACTCGGAGACGATTATATGTGTTGGAGTTGTCATATAAGTAAACCAAATGTCATTTCTAACCACACTCATTCCACAACATTCACACATTTGAATCAAACTTGTAAAACGAACTGTGCATGCTTCTATTCTACTTTTAAGCATATTCTTTAATTCTAAGCTTATTCTTGAATTCTAATGACACGGATAAGATTATATGGATTAGGGTTGTCATGTAAGTAAACAAAATGTCATTTCTAACCACACTTATTCCACAACATTCACACATTTGAATAAAACTTGTAAAATGAACTGTGCATGCTTCTATTGTTTTTTTAAGCTTAATCTTTAATTCTAAGCTTATTCTTGAATTCTAATAACACGGAGACGATTATATGTGTTAGGATTGTCATATAAGTAAACCAAATGTCATTTCTAACCACACTCATTCCACAACATTCCCACATTTGAATCAAACTTGTAAAACGAACTGTGCATGCTTCAATTCTACTTTTAAGATTATTCTTTAATTCTAAGCTTATTTTTGAATTCTAATGACACAGACACGATTATATGTGTTGGAGTTGTTATATAAGTAAACCAAATGTCATTTCTAACCACACTCATTCCACAACATTCACACATTTGAATCAAACTTGTAAAACGAACTGTGCATGCTTCTATTCTACTTTTAAGCATATTCTTTAATTCTAAGCTTATTCTTGAATTCTAATGACACGGAGACGATTATATGTGTTAGGGCTGTCATGTAAGTAAACAAAATGTCATTTCTAACCACACTCATTCCCCAATATTCACACATTTGAATAAAACTTGTAAAATGAACTGTGCATGCTTCTATTGTTTTTTTAAGCTTAATCTTTAATTCTAAGCTTATTTTTGAATTCTAATAACATGGAGACGATGATATGTGTTAGGATTGTCATATAAGTAAACCAAATGTCATTTCTAACCACACTCATTCCACAACATTCACACATTTGAATCAAACTTGTAAAACGAGCTGTGCATGCTTCTATTCTACTTTTAAGTTATTCTTCGATTCTATGCTTATTCTTGAATTCTAATGACATGGAGATGATTATATGTGTTAGGGTTGTCATATAAGTAAATCAAATGTCATTTCTAACCACACTCATTCCAACACATTCACACATTTGAATCAAACTTGTAAAACGAACTGTGCATGCTTCTATTATACTTTTAAGCATATTCTTTAATTCAAAGTTATTCTTGAATTCTAATGACACGGAGACGATTATATGTGTTAGGGTTGTCATATAAGTAAACCAAATGTCATTTCTAACCACACTCATTCCACAACATTCACACATTTGAATCAAACTTGTAAAACAAACTATGCATGCTTCTATTCTACTTTTAAGCTTATTCTTTAATTCTAAGCTTATTCTTGAATTCTAATGACATGGAGATGATTATATGTGTTCGGGTTGTCATATAAGGAAACCAAATGTCATTTCTAACCACACTCATTCCACAACATTCACACATTTGAATCAAACTTGTAAAACGAACTGTGCATGCTTCAATTCTACTTTTAAGCTTATTCTTTAATTCTAAGCTTATTTTTGAATTCTAATGACACGGAGACGATTATATGTGTTAGAGTTGTCATATAAGTAAACCAAATGTCATTTCTAACCACACTCATTCCACAACATTCCCACATTTGAATCAAACTTGTAAAACGAACTGTGCATGCTTCAATTCTACTTTTAAGATTATTCTTTAATTCTAAGCTTATTTTTGAATTCTAATGACTCAGAGACGATTATATGTGTTGGAGTTGTCATATAAGTAAACCAAATGTCATTTCTAACCACACTCATTCCACAACATTCACACATTTGAATCAAACTTGTAAAACGAACTGTGCATGCTTCTATTCTACTTTTAAGCATATTCTTTAATTCTAAGCTTATTCTTGAATTCTAATGACACGGATAAGATTATATGGATTAGGGTTGTCATGTAAGTAAACAAAATGTCATTTCTAACCACACTTATTCCACAACATTCACACATTTGAATAAAACTTGTAAAATGAACTGTGCATGCTTCTATTGTTTTTTTAAGCTTAATCTTTAATTCTAAGCTTATTCTTGAATTCTAATAACACGGAGACGATTATATGTGTTAGGATTGTCATATAAGTAAACCAAATGTCATTTCTAACCACACTCATTCCACAACATTCCCACATTTGAATCAAACTTGTAAAACGAACTGTGCATGCTTCAATTCTACTTTTAAGATTATTCTTTAATTCTAAGCTTATTTTTGAATTCTAATGACACAGACACGATTATATGTGTTGGAGTTGTTATATAAGTAAACCAAATGTCATTTCTAACCACACTCATTCCACAACATTCACACATTTGAATCAAACTTGTAAAACGAACTGTGCATGCTTCTATTCTACTTTTAAGCATATTCTTTAATTCTAAGCTTATTCTTGAATTCTAATGACACGGAGACGATTATATGTGTTAGGGCTGTCATGTAAGTAAACAAAATGTCATTTCTAACCACACTCATTCCCCAATATTCACACATTTGAATAAAACTTGTAAAATGAACTGTGCATGCTTCTATTGTTTTTTTAAGCTTAATCTTTAATTCTAAGCTTATTTTTGAATTCTAATAACATGGAGACGATTATATGTGTTAGGATTGTCATATAAGTAAACCAAATGTCATTTCTAACCACACTCATTCCACAACATTCACACATTTGAATCAAACTTGTAAAACGAGCTGTGCATGCTTCTATTCTACTTTTAAGTTATTCTTCGATTCTATGCTTATTCTTGAATTCTAATGACATGGAGATGATTATATGTGTTAGGGTTGTCATATAAGTAAATCAAATGTCATTTCTAACCACACTCATTCCAACACATTCACACATTTGAATCAAACTTGTAAAACGAACTGTGCATGCTTCTATTATACTTTTAAGCATATTCTTTAATTCAAAGTTATTCTTGAATTCTAATGACACGGAGACGATTATATGTGTTAGGGTTGTCATATAAGTAAACCAAATGTCATTTCTAACCACACTCATTCCACAACATTCACACATTTGAATCAAACTTGTAAAACAAACTATGCATGCTTCTATTCTACTTTTAAGTTTATTCTTTAATTCTAAGCTTATTCTTGAATTCTAATGACATGGAGATGATTATATGTGTTAGGGTTGTCATATAAGTAAACCAAATGTCATTTCTAACCACACTCATTCCACAACATTCCCACATTTGAATCAAACTTGTAAAACGAACTGTGCATGCTTCAATTCTACTTTTAAGATTATTCTTTAATTCTAAGCTTATTTTTGAATTCTAATGACTCGGAGACGATTATATGTGTTGGAGTTGTCATATAAGTAAACCAAATGTCATTTCTAACCACACTCATTCCACAACATTCACACATTTGAATCAAACTTGTAAAACGAACTGTGCATGCTTCTATTCTACTTTTAAGCATATTCTTTAATTCTAAGCTTATTCTTGAATTCTAATGACACGGATAAGATTATATGTATTAGGGTTGTCATGTAAGTAAACAAAATGTCATTTCTAACCACACTCATTCCACAACATTCACACATTTGAATAAAACTTGTAAAATGAACTGTGCATGCTTCTATTGTTTTTTTAAGCTTAATCTTTAATTCTAAGCTTATTCTTGAATTCTAATAACACGGAGACGATTATATGTGTTAGGATTGTCATATAAGTAAACCAAATGTCATTTCTAACCACACTCATTCCACAACATTCCCACATTTGAATCAAACTTGTAAAACGAACTGTGCATGCTTCAATTCTACTTTTAAGATTATTCTGTAATTCTAAGCTTATTTTTGAATTCTAATGACTCGGAGACGATTATATGTGTTGGAGTTGTCATATAAGTAAACCAAATGTCATTTCTAACCACACTCATTCCACAACATTCACACATTTGAATCAAACTTGTAAAACGAACTGTGCATGCTTCTATTCTACTTTTAAGCATATTCTTTAATTCTAAGCTTATTCTTGAATTCTAATGACACGGATAAGATTATATGGATTAGGGTTGTCATGTAAGTAAACAAAATGTCATTTCTAACCACACTTATTCCACAACATTCACACATTTGAATAAAACTTGTAAAATGAACTGTGCATGCTTCTATTGTTTTTTTAAGCTTAATCTTTAATTCTAAGCTTATTCTTGAATTCTAATAACACGGAGACGATTATATGTGTTAGGATTGTCATATAAGTAAACCAAATGTCATTTCTAACCACACTCATTCCACAACATTCCCACATTTGAATCAAACTTGTAAAACGAACTGTGCATGCTTCTATTCTACTTTTAAGTTATTCTTCGATTCTATGCTTATTCTTGAATTCTAATGACATGGAGATGATTATATGTGTTAGGGTTGTCATATAAGTAAATCAAATGTCATTTCTAACCACACTCATTCCAACACATTCACACATTTGAATCAAACTTGTAAAACGAACTGTGCATGCTTCTATTATACTTTTAAGCATATTCTTTAATTCAAAGTTATTCTTCAATTCTAATGACACGGAGACGATTATATGTGTTAGGGTTGTCATATAAGTAAACCAAATGTCATTTCTAACCACAATCATTCCACAACATTCACACATTTGAATCAAACTTGTAAAACAAACTATGCATGCTTCTATTCTACTTTTAAGTTTATTCTTTAATTCTAAGCTTATTCTTGAATTCTAATGACATGGAGATGATTATATGTGTTAGGGTTGTCATATAAGTAAACCAAATGTCATTTCTAACCACACTCATTCCACAACATTCCCACATTTGAATCAAACTTGTAAAACGAACTGTGCATGCTTCAATTCTACTTTTAAGATTATTCTTTAATTCTAAGCTTATTTTTGAATTCTAATGACTCGGAGACGATTATATGTGTTGGAGTTGTCATATAAGTAAACCAAATGTCATTTCTAACCACACTCATTCCACAACATTCACACATTTGAATCAAACTTGTAAAACGAACTGTGCATGCTTCTATTCTACTTTTAAGCATATTCTTTAATTCTAAGCTTATTCTTGAATTCTAATGACACGGATAAGATTATATGTATTAGGGTTGTCATGTAAGTAAACAAAATGTCATTTCTAACCACACTCATTCCACAACATTCACACATTTGAATAAAACTTGTAAAATGAACTGTGCATGCTTCTATTGTTTTTTTAAGCTTAATCTTTAATTCTAAGCTTATTCTTGAATTCTAATAACACGGAGACGATTATATGTGTTAGGATTGTCATATAAGTAAACCAAATGTCATTTCTAACCACACTCATTCCACAACATTCCCACATTTGAATCAAACTTGTAAAACGAACTGTGCATGCTTCAATTCTACTTTTAAGATTATTCTTTAATTCTAAGCTTATTTTTGAATTCTAATGACTCGGAGACGATTATATGTGTTGGAGTTGTCATATAAGTAAACCAAATGTCATTTCTAACCACACTCATTCCACAACATTCACACATTTGAATCAAACTTGTAAAACGAACTGTGCATGCTTCTATTCTACTTTTAGGCATATTCTTTAATTCTAAGCTTATTCTTGAATTCTAATGACACGGAGACGATTATATGTGTTAGGGCTGTCATGTAAGTAAACAAAATGTCATTTCTAACCACACTCATTCCACAATATTCACACATTTGAATAAAACTTGTAAAATGAATTGTGCATGCTTCTATTGTTTTTTTAAGCTTAATCTTTAATTCTAAGCTTATTTTTGAATTCTAATAACATGGAGACGATTATATGTGTTAGGATTGTCATATAAGTAAACCAAATGTCATTTCTAACCACACTCATTCCACAACATTCACACATTTGAATCAAACTTGTAAAACGAACTGTGCATGCTTCTATTCTACTTTTAAGTTATTCTTCGATTCTATGCTTATTCTTGAATTCTAATGACATGGAGATGATTATATGTGTTAGGGTTGTCATATAAGTAAACCAAATGTCATTTCTAACCACACTCATTCCAACACATTCACACATTTGAATCAAACTTGTAAAACGAACTGTGCATGCTTCTATTCTACTTTTAAGCATATTCTTTAATTCAAAGTTATTCTTGAATTCTAATGACACGGAGACGATTATATGTGTTAGGGTTGTCATATAAGTAAACCAAATGTCATTTCTAACCACACTCATTCCACAACATTCACACATTTGAATCAAACTTGTAAAACAAACTATGCATGCTTCTATTCTACTTTTAAGCTTATTCTTTAATTCTAAGCTTATTCTTGAATTCTAATGACATGGAGATGATTATATGTGTTAGGGTTGTCATATAAGTAAACCAAATGTCATTTCTAACCACACTCATTCCACAACATTCACACATTTGAATCAAACTTGTAAAACGAACTGTGCATGCTTCAATTCTACTTTTAAGCTTATTCTTTAATTCTAAGCTTATTTTTGAATTCTAATGACACGGAGACGATTATATGTGTTAGAGTTGTCATATAAGTAAACCAAATGTCATTTCTAACCACACTCATTCCACAACATTCCCACATTTGAATCAAACTTGTAAAACGAACTGTGCATGCTTCAATTCTACTTTTAAGATTATTCTTTAATTCTAAGCTTATTTTTGAATTCTAATGACTCGGAGACGATTATATGTGTTGGAGTTGTCATATAAGTAAACCAAATGTCATTTCTAACCACACTCATTCCACAACATTCACACATTTGAATCAAACTTGTAAAACGAACTGTGCATGCTTCTATTCTACTTTTAAGCATATTCTTTAATTCTAAGCTTATTCTTGAATTCTAATGACACGGATAAGATTATATGTATTAGGGTTGTCATGTAAGTAAACAAAATGTCATTTCTAACCACACTCATTCCACAACATTCACACATTTGAATAAAACTTGTAAAATGAACTGTGCATGCTTCTATTGTTTTTTTAAGCTTAATCTTTAATTCTAAGCTTATTCTTGAATTCTAATAACACGGAGACGATTATATGTGTTAGGATTGTCATATAAGTAAACCAAATGTCATTTCTAACCACACTCATTCCACAACATTCCCACATTTGAATCAAACTTGTAAAACGAACTGTGCATGCTTCAATTCTACTTTTAAGATTATTCTTTAATTCAAAGCTTATTTTTGAATTCTAATGACACAGACACGATTATATGTGTTGGAGTTGTTATATAAGTAAACCAAATGTCATTTCTAACCACACTCATTCCACAACATTCACACATTTGAATCAAACTTGTAAAACGAACTGTGCATGCTTCTATTCTACTTTTAGGCATATTCTTTAATTCTAAGCTTATTCTTGAATTCTAATGACACGGAGACGATTATATGTGTTAGGGCTGTCATGTAAGTAAACAAAATGTCATTTCTAACCACACTCATTCCACAATATTCACACATTTGAATAAAACTTGTAAAATGAACTGTGCATGCTTCTATTGTTTTTTTAAGCTTAATCTTTAATTCTAAGCTTATTTTTGAATTCTAATAACATGGAGACGATTATATGTGTTAGGATTGTCATATAAGTAAACCAAATGTCATTTCTAACCACACTCATTCCACAACATTCACACATTTGAATCAAACTTGTAAAACGAACTGTGCATGCTTCTATTCTACTTTTAAGTTATTCTTCGATTCTATGCTTATTCTTGAATTCTAATGACATGGAGATGATTATATGTGTTAGGGTTGTCATATAAGTAAACCAAATGTCATTTCTAACCACACTCATTCCAACACATTCACACATTTGAATCAAACTTGTAAAACGAACTGTGCATGCTTCTATTCTACTTTTAAGCATATTCTTTAATTCAAAGTTATTCTTGAATTCTAATGACACGGAGACGATTATATGTGTTAGGGTTGTCATATAAGTAAACCAAATGTCATTTCTAACCACACTCATTCCACAACATTCACACATTTGAATCAAACTTGTAAAACAAACTATGCATGCTTCTATTCTACTTTTAAGCTTATTCTTTAATTCTAAGCTTATTCTTGAATTCTAATGACACGGATAAGATTATATGTATTAGGGTTGTCATGTAAGTAAACAAAATGTCATTTCTAACCACACTCATTCCACAACATTCACACATTTGAATAAAACTTGTAAAATGAACTATGCATGCTTCTATTGTTTTTTTAAGCTTAATCTTTAATTCTAAGCTTATTCTTGAATTCTAATAACACGGAGACGATTATATGTGTTAGGATTGTCATATAAGTAAACCAAATGTCATTTCTAACCACACTCATTCCACAACATTCCCACATTTGAATCAAACTTGTAAAACGAACTGTGCATGCTTCAATTCTACTTTTAAGATTATTCTTTAATTCAAAGCTTATTTTTGAATTCTAATGACACAGACACGATTATATGTGTTGGAGTTGTTATATAAGTAAACCAAATGTCATTTCTAACCACACTCATTCCACAACATTCACACATTTGAATCAAACTTGTAAAACGAACTGTGCATGCTTCTATTCTACTTTTAAGCATATTCTTTAATTCTAAGCTTATTCTTGAATTCTAATGACACGGATAAGATTATATGTATTAGGGTTGTCATGTAAGTAAACAAAATGTCATTTCTAACCACACTCATTCCACAACATTCACACATTTGAATAAAACTTGTAAAATGAACTGTGCATGCTTCTATTGTTTTTTTAAGCTTAATCTTTAATTCTAAGCTTATTCTTGAATTCTAATAACACGGAGACGATTATATGTGTTAGGATTGTCATATAAGTAAACCAAATGTCATTTCTAACCACACTCATTCCACAACATTCCCACATTTGAATCAAACTTGTAAAACGAACTGTGCATGCTTCAATTCTACTTTTAAGATTATTCTTTAATTCAAAGCTTATTTTTGAATTCTAATGACACAGACACGATTATATGTGTTGGAGTTGTTATATAAGTAAACCAAATGTCATTTCTAATCACACTCATTCCACAACATTCACACATTTGAATCAAACTTGTAAAACGAACTGTGCATGCTTCTATTCTACTTTTAGGCATATTCTTTAATTCTAAGCTTATTCTTGAATTCTAATGACACGGAGACGATTATATGTGTTAGGGCTGTCATGTAAGTAAACAAAATGTCATTTCTAACCACACTCATTCCACAATATTCACACATTTGAATAAAACTTGTAAAATGAACTGTGCATGCTTCTATTGTTTTTTTAAGCTTAATCTTTAATTCTAAGCTTATTTTTGAATTCTAATAACATGGAGACGATTATATGTGTTAGGATTGTCATATAAGTAAACCAAATGTCATTTCTAACCACACTCATTCCACAACATTCACACATTTGAATCAAACTTGTAAAACGAACTGTGCATGCTTCTATTCTACTTTTAAGTTATTCTTCGATTCTATGCTTATTCTTGAATTCTAATGACATGGAGATGATTATATGTGTTAGGGTTGTCATATAAGTAAACCAAATGTCATTTCTAACCACACTCATTCCAACACATTCACACATTTGAATCAAACTTGTAAAACGAACTGTGCATGCTTCTATTCTACTTTTAAGCATATTCTTTAATTCAAAGTTATTCTTGAATTCTAATGACACGGAGACGATTATATGTGTTAGGGTTGTCATATAAGTAAACCAAATGTCATTTCTAACCACACTCATTCCACAACATTCACACATTTGAATCAAACTTGTAAAACAAACTATGCATGCTTCTATTCTACTTTTAAGCTTATTCTTTAATTCTAAGCTTATTCCTGAATTCTAATGACATGGAGATGATTATATGTGTTAGGGTTGTCATATAAGTAAACCAAATGTCATTTCTAACCACACTCATTCCACAACATTCACACATTTGAATCAAACTTGTAAAACGAACTGTGCATGCTTCTATTCTACTTTTAAGCATATTCTTTAATTCTAAGCTTATTCTTGAATTCTAATGACACGGATAAGATTATATGTATTAGGGTTGTCATGTAAGTAAACAAAATGTCATTTCTAACCACACTCATTCCACAACATTCACACATTTGAATAAAACTTGTAAAATGAACTGTGCATGCTTCTATTGTTTTTTTAAGCTTAATCTTTAATTCTAAGCTTATTCTTGAATTCTAATAACACGGAGACGATTATATGTGTTAGGATTGTCATATAAGTAAACCAAATGTCATTTCTAACCACACTCATTCCACAACATTCCCACATTTGAATCAAACTTGTAAAACGAACTGTGCATGCTTCAATTCTACTTTTAAGATTATTCTTTAATTCTAAGCTTATTTTTGAATTCTAATGACACAGACACGATTATATGTGTTGGAGTTGTTATATAAGTAAACCAAATGTCATTTCTAACCACACTCGTTCCACAACATTCACACATTTGAATCAAACTTGTAAAACGAACTGTGCATGCTTCTATTCTACTTTTAGGCATATTCTTTAATTCTAAGCTTATTCTTGAATTCTAATGACACGGAGACGATTATATGTGTTAGGGCTGTCATGTAAGTAAACAAAATGTCATTTCTAACCACACTCATTCCACAATATTCACACATTTGAATAAAACTTGTAAAATGAACTGTGCATGCTTCTATTGTTTTTTTAAGCTTAATCTTTAATTCTAAGCTTATTTTTGAATTCTAATAACATGGAGACGATTATATGTGTTAGGATTGTCATATAAGTAAACCAAATGTCATTTCTAACCACACTCATTCCACAACATTCACACATTTGAATCAAACTTGTAAAACGAACTGTGCATGCTTCTATTCTACTTTTAAGTTATTCTTCGATTCTATGCTTATTCTTGAATTCTAATGACATGGAGATGATTATATGTGTTAGGGTTGTCATATAAGTAAACCAAATGTCATTTCTAACCACACTCATTCCAACACATTCACACATTTGAATCAAACTTGTAAAACGAACTGTGCATGCTTCTATTCTACTTTTAAGCATATTCTTTAATTCAAAGTTATTCTTGAATTCTAATGACACGGAGACGATTATATGTGTTAGGGTTGTCATATAAGTAAACCAAATGTCATTTCTAACCACACTCATTCCACAACATTCACACATTTGAATCAAACTTGTAAAACAAACTATGCATGCTTCTATTCTACTTTTAAGCTTATTCTTTAATTCTAAGCTTATTCTTGAATTCTAATGACATGGAGATGATTATATGTGTTAGGGTTGTCATATAAGTAAACCAAATGTCATTTCTAACCACACTCATTCCACAACATTCACACATTTGAATCAAACTTGTAAAACGAACTGTGCATGCTTCAATTCTACTTTTAAGCTTATTCTTTAATTCTAAGCTTATTTTTGAATTCTAATGACACGGAGACGATTATATGTGTTAGAGTTGTCATATAAGTAAACCAAATGTCATTTCTAACCACACTCATTCCACAACATTCCCACATTTGAATCAAACTTGTAAAACGAACTGTGCATGCTTCAATTCTACTTTTAAGATTATTCTTTAATTCTAAGCTTATTTTTGAATTCTAATGACTCGGAGACGATTATATGTGTTGGAGTTGTCATATAAGTAAACCAAATGTCATTTCTAACCACACTCATTCCACAACATTCACACATTTGAATCAAACTTGTAAAACGAACTGTGCATGCTTCTATTCTACTTTTAAGCATATTCTTTAATTCTAAGCTTATTCTTGAATTCTAATGACACGGATAAGATTATATGTATTAGGGTTGTCATGTAAGTAAACAAAATGTCATTTCTAACCACACTCATTCCACAACATTCACACATTTGAATAAAACTTGTAAAATGAACTGTGCATGCTTCTATTGTTTTTTTAAGCTTAATCTTTAATTCTAAGCTTATTCTTGAATTCTAATAACACGGAGACGATTATATGTGTTAGGATTGTCATATAAGTAAACCAAATGTCATTTCTAACCACACTCATTCCACAACATTCCCACATTTGAATCAAACTTGTAAAACGAACTGTGCATGCTTCAATTCTACTTTTAAGATTATTCTTTAATTCAAAGCTTATTTTTGAATTCTAATGACACAGACACGATTATATGTGTTGGAGTTGTTATATAAGTAAACCAAATGTCATTTCTAACCACACTCATTCCACAACATTCACACATTTGAATCAAACTTGTAAAACGAACTGTGCATGCTTCTATTCTACTTTTAGGCATATTCTTTAATTCTAAGCTTATTCTTGAATTCTAATGACACGGAGACGATTATATGTGTTAGGGCTGTCATGTAAGTAAACAAAATGTCATTTCTAACCACACTCATTCCACAATATTCACACATTTGAATAAAACTTGTAAAATGAACTGTGCATGCTTCTATTGTTTTTTTAAGCTTAATCTTTAATTCTAAGCTTATTTTTGAATTCTAATAACATGGAGACGATTATATGTGTTAGGATTGTCATATAAGTAAACCAAATGTCATTTCTAACCACACTCATTCCACAACATTCACACATTTGAATCAAACTTGTAAAACGAACTGTGCATGCTTCTATTCTACTTTTAAGTTATTCTTCGATTCTATGCTTATTCTTGAATTCTAATGACATGGAGATGATTATATGTGTTAGGGTTGTCATATAAGTAAACCAAATGTCATTTCTAACCACACTCATTCCAACACATTCACACATTTGAATCAAACTTGTAAAACGAACTGTGCATGCTTCTATTCTACTTTTAAGCATATTCTTTAATTCAAAGTTATTCTTGAATTCTAATGACACGGAGACGATTATATGTGATAGGGTTGTCATATAAGTAAACCAAATGTCATTTCTAACCACACTCATTCCACAACATTCACACATTTGAATCAAACTTGTAAAACAAACTATGCATGCTTCTATTCTACTTTTAAGCTTATTCTTTAATTCTAAGCTTATTCTTGAATTCTAATGACACGGATAAGATTATATGTATTAGGGTTGTCATGTAAGTAAACAAAATGTCATTTCTAACCACACTCATTCCACAACATTCACACATTTGAATAAAACTTGTAAAATGAACTATGCATGCTTCTATTGTTTTTTTAAGCTTAATCTTTAATTCTAAGCTTATTCTTGAATTCTAATAACACGGAGACGATTATATGTGTTAGGATTGTCATATAAGTAAACCAAATGTCATTTCTAACCACACTCATTCCACAACATTCCCACATTTGAATCAAACTTGTAAAACGAACTGTGCATGCTTCAATTCTACTTTTAAGATTATTCTTTAATTCAAAGCTTATTTTTGAATTCTAATGACACAGACACGATTATATGTGTTGGAGTTGTTATATAAGTAAACCAAATGTCATTTCTAACCACACTCATTCCACAACATTCACACATTTGAATCAAACTTGTAAAACGAACTGTGCATGCTTCTATTCTACTTTTAAGCATATTCTTTAATTCTAAGCTTATTCTTGAATTCTAATGACACGGATAAGATTATATGTATTAGGGTTGTCATGTAAGTAAACAAAATGTCATTTCTAACCACACTCATTCCACAACATTCACACATTTGAATAAAACTTGTAAAATGAACTGTGCATGCTTCTATTGTTTTTTTAAGCTTAATCTTTAATTCTAAGCTTATTCTTGAATTCTAATAACACGGAGACGATTATATGTGTTAGGATTGTCATATAAGTAAACCAAATGTCATTTCTAACCACACTCATTCCACAACATTCCCACATTTGAATCAAACTTGTAAAACGAACTGTGCATGCTTCAATTCTACTTTTAAGATTATTCTTTAATTCAAAGCTTATTTTTGAATTCTAATGACACAGACACGATTATATGTGTTGGAGTTGTTATATAAGTAAACCAAATGTCATTTCTAACCACACTCATTCCACAACATTCACACATTTGAATCAAACTTGTAAAACGAACTGTGCATGCTTCTATTCTACTTTTAGGCATATTCTTTAATTCTAAGCTTATTCTTGAATTCTAATGACACGGAGACGATTATATGTGTTAGGGCTGTCATGTAAGTAAACAAAATGTCATTTCTAACCACACTCATTCCACAATATTCACACATTTGAATAAAACTTGTAAAATGAACTGTGCATGCTTCTATTGTTTTTTTAAGCTTAATCTTTAATTCTAAGCTTATTTTTGAATTCTAATAACATGGAGACGATTATATGTGTTAGGATTGTCATATAAGTAAACCAAATGTCATTTCTAACCACACTCATTCCACAACATTCACACATTTGAATCAAACTTGTAAAACGAACTGTGCATGCTTCTATTCTACTTTTAAGTTATTCTTCGATTCTATGCTTATTCTTGAATTCTAATGACATGGAGATGATTATATGTGTTAGGGTTGTCATATAAGTAAACCAAATGTCATTTCTAACCACACTCATTCCAACACATTCACACATTTGAATCAAACTTGTAAAACGAACTGTGCATGCTTCTATTCTACTTTTAAGCATATTCTTTAATTCAAAGTTATTCTTGAATTCTAATGACACGGAGCCGATTATATGTGTTAGGGTTGTCATATAAGTAAACCAAATGTCATTTCTAACCACACTCATTCCACAACATTCACACATTTGAATCAAACTTGTAAAACAAACTATGCATGCTTCTATTCTACTTTTAAGCTTATTCTTTAATTCTAAGCTTATTCCTGAATTCTAATGACATGGAGATGATTATATGTGTTAGGGTTGTCATATAAGTAAACCAAATGTCATTTCTAACCACACTCATTCCACAACATTCACACATTTGAATCAAACTTGTAAAACGAACTGTGCATGCTTCTATTCTACTTTTAAGCATATTCTTTAATTCTAAGCTTATTCTTGAATTCTAATGACACGGATAAGATTATATGTATTAGGGTTGTCATGTAAGTAAACAAAATGTCATTTCTAACCACACTCATTCCACAACATTCACACATTTGAATAAAACTTGTAAAATGAACTGTGCATGCTTCTATTGTTTTTTTAAGCTTAATCTTTAATTCTAAGCTTATTCTTGAATTCTAATAACACGGAGACGATTATATGTGTTAGGATTGTCATATAAGTAAACCAAATGTCATTTCTAACCACACTCATTCCACAACATTCCCACATTTGAATCAAACTTGTAAAACGAACTGTGCATGCTTCAATTCTACTTTTAAGATTATTCTTTAATTCTAAGCTTATTTTTGAATTCTAATGACACAGACACGATTATATGTGTTGGAGTTGTTATATAAGTAAACCAAATGTCATTTCTAACCACACTCGTTCCACAACATTCACACATTTGAATCAAACTTGTAAAACGAACTGTGCATGCTTCTATTCTACTTTTAGGCATATTCTTTAATTCTAAGCTTATTCTTGAATTCTAATGACACGGAGACGATTATATGTGTTAGGGCTGTCATGTAAGTAAACAAAATGTCATTTCTAACCACACTCATTCCACAATATTCACACATTTGAATAAAACTTGTAAAATGAACTGTGCATGCTTCTATTGTTTTTTTAAGCTTAATCTTTAATTCTAAGCTTATTTTTGAATTCTAATAACATGGAGACGATTATATGTGTTAGGATTGTCATATAAGTAAACCAAATGTCATTTCTAACCACACTCATTCCACAACATTCACACATTTGAATCAAACTTGTAAAACGAACTGTGCATGCTTCTATTCTACTTTTAAGTTATTCTTCGATTCTATGCTTATTCTTGAATTCTAATGACATGGAGATGATTATATGTGTTAGGGTTGTCATATAAGTAAACCAAATGTCATTTCTAACCACACTCATTCCAACACATTCACACATTTGAATCAAACTTGTAAAACGAACTGTGCATAGCCTATTCTACTTTTAAGCATATTCTTTAATTCAAAGTTATTCTTGAATTCTAATGACACGGAGACGATTATATGTGTTAGGGTTGTCATATAAGTAAACCAAATGTCATTTCTAACCACACTCATTCCACAACATTCACACATTTGAATCAAACTTGTAAAACAAACTATGCATGCTTCTATTCTACTTTTAAGCTTATTCTTTAATTCTAAGCTTATTCTTGAATTCTAATGACATGGAGATGATTATATGTGTTAGGGTTGTCATATAAGTAAACCAAATGTCATTTCTAACCACACTCATTCCACAACATTCACACATTTGAATCAAACTTGTAAAACGAACTGTGCATGCTTCAATTCTACTTTTAAGCTTATTCTTTAATTCTAAGCTTATTTCGAATTCTAATGACACGGAGACGATTATATGTGTTAGGGCTGTCATGTAAGTAAACAAAATGTCATTTCTAACCACACTCATTCCACAATATTCACACATTTGAATAAAACTTGTAAAATGAACTGTGCATGCTTCTATTGTTTTTTTAAGCCTAATCTTTAATTCTAAGCTTATTTTTGAATTCTAATAACATGGAGACGATTATATGTGTTAGGATTGTCATATAAGTAAACCAAATGTCATTTCTAACCACACTCATTCCACAACATTCACACATTTGAATCAAACTTGTAAAACGAGCTGTGCATGCTTCTATTCTACTTTTAAGTTATTCTTCGATTCTATGCTTATTCTTGAATTCTAATGACATGGAGATGATTATATGTGTTAGGGTTGTCATATAAGTAAATCAAATGTCATTTCTAACCACACTCATTCCAACACATTCACACATTTGAATCAAACTTGTAAAACGAACTGTGCATGCTTCTATTCTACTTTTAGGCATATTCTTTAATTCTAAGCTTATTCTTGAATTCTAATGACACGGAGACGATTATATGTGTTAGGGCTGTCATGTAAGTAAACAAAATGTCATTTCTAACCACACTCATTCCACAATATTCACACATTTGAATAAAACTTGTAAAATGAACTGTGCATGCTTCTATTGTTTTTTTAAGCTTAATCTTTAATTCTAAGCTTATTTTTGAATTCTAATAACATGGAGACGATTATATGTGTTAGGATTGTCATATAAGTAAACCAAATGTCATTTCTAACCACACTCATTCCACAACATTCACACATTTGAATCAAACTTGTAAAACGAACTGTGCATGCTTCTATTCTACTTTTAAGTTATTCTTCGATTCTATGCTTATTCTTGAATTCTAATGACATGGAGATGATTATATGTGTTAGGGTTGTCATATAAGTAAACCAAATGTCATTTCTAACCACACTCATTCCAACACATTCACACATTTGAATCAAACTTGTAAAACGAACTGTGCATGCTTCTATTCTACTTTTAAGCATATTCTTTAATTCAAAGTTATTCTTGAATTCTAATGACACGGAGACGATTATATGTGTTAGGGTTGTCATATAAGTAAACCAAATGTCATTTCTAACCACACTCATTCCACAACATTCACACATTTGAATCAAACTTGTAAAACAAACTATGCATGCTTCTATTCTACTTTTAAGCTTATTCTTTAATTCTAAGCTTATTCTTGAATTCTAATGACACGGATAAGATTATATGTATTAGGGTTGTCATGTAAGTAAACAAAATGTCATTTCTAACCACACTCATTCCACAACATTCACACATTTGAATCAAACTTGTAAAACGAACTGTGCATGCTTCAATTCTACTTTTAAGCTTATTCTTTAATTCTAAGCTTATTTCGAATTCTAATGACACGGAGACGATTATATGTGTTAGAGTTGTCATATAAGTAAACCAAATGTCATTTCTAACCACACTCATTCCACAACATTCCCACATTTGAATCAAACTTGTAAAACGAACTGTGCATGCTTCAATTCTACTTTTAAGATTATTCTTTAATTCTAAGCTTATTTTTGAATTCTAATGACTCGGAGACGATTATATGTGTTGGAGTTGTCATATAAGTAAACCAAATGTCATTTCTAACCACACTCATTCCACAACATTCACACATTTGAATCAAACTTGTAAAACGAACTGTGCATGCTTCTATTCTACTTTTAAGCATATTCTTTAATTCTAAGCTTATTCTTGAATTCTAATGACACGGATAAGATTATATGTATTAGGGTTGTCATGTAAGTAAACAAAATGTCATTTCTAACCACACTCATTCCACAACATTCACACATTTGAATAAAACTTGTAAAATGAACTGTGCATGCTTCTATTGTTTTTTTAAGCTTAATCTTTAATTCTAAGCTTATTCTTGAATTCTAATAACACGGAGACGATTATATGTGTTAGGATTGTCATATAAGTAAACCAAATGTCATTTCTAACCACACTCATTCCACAACATTCCCACATTTGAATCAAACTTGTAAAACGAACTGTGCATGCTTCAATTCTACTTTTAAGATTATTCTTTAATTCTAAGCTTATTTTTGAATTCTAATGACACAGACACGATTATATGTGTTGGAGTTGTTATATAAGTAAACCAAATGTCATTTCTAACCACACTCATTCCACAACATTCACACATTTGAATCAAACTTGTAAAACGAACTGTGCATGCTTCTATTCTACTTTTAAGCATATTCTTCAACTCTAAGCTTATTCTTGAATTCTAATGACACGGAGACGATTATATGTGTTAGGGCTGTCATGTAAGTAAACAAAATGTCATTTCTAACCACACTCATTCCACAATATTCACACATTTGAATAAAACTTGTAAAATGAACTGTGCATGCTTCTATTGTTTTTTTAAGCCTAATCTTTAATTCTAAGCTTATTTTTGAATTCTAATAACATGGAGACGATGATATGTGTTAGGATTGTCATATAAGTAAACCAAATGTCATTTCTAACCACACTCATTCCACAACATTCACACATTTGAATCAAACTTGTAAAACGAACTGTGCATGCTTCTATTCTACTTTTAAGTTATTCTTCGATTCTATGCTTATTCTTGAATTCTAATGACATGGAGATGATTATATGTGTTAGGGTTGTCATATAAGTAAACCAAATGTCATTTCTAACCACACTCATTCCAACACATTCACACATTTGAATCAAACTTGTAAAACGAACTGTGCATGCTTCTATTCTACTTTTAAGCATATTCTTTAATTCAAAGTTATTCTTGAATTCTAATGACACGGAGACGATTATATGTGTTAGGGTTGTCATATAAGTAAACCAAATGTCATTTCTAACCACACTCATTCCACAACATTCACACATTTGAATCAAACTTGTAAAACAAACTATGCATGCTTCTATTCTACTTTTAAGCTTATTCTTTAATTCTAAGCTTATTCTTGAATTCTAATGACACGGATAAGATTATATGTATTAGGGTTGTCATGTAAGTAAACAAAATGTCATTTCTAACCACACTCATTCCACAACATTCACACATTTGAATCAAACTTGTAAAACGAACTGTGCATGCTTCAATTCTACTTTTAAGCTTATTCTTTAATTCTAAGCTTATTTCGAATTCTAATGACACGGAGACGATTATATGTGTTAGAGTTGTCATATAAGTAAACCAAATGTCATTTCTAACCACACTCATTCCACAACATTCCCACATTTGAATCAAACTTGTAAAACGAACTGTGCATGCTTCAATTCTACTTTTAAGATTATTCTTTAATTCTAAGCTTATTTTTGAATTCTAATGACTCGGAGACGATTATATGTGTTGGAGTTGTCATATAAGTAAACCAAATGTCATTTCTAACCACACTCATTCCACAACATTCACACATTTGAATCAAACTTGTAAAACGAACTGTGCATGCTTCTATTCTACTTTTAAGCATATTCTTTAATTCTAAGCTTATTCTTGAATTCTAATGACACGGATAAGATTATATGTATTAGGGTTGTCATGTAAGTAAACAAAATGTCATTTCTAACCACACTCATTCCACAACATTCACACATTTGAATAAAACTTGTAAAATGAACTGTGCATGCTTCTATTGTTTTTTTAAGCTTAATCTTTAATTCTAAGCTTATTCTTGAATTCTAATAACACGGAGACGATTATATGTGTTAGGATTGTCATATAAGTAAACCAAATGTCATTTCTAACCACACTCATTCCACAACATTCCCACATTTGAATCAAACTTGTAAAACGAACTGTGCATGCTTCAATTCTACTTTTAAGATTATTCTTTAATTCTAAGCTTATTTTTGAATTCTAATGACACAGACACGATTATATGTGTTGGAGTTGTTATATAAGTAAACCAAATGTCATTTCTAACCACACTCATTCCACAACATTCACACATTTGAATCAAACTTGTAAAACGAACTGTGCATGCTTCTATTCTACTTTTAAGCATATTCTTCAACTCTAAGCTTATTCTTGAATTCTAATGACACGGAGACGATTATATGTGTTAGGGCTGTCATGTAAGTAAACAAAATGTCATTTCTAACCACACTCATTCCACAATATTCACACATTTGAATAAAACTTGTAAAATGAACTGTGCATGCTTCTATTGTTTTTTTAAGCCTAATCTTTAATTCTAAGCTTATTTTTGAATTCTAATAACATGGAGACGATGATATGTGTTAGGATTGTCATATAAGTAAACCAAATGTCATTTCTAACCACACTCATTCCACAACATTCACACATTTGAATCAAACTTGTAAAACGAGCTGTGCATGCTTCTATTCTACTTTTAAGTTATTCTTCGATTCTATGCTTATTCTTGAATTCTAATGACATGGAGATGATTATATGTGTTAGGGTTGTCATATAAGTAAATCAAATGTCATTTCTAACCACACTCATTCCAACACATTCACACATTTGAATCAAACTTGTAAAACGAACTGTGCATGCTTCTATTCTACTTTTAAGCATATTCTTTAATTCAAAGTTATTCTTGAATTCTAATGACACGGAGACGATTATATGTGTTAGGGTTGTCATATAAGTAAACCAAATGTCATTTCTAACCACACTCATTCCACAACATTCACACATTTGAATCAAACTTGTAAAACAAACTATGCATGTTTCTATTCTACTTTAAAGCTTATTCTTTAATTCTAAGCTTATTCTTGAATTCTAATGACATGGAGATGATTATATGTGTTAGGGTTGTTATATAAGTAAACCAAATGTCATTTCTAACCACACTCATTCCACAACATTCACACATTTGAATCAAACTTGTAAAACGAACTGTGCATGCTTCAATTCTACTTTTAAGCTTATTCTTTAATTCTAAGCTTATTTTTGAATTCTAATGACACGGAGACGATTATATGTGTTAGAGTTGTCATATAAGTAAACCAAATGTCATTTCTAACCACACTCATTCCACAACATTCCCACATTTGAATCAAACTTGTAAAACGAACTGTGCATGCTTCAATTCTACTTTTAAGATTATTCTTTAATTCTAAGCTTATTTTTGAATTCTAATGACACAGACACGATTATATGTGTTGGAGTTGTTATATAAGTAAACCAAATGTCATTTCTAACCACACTCATTCCACAACATTCACACATTTGAATCAAACTTGTAAAACGAACTGTGCATGCTTCTATTCTACTTTTAAGCATATTCTTTAACTCTAAGCTTATTCTTGAATTCTAATGACACGGAGACGATTATATGTGTTAGGGCTGTCATGTAAGTAAACAAAATGTCATTTCTAACCACACTCATTCCACAATATTCACACATTTGAATAAAACTTGTAAAATGAACTGTGCATGCTTCTATTGTTTTTTTAAGCCTAATCTTTAATTCTAAGCTTATTTTTGAATTCTAATAACATGGAGACGATTATATGTGTTAGGATTGTCATATAAGTAAACCAAATGTCATTTCTAACCACACTCATTCCACAACATTCACACATTTGAATCAAACTTGTAAAACGAGCTGTGCATGCTTCTATTCTACTTTTAAGTTATTCTTCGATTCTATGCTTATTCTTGAATTCTAATGACATGGAGATGATTATATGTGTTAGGGTTGTCATATAAGTAAATCAAATGTCATTTCTAACCACACTCATTCCAACACATTCACACATTTGAATCAAACTTGTAAAACGAACTGTGCATGCTTCTATTCTACTTTTAAGCATATTCTTTAATTCAAAGTTATTCTTGAATTCTAATGACACGGAGACGATTATATGTGTTAGGGTTGTCATATAAGTAAACCAAATGTCATTTCTAACCACACTCATTCCACAACATTCACACATTTGAATCAAACTTGTAAAACAAACTATGCATGTTTCTATTCTACTTTTAAGCTTATTCTTTAATTCTAAGCTTATTCTTGAATTCTAATGACATGGAGATGATTATATGTGTTAGGCTTGTTATATAAGTAAACCAAATGTCATTTCTAACCACACTCATTCCACAACATTCACACATTTGAATCAAACTTGTAAAACGAACTGTGCATGCTTCAATTCTACTTTTAAGCTTATTCTTTAATTCTAAGCTTATTTTTGAATTCTAATGACACGGAGACGATTATATGTGTTAGAGTTGTCATATAAGTAAACCAAATGTCATTTCTAACCACACTCATTCCACAACATTCCCACATTTGAATCAAACTTGTAAAACGAACTGTGCATGCTTCAATTCTACTTTTAAGATTATTCTTTAATTCTAAGCTTATTTTTGAATTCTAATGACTCGGAGATGATTATATGTGTTGGAGTTGTCATATAAGTAAACCAAATGTCATTTCTAACCACACTCATTCCACAACATTCACACATTTGAATCAAACTTGTAAAACGAACTGTGCATGCTTCTATTCTACTTTTAAGTTATTCTTCGATTCTAAGCTTATTCTTGAATTCTAATGACATGGAGATGATTATATGTGTTAGGGTTGTCATATAAGTAAACCAAATGTCATTTCTAACCACACTCATTCCACAACATTCACACATTTGAATCAAACTTGTAAAACGAACTGTGCATGCTTCTATTCTACTTTTAAGCATATTCTTTAATTCAAAGTTATTCTTGAATTCTAATGACACGGAGACGATTATATGTGTTAGGGTTGTCATATAAGTAAACCAAATGTCATTTCTAACCACACTCATTCCACAACATTCACACATTTGAATCTAATTTGTAAAACAAACTATGCATGCTTCTATTCTACTTTTAAGCTTATTCTTTAATTCTAAGCTTATTCTTGAATTCTAATGACATGGAGATGATTATATGTGTTAGGGTTGTCATATAAGTAAACCAAATGTCATTTCTAACCACACTCATTCCACAACATTCACACATTTGAATCAAATTTGTAAAACAAACTATGCATGCTTCTATTCTACTTTTAAGCTTATTCTTTAATTCTAAGCTTATTTTTGAACTCTAATGACACGGAGATGATTATATGTGTTAGGGTTGTCGTATAAGTAAACCAAATGTCATTTCTAACCACACTCATTACACAACATTCACACATTTGAATCAAACTTGTAAAACGAACTGTGCATGCTTCTATTCTACTTTTAATCTTATTCTTTAATTCTAAGCTTATTTTTGAATTCTAATGACACGGAGACGATTATATGTGTTACAGTTGTCATATAAGTAAACCAAATGTCATTTCTAACCATACTCATTCCACAACATTCACACATTTGAATCAAACTTGTAAAACGAAATATGCATGCTTCTATTCTTTTTTTAAGCTTAATCTTTAATTCTAAGCTTATTCTTGAATTCTAATGACACGGAGACGATTATATGTGTTAGAGTTGTCATATAAGTAAACCAAATGTCATTTCTAACCACACTCATTCCACAACATTCCCACATTTGAATCAAACTTGTAAAACGAACTGTGCATGCTTCAATTCTACTTTTAAGATTATTCTTTAATTCTAAGCTTATTTTTGAATTCTAATGACTCGGAGACGATTATATGTGTTGGAGTTGTCATATAAGTAAACCAAATGTCATTTCTAACCACACTCATTCCACAACATTCACACATTTGAATCAAACTTGTAAAACGAACTGTGCATGCTTCTATTCTACTTTTAAGTTATTCTTCGATTCTAAGCTTATTCTTGAATTCTAATGACATGGAGATGATTATATGTGTTAGGGTTGTCATATAAGTAAACCAAATGTCATTTCTAACCACACTCATTCCACAACATTCCCACATTTGAATCAAACTTGTAAAACGAACTGTGCATGCTTCAATTCTACTTTTAAGATTATTCTTTAATTCTAAGCTTATTTTTGAATTCTAATGACACGGAGACGATTATATGTGTTAGAGTTGTCATATAAGTAAACCAAATGTCATTTCTAACCACACTCATTCCACAACATTCCCACATTTGAATCAAACTTGTAAAACGAACTGTGCATGCTTCAATTCTACTTTTAAGATTATTCTTTAATTCTAAGCTTATTTTTGAATTCTAATGACTCGGAGACGATTATATGTGTTGGAGTTGTCATATAAGTAAACCAAATGTCATTTCTAACCACACTCATTCCACAACATTCACACATTTGAATCAAACTTGTAAAACGAACTGTGCATGCTTCAATTCTACTTTTAAGCTTATTCTTTAATTCTAAGCTTATTTTTGAATTCTAATGACTCGGAGACGATTATATGTGTTGGAGTTGTCATATAAGTAAACCAAATGTCATTTCTAACCACACTCATTCCACAACATTCACACATTTGAATCAAACTTGTAAAACGAACTGTGCATGCTTCTATTCTACTTTTAAGCTTATTCTTTAATTCTAAGCTTATTTTTGAATTCTAATGACACGGAGACGATTATATGTGTTACAGTTGTCATATAAGTAAACCAAATGTCATTTCTAACCATATTCATTCCACAACATTCACACATTTGAATCAAACTTGTAAAACGAAATATGCATGCTTCTATTCTTTTTTTAAGCTTAATCTTTAATTCTAAGCTTATTCTTGAATTCTAATGACACGGAGACGATTATATACGTTAGGGTTACCATATAAGTAAACTAAATGTCATTTCGAACCACACTCATTCCAGAACATTCGCACATCTGAATCAAACTTGTAAAACGAACTGTGCATGCTTCTATTCTACTTTTATGTTATTCTTCGATTCTATGCTTATTCTTGAATTCTAATGACATGGAGATGATTATATGTGTTAGGGTTGTCATATAAGTAAACCAAATGTCATTTCTAACCACACTCATTCCAACACATTCACACATTTGAATCAAACTTGTAAAACGAACTGTGCATGCTTCTATTCTACTTTTAAGCATATTCTTTAATTCAAAGTTATTCTTGAATTCTAATGGCACGGAGACGATTATATGTGTTAGGGTTGTCATATAAGTAAACCAAATGTCATTTCTAACCACACTCATTCCACAACATTCACACATTTGAATCAAACTTGTAAAACAAACTATGCATGCTTCTATTCTACTTTTAAGCTTATTCTTTAATTCTAAGCTTATTCTTGAATTCTAATGACATGGAGATGATTATATGTGTTAGGGTTGTCATATAAGTAAACCAAATGTCATTTCTAACCACACTCATTCCACAACATTCACACATTTGAATCAAACTTGTAAAACGAACTGTGCATGCTTCAATTCTACTTTTAAGCTTATTCTTTAATTCTAAGCTTATTTTTGAATTCTAATGACACGGAGACGATTATATGTGTTAGAGTTGTCATATAAGTAAACCAAATGTCATTTCTAACCACACTCATTCCACAACATTCCCACATTTGAATCAAACTTGTAAAACGAACTGTGCATGCTTCAATTCTACTTTTAAGATTATTCTTTAATTCTAAGCTTATTTTTGAATTCTAATGACTCGGAGACGATTATATGTGTTGGAGTTGTCATATAAGTAAACCAAATGTCATTTCTAACCACACTCATTCCACAACATTCACACATTTGAATCAAACTTGTAAAACGAACTGTGCATGCTTCTATTCTACTTTTAAGTTATTCTTCGATTCTAAGCTTATTCTTGAATTCTAATGACATGGAGATGATTATATGTGTTAGGGTTGTCATATAAGTAAACCAAATGTCATTTCTAACCACACTCATTCCACAACATTCACACATTTGAATCAAACTTGTAAAACGAACTGTGCATGCTTCTATTCTACTTTTAAGCATATTCTTTAATTCTAAGCTTATTCTTGAATTCTAATGACATGGAGATGATTATATGTGTTAGGGTTGTCATATAAGTAAACCAAATGTCATTTCTAACCACACTCATTCCACAACATTCACACATTTGAATCAAACTTGTAAAACGAACTGTGCATGCTTCAATTCTACTTTTAAGCTTATTCTTTAATTCTAAGCTTATTTTTGAATTCTAATGACACGGAGACGATTATATGTGTTAGAGTTGTCATATAAGTAAACCAAATGTCATTTCTAACCACACTCATTCCACAACATTCCCACATTTGAATCAAATTTGTAAAACGAACTGTGCATGCTTCAATTCTACTTTTAAGCTTATTCTTTAATTCTAAGCTTATTTTTGAATTCTAATGACACGGAGACGATTATATGTGTTACAGTTGTCATATAAGTAAACCAAATGTCATTTCTAACCATATTCATTCCACAACATTCACACATTTGAATCAAACTTGTAAAACGAAATATGCATGCTTCTATTCTTTTTTTAAGCTTAATCTTTAATTCTAAGCTTATTCTTGAATTCTAATGACACGGAGACGATTATATACGTTAGGGTTACCATATAAATAAACTAAATGTCATTTCGAACCACACTCATTCCAGAACATTCGCACATCTGAATCAAACTTGTAAAACGAACTGTGCATGCTTCTATTCTACTTTTAAGATTATTCTTTAATTCTAAGCTTATTTTTGAATTCTAATGACACGGAGACGATTATATGTGTTAGAGTTGTCATATAAGTAAACCAAATGTCATTTCTAACCACACTCATTCCACAACATTCCCACATTTGAATCAAACTTGTAAAACGAACTGTGCATGCTTCAATTCTACTTTTAAGATTATTCTTTAATTCTAAGCTTATTTTTGAATTCTAATGACACGGAGACGATTATATGTGTTGGAGTTGTCATATAAGTAAACCAAATGTCATTTCTAACCACACTCATTCCACAACATTCACACATTTCAATCAAACTTGTAAAACGAACTGTGCATGCTTCTATTCTACTTTTAAGCATATTCTTTAATTCTAAGCTTATTCTTGAATTCTAATGACACGGAGACGATTATATGTGTTAGGGTTGTCATGTAAGTAAACAAAATGTCATTTTTAACCACACTCATTCCACAACATTCACACATTTGAATAAAACTTGTAAAATGAACTGTGCATGCTTCTATTGTTTTTTTAAGCTTAATCTTTAATTCTAAGCTTATTCTTGAATTCTAATAACACGGAGACGATTATATGTGTTAGAGTTGTCATATAAGTAAACCAAATGTCATTTCTAACCACACTCATTCCACAACATTCACACATTTGAATCAAACTTGTAAAACGAACTGTGCATGCTTCTATTCTATTTTTAAGTTATTCTTCGATTCAAAGCTTATTTTTGAATTCTAATGACACGGAGAGGATTATATGTGTTAGGCTTGTCGTATAAGTAAACCAAATATCATTTCTAATCACACTCATTAAACAACATTCACACATTTGAATCAAACTTGTAAAACGAACTGTGCATGCTTCTATTCTACTTTAAAGCTTATTCGTTGATTCTATGCATATTTTTCAATTCTAATGACACGGAGACGATTATATGTGTTAGGGTTGTCATATAAGTAAATCAAAAGTCATTTCAAACTACACACATTGCACAACATTCACACATTTGAATCAAACTTGTAAAACGAACTATGCATGTTTCTATTCTACTTTTAAGCTTATTCTTCGTTTCTAAGCTTATTTTTGAACTCTAATGACACGGAGATGATTATATGTGTTAGGGTTGTCGTATAAGTAAACCAAATGTCATTTCTAACCACACTCATTACACAACATTCACACATTTGAATCAAACTTGTAAAACGAACTGTGCATGCTTCTATTCTACTTTTAATCTTATTCTTTAATTCTAAGCTTATTTTTGAATTCTAATGACACGGAGACGATTATATGTGTTACAGTTGTCATATAAGTAAACCAAATGTCATTTCTAACCATACTCATTCCACAACATTCACACATTTGAATCAAACTTGTAAAACGAAATATGCATGCTTCTATTCTTTTTTTAAGCTTAATCTTTAATTCTAAGCTTATTCTTGAATTCTAATGACACGGAGACGATTATATACGTTAGGGTTGCCATATAAGTAAACAAAATGTCATTTCTAACCACACTCATTCCACAATATTCGCACATTTGAATCAAACTTGTAAAACGAACTGTGCATGCTTCTATTCCACTTTTAAGATTATTCTTTAATTCTAAGCTTATTTTTGAATTCTAATGACACGGAGACGATTATTTGTGTTAGGGTTGTCGTATAAGTAAACCAAATGTCATTTCTAACCACACTTATTCCACAACATTCACACATTTGAATCAGACTTGTAAAACGAACTGTGCATGCTTCTATTCTACTTTTAAGTTTATTCTTTGATTCTAAGCTTATTTTTCAACTCTAATGACACGGAGACGATTATATGTGTTAGGGTTTTCGTATAAGTGAACCAAATGTCATTTCTAACCACACTCATTGCACAACATTCACACATTTGAATCAAACTTGTAAAACAAACTATGCATGCTTCTATTCTAGTTTTAAGCTTATTCTTTAATTCTATGCTTATTCTTGAATTCTAATGACACGGAGATGATTATATGTGTTAGGGTTGTCATATAAGTAAACCAAATGTCATTTCTAACCACACTCATTCCACAACATTCCCACATTTGAATCAAACTTGAAAACGAACTGTGCCTGCTTCTATTCTACTTTTAAGCTTATTCTTTAATTCTAAGCTTATTTTTGAATTCTAATGACACGGAGACGGTTATATGTGTTGGGATTGTCATATAAGTAAACCAAATGTCATTTTAAACCACACTCATTCCACAACATTCACAAATTTGAATCAAACTTGTAAAACGAACTGTGCATGCTTCAATTCTACTTTTAAGATTATTCTTTAATTCTAAGCTTATTTTTGAACTCTAATGACACGGAGATGATTATATGTGTTAGGGTTGTCGTATAAGTAAACCAAATGTCATTTCTAACCACACTCATTACACAACATTCACACATTTGAATCAAACTTGTAAAACGAACTATGCATGTTTCTATTCTACTTTTAAGCTTATTCTTCGTTTCTAAGCTTATTTTTGAACTCTAATGACACGGAGATGATTATATGTGTTAGGGTTGTCGTATAAGTAAACCAAATGTCATTTCTAACCACACTCATTCCACAACATTCACAAATTTGAATCAAACTTGTAAAACGAACTGTGCATGCTTCAATTCTACTTTTAAGATTATTCTTTAATTCTAAGCTTATTTTTGAATTCTAATGACACGGAGACGATTATATGTGTTGGAGTTGTCATACAAGTAAACCAAATGTCATTTCTAAAAACACTCATTCCACAACATTCACACATTTGAATCAAACTTGTAAAACGAACTGTGCATGCTTCTATTCTTTTTTTAAGCATATTCTTTAATTCTAAGCTTATTCTTGAATTCTAATGACACGGAGACGATTATATGTGTTAGGGTTGTCATGTAAGTAAACCAAATGTCATTTCTAACCACACTCATTGCACAACATTCACACATTTGAATCAAACTTGTAAAACAAACTATGCATGCTTCTATTCTACTTTTAAGCTTATTCTTTAATTCTAATCTTATGTTTGAATTCTAATGACACGGAGACGATTACATGAGTTAGGGTGGTCATATAAGTAAACCGAATGTCATTTCTAACCACACTCATTCCACAACATTCCCACATTTGAATCAAACTTGTAAAACGAACTGTGCATGCTTCAATTCTACTTTTAAGATTATTTTTTAATTCTAAGCTTAGTTTTGAATTCTAATGACACGGAGACGATTATATGTGTTGGAGTTGTCATACAAGTAAACCAAATGTCATTTCTAAAAACACTCATTCCACAACATTCACACATTTGAATCAAACTTGTAAAACGAACTGTGCATGCTTCTATTCTTTTTTTAAGCATATTCTTTAATTCTAAGCTTATTCTTGAATTCTAATGACACGGAGACGATTATATGTGTTAGGGTTGTCATGTAAGTAAACCAAATGTCATTTCTAACCACACTCATTGCACAACATTCACACATTTGAATCAAACTTGTAAAACAAACTATGCATGCTTCTATTCTACTTTTAAGCTTATTCTTTAATTCTAATCTTATTTTTGAATTCTAATGACACGGAGACGATTACATGAGTTAGGGTGGTCATATAAGTAAACCGAATGTCATTTCTAACCACACTCATTCCACAACATTCCCACATTTGAATCAAACTTGTAAAACGAACTGTGCATGCTTCAATTCTACTTTTAAGATTATTTTTTAATTCTAAGCTTAGTTTTGAATTCTAATGACACGGAGACGATTATATGTGTTGGAGTTGTCATATAAGTAAACCAAATGTCATTTCTAACCACACTCATTCCACAACATTCACACATTTGAATCAAACTTGTAAAACGAACTGTGCATGCTTCTATTCTACTTTTTAGCATACTCTTTAATTCCAAGCTTATTCTTGAATTCTAATGACACGGAGACGATTATATGTGTTAGGGTTGTCATGTAAGTAAAAAAAATGTCAATTCTAAGCACACTCATTCCACAACATTCATACATTTGAATAAAACTTGTAAAATGAACTGTGCACGCTTCTATTGTTTTTTTAAGCTTAATCTTTAATTCTAAGCTTATTCTTGAATTCTAATAACACGGAGACGATTATATGTGTTAGAATTGTCATACAAGTAAACCAAATGTCATTTCTAACCACACTCATTCCACAACATTCACACATTTGAATCAAACTTGTAAAACGAAATATGCATGCTTCTATTCTACTTTTAAGCTTATTCTTTAAGTCTAAGCTTATTCTTGAATTCTAATGACATGGAGATGATTATATGTGTTGGGGTTGTCATATAAGTAAACCAAATGTCATTTCTAACCACACTCATTCCACAACATTCACACATTTGAATCAAACTTGTAAAACGAACTGTGCATGCTTCTATTCTACTTTTAAGTTATTCTTCGATTCTAAGCTTATTCTTGAATTCTAATGACATGGAGATGATTATATGTGTTAGGGTTGTCATATAAGCAAACCAAATGTCATTTCTAACCACACTCATTCCACAACATTCACACATTTGAATCAAACTTGTAAAACGAACTGTGCATGCTTCTATTCTACTTTTAAGTTATTCTTCGATTCTAAACTTATTTTTGAATTCTAATGACACGGAGACGATTATATGTGTTAGGATTGTCATATAATTAAACCAAATGTCATTTCTAACCACACCCATTCCACAACATTCACACATTTGAATCAAACTTGTAAAACGAACTATGCATGCTTCTATTCTACTTTTAAGTTATTCATCGATTCTAAGCTTATTTTTGAATTCTAATGACACAGAGAGGATTATATGTGTTAGGGTTGTCGTATAAGTAAACCAAATGTCATTTCTAATCACACTCATTAAACAACATTCACACATTTGAATCAAACTTGTAAAACGAACTGTGCATGCTTCTATTCTACTTTAAAGCTTATTCGTTGATTCTAAGCATATTTTTCAATTCTAATGACACGGAGACGATTCATTTCAAACCACACACATTCCACAACATTCACACATTTGAATCAAACTTGTAAAACGAACTGTGCATGCTTCTATTCTACTTTTAAGTTTATTTTTTGATTCTAAGCTTATTTTTTAACTCTAATGACACGGAGACGATTATATGTGTTAGGGTTTTCGTATAAGTGAACCAAATGTCATTTCTAACCACACATTCATTCCACAACAGTCACACATTTGAATCAAACTTGTAAAACAAACTATGCATGCTTCTATTCTACTTTTAAGCTTATTCTTTAATTCTAATCTTATTCTTGAATTCTAATGACACGGAGAGGATTATATGTGTTAGGGTGGTCATATAAGTAAACCAAATGTCATTTCTAACCACACTCATTCCACAATATTCCCACATTTGAATCTAACTTGTAAAACGAACTGTGCATGCTTCTATTCTACTTTTAAGTTTTTTCTTTAATTGTAAGCGTATTTTTGAATTCTAATGACACGGAGACGATTATATGTGTTAGGGTTTTCATATAAGTAAACCAAATGTCATTTCTAACCACACTCATTCCACAACATTCACACATTTGAATCAAACTTGTAAAACGAACTGTGCATGCTTCTATTCTACTTTTAAGCTTATTCTTTAATTCGAAGCTTATTTTTGAATTCTAATGACACGGAGACGATTATATGTGTTACAGTTGTCATATAAGTAAACCAAATGTCATTTCTAACCACTCTCATTCCACAACATTCACACATTTGAATCAAACTTGTAAAACGAACTGTGCATGCTTCTATTCTACTTTTAAGCCTATTCTTTAATTCTAAGCTTATTTTTGAATTCTAATGACACGGAGAGGATTTTATGTGTTAGGGTTGTCATATAAGTAAACCAAATGTCATTTCTAAGCACACTCATTCCACAACATTCACACATTTGAATCAAACTTGTAAAACAAACTATGCATACTTCTATTCTACTTTTAAGCTTATTCTTTAATTCTAAGCTTATTCTTGAATTCTAATGACATGGAGATGATTATATGTGTTAGGGTTGTCATATAAGTAAACCAAATGTCATTTCTAACCACACTCATTCCACAACATTCACACATTTGAATCAAACTTGTAAAACGAACTGTGCATGCTTCAATTCTACTTTTAAGATTATTCTTTAATTCTAAGCTTATTTTTGAATTCTAATGACACGGAGACGATTATATGTGTTGGAGTTGTCATATAACTAAACCAAATGTCATTTCTAACCACACTCATTGCACAACATTCACACATTTGAATCAAACTTGTAAAACGAACTGTGCATACTTCTATTCTACTTTTAAGCATATTCTTTAATTCTAAGCTTATTCTTGAATTCTAATGGATAAGATTATATGTGTTAGGGTTGTCATGTAAGTAAACAAAATGTCATTTCTAACCACACTCATTCCACAACAGTCACACATTTGAATAAAACTTGTAAAATGAACTGTGCATGCTTCTATTGTTTTTTTAAGCTCAATCTTTAATTCTAAGCTTATTCTTGAATTCTAATAACACGGAGACGATTATATGTGTTAGGATTGTCATATAAGTAAACCAAATGTCATTTCTAACCACACTCATTCCACAACATTCACACATTTGAATCAAACTTGTAAAACGAACTGTGCATGCTTCTATTCTACTTTTAAGTTATTCTTCGATTCTAAACTTATTTTTGAATTCTAATGACACGGAGACGATTATATGTGTTAGGATTGTCATATAATTAAACCAAATGTCATTTCTAACCACACCCATTCCACAACATTCACACATTTGAATCAAACTTGTAAAACGAACTATGCATGCTTCTATTCTACTTTTAAGTTATTCATCGATTCAAAGCTTATTTTTGAATTCTAATGACACAGAGAGGATTATATGTGTTAGGGTTGTCGTATAAGTAAACCAAATGTCATTTCTAATCACACTCATTAAACAACATTCACACATTTGAATCAAACTTGTAAAACGAACTGTGCATGCTTCTATTCTACTTTAAAGCTTATTCGTTGATTCTAAGCATATTTTTCAATTCTAATGACACGGAGACGATTCATTTCAAACCACACACATTCCACAACATTCACACATTTGAATCAAACTTGTAAAACGAACTGTGCATGCTTCTATTCTACTTTTAAGTTTATTTTTTGATTCTAAGCTTATTTTTTAACTCTAATGACACGGAGACGATTATATGTGTTAGGGTTTTCGTATAAGTGAACCAAATGTCATTTCTAACCACACATTCATTCCACAACAGTCACACATTTGAATCAAACTTGTAAAACAAACTATGCATGCTTCTATTCTACTTTTAAGCTTATTCTTTAATTCTAATCTTATTCTTGAATTCTAATGACACGGAGAGGATTATATGTGTTAGGGTGGTCATATAAGTAAACCAAATGTCATTTCTAACCACACTCATTCCACAATATTCCCACATTTGAATCTAACTTGTAAAACGAACTGTGCATGCTTCTATTCTACTTTTAAGTTTTTTCTTTAATTGTAAGCGTATTTTTGAATTCTAATGACACGGAGACGATTATATGTGTTAGGGTTTTCATATAAGTAAACCAAATGTCATTTCTAACCACACTCATTCCACAACATTCACACATTTGAATCAAACTTGTAAAACGAACTGTGCATGCTTCTATTCTACTTTTAAGCTTATTCTTTAATTCGAAGCTTATTTTTGAATTCTAATGACACGGAGACGATTATATGTGTTACAGTTGTCATATAAGTAAACCAAATGTCATTTCTAACCACTCTCATTCCACAACATTCACACATTTGAATCAAACTTGTAAAACGAACTGTGCATGCTTCTATTCTACTTTTAAGCCTATTCTTTAATTCTAAGCTTATTTTTGAATTCTAATGACACGGAGAGGATTTTATGTGTTAGGGTTGTCATATAAGTAAACCAAATGTCATTTCTAAGCACACTCATTCCACAACATTCACACATTTGAATCAAACTTGTAAAACAAACTATGCATACTTCTATTCTACTTTTAAGCTTATTCTTTAATTCTAAGCTTATTCTTGAATTCTAATGACATGGAGATGATTATATGTGTTAGGGTTGTCATATAAGTAAACCAAATGTCATTTCTAACCACACTCATTCCACAACATTCACACATTTGAATCAAACTTGTAAAACGAACTGTGCATGCTTCAATTCTACTTTTAAGATTATTCTTTAATTCTAAGCTTATTTTTGAATTCTAATGACACGGAGACGATTATATGTGTTGGAGTTGTCATATAACTAAACCAAATGTCATTTCTAACCACACTCATTGCACAACATTCACACATTTGAATCAAACTTGTAAAACGAACTGTGCATACTTCTATTCTACTTTTAAGCATATTCTTTAATTCTAAGCTTATTCTTGAATTCTAATGGATAAGATTATATGTGTTAGGGTTGTCATGTAAGTAAACAAAATGTCATTTCTAACCACACTCATTCCACAACAGTCACACATTTGAATAAAACTTGTAAAATGAACTGTGCATGCTTCTATTGTTTTTTTAAGCTCAATCTTTAATTCTAAGCTTATTCTTGAATTCTAATAACACGGAGACGATTATATGTGTTAGGATTGTCATATAAGTAAACCAAATGTCATTTCTAACCACACTCATTCCACAACATTCACACATTTGAATCAAACTTGTAAAACGAACTGTGCATGCTTCTATTCTACTTTTAAGTTATTCTTCGATTCTAAACTTATTTTTGAATTCTAATGACACGGAGACGATTATATGTGTTAGGATTGTCATATAATTAAACCAAATGTCATTTCTAACCACACCCATTCCACAACATTCACACATTTGAATCAAACTTGTAAAACGAACTATGCATGCTTCTATTCTACTTTTAAGTTATTCATCGATTCAAAGCTTATTTTTGAATTCTAATGACACAGAGAGGATTATATGTGTTAGGGTTGTCGTATAAGTAAACCAAATGTCATTTCTAATCACACTCATTAAACAACATTCACACATTTGAATCAAACTTGTAAAACGAACTGTGCATGCTTCTATTCTACTTTAAAGCTTATTCGTTGATTCTAAGCATATTTTTCAATTCTAATGACACGGAGACGATTCATTTCAAACCACACACATTCCACAACATTCACACATTTGAATCAAACTTGTAAAACGAACTGTGCATGCTTCTATTCTACTTTTAAGTTTATTTTTTGATTCTAAGCTTATTTTTTAACTCTAATGACACGGAGACGATTATATGTGTTAGGGTTTTCGTATAAGTGAACCAAATGTCATTTCTAACCACACATTCATTCCACAACAGTCACACATTTGAATCAAACTTGTAAAACAAACTATGCATGCTTCTATTCTACTTTTAAGCTTATTCTTTAATTCTAATCTTATTCTTGAATTCTAATGACACGGAGAGGATTATATGTGTTAGGGTGGTCATATAAGTAAACCAAATGTCATTTCTAACCACACTCATTCCACAATATTCCCACATTTGAATCTAACTTGTAAAACGAACTGTGCATGCTTCTATTCTACTTTTAAGTTTTTTCTTTAATTGTAAGCGTATTTTTGAATTCTAATGACACGGAGACGATTATATGTGTTAGGGTTTTCATATAAGTAAACCAAATGTCATTTCTAACCACACTCATTCCACAACATTCACACATTTGAATCAAACTTGTAAAACGAACTGTGCATGCTTCTATTCTACTTTTAAGCTTATTCTTTAATTCGAAGCTTATTTTTGAATTCTAATGACACGGAGACGATTATATGTGTTACAGTTGTCATATAAGTAAACCAAATGTCATTTCTAACCACTCTCATTCCACAACATTCACACATTTGAATCAAACTTGTAAAACGAACTGTGCATGCTTCTATTCTACTTTTAAGCCTATTCTTTAATTCTAAGCTTATTTTTGAATTCTAATGACACGGAGAGGATTTTATGTGTTAGGGTTGTCATATAAGTAAACCAAATGTCATTTCTAAGCACACTCATTCCACAACATTCACACATTTGAATCAAACTTGTAAAACAAACTATGCATACTTCTATTCTACTTTTAAGCTTATTCTTTAATTCTAAGCTTATTCTTGAATTCTAATGACATGGAGATGATTATATGTGTTAGGGTTTGATACATGGGAGCTATGGGTCAAAGCTTATAGTGGAAGTTCAAGACTATCACGTCACCTTCCAGTCTCAATATCTTCTGAAGTACTCAATATTTCGAAGAACAATCAATTGTATAGGAAAGTTCATGATCTAAGCTTTCCGAAAAGTGGTCATATGCCTTAAATGGTTAAGTAACGAAGGAGATATGCTTGTTTTAAGTTGAGCTGTCCAGTTTCTACGCGGGTACACGAGAATGGCCGAAACTGCTATATTCCCCAAGCCATGCACGTCCAAGGAAGTTCTTAGTTGATATAATACTTATTCTTATTTGTGTCTTTGTTTAAGTTTAGGAAAGTGTCTTATTTACAGTATTTTGTGGAATAAAGGAGCCTTAGAAGGTTTCCAAGTTGTTATAGGAGAGTTTAGGAAAGTTTCAGTAATAAGCATGAAGTCTGTTTAAGGGAAGAAACAAAACTGGTTCTTAACTTGACTTTAGGTAAGTTTAGGAGTCTTAAGAGTAGTATAAATAGAGAGTCTTATTGTATTGTTTTTCATAAAAGTTTGAGCATTAATATCAAAGAGTCGAAGGGAGTTTCCTTCAAAATCTTGGCCTTGCGAGGTATTCTTTTGGTTTGTACCTTGTTTCTATGTGATCTTGGTGCTTGCCGTTTGTTTGTGCTTGTTTCTTTGTGATCTTAGTACAAATTAGTCTTAGTCGAGTATTCTTGCGAGGATTCTGGACTAATTCATATCCTTTATTTTCTGTTTTAATTCCGCTGCGTTACAAACTCAAAAACACATAAAAATTAGAGTAGGTTTTACATCAAATTGGTATCAGAGCTTGGTTGTAACAAACTTCTATGCTTTGTTAGTCTTGGTGTGGTTGATTTTGGTTTATCAATGAATTATAAATTTCCTAAGTTTGATGGGAGTGGTGATTCTGAAGATTATTTAAATTGGGAAAGAAAGATCGAGCGTAAATTCGATCGAATTGGTTTTGATGATCGTGAAAGATTCGATCATGTGAAACTTATTTTGGTGAGAGACGCATTCCATTGGTTTGAAATTTTGAAGAAGCGACGCAAACATGAAGGTAAGTGCAAGATTCATTCATGGGAAGTACTCAAGTGCAAGCTACGTAAACGATATATGCCAAGGAACTTTATTGAAGACGTGTCGTTCAAAAAGTCGTCTTATGAGCATGAACAAGCAAATAATGATCTGATTTTGTTGGACATGATGAAGAAACTTGACCGTATGCAAGATGACTTGAAGAAAGTTAGGAGTGCACATCTTGAAAAGCATGATTCTTGTGAAGACAAAGAAGAAATCGAAGAAGTGATCTTGGAGGAACAATCGCAAGAACTTGAATTCATACAACTCCAAGAGCATGAAGAGATTGAGATTAGTGATCAAGACAAAACATTGGATCTTCATGATACTTCTAAAGAGGAAAGCATTGATTCTTCACTAAAGTCTTTTGGGGAAAACGAAATAAAGAGTGCGATTGAACATGAGGTTCTAATTGAAGATGAGATAGATGACAAATTTGTTTACCACAAATTTGAGACCAAGATTCCATACAAATCATTAATTGATCGCTATATTGATGAGAGACTTGAAGAAGATGTCAAAGGTAAATCCTGTTTGTCTTTCTTTCTTTATAACATTGGCATCGAAGTGAAAGATGAACAATACAGCTCTAAACTTGATGTCCAAAACATGATGAACCATGAGAAGTTTAAAGAAAAGAGAACAGAGATTGAAGATCATGGTGTCGAAAAACTCATCAAGTACATTGAAGATGATGAGTTAAAGGACTTGTGCATATGTTTGGTGTTTGTACTTCTCTTTTTGATCCTTGTATATGATCCGGGTGGTTGTGAGAATGTGTTTCTCTACTATAGGACTTCAGATTCGAGGACGAATCTTTTCAAAGAAGGGGAGAATGATACATGGGAGCTATGGGTCAAAGCTTATAGTGGAAGTTCAAGACTATCACGTCACCTTCCAGTCTCAATATCTTCTGAAGTACTCAATATTTCGAAGAACAATCAATTGTATAGGAAAGTTCATGATCTAAGCTTTCCGAAAAGTGGTCATATGCCTTAAATGGTTAAGTAACGAAGGAGATATGCTTGTTTTAAGTTGAGCTGTCCAGTTTCTACGCGGGTACACGAGAATGGCCGAAACTGCTATATTCCCCAAGCCATGCACGTCCAAGGAAGTTCTTAGTTGATATAATACTTATTCTTATTTGTGTCTTTGTTTAAGTTTAGGAAAGTGTCTTATTTACAGTATTTTGTGGAATAAAGGAGCCTTAGAAGGTTTCCAAGTTGTTATAGGAGAGTTTAGGAAAGTTTCAGTAATAAGCATGAAGTCTGTTTAAGGGAAGAAACAAAACTGGTTCTTAACTTGACTTTAGGTAAGTTTAGGAGTCTTAAGAGTAGTATAAATAGAGAGTCTTATTGTATTGTTTTTCATAAAAGTTTGAGCATTAATATCAAAGAGTCGAAGGGAGTTTCCTTCAAAATCTTGGCCTTGCGAGGTATTCTTTTGGTTTGTACCTTGTTTCTATGTGATCTTGGTGCTTGCCGTTTGTTTGTGCTTGTTTCTTTGTGATCTTAGTACAAATTAGTCTTAGTCGAGTATTCTTGCGAGGATTCTGGACTAATTCATATCCTTTATTTTCTGTTTTAATTCCGCTGCGTTACAAACTCAAAAACACATAAAAATTAGAGTAGGTTTTACATCAGGGTTGTCATATAAGTAAACCAAATGTCATTTCTAACCACACTCATTCCACAACATTCACACATTTGAATCAAACTTGTAAAACGAACTGTGCATGCTTCAATTCTACTTTTAAGATTATTCTTTAATTCTAAGCTTATTTTTGAATTCTAATGACACGGAGACGATTATATGTGTTGGAGTTGTCATATAACTAAACCAAATGTCATTTCTAACCACACTCATTGCACAACATTCACACATTTGAATCAAACTTGTAAAACGAACTGTGCATACTTCTATTCTACTTTTAAGCATATTCTTTAATTCTAAGCTTATTCTTGAATTCTAATGGATAAGATTATATGTGTTAGGGTTGTCATGTAAGTAAACAAAATGTCATTTCTAACCACACTCATTCCACAACAGTCACACATTTGAATAAAACTTGTAAAATGAACTGTGCATGCTTCTATTGTTTTTTTAAGCTCAATCTTTAATTCTAAGCTTATTCTTGAATTCTAATAACACGGAGACGATTATATGTGTTAGGATTGTCATATAAGTAAACCAAATGTCATTTCTAACCACACTCATTCCACAACATTCACACATTTGAATCAAACTTGTAAAACGAACTGTGCATGCTTCTATTCTACTTTTAAGCTTATTCTTCGATTCTAAGCTTATTTTTGAACTCTAATGACACGGAGATGATTATATGTGTTAGGGTTGTCGTATAAGTAAACCAAATGTCATTTCTAACCACACTCATTCCACAACATTCACACATTTGAATCAAACGTGTAAAACGAACTGTGCATGCTTCTATTCTACTTTTAAGTTTATTTTTTTATTCTAAGCTTATTTTTTAACTCTAATGACACAGAGACGATTATATGTGTTAGGGTTTTCGTATAAGTGAACCAAATGTCATTTCTAACCACACATTCATTCCACAACATTCACACATTTGAATCAAACTTGTAAAACAAACTATGCATGCTTCTATTCTACTTTTAAGCTTATTCTTTAATTCTAATCTTATTCTTGAATTCTAATGACACGGAGAGGATTATATGTGTTAGGGTGGTCATATAAGTAAACCAAATGTCATTTCTAACCACACTCATTCCACAACATTCCCACATTTGAATCAAACTTGTAAAACGAACTGTGCATGCTTGTATTCTACTTTTAAGCTTATTCTTTAATTCTAAGCTTATTCTTGAATTCTAATGACATGGAGATGATTATATGTGTTAGGGTTGTCATATAAGTAAACCAAATGTCATTTCTAACCACACTCATTGGACAACATTCACACATTTGAATCAAACTTGTAAAACGAACTGTGCATGCTTCTATTCTACTTTTAAGCTTTTTCTTTAATTGTAAGCTTATTCTTGAATTCTAATGACACGGAGACGATTATATGTGTTAGGGTTTTCATATAAGTAAACCAAATGTCATTTCTAACCACACATTCATTCCACAACATTCACACATTTGAATCAAACTTGTAAAACAAACTATTCATGCTTCTATTCTACTTTTAAGCTTATTCTTTAATTCTAATCTTATTCTTGAACTCTATTGACACGGAGAGGATTTTATGTGTTAGGGTTGTCATATAAGTAAACCAAATGTCATTTCTAAGCACACTCATTCCACAACATTCACACATTTGAATCAAACTTGTAAAACAAACTATGCATACTTCTATTCTACTTTTAAGCTTATTCTTTAATTCTAAGCTTATTCTTGAATTCTAATGACATGGAGATGATTATATGTGTTAGGGTTGTCATATAAGTAAACCAAATGTCATTTCTAACCACACTCATTCCACAACATTCACACATTTGAATCAAACTTGTAAAACGAACTGTGCATGTTTCAATTCTACTTTTAAGATTATTCTTTAATTCTAAGCTTATTTTTGAATTCTAATGACACGGAGACGATTATATGTGTTGGAGTTGTCATATAACTAAACCAAATGTCATTTCTAACCACACTCATTGCACAACATTCACACATTTGAATCAAACTTGTAAAACGAACTGTGCATACTTCTATTCTACTTTTAAGCATATTCTTTAATTCTAAGCTTATTCTTGAATTCTAATGACACGGATAAGATTATATGTGTTAGGGTTGTCATGTAAGTAAACAAAATGTCATTTCTAACCACACTCATTGCACAACATTCACACATTTGAATCAAACTTGTAAAACGAACTGTGCATACTTCTATTCTACTTTTAAGCATATTCTTTAATTCTAAGCTTATTCTTGAATTCTAATGGATAAGATTATATGTGTTAGGGTTGTCATGTAAGTAAACAAAATGTCATTTCTAACCACACTCATTCCACAACAGTCACACATTTGAATAAAACTTGTAAAATGAACTGTGCATGCTTCTATTGTTTTTTTAAGCTCAATCTTTAATTCTAAGCTTATTCTTGAATTCTAATAACACGGAGACGATTATATGTGTTAGGATTGTCATATAAGTAAACCAAATGTCATTTCTAACCACACTCATTCCACAACATTCACACATTTGAATCAAACTTGTAAAACGAACTGTGCATGCTTCTATTCTACTTTTAAGCTTATTCTTCGATTCTAAGCTTATTTTTGAACTCTAATGACACGGAGATGATTATATGTGTTAGGGTTGTCGTATAAGTAAACCAAATGTCATTTCTAACCACACTCATTCCACAACATTCACACATTTGAATCAAACGTGTAAAACGAACTGTGCATGCTTCTATTCTACTTTTAAGTTTATTTTTTTATTCTAAGCTTATTTTTTAACTCTAATGACACAGAGACGATTATATGTGTTAGGGTTTTCGTATAAGTGAACCAAATGTCATTTCTAACCACACATTCATTCCACAACATTCACACATTTGAATCAAACTTGTAAAACAAACTATGCATGCTTCTATTCTACTTTTAAGCTTATTCTTTAATTCTAATCTTATTCTTGAATTCTAATGACACGGAGAGGATTATATGTGTTAGGGTGGTCATATAAGTAAACCAAATGTCATTTCTAACCACACTCATTCCACAACATTCCCACATTTGAATCAAACTTGTAAAACGAACTGTGCATGCTTGTATTCTACTTTTAAGCTTATTCTTTAATTCTAAGCTTATTCTTGAATTCTAATGACATGGAGATGATTATATGTGTTAGGGTTGTCATATAAGTAAACCAAATGTCATTTCTAACCACACTCATTGGACAACATTCACACATTTGAATCAAACTTGTAAAACGAACTGTGCATGCTTCTATTCTACTTTTAAGCTTTTTCTTTAATTGTAAGCTTATTCTTGAATTCTAATGACACGGAGACGATTATATGTGTTAGGGTTTTCATATAAGTAAACCAAATGTCATTTCTAACCACACATTCATTCCACAACATTCACACATTTGAATCAAACTTGTAAAACAAACTATTCATGCTTCTATTCTACTTTTAAGCTTATTCTTTAATTCTAATCTTATTCTTGAACTCTATTGACACGGAGAGGATTTTATGTGTTAGGGTTGTCATATAAGTAAACCAAATGTCATTTCTAAGCACACTCATTCCACAACATTCACACATTTGAATCAAACTTGTAAAACAAACTATGCATACTTCTATTCTACTTTTAAGCTTATTCTTTAATTCTAAGCTTATTCTTGAATTCTAATGACATGGAGATGATTATATGTGTTAGGGTTGTCATATAAGTAAACCAAATGTCATTTCTAACCACACTCATTCCACAACATTCACACATTTGAATCAAACTTGTAAAACGAACTGTGCATGTTTCAATTCTACTTTTAAGATTATTCTTTAATTCTAAGCTTATTTTTGAATTCTAATGACACGGAGACGATTATATGTGTTGGAGTTGTCATATAACTAAACCAAATGTCATTTCTAACCACACTCATTGCACAACATTCACACATTTGAATCAAACTTGTAAAACGAACTGTGCATACTTCTATTCTACTTTTAAGCATATTCTTTAATTCTAAGCTTATTCTTGAATTCTAATGACACGGATAAGATTATATGTGTTAGGGTTGTCATGTAAGTAAACAAAATGTCATTTCTAACCACACTCATTCCACAACAGTCACACATTTGAATAAAACTTGTAAAATGAACTGTGCATGCTTCTATTGTTTTTTTAAGCTTAATCTTTAATTCTAAGCTTATTCTTGAATTCTAATAACACGGAGACGATTATATGTGTTAGGGTTGTCATATAAGTAAACCAAATGTCATTTATAACCACACTCATTCCACAACATTCACACATTTGAATCAAACTTGTAAAACGAACTGTGCATGCTTCTATTCTACTTTTAAGCCTATTCTTTAATTCTAAGCTTATTTTTGAATTCTAATGACACGGAGACGATTATATGTGTTAGGGTTGTCATATAAGTAAACCAAATGTCATTTATAACCACACTCATTCCACAACATTCACACATTTGAATCAAACTTGTTAAACGAACTGTGCATGCTTCTATTCTACTTTTAAGCTTATTCTTTAATTCTAAGCTTATTTTTGAATTCTAATGACACGGAGACGATTATATGTGTTAGAGTTGTCATATAAGTATACCAAATGTCATTTCTAACCACATTCATTCCACAACATTCACACATTTGAATCAAACTTGTAAAATAAACTATGCATGCTTCTATTCTACTTTTAAGCTTATTCTTTAATTCTAATCTTATTCTTGAATTCTAATGACACGGACAGGATTTTATGTGTTAGGGTTGTCATATAAGTAAACCAAATGTTATTTCTAAGCACACTCATTTCACAACATTCACACATTTGAATCAAACTTGTAAAACGAACTGTGCATGCTTCTATTCTACTTTTAAGGATATTCTTGAATTCTAAGCTTATTCTTGAATTCTAATGACACGGAGACGATTATATGTGTTAGGGTTGTCATATAAGTAAACCAAATGTCATTTATAACCACACTCATTCCACAACATTCACACATTTGAATCAAACTTGTAAAACGAACTGTGCATGCTTCAATTCTACTTTTAAGCTTATTCTTTAATTCTAAGCTTATTTTTGAATTCTAATGACACGGAGATGATTATATGTGTTAGAGTTGTCATATAAGTATACCAAATGTCATTTCTAACCACATTCATTCCACAACATTCACACATTTGAATCAAACTTGTAAAACAAACTATGCATGCTTCTATTCTACTTTTAAGCATATTCTGTAATTCTAAGCTTATTCTTGAATTCTAATGACACGGATAAGATTATATGTGTTAGGGTTGTCATGTAAGTAAACAAAATGTCATTTCTAACCACACTCATTCCACAACATTCACACATTTGAATAAAACTTGTAAAATGAACTGTGCATGCTTCTATTGTTTTTTTAAGCTTAATCTTTAATTCTAAGCTTATTCTTGAATTCTAATAACACGGAGACGATTATATGTGTTAGGATTGTCATATAAGTAAACCAAATGTCATTTCTAACCACACTCATTCCACAACATTCACACATTTGAATCAAACTTGTAAAACGAACTGTGCATGCTTCTATTCTACTTTTAAGCTTATTCTTCGATTCTAAGCTTATTTTTGAACTCTAATGACACGGAGATGATTATATGGGTTAGGGTTGTCGTATAAGTAAACCAAATGTCAGTTCTAACCACACTCATTCCACAACATTCACACATTTGAATCAAACGTGTAAAACGAACTGTGCATGCTTCTATTCTACTTTTAAGTTTATTTTTTTATTCTAAGCTTATTTTTTAACTCTAATGACACGGAGACGATTATATGTGTTAGGGTTTTCGTATAAGTGAACCAAATGTCATTTCTAACCACACATTCATTCCACAACATTCACACATTTGAATCAAACTTGTAAAACAAACTATGCATGCTTCTATTCTACTTTTAAGCTTATTCTTTAATTCTAACCTTATTCTTGAATTCTAATGACACGGAGAGGATTTTATGTGTTAGGGTTGTCATATAAGTAAACCAAATGTTATTTCTAAGCACACTCATTTCACAACATTCACACATTTGAATCAAACTTGTAAAATAAACTATTCATGCTTCTATTCTACTTTTAAGCTTATTCTTTAATTCTAAGCTTATTCTTGAATTCTAATGACATGGAGATGATTAAATGTGTTAGGGTTGTCATATAAGTAAACCAATTGTCATTTCTAACCACACTCATTGCACAACATTCACACATTTGAATCAAACTTGTAAAACGAACTGTGCATGCTTCTATTCTACTTTTAAGCTTTTTCTTTAATTGTAAGCTTATTCTTGAATTCTAATGACACGGAGACGATTATATGTGTTAGGGTTTTCATATAAGTAAACCAAATGTCATTTCTAACCACACATTCATTCCACAACATTCACACATTTGAATCAAACTTGTAAAACAAACTATGCATGCTTCTATTCTACTTTTAAGCTTATTCTTTAATTCTAATCTTATTCTTGAACTCTAATGACACGGAGAGGATTTTATGTGTTAGGGTTGTCATATAAGTAAACCAAATGTTATTTCTAAGCACACTCATTCCACAACATTCACACATTTGAATCAAACTTGTAAAACAAACTATGCATACTTCTATTCTACTTTTAAGCTTATTCTTTAATTCTAAGCTTATTCTTGAATTCTAATGACATGGAGATGATTATATGTGTTAGGGTTGTCATATAAGTAAACCAAATGTCATTTCTAACCACACTCATTCCACAACATTCACACATTTGAATCAAACTTGTAAAACGAACTGTGCATGCTTCAATTCTACTTTTAAGATTATTCTTTAATTCTAAGCTTATTTTTGAATTCTAATGACACGGAGACGATTATATGTGTTGGAGTTGTCATATAACTAAACCAAATGTCATTTCTAACCACACTCATTGCACAACATTCACACATTTAAATCAAACTTATAAAACGAACTGTGCATACTTCTATTCTGCTTTTAAGCATATTCTTTAATTCTAAGCTTATTCTTGAATTCTAATGACACGGATAAGATTATATGTGTTAGGGTTGTCATGTAAGTAAACAAAATGTCATTTCTAACCACACTCATTCCACAACAGTCACACATTTGAATAAAACTTGTAAAATGAACTGTGCATGCTTCTATTGTTTTTTTAAGCTTAATCTTTAATTCTAAGCTTATTCTTGAATTCTAATAACACGGAGACGATTATATGTGTTAGGATTGTCATATAAGTAAACCAAATGTCATTTCTAACCACACTCATTCCACAACATTCACACATTTGAATCAAACTTGTAAAACGAACTGTGCATGCTTCTATTCTACTTTTAAGCTTATTCTTCGATTCAAAGCTTATTTTTGAACTCTAATGACACGGAGATGATTATATGTGTTAGGGTTGTCGTATAAGTAAACCAAATGTCATTTCTAACCACACTCATTCCACAACATTCACACATTTGAATCAAACGTGTAAAACGAACTGTGCATGCTTTTATTCTACTTTTAAGTTTGTTTTTTTATTCTAAGCTTATTTTTTAACTCTAATGACACAGAGACGATTATATGTGTTAGGGTTTTCGTATAAGTGAACCAAATGTCATTTCTAACCACACATTCATTCCACAATATTCACACATTTGAATCAAACTTGTAAAACAAACTATGCATGCTTCTATTCTACTTTTAAGCTTATTCTTTAATTCTAATCTTATTCTTGAATTCTAATGACACGGAGAGGATTATATGTGTTAGGGTGGTCATATAAGTAAACCAAATGTCATTTCTAACCACACTCATTCCACAACATTCCCACATTTGAATCAAACTTGTAAAACGAACTGTGCATGCTTCTATTCTACTTTTAAGCTTTTTCTTTAATTGTAAGCTTATTTTTGAATTCTAATGACACGGAGGCGATTATATGTGTTAGGGTTTTCATATAAGTAAACCAAATGTCATTTCTAACCACACATTCATTCCACAACATTCACACATTTGAATCAAACTTGTAAAACAAACTATGCATGCTTCTATTCTACTTTTAAGCTTATTCTTTAATTCTAATCTTATTCTTGAATTCTAATGACACGGAGTGGATTATATGTGTTAGGGTGGTCATATAAGTAAACCAAATGTCATTTCTAACCACACTCATTCCACAACATTCCCACATTTGAATCAAACTTGTAAAACGAACTGTGCATGCTTCTATTCTACTTTTAAGCTTTTTCTTTAATTGTAAGCTTATTTTTGAATTCTAATGACACGGAGACGATTATATGTGTTAGGGTTTTCATATAAGAAAACCAAATGTCATTTCTAACCACACTCATTCCACAACATTCACACATTTGAATCAAACTTGTAAAACGAACTGTGCATGCTTCTATTCTACTTTTAAGCTTATTCTTTAATTCGAAGCTTATTTTTGAATTCTAATGACACAGAGACGATTATATGTGTTACAGTTGTCATATAAGTAAACCAAATGTCATTTCTAACTACACTCATTCCACAACATTCACACATTTGAATCAAACTTGTAAAACGAACTGTGCATGCTTCTATTCTACTTTTAAGCATATTTTTGAATTCTAAGCTTATTCTTGAATTCTAATGACACGGAGACGATTATATGTGTTAGGGTTGTCATATAAGTAAAACAAATGTCATTTCTAACCACACGCATTCCACAACATTCACACATTTGAATCAAACTTGTAAAACGAACTGTGCATGCTTCAAATCTACTTTTAAGCTTATTCTTTAATTCTAATCTTATTCTTGAACTCTAATGACACGGAGAGGATTTTATGTGTTAGGGTTGTCATATAAGTAAACCAAATGTCATTTCTAAGCACACTCATTCCACAACATTCACACATTTGAATCAAACTTGTAAAACAAACTATGCATACTTCTATTCTACTTTTAAGCTTATTCTTTAATTCTAAGCTTATTCTTGAATTCTAATGACATGGAGATGATTATATGTGTTAGGGTTGTCATATAAGTAAACCAAATGTCATTTCTAACCACACTCATTCCACAACATTCACACATTTGAATCAAACTTGTAAAACGAACTGTGCATGCTTCAATTCTACTTTTAAGATTATTCTTTAATTCTAAGCTTATTTTTGAATTCTAATGACACGGAGACGATTATATGTGTTGGAGTTGTCATATAACTAAACCAAATGTCATTTCTAACCACACTCATTCCACAACATTCACACATTTGAATCAAACTTGTAAAACGAACTGTGCATACTTCTATTCTACTTTTAAGCATATTCTTTAATTCTAAGCTTATTCTTGAATTCTAATGACACGGATAAGATTATATGTGTTAGGGTTGTCATGTAAGTAAACAAAATGTCATTTCTAACCACACTCATTCCACAACGTTCACACATTTGAATAAAACTTGTAAAATGAACTGTGCATGCTTCTATTGTTTTTTTAAGCTTAATCTTTAATTCTAAGCTTATTCTTGAATTCTAATAACACGGAGACGATTATATGTGTTAGGATTGTCATATAAGTAAACCAAATGTCATTTCTAACCACACTCATTCCACAACATTCACACATTCGAATCAAACTTGTAAAACGAACTGTGCATGCTTCTATTCTACTTTTAAGCTTATTCTTCGATTCAAAGCTTATTTTTGAACTCTAATGACACGGAGATGATTATATGTGTTAGGGTTGTCGTATAAGTAAACCAAATGTCATTTCTAACCACACTCATTCCACAACATTCACACATTTGAATCAAACGTGTAAAACGAACTGTGCATGCTTTTATTCTACTTTTAAGTTTGTTTTTTTATTCTAAGCTTATTTTTTAACTCTAATGACACGGAGACGATTATATGTGTTAGGGTTTTCGTATAAGTGAACCAAATGTCATTTCTAACCACACATTCATTCCACAACATTCACACATTTGAATCAAACTTGTAAAACAAACTATGCATGCTTCTATTCTACTTTTAAGCTTATTCTTTAATTCTAATCTTATTCTTGAATTCTAATGACACGGAGAGGATTATATGTGTTAGGGTGGTCATATAAGTAAACCAAATGTCATTTCTAACCACACTCATTCCACAACATTCCCACATTTGAATCAAACTTGTAAAACAAATGTGCATGCTTCAAATCTACTTTTAAGCTTTTTCTTTAATTGTAAGCTTATTTATGAATTCTAATGACACGGAGGCGATTATATGTGTTAGGATTTTCATATAAGTAAACCAAATGTCATTTCTAACCACACATTCATTTCACAACATTCACACATTTGAATCAAACTTCTAAAACAAACTATGCATGCTTCTATTCTACTTTTAAGCTTATTATTTAATTCTAAGCTTATTTTTGAATTCTAATGACACGGAGACGATTATATGTGTTGGAGTTGTCATATAACTAAACCAAATGTCATTTCTAACCACACTCATTCCACAACATTCACACATTTGAATCAAACTTGTAAAACGAACTGTGCATGCTTCTATTCTACTTTTAAGCTTTTTCTTTAATTGTAAGCTTATTTTTGAATTCTAATGACACGGAGACGATTATATGTGTTAGGGTTTTCATATAAGTAAACCAAATGTCATTTCTAACCACACTCATTCCACAACATTCCCACATTTGAATCAAACTTGTAAAACGAACTGTGCATACTTCTATTCTACTTTTAAGCATATTCTTTAATTCTAAGCTTATTCTTGAATTCTAATGACACGGAGACGATTATATGTGTTAGGGTTTTCATATAAGTAAACCAAATGTCATTTCTAACCACACATTCATTTCACAACATTCACACATTTGAATCAAACTTCTAAAACAAACTATGCATGCTTCTATTCTACTTTTAAGCTTATTCTTTAATTCTAATCTTATTCTTGAATTCTAATGACACGGAGAGGATTATATGTGTTAGGGTGGTCATATAAGTAAACCAAATGTCATTTCTAACCACAATCATTCCACAACATTCCCACATTTGAATCAAACTTGTAAAACGAACTGTGCATGCTTCTATTCTACTTTTAAGCTTTTTCTTTAATTGTAAGCTTATTTTTGAATTCTAATGACACGGAGACGATTATATGTGTTAGGGTTTTCATATAAGTAAACCAAATGTCATTTCTAACCACACTCATTCCACAACATTCACACATTTGAATCAAACTTGTAAAACGAACTGTACATGCTTCTACTCTACTTTTAAGCTTATTCTTTAATTCTAAGCTTATTTTTGAATTCTAATGACACAGAGACGATTATATGTGTTACAGTTGTCATATAAGTAAACCAAATGTCATTTCTAACCACACTCATTCCACAACATTCACACATTTGAATCAAACTTGTAAAACGAACTGTGCATGCTTCTATTCTACTTTTAAGCATATTTTTGAATTCTAAGCTTATTCTTGAATTCTAATGACACGGAGACGATTATATGTGTTAGGGTTGTCATATAAGTAAACCAAATGTCATTTCTAACCACACTCATTCCACAACATTCACACATATGAATCAAACTTGTAAAACGAACTGTGCATGCTTCAATTCTACTTTTAAGCTTATTCTTTAATTCTAAGCTTATTTTTGAATTCTAATGACACGGAGACGATTATATGTGTTAGAGTTGTCATATAAGTAAACCAAATGTCATTTCTAACCACATTCATTCCGCAACATTCACACATTTGAATCAAACTTGTAAAACAAACTATGCATGCTTCTATTCTACTTTTAAGCTTATTCTTTAATTCTAATCTTATTCTTGAACTCTAATGACACGGAGAGGATTTTATGTGTTAGAGTTGTCATATAAGTAAACCAAATGTCATTTCTAAGCACACACATTCCACAACATTCACACATTTGAATCAAACTTGTAAAACAAACTATGCATACTTCTATTCTACTTTTAAGCTTATTCTTTAATTCTAAGCTTATTCTTGAATTCTATTGACATGGAGATGATTATATGTGTTAGGGTTGTCATATAAGTAAACCAAATGTCATTTCTAACCACACTCATTCCACAACATTCACACATTTGAATCAAACTTGTAAAACGAACGATGCATGCTTCTATTCTACTTTTAAGCATATTCTTTAATTCAAAGCTTATTCTTGAATTTTAATGACACGGAAACGATTATATGTGTTAGGGTTGTCATATAAGTAAACCAAATGTCATTTCTAACCACACTCATTCCCCAACATTCACACATTTGAATCAAACTTGTAAAACGAACTGTGCATGCTTCTATTCTACTTTTAAGTTTATTTTTTTATTCTAAGCTTATTTTTTAACTCTAATGACACGGAGACGATTATATGTGTTAGGGTTTTCGTATAAGTGAACCAAATGTCATTTCTAACCACACATTCATTCCACAACATTCACACATTTGAATCAAACTTGTAAAACAAACTATGCATGCTTCTATTCTACTTTTAAGCTTATTCTTTAATTCTAATCTTATTCTTGAATTCTAATGACACGGAGAGGATTATATGTGTTAGGGTGGTCATATAAGTAAACCAAATGTCATTTCTAACCACACTCATTCCACAACATTCCCACATTTGAATCAAACTTGTAAAACGAACTGTGCATGCTTCTATTCTACTTTTAAGCTTTTTCTTTAATTGTAAACTTATTTTTGAATTCTAATGACACGGAGGCGATTATATGTGTTAGCGTTTTCATATAAGTGAACCAAATGTCATTTCTAACCACACATTCATTCCACAACATTCACACATTTGAATCAAACTTGTAAAACAAACTATGCATGCTTCTATTCTACTTTTAAGCTTATTCTTTAATTCTAATCTTATTCTTGAATTCTAATGACATGAAGAGGATTATATGTGTTAGGGTGGTCATATAAGTAAACCAAATGTCATTTCTAACCACACATTCATTCCACAACATTCACACATTTGAATCAAACTTGTAAAACAAACTATGCATGCTTCTATTCTACTTTTAAGCTTATTCTTTAATTCTAATCTTATTCTTGAATTTTAATGACACGGAGTGGATTATATGTGTTAGGGTGGTCATATAAGTAAACCAAATGTCATTTCTAACCACACTCATTCCACAACATTCCCACATTTGAATCAAACTTGTAAAACGAACTGTGCATGCTTCTATTCTACTTTTAAGCTTTTTCTTTAATTGTAAGCTTATTTTTGAATTCTAATGACACGGAGACGATTATATGTGTTAGGGTTTTCATATAAGAAAACCAAATGTCATTTCTAACCACACTCATTCCACAACATTCACACATTTGAATCAAACTTGTAAAACGAACTGTGCATGCTTCTATTCTACTTTTAAGCTTATTCTTTAATTCGAAGCTTATTTTTGAATTCTAATGACACAGAGACGATTATATGTGTTACAGTTGTCATATAAGTAAACCAAATGTCATTTCTAACTACACTCATTCCACAACATTCACACATTTGAATCAAACTTGTAAAACGAACTGTGCATGCTTCTATTCTACTTTTAAGCATATTTTTGAATTCTAAGCTTATTCTTGAATTCTAATGACACGGAGACGATTATATGTGTTAGGGTTGTCATATAAGTAAACCAAATGTCATTTCTAACCACACGCATTCCACAACATTCACACATTTGAATCAAACTTGTAAAACGAACTGTGCATGCTTCAAATCTACTTTTAAGCTTATTCTTTAATTCTAATCTTATTCTTGAACTCTAATGACACGGAGAGGATTTTATGTGTTAGGGTTGTCATATAAGTAAACCAAATGTCATTTCTAAGCACACTCATTCCACAACATTCACACATTTGAATCAAACTTGTAAAACAAACTATGCATACTTCTATTCTACTTTTAAGCTTATTCTTTAATTCTAAGCTTATTCTTGAATTCTAATGACATGGAGATGATTATATGTGTTAGGGTTGTCATATAAGTAAACCAAATGTCATTTCTAACCACACTCATTCCACAACATTCACACATTTGAATCAAACTTGTAAAACGAACTGTGCATGCTTCAATTCTACTTTTAAGATTATTCTTTAATTCTAAGCTTATTTTTGAATTCTAATGACACGGAGACGATTATATGTGTTGGAGTTGTCATATAACTAAACCAAATGTCATTTCTAACCACACTCATTCCACAACATTCACACATTTGAATCAAACTTGTAAAACGAACTGTGCATACTTCTATTCTACTTTTAAGCATATTCTTTAATTCTAAGCTTATTCTTGAATTCTAATGACACGGATAAGATTATATGTGTTAGGGTTGTCATGTAAGTAAACAAAATGTCATTTCTAACCACACTCATTCCACAACGTTCACACATTTGAATAAAACTTGTAAAATGAACTGTGCATGCTTCTATTGTTTTTTTAAGCTTAATCTTTAATTCTAAGCTTATTCTTGAATTCTAATAACACGGAGACGATTATATGTGTTAGGATTGTCATATAAGTAAACCAAATGTCATTTCTAACCACACTCATTCCACAACATTCACACATTTGAATCAAACTTGTAAAACGAACTGTGCATGCTTCTATTCTACTTTTAAGCTTATTCTTCGATTCAAAGCTTATTTTTGAACTCTAATGACACGGAGATGATTATATGTGTTAGGGTTGTCGTATAAGTAAACCAAATGTCATTTCTAACCACACTCATTCCACAACATTCACACATTTGAATCAAACGTGTAAAACGAACTGTGCATGCTTTTATTCTACTTTTAAGTTTGTTTTTTTATTCTAAGCTTATTTTTTAACTCTAATGACACGGAGACGATTATATGTGTTAGGGTTTTCGTATAAGTGAACCAAATGTCATTTCTAACCACACATTCATTCCACAACATTCACACATTTGAATCAAACTTGTAAAACAAACTATGCATGCTTCTATTCTACTTTTAAGCTTATTCTTTAATTCTAATCTTATTCTTGAATTCTAATGACACGGAGAGGATTATATGTGTTAGGGTGGTCATATAAGTAAACCAAATGTCATTTCTAACCACACTCATTCCACAACATTCCCACATTTGAATCAAACTTGTAAAACAAATGTGCATGCTTCAAATCTACTTTTAAGCTTTTTCTTTAATTGTAAGCTTATTTATGAATTCTAATGACACGGAGGCGATTATATGTGTTAGGATTTTCATATAAGTAAACCAAATGTCATTTCTAACCACACATTCATTTCACAACATTCACACATTTGAATCAAACTTCTAAAACAAACTATGCATGCTTCTATTCTACTTTTAAGCTTATTATTTAATTCTAAGCTTATTTTTGAATTCTAATGACACGGAGACGATTATATGTGTTGGAGTTGTCATATAACTAAACCAAATGTCATTTTTAACCACACTCATTCCACAACATTCACACATTTGAATCAAACTTGTAAAACGAACTGTGCATGCTTCTATTCTACTTTTAAGCTTTTTCTTTAATTGTAAGCTTATTTTTGAATTCTAATGACACGGAGACGATTATATGTGTTAGGGTTTTCATATAAGTAAACCAAATGTCATTTCTAACCACACTCATTCCACAACATTCCCACATTTGAATCAAACTTGTAAAACGAACTGTGCATACTTCTATTCTACTTTTAAGCATATTCTTTAATTCTAAGCTTATTCTTGAATTCTAATGACACGGAGACGATTATATGTGTTAGGGTTTTCATATAAGTAAACCAAATGTCATTTCTAACCACACATTCATTTCACAACATTCACACATTTGAATCAAACTTCTAAAACAAACTATGCATGCTTCTATTCTACTTTTAAGCTTATTCTTTAATTCTAATCTTATTCTTGAATTCTAATGACACGGAGAGGATTATATGTGTTAGGGTGGTCATATAAGTAAACCAAATGTCATTTCTAACCACAATCATTCCACAACATTCCCACATTTGAATCAAACTTGTAAAATGAACTGTGCATGCTTCTATTCTACTTTTAAGCTTTTTCTTTAATTGTAAGCTTATTTTTGAATTCTAATGACACGGAGACGATTATATGTGTTAGGGTTTTCATATAAGTAAACCAAATGTCATTTCTAACCACACTCATTCCACAACATTCACACATTTGAATCAAACTTGTAAAACGAACTGTACATGCTTCTACTCTACTTTTAAGCTTATTCTTTAATTCTAAGCTTATTTTTGAATTCTAATGACACAGAGACGATTATATGTGTTACAGTTGTCATATAAGTAAACCAAATGTCATTTCTAACCACATTCATTCCGCAACATTCACACATTTGAATCAAACTTGTAAAACAAACTATGCATGCTTCTATTCTACTTTTAAGCTTATTCTTTAATTCTAATCTTATTCTTGAACTCTAATGACACGGAGAGGATTTTATGTGTTAGAGTTGTCATATAAGTAAACCAAATGTCATTTCTAAGCACACACATTCCACAACATTCACACATTTGAATCAAACTTGTAAAACAAACTATGCATACTTCTATTCTACTTTTAAGCTTATTCTTTAATTCTAAGCTTATTCTTGAATTCTATTGACATGGAGATGATTATATGTGTTAGGGTTGTCATATAAGTAAACCAAATGTCATTTCTAACCACACTCATTCCACAACATTCACACATTTGAATCAAACTTGTAAAACGAACTGTGCATGCTTCAATTCTACTTTTAAGCATATTCTTTAATTCAAAGCTTATTCTTGAATTTTAATGACACGGAAACGATTATATGTGTTAGGGTTGTCATATAAGTAAACCAAATGTCATTTCTAACCACACTCATTCCCCAACATTCACACATTTGAATCAAACTTGTAAAACGAACTGTGCATGCTTCTATTCTACTTTTAAGTTTATTTTTTTATTCTAAGCTTATTTTTTAACTCTAATGACACGGAGACGATTATATGTGTTAGGGTTTTCGTATAAGTGAACCAAATGTCATTTCTAACCACACATTCATTCCACAACATTCACACATTTGAATCAAACTTGTAAAACAAACTATGCATGCTTCTATTCTACTTTTAAGCTTATTCTTTAATTCTAATCTTATTCTTGAATTCTAATGACACGGAGAGGATTATATGTGTTAGGGTGGTCATATAAGTAAACCAAATGTCATTTCTAACCACACTCATTCCACAACATTCCCACATTTGAATCAAACTTGTAAAACGAACTGTGCATGCTTCTATTCTACTTTTAAGCTTTTTCTTTAATTGTAAACTTATTTTTGAATTCTAATGACACGGAGGCGATTATATGTGTTAGCGTTTTCATATAAGTGAACCAAATGTCATTTCTAACCACACATTCATTCCACAACATTCACACATTTGAATCAAACTTGTAAAACAAACTATGCATGCTTCTATTCTACTTTTAAGCTTATTCTTTAATTCTAATCTTATTCTTGAATTCTAATGACATGAAGAGGATTATATGTGTTAGGGTGGTCATATAAGTAAACCAAATGTCATTTCTAACCACACTCATTCCACAACATTCCCACATTTGAATCAAACTTGTAAAACGAACTGTGCATGCTTCTATTCTACTTTTAAGCTTTTTCTTTAATTGTAAGCTTATTTTTAAATTCTAATGACACGGAGGCGATTATATGTGTTAGGGTTTTCATATAAGTAAAACAAATGTCATTTCTAACCACACATTCATTCCACAACATTCACACATTTGAATCAAACTTGTAAAACAAACTATGCATGCTTCTATTCTACTTTTAAGCTTATTCTTTAATTCTAATCTTATTCTTGAACTCTAATGACACGGAGAGGATTTTATGTGTTAGGGTTGTCATATAAGTAAACCAAATGTCATTTCTAAGCACACTCATTCCACAACATTCACACATTTGAATCAAACTTGTAAAACAAACTATGCATACTTCTATTCTACTTTTAAGCTTATTCTTTAATTCTAAGCTTATTCTTGAATTCTAATGACATGGAGATGATTATATGTGTTAGGGTTGTCATATAAGTAAAGCAAATGTCATTTCTAACCACACTCATTCCACAACATTCACACATTTGAATCAAACTTGTAAAACGAACTATGCATGCTTCTATTCTACTTTTAAGCATATTCTTTAATTCAAAGCTTATTCTTGAATTCTAATGACACGGAAACGATTATATGTGTTAGGGTTGTCATATAAGTAAACCAAATGTCATTTCTAACCACACTCATTCCACAACATTCACACATTTGAATCAAACTTGTAAAACGAACTGTGCATGCTTCTATTCTACTTTTAAGCTTATTCTTCGATTCTAAGCTTATTTTTGAACTCTAATGACACGGAGATGATTATATGTGTTAGGGTTGTCATATAAGTAAACCAAATGTCATTTCTAACCACACTCATTCCACCACATTCACACATTTAAATCAAACTTGTAAAACGAATTGTGCATGCTTCTATTCTATTTTAAGCTTATTCTTTAATTCTAAGCTTATTTTTGAATTCTAATGACACAGAGACGATTATATGTGTTACAGTTGTCATATAAGTAAACCAAATGTCATTTCTAACCACACTCATTCCACAACATTCACACATTTGAATCATACTTGTAAAACGAACTGTGCATGCTTCAATTCTACTTTTAAGCTTATTCTTTAATTCTAAGCTTATTTTTGAATTCTAATGACACGGAGACGATTATATGTGTTAGAGTTGTCATATAAGTAAACCAAATGTCATTTCTAACCACATTCATTCCACAACATTCACACATTTGAATCAAACTTGTAAAACAAACTATGCATGCTTCTATTCTACTTTTAAGCTTTTTCTTTAATTCTAAGCTTCTTCTTGAATTCTAATGACACGGAGACGATTATATGTGTTAGGGTTGTCATATAAGTAAACCAAATGTCATTACTAACCACACTCATTCCACAACATTCACACATTTGAATCAAACTTGTAAAACGAACTGTGCATGCTTCTATTCTACTTTTAAGCATATTCTTTAATTCAAAGCTTATTCTTGAATTCTAATGACACGGAAACGATTATATGTGTTAGGGTTGTCATATAAGTAAACCAAATGTCATTTCTAACCACACTCATTCCACAACATTCACACATTTGAATCAAACTTGTAAAACGAACTGTGCATGCTTCTATTCTACTTTTAAGCTTATTCTTCGATTCTAAGCTTATTTTTGAACTCTAATGACACGGAAATGATTATATGTGTTAGGGTTGTCGTATCAGTAAACCAAATGTCATTTCTAACCACACTCATTCCACAACATTCACACATTTGAATCAAACTTGTAAAACGAACTGTGCATGCTTCTATTCTACTTTTAAGCTTTTTCTTTAATTGTAAGCTTATTTTTGAATTCTAATGACACGGAAACGATTATATGTGTTAGGGTTTTCATATAAGTAAACCAAATGTCATTTCTAACCACACTCATTCCACCACATTCACACATTTGAATCAAACTTGTAAAACGAATTGTGCATGCTTCTATTCTACTTTTAAGCTTATTCTTTAATTCTAAGCTTATTTTTGAATTCTAATGACACAGAGACGATTATATGTGTTACAGTTGTCATATAAGTAAACCAAATGTCATTTCTAACCACACTCATTCCACAACATTCACACATTTGAATCAAACGTGTAAAACGAACTGTGCATGCTTCTATTCTACTTTTAAGTTTATTTTTTTATTCTAAGCTTATTTTTTAACTCTAATGACACGGAGACGATTATATGTGTTAGGTTTTTCGTATAAGTGAACCAAATGTCATTTCTAACCACACATTCATTCCACAACATACACACATTTGAATCAAACTTGTAAAACAAACTATGCATGCTTCTATTCTACTTTTAAGCTTATTCTTTAATTCTAATCTTATTCTTGAATTCTAATGACACGGAGAGGATTATATGTGTTAGGGTGGTCATATAAGTAAACCAAATGTCATTTCTAACCAAACTCATTCCACAACATTCCCACATTTGAATCAAACTTGTAAAACGAACTGTGCATGCTTCTATTCTACTTTTAAGCTTTTTCTTTAATTGTAAGCTTATTTTTGAATTCTAATGACACGGAGGCGATTATATGTGTTAGGGTTCTCATATAAGTAAACCAAATGTCATTTCTAACCACACATTCATTCCACAACATTCACACATTTGAATCAAACTTGTAAAACAAACTATGCATGCTTCTATTCTATTTTTAAGCTTATTCTTTAATTCTAATCTTATTCTTGAATTCTAATGACACGGAGAGGATTATATGTGTTAGGGTGGTCATATAAGTAAACCAAATGTCATTTCTAACCAAACTCATTCCACAACATTCCCACATTTGAATCAAACTTGTAAAACGAACTGTGCATGCTTCTATTCTACTTTTAAGCTTTTTCTTTAATTGTAAGCTTATTTTTGAATTCTAATGACACGGAGGCGATTATATGTGTTAGGGTTCTCATATAAGTAAACCAAATGTCATTTCTAACCACACATTCATTCCACAACATTCACACATTTGAATCAAACTTGTAAAACAAACTATGCATGCTTCTATTCTATTTTTAAGCTTATTCTTTAATTCTAATCTTATTCTTGAATTCTAATGACACGGAGAGGATTATATGTGTTAGGGTGGTCATATAAGTAAACCAAATGTCATTTCTAACCACACTCATTCCACAACATTCCCACATTTGAATCAAACTTGTAAAACGAACTGTGCATGCTTCTATTCTACTTTTAAGCTTTTTCTTTAATTGTAAGCTTATTTTTGAATTCTAATGACACGGAAACGATTATATGTGTTAGGGTTTTCATATAAGTAAACCAAATGTCATTTCTAACCACACTCATTCCACCACATTCACACATTTGAATCAAACTTGTAAAACGAACTGTGCATGCTTCTATTCTACTTTTAAGCTTATTCTTTAATTCTAAGCTTATTTTTTAATTCTAATGACACAGAGACGATTATATGTGTTACAGTTGTCATATAAGTAAACCAAATGTCATTTCTAACCACACTCATTCCACAACATTCACACATTTGAATCATACTTGTAAAACGAACTGTGCATGCTTCTATTATACTTTTAAGCATATTCTTGAATTCTAAGCTTATTCTTGAATTCTAATGACACGGAGACGATTATATGTGTTAGGGTTGTCATATAAGTAAACCAAATGTCATTTCTAACCACACTCATTCCACAACATTCACACATTTGAATCAAACTTGTAAAACGAACTGTGCATGTTTCAATTCTACTTTTAAGCTTATTCTTTAATTCTAAGCTTATTTTTGAATTCTAATGACACGGAGACGATTATATGTGTTAGAGTTGTCATATAAGTAAATCAAATGTCATTTCTAACCACATTCATTCCACAACATTCACACATTTGAATCAAACTTATAAAACAAACTGTGCATGCTTCTATTCTACTTTTAAGCTTATTCTTTAATTCTAATCTTATTCTTGAATTCTAATGACACGGAGAGGATTTTATGTGTTAGGGTTGACATATAAGTAAACCAAATGTCATTTCTAAGCACACTCATTCCACAACATTCACACATTTGAATCAAACTTGTAAAACAAACTATGCATGCTTCTATTCTACTTTTAAGCTTATTCTTTAATTCTAAGCTTATTCTTGAATTCTAATGACATGGAGATGATTATATGTGTTAGGGTTGTCATATAAGTAAACCAAATGTCATTTCTAACCACACTCATTCCACAACATTCACACATTTGAATCAAACTTGTAAAACGAACTGTGCATGCTTCTATTCTACTTTTAAGCTTATTCTTTAATTCTAAGCTTAATTTTGAATTCTAATGACACAGAGACGATTATATGTGTTACAGTTGTCATATAAGTAAACCAAATGTCATTTCTAACCACACTCATTCCACAACATTCACACATTTGAATCAAACGTGTAAAACGAACTGTGCATGCTTCTATTCTACTTTTAAGTTTATTTTTTTATTCTAAGCTTATTTTTTAACTCTAATGACACGGAGACGATTATATGTGTTAGGGTTTTCGTATAAGTGAACCAAATGTCATTTCTAACCACACATTCATTCCACAACATACACACATTTGAATCAAACTTGTAAAACAAACTATGCATGCTTCTATTCTACTTTTAAGCTTATTCTTTAATTCTAATCTTATTCTTGAATTCTAATGACACGGAGAGGATTATATGTGTTAGGGTGGTCATATAAGTAAACCAAATGTCATTTCTAACCACACTCATTCCACAACATTCCCACATTTGAATCAAACTTGTAAAACGAACTGTGCATGCTTCTATTCTACTTTTAAGCTTTTTCTTTAATTGTAAGCTTATTTTTGAATTCTAATGACACGGAAACGATTATATGTGTTAGGGTTTTCATATAAGTAAACCAAATGTCATTTCTAACCACACTCATTCCACCACATTCACACATTTGAATCAAACTTGTAAAACGAACTGTGCATGCTTCTATTCTACTTTTAAGCTTATTCTTTAATTCTAAGCTTATTTTTGAATTCTAATGACACAGAGACGATTATATGTGTTACAGTTGTCATATAAGTAAACCAAATGTCATTTCTAACCACACTTATTCCACAACATTCACACATTTGAATCATACTTGTAAAACGAACTGTGCATGCTTCTATTCTACTTTTAAGCATATTCTTGAATTCTAAGCTTATTCTTGAATTCTAATGACACGGAGACGATTATATGTGTTAGGGTTGTCATATAAGTAAACCAAATGTCATTTCTAACCACACTCATTCCACAACATTCACACATTTGAATCAAACTTGTAAAACGAACTGTGCATGCTTCAATTCTACTTTTAAGCTTATTCTTTAATTCTAAGCTTATTTTTGAATTCTAATGACACGGAGACGATTATATGTGTTAGAGTTGTCATATAAGTAAATCAAATGTCATTTCTAACCACATTCATTCCACAACATTCACACATTTGAATCAAACTTATAAAACAAACTGTGCATGCTTCTATTCTACTTTTAAGCTTATTCTTTAATTCTAATCTTATTCTTGAATTCTAATGACACGGAGAGGATTTTATGTGTTAGGGTTGACATATAAGTAAACCAAATGTCATTTCTAAGCACACTCATTCCACAACATTCACACATTTGAATCAAACTTGTAAAACAAACTATGCATGCTTCTATTCTACTTTTAAGCTTATTCTTTAATTCTAAGCTTATTCTTGAATTCTAATGACATGGAGATGATTATATGTGTTAGGGTTGTCATATAAGTAAACCAAATGTCATTTCTAACCACACTCATTCCACAACATTCACACATTTGAATCAAACTTGTAAAACGAACTGTGCATGCTTCTATTCTACTTTTAAGCTTATTCTTTAATTCTAAGCTTATTTTTGAATTCTAATGACACAGAGACGATTATATGTGTTACAGTTGTCATATAAGTAAACCAAATGTCATTTCTAACCACACTCATTCCACAACATTCACACATTTGAATCAAACGTGTAAAACGAACTGTGCATGCTTCTATTCTACTTTTAAGTTTATTTTTTTATTCTAAGCTTATTTTTTAACTCTAATGACACGGAGACGATTATATGTGTTAGGGTTTTCGTATAAGTGAACCAAATGTCATTTCTAACCACACATTCATTCCACAACATACATACATTTGAATCAAACTTGTAAAACAAACTATGCATGCTTCTATTCTACTTTTAAGCTTATTCTTTAATTCTAATCTTATTCTTGAATTCTAATGACACGGAGAGGATTATATGTGTTAGGGTGGTCATATAAGTAAACCAAATGTCATTTCTAACCACACTCATTCCACAACATTCCCACATTTGAATCAAACTTGTAAAACGAACTGTGCATGCTTCTATTCTACTTTTAAGCTTTTTCTTTAATTGTAAGCTTATTTTTGAATTCTAATGACACGGAAACGATTATATGTGTTAGGGTTTTCATATAAGTAAACCAAATGTCATTTCTAACCACACTCATTCCACCACATTCACACATTTGAATCAAACTTGTAAAACGAACTGTGCATGCTTCTATTCTACTTTTAAGCTTATTCTTTAATTCTAAGCTTATTTTTGAATTCTAATGACACAGAGACGATTATATGTGTTACAGTTGTCATATAAGTAAACCAAATGTCATTTCTAACCACACTTATTCCACAACATTCACACATTTGAATCATACTTGTAAAACGAACTGTGCATGCTTCTATTCTACTTTTAAGCATATTCTTGAATTCTAAGCTTATTCTTGAATTCTAATGACACGGAGACGATTATATGTGTTAGGGTTGTCATATAAGTAAACCAAATGTCATTTCTAACCACACTCATTCCACAACATTAACACATTTGAATCAAACTTGTAAAACGAACTGTGCATGCTTCAATTCTACTTTTAAGCTTATTCTTTAATTCTAAGCTTATTTTTGAATTCTAATGACACGGAGAGGATTATATGTGTTAGGGTGGTCATATAAGTAAACCAAATGTCATTTCTAACCACACTCATTCCACAACATTCCCACATTTGAATCAAACTTGTAAAACGAACTGTGCATGCTTCAATTCTACTTTTAAGCTTATTCTTTAATTCTAAGCTTATTTTTGAATTCTAATGACACGGAGACGATTATATGTGTTAGAGTTGTCATATAAGTAAACCAAATGTCATTTCTAACCACATTCATTCCACAACATTCACACATTTGAATCAAACTTATAAAACAAACTGTGCATGCTTCTATTCTACTTTTAAGCTTATTCTTTAATTCTAATCTTAATCTTGAATTCTAATGACACGGAGAGGATTTTATGTGTTAGGGTTGACATATAAGTAAACCAAATGTCATTTCTAAGCACACTCATTCCACAACATTCACACATTTGAATCAAACTTGTAAAACAAACTATGCATGCTTCTATTCTACTTTTAAGCTTATTCTTTAATTCTAAGCTTATTCTTGAATTCTAATGACATGGAGATGATTATATGTGTTAGGGTTGTCATATAAGTAAACCAAATGTCATTTCTAACCACACTCATTCCACAACATTCACACATTTGAATCAAACTTGTAAAACGAACTGTGCATGCTTCTATTCTACTTTTAAGCATATTCTTTAATTCAAAGCTTATTCTTGAATTCTAATGACACGGAGACGATTATATGTGTTAGGGTTGTCATATAAGTAAACCAAATGTCATTTCTAAGCACACTCATTCCACAACATTCACACATTTGAATCAAACTTGTAAAACAAACTGTGCATGCTTCAATTCTACTTTTAAGCTTATTCTTTAATTCTAAGCTTATTTTTGAATTCTAATGACACGGAGACGATTATATGTGTTACAGTTGTCATATAAGTAAACCAAATGTCATTTCTAACCACACTCATTCCACAACATTCCCACATTTGAATCAAACTTGTAAAACGAACTGTGCATGCTTCAATTCTACTTTTAAGATTATTCTTTAATTCTAAGCTTATTTTTGAATTCTAATGACACAGAGACGATTATATGTGTTACAGTTGTCATATAAGTAAATCAAATGTCATTTCTAATCACACTCATTCCACAACATTCACACATTTGAATCAAACTTGTAAAACGAACTGTGCATGCTTCTATTCTACTTTTAAGCATATTCTTGAATTCTAAGCTTATTCTTGAATTCTAATGACACGGAGACGATTATATGTGTTAGGGTTGTCATATAAGTAAACCAAATGTCATTTCTAACCACACTCATTCCACAACATTCACACATTTGAATCAAACTTGTAAAACGAACTTTGCATGCTTCAATTCTACTTTTAAGCTTATTCTTTAATTCTAAGCTTATTTTTGAATTCTAATGACACGGAGACGATTATATGTGTTACAGTTGTCATATAAGTAAACCAAATGTCATTTCTAACCACACTCATTGCACAACATTCCCACATTTGAATCAAACTTGTAAAACGAACTGTGCATGCTTCAATTCTACTTTTAAGATTATTCTTTAATTCTAAGCTTATTTTTGAATTCTAATGACACGGAGACGATTATATGTGTTGGAGTTGTCATATAAGTAAACCAAATGTCATTTCTAACCACACTCATTCCACAACATTCACACATTTGAATCAAACTTGTAAAACGAACTGTGCATGCTTCAATTCTACTTTTAAGCTTATTCTTTAATTCTAAGCTTATTTTTGAATTCTAATGACACGGAGACGATTATATGTGTTAGAGTTGTCATATAAGTAAACCAAATGTCATTTCTAACCAAATTCATTCCACAACATTCACACATTTGAATCAAACTTGTAAAACAAACTATGCATGCTTCTATTCTACTTTTAAGCTTATTCTTTAATTCTAATCTTATTCTTGAATTCTCATGACACGGAGAGGATTTTATGTGTTAGGGTTGACATATAAGTAAACCAAATGTCATTTCTAAGCACACTCATTCCACCACATTCACACATTTGAATCAAACTTGTAAAACGAACTATGCATGGTTCTATTCTACTTTTAAGCTTATTCTTTAATTCTAAGCTTATTCTTGAATTCTAATGACATGGAGATGATTATATGTGTTAGGGTTGTCATATAAGTAAACCAAATGTCATTTCTAACCACACTCATTCCACAACATTCACACATTTGAATCAAACTTGTAAAACGAACTGTGCATGCTTCTATTCTACTTTTAAGCATATTCTTTAATTTATGCTTATTCTTGAATTCTAATGACACGGAGACGATTATATGTGTTAGGGTTGTCATATAAGTAAACCAAATGTCATTTCTAAGCACACTCATTCCACAACATTCACACATTTGAATCAAACTTGTAAAACAAACTCTGCATGCTTCTATTCTACTTTTAAGCTTATTCTTTAATTCTAAGCTTATTCTTGAATTCTAATGACATGGAGATGATTATATGTGTTATGGTTGTCATATAAGTAAACCAAATGTCATTTCTAACCACACTCATTCCACAACATTCACACATTTGAATCAAACTTGTAAAACGAATTGTGCATGCTTCAATTCTACTTTTAAGCTTATTCTTTAATTCTAAGCTTATTTTTGAATTCTAATGACACGGAGACGATTATATGTGTTACAGTTGTCATATAAGTAAACCAAATGTCATTTCTAACCACACTCATTCCACAACATTCCCACATTTGAATCAAACTTGTAAAACGAACTGTGCATGCTTCAATTCTACTTTTAAGATTATTCTTTAATTCTAAACTTATTTTTGAATTCTGATGACACAGAGACGATTATATGTGTTACAGTTGTCATATAAGTAAATCAAATGTCATTTCTAACCACACTCATTCCACAACATTCACACATTTGAATCAAACTTGTAAAACGAACTGTGCATGCTTCTATTCTACTTTTAAGCATATTCTTGAATTCTAAGCTTATTCTTGAATTCTAATGACACGGAGACGATTATATGTGTTAGGGTTGTCATATAAGTAAACCAAATGTCATTTCTAACCACACTCATTCCACAACATTCACACATTTGAATCAAACTTGTAAAACGAACTTTGCATGCTTCAATTCTACTTTTAAGCTTATTCTTTAATTCTAAGCTTATTTTTGAATTCTAATGACACGGAGACGATTATATGTGTTACAGTTGTCATATAAGTAAACCAAATGTCATTTCTAACCACACTCATTGCACAACATTCCCACATTTGAATCAAACTTGTAAAACGAACTGTGCATGCTTCAATTCTACTTTTAAGATTATTCTTTAATTCTAAGCTTATTTTTGAATTCTAATGACACGGAGACGATTATATGTGTTGGAGTTGTCATATAAGTAAACCAAATGTCATTTCTAACCACACTCATTCCACAACATTCACACATTTGAATCAAACTTGTAAAACGAACTGTGCATGCTTCAATTCTACTTTTAAGCTTATTCTTTAATTCTAAGCTTATTTTTGAATTCTAATGACACGGAGACGATTATATGTGTTAGAGTTGTCATATAAGTAAACCAAATGTCATTTCTAACCAAATTCATTCCACAACATTCACACATTTGAATCAAACTTGTAAAACAAACTATGCATGCTTCTATTCTACTTTTAAGCTTATTCTTTAATTCTAATCTTATTCTTGAATTCTCATGACACGGAGAGGATTTTATGTGTTAGGGTTGACATATAAGTAAACCAAATGTCATTTCTAAGCACACTCATTCCACCACATTCACACATTTGAATCAAACTTGTAAAACGAACTATGCATGGTTCTATTCTACTTTTAAGCTTATTCTTTAATTCTAAGCTTATTCTTGAATTCTAATGACATGGAGATGATTATATGTGTTAGGGTTGTCATATAAGTAAACCAAATGTCATTTCTAACCACACTCATTCCACAACATTCACACATTTGAATCAAACTTGTAAAACGAACTGTGCATGCTTCTATTCTACGTTTAAGCATATTCTTTAATTTATGCTTATTCTTGAATTCTAATGACACGGAGACGATTATATGTGTTAGGGTTGTCATATAAGTAAACCAAATGTCATTTCTAAGCACACTCATTCCACAACATTCACACATTTGAATCAAACTTGTAAAACAAACTCTGCATGCTTCTATTCTACTTTTAAGCTTATTCTTTAATTCTAAGCTTATTCTTGAATTCTAATGACATGGAGATGATTATATGTGTTATGGTTGTCATATAAGTAAACCAAATGTCATTTCTAACCACACTCATTCCACAACATTCACACATTTGAATCAAACTTGTAAAACGAATTGTGCATGCTTCAATTCTACTTTTAAGCTTATTCTTTAATTCTAAGCTTATTTTTGAATTCTAATGACACGGAGACGATTATATGTGTTACAGTTGTCATATAAGTAAACCAAATGTCATTTCTAACCACACTCATTCCACAACATTCCCACATTTGAATCAAACTTGTAAAACGAACTGTGCATGCTTCAATTCTACTTTTAAGATTATTCTTTAATTCTAAACTTATTTTTGAATTCTGATGACACAAAGACGATTATATGTGTTACAGTTGTCATATAAGTAAATCAAATGTCATTTCTAACCACACTCATTCCACAACATTCACACATTTGAATCAAACTTGTAAAACGAACTGTGCATGCTTCTATTCTACTTTTAAGCATATTCTTGAATTCTAAGCTTATTCTTGAATTCTAATGACACGGAGACGATTATATGTGTTAGGGTTGTCATATAAGTAAACCAAATGTCATTTCTAACCACACTCATTCCACAACATTCACACATTTGAATCAAACTTGTAAAACGAACTGTGCATGCTTCAATTCTACTTTTAAGCTTATTCTTTAATTCTAAGCTTATTTTTGAATTCTAATGACACGGAGACGATTATATGTGTTACAGTTGTCATATAAGTAAACCAAATGTCATTTCTAACCACACTCATTCCACAACATTCCCACATTTGAATCAAACTTGTAAAACGAACTGTGCATGCTTCAATTCTACTTTTAAGATTATTCTTTAATTCTAAGCTTATTTTTGAATTCTAATGACACGGAGACGATTATATGTGTTGGAGTTGTCATATAAGTAAACCAAATGTCATTTCTAACCACACTCATTCCACAACATTCACACATTTGAATCAAACTTGTAAAACGAACTGTGCGTGCTTCTATTCTACTTTTAAGCTTATTCTTTAATTCTAAGCTTATTTTTGAATTCTAATGACACGGAGACGATTATATGTGTTACAGTTGTCATATAAGTAAACCAAATGTCATTTCTAACTACACTCATTCCACAACATTCCCACATTTGAATCAAACTTGTAAAACGAACTGTGCATGCTTCAATTCTACTTTTAAGATTATTCTTTAATTCTAAGCTTATTTTTGAATTCTAATGACACGGAGACGATTATATGTGTTGGAGTTGTCATATAAGTAAACCAAATGTCATTTCTAACCACACTCATTCCACAACATTCACACATTTGAATCAAACTTGTAAAACGAACTGTGCGTGCTTCTATTCTACTTTTAAGCATATTCTTTAATTCTAAGCTTATTCTTGAATTCTAATGACACGGAGACGATTATATGTGTTACAGTTGTCATATAAGTAAACCAAATGTCATTTCTAACCACACTCATTCCACAACATTCCCACATTTGAATCAAACTTGTAAAACGAACTGTGCATGCTTCAATTCTACTTTTAAGATTATTCTTTAATTCTAAGCTTATTTTTGAATTCTAATGACACGGAGACGATTATATGTGTTGGAGTTGTCATATAAGTAAACCAAATGTCATTTCTAACCACACTCATTCCACAACATTCACACATTTGAATCAAACTTGTAAAACGAACTGTGCGTGCTTCTATTCTACTTTTAAGCATATTCTTTAATTCTAAGCTTATTCTTGAATTCTAATGACATGGAGATGATTATATGTGTTATGGTTGTCATATAAGTAAACCAAATGTCATTTCTAACCACACTCATTCCACAACATTCACACATTTGAATCAAACTTGTAAAACGAACTGTGCATGCTTCAATTCTACTTTTAAGCTTATTCTTTAATTCTAAGCTTATTTTTGAATTCTAATGACACGGAGACGATTATATGTGTTACAGTTGTCATATAAGTAAACCAAATGTCATTTCTAACCACACTCATTCCACAACATTCCCACATTTGAATCAAACTTGTAAAACGAACTGTGCATGCTTCAATTCTACTTTTAAGATTATTCTTTAATTCTAAGCTTATTTTTGAATTCTAATGACACAGAGACGATTATATGTGTTACAGTTGTCATATAAGTAAATCAAATGTCATTTCTAATCACACTCATTCCACAACATTCACACATTTGAATCAAACTTGTAAAACGAACTGTGCATGCTTCTATTCTACTTTTAAGCATATTCTTGAATTCTAAGCTTATTCTTGAATTCTAATGACACGGAGACGATTATATGTGTTAGGGTTGTCATATAAGTAAACCAAATGTCATTTCTAACCACACTCATTCCACAACATTCACACATTTGAATCAAACTTGTAAAACGAACTGTGCATGCTTCAATTCTACTTTTAAGCTTATTCTTTAATTCTAAGCTTATTTTTGAATTCTAATGACACGGAGACGATTATATATGTTACAGTTGTCATATAAGTAAACCAAATGTCATTTCTAACCACACTCATTCCACAACATTCCCACATTTGAATCAAACTTGTAAAACGAACTGTGCATGCTTCAATTCTACTTTTAAGATTATTCTTTAATTCTAAGCTTATTTTTGAATTCTAATGACACGGAGACGATTATATGTGTTGGAGTTGTCATATAAGTAAACCAAATGTCATTTCTAACCACACTCATTCCACAACATTCACACATTTGAATCAAACTTGTAAAACGAACTGTGCATGCTTCAATTCTACTTTTAAGCTTATTCTTTAATTCTAAGCTTATTTTTGAATTCTAATGACACGGAGACGATTATATGTGTTAGAGTTGTCATATAAGTAAACCAAATGTCATTTCTAACCAAATTCATTCCACAACATTCACACATTTGAATCAAACTTGTAAAACAAACTATGCATGCTTCTATTCTACTTTTAAGCTTATTCTTTAATTCTAATCTTATTCTTGAATTCTAATGACACGGAGAGGATTTTATGTGTTAGGGTTGACATATAAGTAAACCAAATGTCATTTCTAAGCACACTCATTCCACCACATTCACACATTTGAATCAAACTTGTAAAACAAACTATGTATGCTTCTATTCTACTTTTAAGCTTATTCTTTAATTCTAAGCTTATTCTTGAATTCTAATGACATGGAGATGATTATATGTGTTAGGGTTGTCATATAAGTAAACCAAATGTCATTTCTAACCACACTCATTCCACAACATTCACACATTTGAATCAAACTTGTAAAACGAACTGTGCATGCTTCTATTCTACTTTTAATCATATTCTTTAATTCAAAGCTTATTCTTGAATTCTAATGACACGGAGACGATTATATGTGTTAGGGTTGTCATATAAGTAAACCAAATGTCATTTCTAAGCACACTCATTCCACAACATTCACACATTTGAATCAAACTTGTAAAACAAACTCTGCATGCTTCTATTCTACTTTTAAGCTTATTCTTTAATTCTAAGCTTATTCTTGAATTCTAATGACATGGAGATGATTATATGTGTTATGGTTGTCATATAAGTAAACCAAATGTCATTTCTAACCACACTCATTCCACAACATTCACACATTTGAATCAAACTTGTAAAACGAACTGTGCATGCTTCAATTCTACTTTTAAGCTTATTCTTTAATTCTAAGCTTATTTTTGAATTCTAATGACACGGAGACGATTATATGTGTTACAGTTGTCATATAAGTAAACCAAATGTCATTTCTAACCACACTCATTCCACAACATTCCCACATTTGAATCAAACTTGTAAAACGAACTGTGCATGCTTCAATTCTACTTTTAAGATTATTCTTTAATTCTAAACTTATTTTTGAATTCTGATGACACAGAGACGATTATATGTGTTACAGTTGTCATATAAGTAAATCAAATGTCATTTCTAACCACACTCATTCCACAACATTCACACATTTGAATCAAACTTGTAAAACGAACTGTGCATGCTTCTATTCTACTTTTAAGCATATTCTTGAATTCTAAGCTTATTCTTGAATTCTAATGACACGGAGACGATTATATGTGTTAGGGTTGTCATATAAGTAAACCAAATGTCATTTCTAACCACACTCATTCCACAACATTCACACATTTGAATCAAACTTGTAAAACGAACTGTGCATGCTTCAATTCTACTTTTAAGCTTATTCTTTAATTCTAAGCTTATTTTTGAATTCTAATGACACGGAGACGATTATATGTGTTACAGTTGTCATATAAGTAAACCAAATGTCATTTCTAACCACACTCATTCCACAACATTCCCACATTTGAATCAAACTTGTAAAACGAACTGTGCATGCTTCAATTCTACTTTTAAGATTATTCTTTAATTCTAAGCTTATTTTTGAATTCTAATGACACGGAGACGATTATATGTGTTGGAGTTGTCATATAAGTAAACCAAATGTCATTTCTAACCACACTCATTCCACAACATTCACACATTTGAATCAAACTTGTAAAACGAACTGTGCGTGCTTCTATTCTACTTTTAAGCATATTCTTTAATTCTAAGCTTATTCTTGAATTCTAATGACACGGAGACGATTATATGTGTTAGGGTTGTCATGTAAGTAAACAAAATGTCATTTCTAACCACAGTAATTCCACAACATTCACACATTTGAATAAAACTTGTAAAATGAACTGTGCATGCTTCTATTGTTTTTTTAAGTTTAATCTTTAATTCTGAGCTTATTCTTGAATTCTAATAACACGGAGACGATTATATGTGTTGGAGTTGTCATATAACTAAACCAAATGTCATTTCTATCCACACTCATTCCACAACATTCACACATTTGAATCAAACTTGTAAAACGAACTGTGCATGCTTCAATTCTACTTTTAAGCATATTCTTTAATTCTAAGCTTATTCTTGAATTCTAATGACACGGAGACGATTATATGTGTTACAGTTGTCATATAAGTAAATCAAATGTCATTTCTAACCACACTCATTCCACAACATTCACACATTTGAATCAAACTTGTAAAACGAACTGTGCATGCTTCTATTCTACTTTTAAGCATATTCTTGAATTCTAAGCTTATTCTTGAATTCTAATGACACGGAGACGATTATATGTGTTAGGGTTGTCATATAAGTAAACCAAATGTCATTTCTAACCACACTCATTCCACAACATTCACACATTTGAATCAAACTTGTAAAACGAACTGTGCATGCTTCAATTCTACTTTTAAGCTTATTCTTTAATTCTAAGCTTATTTTTGAATTCTAATGACACGGAGACGATTATATGTGTTACAGTTGTCATATAAGTAAACCAAATGTCATTTCTAACCACACTCATTCCACAACATTCCCACATTTGAATCAAACTTGTAAAACGAACTGTGCATGCTTCAATTCTACTTTTAAGATTATTCTTTAATTCTAAGCTTATTTTTGAATTCTAATGACACGGAGACGATTATATGTGTTGGAGTTGTCATATAAGTAAACCAAATGTCATTTCTAACCACAGAAATTCCACAACATTCACACATTTGAATAAAACTTGTAAAATGAACTGTGCATGCTTCTATTGTTTTTTTAAGTTTAATCTTTAATTCTGAGCTTATTCTTGAATTCTAATAACACGGAGACGATTATATGTGTTGGAGTTGTCATATAACTAAACCAAATGTCATTTCTATCCACACTCATTCCACAACATTCACACATTTGAATCAAACTTGTAAAACGAACTGTGCATGCTTCAATTCTACTTTTAAGCATATTCTTTAATTCTAAGCTTATTCTTGAATTCTAATGACACGGATAAGATTATATGTGTTAGGGTTGTCATGTAAGTAAACAAAATGTCATTTCTAACCACACCCATTCCACAACATTCCCACATTTGAATCAAACTTGTAAAACGAACTGTGCATGCTTCAATTCTACTTTTAAGATTATTCTTTAATTCTAAGATTATTTTTGAATCCTAATGACACGGAGACGATTATATGTGTTGGAGTTGTCATATAACTAAACCAAATGTCATTTCTAACCACACTCATTCCACAACATTCACACATTTGAATCAAACTTGTAAAACGAACTGTGCATGCTTCTATTCTACTTTTAAGCATATTCTTTAATTCTAAGCTTATTCTTGAATTCTAATGACACGGATAAGATTACATGTGTTAGGGTTGTCATGTAAGTAAACAAAATGTCATTTCTAACCACACTCATTCCACAACATTCACACACTTGAATAAAACTTGTAAAATGAACTGTGCATGCTTCTATTGTTTTTTTAAGCTTAATCTTTAATTCTAAGCTTATTCTTGAATTCTAATAACACGGAGACGATTATATGTGTTAGGATTGTCATATAAGTAAACCAAATGTCATTTCTAACCACACTCATTCCACAACATTCACACATTTGAATCAAACTTGTAAAACGAACTGTGCATGTTTCTATTCGACTTTTAAGCTTATTCTTCAATTCTAAGCTTATTTTTGAACTCTAATGACACGGAGATGATTATATGTGTTAGGGTTGTCGTATAAGTAAACCAAATGTCATTTCTAACCACACTCATTCCACAACATTCACACATTTGAATCAAACGTGTAAAACGAACTGTGCATGCTTCTATTCTACTTTTAAGTTTATTTTTTTATTCTAAGCTTATTTTTTAACGCTAATGACACGGAGACGATTATATGTGTTAGGGTTTTCGTATAAGTGAACCAAATGTCATTTCTAACCACACATTCATTCCACAACATTTACACATTTGAATCAAACTTATAAAACAAACTATGCATGCTTCTATTCTACTTTTAAGCTTATTCTTTAATTCTAATCTTATTCTTGAATTCTAATGACACGGAGAGGATTATATGTGTTAGGGTGGTCATATAAGTAAACCAAATGTCATTTCTAACCACACTCATTCCACAACATTCCCACATTTGAATCAAACTTGTAAAACGAACTATGCATGCTTCTATTCTACTTTTAAGCTTTTTCTTTAATTGTAAGCTTATTTTTGAATTCTAATGACACGGAGGCGATTATATGTGTTAGGGTTTTCATATAAGTAAACCAAATGTCATTTCTAACCATACATTCATTCCACAACATTCACACATTTGAATCAAACTTGTAAAACAAACTATGCATGCTTCTATTCTACTTTTAAGCTTATTCTTTAATTCTAATCTTATTCTTGAATTCTAATGACACGGAGAGGATTATATGTGTTAGGGTGGTCATATAAGTAAACCAAATGTCATTTCTAACCACACTCATTCCACAACATTCCCACATTTGAATCAAACTTGTAAAACGAACTGTGCATGCTTCTATTCTCCTTTTAAGCTTATTCTTTAATTCTAAGCTTATTTTTGAATTCTAACGACACAGAGACGATTATATGTGTTACAGTTGTCATATAAGTAAACCAAATGTCATTTCTAACCACACTCATTCCACAACATTCACACATTTGAATCAAACTTGTAAAACGAACTGTGCATGCTTCTATTCTACTTTTAAGCATATTCTTGAATTCTAAGCTTATTCTTGAATTCTAATGACACGGAGACGATTATATGTGTTAGGGTTGTCATATAAGTAAACCAAATGTCATTTCTAACCACACTCATTCCACAACATTCACACATTTGAATAAAACTTGTAAAACGAACTGTGCATGCTTCAATTCTACTTTTAAGCTTATTCTTTAATTCTAAGCTTATTTTTGAATTCTAATGACACGGAGACGATTATATGTGTTAGAGTTGTCATATAAGTAAACCAAATCTCATTTCTAACCACATTCATTCCACAACATTCACACATTTCAATCAAACTTGTAAAACAAACTATGCATGCTTCTATTCTACTTTTAAGCATATTCTTTAATTCTAAGCTTATTCTTGAATTCTAATGACACGGATAAGATTATATGTGTTAGGGTTGTCATGTAAGTAAACCAAATGTCATTTCTAACCACACTCATTCCACAACATTCTCACATTTGAATCAAACTTGTAAAACGAACTGTGCATGCTTCAATTCTACTTTTAAGATTATTCTTTAATTCTAAGCTTATTTTTGATTTCTAATGACACGGAGACGATTATATGTGTTGGAGTTGTCATATAACTAAACCAAATGTCATTTCTAACCACACTCATTCCACAACATTCACACATTTGAATCAAACTTGTAAAACGAACTGTGCATGCTTCTATTCTACTTTTAAGCATATTCTTTAATTCTAAGCTTATTCTTGAATTCTAATGACACGGATAAGATTATATGTGTTAGGGTTGTCATGTAAGTAAACAAAATGTCATTTCTAACCACACTCATTCCACAACATTCTCACATTTGAATCAAACTTGTAAAACGAACTGTGCATGCTTCAATTCTACTTTTAAGATTATTCTTTAATTCTAAGCTTATTTTTGATTTCTAATGACACGGAGACGATTATATGTGTTGGAGTTGTCATATAACTAAACCAAATGTCATTTCTAACCACACTCATTCCACAACATTCACACATTTGAATCAAACTTGTAAAACGAACTGTGCATGCTTCTATTCTACTTTTAAGCATATTCTTTAATTCTAAGCTTATTCTTGAATTCTAATGACACGGATAAGATTATATGTGTTAGGGTTGTCATGTAAGTAAACAAAATGTCATTTCTAACCACACTCATTCCACAACATTCACACACTTGAATAAAACTTGTAAAATGAACTGTGCATGCTTCTATTGTTTTTTTAAGCTTAATCTTTAATTCTAAGCTTATTCTTGAATTCTAATAACACGGAGACGATTATATGTGTTGGAGTTGTCATATAACTAAACCAAATGTCATTTCTAACCACACTCATTCCACAACATTCCCACATTTGAATCAAACTTGTAAAACGAACTGTGCGTGCTTCTATTCTACTTTTAAGCATATTCTTTAATTCTAAGCTTATTCTTGAATTCTAATGACACGGAGACGATTATATGTGTTACAGTTGTCATATAAGTAAACCAAATGTCATTTCTAACCACACTCATTCCACAACATTCCCACATTTGAATCAAACTTGTAAAACGAACTATGCATGCTTCTATTCTACTTTTAAGCTTTTTCTTTAATTGTAAGCTTATTTTTGAATTCTAATGACACGGAGGCGATTATATGTGTTAGGGTTTTCATATAAGTAAACCAAATGTCATTTCTAACCATACATTCATTCCACAACATTCACACATTTGAATCAAACTTGTAAAACAAACTATGCATGCTTCTATTCTACTTTTAAGCTTATTCTTTAATTCTAATCTTATTCTTGAATTCTAATGACACGGAGACGATTATATGTGTTAGGGTTGTCATATAAGTAAACCAAATGTCATTTCTAACCACACTCATTCCACAACATTCACACATTTGAATAAAACTTGTAAAACGAACTGTGCATGCTTCAATTCTACTTTTAAGCTTATTCTTTAATTCTAAGCTTATTTTTGAATTCTAATGACACGGAGACGATTATATGTGTTAGAGTTGTCATATAAGTAAACCAAATCTCATTTCTAACCACATTCATTCCACAACATTCACACATTTCAATCAAACTTGTAAAACAAACTATGCATGCTTCTATTCTACTTTTAAGCATATTCTTTAATTCTAAGCTTATTCTTGAATTCTAATGACACGGATAAGATTATATGTGTTAGGGTTGTCATGTAAGTAAACCAAATGTCATTTCTAACCACACTCATTCCACAACATTCTCACATTTGAATCAAACTTGTAAAACGAACTGTGCATGCTTCAATTCTACTTTTAAGATTATTCTTTAATTCTAAGCTTATTTTTGATTTCTAATGACACGGAGACGATTATATGTGTTGGAGTTGTCATATAACTAAACCAAATGTCATTTCTAACCACACTCATTCCACAACATTCACACATTTGAATCAAACTTGTAAAACGAACTGTGCATGCTTCTATTCTACTTTTAAGCATATTCTTTAATTCTAAGCTTATTCTTGAATTCTAATGACACGGATAAGATTATATGTGTTAGGGTTGTCATGTAAGTAAACAAAATGTCATTTCTAACCACACTCATTCCACAACATTCTCACATTTGAATCAAACTTGTAAAACGAACTGTGCATGCTTCAATTCTACTTTTAAGATTATTCTTTAATTCTAAGCTTATTTTTGATTTCTAATGACACGGAGACGATTATATGTGTTGGAGTTGTCATATAACTAAACCAAATGTCATTTCTAACCACACTCATTCCACAACATTCACACATTTGAATCAAACTTGTAAAACGAACTGTGCATGCTTCTATTCTACTTTTAAGCATATTCTTTAATTCTAAGCTTATTCTTGAATTCTAATGACACGGATAAGATTATATGTGTTAGGGTTGTCATGTAAGTAAACAAAATGTCATTTCTAACCACACTCATTCCACAACATTCACACACTTGAATAAAACTTGTAAAATGAACTGTGCATGCTTCTATTGTTTTTTTAAGCTTAATCTTTAATTCTAAGCTTATTCTTGAATTCTAATAACACGGAGACGATTATATGTGTTGGAGTTGTCATATAACTAAACCAAATGTCATTTCTAACCACACTCATTCCACAACATTCCCACATTTGAATCAAACTTGTAAAACGAACTGTGCGTGCTTCTATTCTACTTTTAAGCATATTCTTTAATTCTAAGCTTATTCTTGAATTCTAATGACACGGAGACGATTATATGTGTTACAGTTGTCATATAAGTAAACCAAATGTCATTTCTAACCACACTCATTCCACAACATTCCCACATTTGAATCAAACTTGTAAAACGAACTGTGCATGCTTCAATTCTACTTTTAAGATTATTCTTTAATTCTAAGCTTATTTTTGAATTCTAATGACACGGAGACGATTATATGTGTTGGAGTTGTCATATAAGTAAACCAAATGTCATTTCTAACCACACTCATTCCACAACATTCACACATTTGAATCAAACTTGTAAAACGAACTGTGCATGCTTCTATTCTACTTTTAAGCATATTCTTTAATTCTAAGCTTATTCTTGAATTCTAATGACACGGATAAGATTATATGTGTTAGGGTTGTCATGTAAGTAAACAAAATGTCATTTCTAACCACACTCATTCCACAACATTCTCACATTTGAATCAAACTTGTAAAACGAACTGTGCATGCTTCAATTCTACTTTTAAGATTATTCTTTAATTCTAAGCTTATTTTTGAATTCTAATGACACGGAGACGATTATATGTGTTGGAGTTGTCATATAAGTAAACCAAATGTCATTTCTAACCACACTCATTCCACAACATTCACACATTTGAATCAAACTTGTAAAACGAACTCTGCGTGCTTCTATTCTACTTTTAAGCATATTCTTTAATTCTAAGCTTATTCTTGAATTCTAATGACATGGAGATGATTATATGTGTTATGGTTGTCATATAAGTAAACCAAATGTCATTTCTAACCACACTCATTCCACAACATTCACACATTTGAATCAAACTTGTAAAACGAACTGTGCATGCTTCAATTCTACTTTTAAGCTTATTCTTTAATTCTAAGCTTATTTTTGAATTCTAATGACACGGAGACGATTATATGTGTTACAGTTGTCATATAAGTAAACCAAATGTCATTTCTAACCACACTCATTCCACAACATTCCCACATTTGAATCAAACTTGTAAAACGAACTGTGCATGCTTCAATTCTACTTTTAAGATTATTCTTTAATTCTAAGCTTATTTTTGAATTCTAATGACACAGAGACGATTATATGTGTTACAGTTGTCATATAAGTAAATCAAATGTCATTTCTAATCACACTCATTCCACAACATTCACACATTTGAATCAAACTTGTAAAACGAACTGTGCATGCTTCTATTCTACTTTTAAGCATATTCTTGAATTCTAAGCTTATTCTTGAATTCTAATGACACGGAGACGATTATATGTGTTAGGGTTGTCATATAAGTAAACCAAATGTCATTTCTAACCACACTCATTCCACAACATTCACACATTTGAATCAAACTTGTAAAACGAACTGTGCATGCTTCAATTCTACTTTTAAGCTTATTCTTTAATTCTAAGCTTATTTTTGAATTCTAATGACACGGAGACGATTATATATGTTACAGTTGTCATATAAGTAAACCAAATGTCATTTCTAACCACACTCATTCCACAACATTCCCACATTTGAATCAAACTTGTAAAACGAACTGTGCATGCTTCAATTCTACTTTTAAGATTATTCTTTAATTCTAAGCTTATTTTTGAATTCTAATGACACGGAGACGATTATATGTGTTGGAGTTGTCATATAAGTAAACCAAATGTCATTTCTAACCACACTCATTCCACAACATTCACACATTTGAATCAAACTTGTAAAACGAACTGTGCATGCTTCAATTCTACTTTTAAGCTTATTCTTTAATTCTAAGCTTATTTTTGAATTCTAATGACACGGAGACGATTATATGTGTTAGAGTTGTCATATAAGTAAACCAAATGTCATTTCTAACCAAATTCATTCCACAACATTCACACATTTGAATCAAACTTGTAAAACAAACTATGCATGCTTCTATTCTACTTTTAAGCTTATTCTTTAATTCTAATCTTATTCTTGAATTCTAATGACACGGAGAGGATTATATGTGTTAGGGTGGTCATATAAGTAAACCAAATGTCATTTCTAACCACACTCATTCCACAACATTCCCACATTTGAATCAAACTTGTAAAACGAACTGTGCATGCTTCTATTCTCCTTTTAAGCTTATTCTTTAATTCTAAGCTTATTTTTGAATTCTAATGACACGGAGACGATTATATGTGTTACAGTTGTCATATAAGTAAATCAAATGTCATTTCTAACCACACTCATTCCACAACATTCACACATTTGAATCAAACTTGTAAAACGAACTGTGCATGCTTCTATTCTACTTTTAAGCATATTCTTGAATTCTAAGCTTATTCTTGAATTCTAATGACACGGAGACGATTATATGTGTTAGGGTTGTCATATAAGTAAACCAAATGTCATTTCTAACCACACTCATTCCACAACATTCACACATTTGAATCAAACTTGTAAAACGAACTGTGCATGCTTCAATTCTACTTTTAAGCTTATTCTTTAATTCTAAGCTTATTTTTGAATTCTAATGACACGGAGACGATTATATGTGTTACAGTTGTCATATAAGTAAACCAAATGTCATTTCTAACCACACTCATTCCACAACATTCCCACATTTGAATCAAACTTGTAAAACGAACTGTGCATGCTTCAATTCTACTTTTAAGATTATTCTTTAATTCTAAGCTTATTTTTGAATTCTAATGACACGGAGACGATTATATGTGTTGGAGTTGTCATATAAGTAAACCAAATGTCATTTCTAACCACACTCATTCCACAACATTCACACATTTGAATCAAACTTGTAAAACGAACTGTGCGTGCTTCTATTCTACTTTTAAGCATATTCTTTAATTCTAAGCTTATTCTTGAATTCTAATGACACGGAGACGATTATATGTGTTAGGGTTGTCATGTAAGTAAACAAAATGTCATTTCTAACCACAGAAATTCCACAACATTCACACATTTGAATAAAACTTGTAAAATGAACTGTGCATGCTTCTATTGTTTTTTTAAGTTTAATCTTTAATTCTGAGCTTATTCTTGAATTCTAATAACACGGAGACGATTATATGTGTTGGAGTTGTCATATAACTAAACCAAGTGTCATTTCTATCCACACTCATTCCACAACATTCACACATTTGAATCAAACTTGTAAAACGAACTGTGCATGCTTCAATTCTACTTTTAAGCATATTCTTTAATTCTAAGCTTATTCTTGAATTCTAATGACACGGATAAGATTATATGTGTTAGGGTTGTCATGTAAGTAAACAAAATGTCATTTCTAACCACACCCATTCCACAACATTCCCACATTTGAATCAAACTTGTAAAACGAACTGTGCATGCTTCAATTCTACTTTTAAGATTATTCTTTAATTCTAAGATTATTTTTGAATCCTAATGACACGGAGACGATTATATGTGTTGGAGTTGTCATATAACTAAACCAAATGTCATTTCTAACCACACTCATTCCACAACATTCACACATTTGAATCAAACTTGTAAAACGAACTGTGCATGCTTCTATTCTACTTTTAAGCATATTCTTTAATTCTAAGCTTATTCTTGAATTCTAATGACACGGATAAGATTACATGTGTTAGGGTTGTCATGTAAGTAAACAAAATGTCATTTCTAACCACACTCATTCCACAACATTCACACACTTGAATAAAACTTGTAAAATGAACTGTGCATGCTTCTATTGTTTTTTTAAGCTTAATCTTTAATTCTAAGCTTATTCTTGAATTCTAATAACACGGAGACGATTATATGTGTTAGGATTGTCATATAAGTAAACCAAATGTCATTTCTAACCACACTCATTCCACAACATTCACACATTTGAATCAAACTTGTAAAACGAACTGTGCATGTTTCTATTCGACTTTTAAGCTTATTCTTCAATTCTAAGCTTATTTTTGAACTCTAATGACACGGAGATGATTATATGTGTTAGGGTTGTCGTATAAGTAAACCAAATGTCATTTCTAACCACACTCATTCCACAACATTCACACATTTGAATCAAACGTGTAAAACGAACTGTGCATGCTTCTATTCTACTTTTAAGTTTATTTTTTTATTCTAAGCTTATTTTTTAACGCTAATGACACGGAGACGATTATATGTGTTAGGGTTTTCGTATAAGTGAACCAAATGTCATTTCTAACCACACATTCATTCCACAACATTTACACATTTGAATCAAACTTATAAAACAAACTATGCATGCTTCTATTCTACTTTTAAGCTTATTCTTTAATTCTAATCTTATTCTTGAATTCTAATGACACGGAGAGGATTATATGTGTTAGGGTGGTCATATAAGTAAACCAAATGTCATTTCTAACCACACTCATTCCACAACATTCCCACATTTGAATCAAACTTGTAAAACGAACTATGCATGCTTCTATTCTACTTTTAAGCTTTTTCTTTAATTGTAAGCTTATTTTTGAATTCTAATGACACGGAGGCGATTATATGTGTTAGGGTTTTCATATAAGTAAACCAAATGTCATTTCTAACCATACATTCATTCCACAACATTCACACATTTGAATCAAACTTGTAAAACAAACTATGCATGCTTCTATTCTACTTTTAAGCTTATTCTTTAATTCTAATCTTATTCTTGAATTCTAATGACACGGAGAGGATTATATGTGTTAGGGTGGTCATATAAGTAAACCAAATGTCATTTCTAACCACACTCATTCCACAACATTCCCACATTTGAATCAAACTTGTAAAACGAACTGTGCATGCTTCTATTCTCCTTTTAAGCTTATTCTTTAATTCTAAGCTTATTTTTGAATTCTAACGACACAGAGACGATTATATGTGTTACAGTTGTCATATAAGTAAACCAAATGTCATTTCTAACCACACTCATTCCACAACATTCACACATTTGAATCAAACTTGTAAAACGAACTGTGCATGCTTCTATTCTACTTTTAAGCATATTCTTGAATTCTAAGCTTATTCTTGAATTCTAATGACACGGAGACGATTATATGTGTTAGGGTTGTCATATAAGTAAACCAAATGTCATTTCTAACCACACTCATTCCACAACATTCACACATTTGAATCAAACTTGTAAAACGAACTGTGCATGCTTCAATTCTACTTTTAAGCTTATTCTTTAATTCTAAGCTTATTTTTGAATTCTAATGACACGGAGACGATTATATGTGTTACAGTTGTCATATAAGTAAACCAAATGTCATTTCTAACCACACTCATTCCACAACATTCCCACATTTGAATCAAACTTGTAAAACGAACTGTGCATGCTTCAATTCTACTTTTAAGATTATTCTTTAATTCTAAGCTTATTTTTGAATTCTAATGACACGGAGACGATTATATGTGTTGGAGTTGTCATATAAGTAAACCAAATGTCATTTCTAACCACACTCATTCCACAACATTCACACATTTGAATCAAACTTGTAAAACGAACTGTGCGTGCTTCTATTCTCCTTTTAAGCTTATTCTTTAATTCTAAGCTTATTTTTGAATTCTAACGACACAGAGACGATTATATGTGTTACAGTTGTCATATAAGTAAACCAAATGTCATTTCTAACCACACTCATTCCACAACATTCACACATTTGAATCAAACTTGTAAAACGAACTGTGCATGCTTCTATTCTACTTTTAAGCATATTCTTGAATTCTAAGCTTATTCTTGAATTCTAATGACACGGAGACGATTATATGTGTTAGGGTTGTCATATAAGTAAACCAAATGTCATTTCTAACCACACTCATTCCACAACATTCCCACATTTGAATCAAACTTGTAAAACGAACTGTGCATGCTTCTATTCTCCTTTTAAGCTTATTCTTTAATTCTAAGCTTATTTTTGAATTCTAACGACACAGAGACGATTATATGTGTTACAGTTGTCATATAAGTAAACCAAATGTCATTTCTAACCACACTCATTCCACAACATTCACACATTTCAATCAAACTTGTAAAACAAACTATGCATGCTTCTATTCTACTTTTAAGCATATTCTTTAATTCTAAGCTTATTTTTGAATTCTAATGACACGGAGACGATTATATGTGTTAGAGTTGTCATATAAGTAAACCAAATCTCATTTCTAACCACATTCATTCCACAACATTCACACATTTCAATCAAACTTGTAAAACAAACTATGCATGCTTCTATTCTACTTTTAAGCATATTCTTTAATTCTAAGCTTATTCTTGAATTCTAATGACACGGATAAGATTATATGTGTTAGGGTTGTCATGTAAGTAAACCAAATGTCATTTCTAACCACACTCATTCCACAACATTCTCACATTTGAATCAAACTTGTAAAACGAACTGTGCATGCTTCAATTCTACTTTTAAGATTATTCTTTAATTCTAAGCTTATTTTTGATTTCTAATGACACGGAGACGATTATATGTGTTGGAGTTGTCATATAACTAAACCAAATGTCATTTCTAACCACACTCATTCCACAACATTCACACATTTGAATCAAACTTGTAAAACGAACTGTGCATGCTTCTATTCTACTTTTAAGCATATTCTTTAATTCTAAGCTTATTCTTGAATTCTAATGACACGGATAAGATTATATGTGTTAGGGTTGTCATGTAAGTAAACAAAATGTCATTTCTAACCACACTCATTCCACAACATTCTCACATTTGAATCAAACTTGTAAAACGAACTGTGCATGCTTCAATTCTACTTTTAAGATTATTCTTTAATTCTAAGCTTATTTTTGATTTCTAATGACACGGAGACGATTATATGTGTTGGAGTTGTCATATAACTAAACCAAATGTCATTTCTAACCACACTCATTCCACAACATTCACACATTTGAATCAAACTTGTAAAACGAACTGTGCATGCTTCTATTCTACTTTTAAGCATATTCTTTAATTCTAAGCTTATTCTTGAATTCTAATGACACGGATAAGATTATATGTGTTAGGGTTGTCATGTAAGTAAACAAAATGTCATTTCTAACCACACTCATTCCACAACATTCTCACATTTGAATCAAACTTGTAAAACGAACTGTGCATGCTTCAATTCTACTTTTAAGATTATTCTTTAATTCTAAGCTTATTTTTGAATTCTAATGACACGGAGACGATTATATGTGTTGGAGTTGTCATATAAGTAAACCAAATGTCATTTCTAACCACACTCATTCCACAACATTCACACATTTGAATCAAACTTGTAAAACGAACTGTGCGTGCTTCTATTCTACTTTTAAGCATATTCTTTAATTCTAAGCTTATTCTTGAATTCTAATGTCATGGAGATGATTATATGTGTTATGGTTGTCATATAAGTAAACCAAATGTCATTTCTAACCACACTCATTCCACAACATTCACACATTTGAATCAAACTTGTAAAACGAACTGTGCATGCTTCAATTCTACTTTTAAGCTTATTCTTTAATTCTAAGCTTATTTTTGAATTCTAATGACACGGAGACGATTATATGTGTTACAGTTGTCATATAAGTAAACCAAATGTCATTTCTAACCACACTCATTCCACAACATTCCCACATTTGAATCAAACTTGTAAAACGAACTGTGCATGCTTCAATTCTACTTTTAAGATTATTCTTTAATTCTAAGCTTATTTTTGAATTCTAATGACACAGAGACGATTATATGTGTTACAGTTGTCATATAAGTAAATCAAATGTCATTTCTAATCACACTCATTCCACAACATTCACACATTTGAATCAAACTTGTAAAACGAACTGTGCATGCTTCTATTCTACTTTTAAGCATATTCTTGAATTCTAAGCTTATTCTTGAATTCTAATGACACGGAGACGATTATATGTGTTAGGGTTGTCATATAAGTAAACCAAATGTCATTTCTAACCACACTCATTCCACAACATTCACACATTTGAATCAAACTTGTAAAACGAACTGTGCATGCTTCAATTCTACTTTTAAGCTTATTCTTTAATTCTAAGCTTATTTTTGAATTCTAATGACACGGAGACGATTATATATGTTACAGTTGTCATATAAGTAAACCAAATGTCATTTCTAACCACACTCATTCCACAACATTCCCACATTTGAATCAAACTTGTAAAACGAACTGTGCATGCTTCAATTCTACTTTTAAGATTATTCTTTAATTCTAAGCTTATTTTTGAATTCTAATGACACGGAGACGATTATATGTGTTGGAGTTGTCATATAAGTAAACCAAATGTCATTTCTAACCACACTCATTCCACAACATTCACACATTTGAATCAAACTTGTAAAACGAACTGTGCATGCTTCAATTCTACTTTTAAGCTTATTCTTTAATTCTAAGCTTATTTTTGAATTCTAATGACACGGAGACGATTATATGTGTTAGAGTTGTCATATAAGTAAACCAAATGTCATTTCTAACCAAATTCATTCCACAACATTCACACATTTGAATCAAACTTGTAAAACAAACTATGCATGCTTCTATTCTACTTTTAAGCTTATTCTTTAATTCTAATCTTATTCTTGAATTCTAATGACACGGAGAGGATTTTATGTGTTAGGGTTGACATATAAGTAAACCAAATGTCATTTCTAAGCACACTCATTCCACCACATTCACACATTTGAATCAAACTTGTAAAACAAACTATGTATGCTTCTATTCTACTTTTAAGCTTATTCTTTAATTCTAAGCTTATTCTTGAATTCTAATGACATGGAGATGATTATATGTGTTAGGGTTGTCATATAAGTAAACCAAATGTCATTTCTAACCACACTCATTCCACAACATTCACACATTTGAATCAAACTTGTAAAACGAACTGTGCATGCTTCTATTCTACTTTTAATCATATTCTTTAATTCAAAGCTTATTCTTGAATTCTAATGACACGGAGACGATTATATGTGTTAGGGTTGTCATATAAGTAAACCAAATGTCATTTCTAAGCACACTCATTCCACAACATTCACACATTTGAATCAAACTTGTAAAACAAACTCTGCATGCTTCTATTCTACTTTTAAGCTTATTCTTTAATTCTAAGCTTATTCTTGAATTCTAATGACATGGAGATGATTATATGTGTTATGGTTGTCATATAAGTAAACCAAATGTCATTTCTAACCACACTCATTCCACAACATTCACACATTTGAATCAAACTTGTAAAACGAACTGTGCATGCTTCAATTCTACTTTTAAGCTTATTCTTTAATTCTAAGCTTATTTTTGAATTCTAATGACACGGAGACGATTATATGTGTTACAGTTGTCATATAAGTAAACCAAATGTCATTTCTAACCACACTCATTCCACAACATTCCCACATTTGAATCAAACTTGTAAAACGAACTGTGCATGCTTCAATTCTACTTTTAAGATTATTCTTTAATTCTAAACTTATTTTTGAATTCTGATGACACAGAGACGATTATATGTGTTACAGTTGTCATATAAGTAAATCAAATGTCATTTCTAACCACACTCATTCCACAACATTCACACATTTGAATCAAACTTGTAAAACGAACTGTGCATGCTTCTATTCTACTTTTAAGCATATTCTTGAATTCTAAGCTTATTCTTGAATTCTAATGACACGGAGACGATTATATGTGTTAGGGTTGTCATATAAGTAAACCAAATGTCATTTCTAACCACACTCATTCCACAACATTCACACATTTGAATCAAACTTGTAAAACGAACTGTGCATGCTTCAATTCTACTTTTAAGCTTATTCTTTAATTCTAAGCTTATTTTTGAATTCTAATGACACGGAGACGATTATATGTGTTACAGTTGTCATATAAGTAAACCAAATGTCATTTCTAACCACACTCATTCCACAACATTCCCACATTTGAATCAAACTTGTAAAACGAACTGTGCATGCTTCAATTCTACTTTTAAGATTATTCTTTAATTCTAAGCTTATTTTTGAATTCTAATGACACGGAGACGATTATATGTGTTGGAGTTGTCATATAAGTAAACCAAATGTCATTTCTAACCACACTCATTCCACAACATTCACACATTTGAATCAAACTTGTAAAACGAACTGTGCGTGCTTCTATTCTACTTTTAAGCATATTCTTTAATTCTAAGCTTATTCTTGAATTCTAATGACACGGAGACGATTATATGTGTTAGGGTTGTCATGTAAGTAAACAAAATGTCATTTCTAACCACAGAAATTCCACAACATTCACACATTTGAATAAAACTTGTAAAATGAACTGTGCATGCTTCTATTGTTTTTTTAAGTTTAATCTTTAATTCTGAGCTTATTCTTGAATTCTAATAACACGGAGACGATTATATGTGTTGGAGTTGTCATATAACTAAACCAAATGTCATTTCTATCCACACTCATTCCACAACATTCACACATTTGAATCAAACTTGTAAAACGAACTGTGCATGCTTCAATTCTACTTTTAAGCATATTCTTTAATTCTAAGCTTATTCTTGAATTCTAATGACACGGATAAGATTATATGTGTTAGGGTTGTCATGTAAGTAAACAAAATGTCATTTCTAACCACACCCATTCCACAACATTCCCACATTTGAATCAAACTTGTAAAACGAACTGTGCATGCTTCAATTCTACTTTTAAGATTATTCTTTAATTCTAAGCTTATTTTTGAATCCTAATGACACGGAGACGATTATATGTGTTGGAGTTGTCATATAACTAAACCAAATGTCATTTCTAACCACACTCATTCCACAACATTCACACATTTGAATCAAACTTGTAAAACGAACTGTGCATGCTTCTATTCTACTTTTAAGCATATTCTTTAATTCTAAGCTTATTCTTGAATTCTAATGACACGGATAAGATTACATGTGTTAGGGTTGTCATGTAAGTAAACAAAATGTCATTTCTAACCACACTCATTCCAAAACATTCACACACTTGAATAAAACTTGTAAAATGAACTGTGCATGCTTCTATTGTTTTTTTAAGCTTAATCTTTAATTCTAAGCTTATTCTTGAATTCTAATAACACGGAGACGATTATATGTGTTAGGATTGTCATATAAGTAAACCAAATGTCATTTCTAACCACACTCATTCCACAACATTCACACATTTGAATCAAACTTGTAAAACGAACTGTGCATGTTTCTATTCGACTTTTAAGCTTATTCTTCAATTCTAAGCTTATTTTTGAACTCTAATGACACGGAGATGATTATATGTGTTAGGGTTGTCGTATAAGTAAACCAAATGTCATTTCTAACCACACTCATTCCACAACATTCACACATTTGAATCAAACGTGTAAAACGAACTGTGCATGCTTCTATTCTACTTTTAAGTTTATTTTTTTATTCTAAGCTTATTTTTTAACGCTAATGACACGGAGACGATTATATGTGTTAGGGTTTTCGTATAAGTGAACCAAATGTCATTTCTAACCACACATTCATTCCACAACATTTACACATTTGAATCAAACTTATAAAACAAACTATGCATGCTTCTATTCTACTTTTAAGCTTATTCTTTAATTCTAATCTTATTCTTGAATTCTAATGACACGGAGAGGATTATATGTGTTAGGGTGGTCATATAAGTAAACCAAATGTCATTTCTAACCACACTCATTCCACAACATTCCCACATTTGAATCAAACTTGTAAAACGAACTATGCATGCTTCTATTCTACTTTTAAGCTTTTTCTTTAATTGTAAGCTTATTTTTGAATTCTAATGACACGGAGGCGATTATATGTGTTAGGGTTTTCATATAAGTAAACCAAATGTCATTTCTAACCATACATTCATTCCACAACATTCACACATTTGAATCAAACTTGTAAAACAAACTATGCATGCTTCTATTCTACTTTTAAGCTTATTCTTTAATTCTAATCTTATTCTTGAATTCTAATGACACGGAGAGGATTATATGTGTTAGGGTGGTCATATAAGTAAACCAAATGTCATTTCTAACCACACTCATTCCACAACATTCCCACATTTGAATCAAACTTGTAAAACGAACTGTGCATGCTTCTATTCTCCTTTTAAGCTTATTCTTTAATTCTAAGCTTATTTTTGAATTCTAACGACACAGAGACGATTATATGTGTTACAGTTGTCATATAAGTAAACCAAATGTCATTTCTAACCACACTCATTCCACAACATTCACACATTTGAATCAAACTTGTAAAACGAACTGTGCATGCTTCTATTCTACTTTTAAGCATATTCTTGAATTCTAAGCTTATTCTTGAATTCTAATGACACGGAGACGATTATATGTGTTAGGGTTGTCATATAAGTAAACCAAATGTCATTTCTAACCACACTCATTCCACAACATTCACACATTTGAATAAAACTTGTAAAACGAACTGTGCATGCTTCAATTCTACTTTTAAGCTTATTCTTTAATTCTAAGCTTATTTTTGAATTCTAATGACACGGAGACGATTATATGTGTTAGAGTTGTCATATAAGTAAACCAAATCTCATTTCTAACCACATTCATTCCACAACATAAACACATTTCAATCAAACTTGTAAAACAAACTATGCATGCTTCTATTCTACTTTTAAGCATATTCTTTAATTCTAAGCTTATTCTTGAATTCTAATGACACGGATAAGATTATATGTGTTAGGGTTGTCATGTAAGTAAACCAAATGTCATTTCTAACCACACTCATTCCACAACATTCTCACATTTGAATCAAACTTGTAAAACGAACTGTGCATGCTTCAATTCTACTTTTAAGATTATTCTTTAATTCTAAGCTTATTTTTGATTTCTAATGACACGGAGACGATTATATGTGTTGGAGTTGTCATATAACTAAACCAAATGTCATTTCTAACCACACTCATTCCACAACATTCACACATTTGAATCAAACTTGTAAAACGAACTGTGCATGCTTCTATTCTACTTTTAAGCATATTCTTTAATTCTAAGCTTATTTTTGAATTCTAATGACACGGAGACGATTATATGTGTTAGAGTTGTCATATAAGTAAACCAAATCTCATTTCTAACCACATTCATTCCACAACCTTCACACATTTCAATCAAACTTGTAAAACAAACTATGCATGCTTCTATTCTACTTTTAAGCTTATTCTTTAATTCTAATCTTATTCTTGAATTCTAATGACACGGAGAGGATTTTATGTGTTAGGGTTGTCATATAAGTAAACCAAATGTCATTTCTAACCACACTCATTCCACAACATTCACACATTTGAATCAAACTTGTAAAACGAACTGTGCATGCTTCAATTCTACTTTTAAGATTATTCTTTAATTCTAAGCTTATTTTTGATTTCTAATGACACGGAGACGATTATATGTGTTGGAGTTGTCATATAACTAAACCAAATGTCATTTCTAACCACACTCATTCCACAACATTCACACATTTGAATCAAACTTGTAAAACGAACTGTGCATGCTTCTATTCTACTTTTAAGCATATTCTTTAATTCTAAGCTTATTCTTGAATTCTAATGACACGGATAAGATTATATGTGTTAGGGTTGTCATGTAAGTAAACAAAATGTCATTTCTAACCACACTCATTCCACAACATTCACACACTTGAATAAAACTTGTAAAATGAACTGTGCATGCTTCTATTGTTTTTTTAAGCTTAATCTTTAATTCTAAGCTTATTCTTGAATTCTAATAACACGGAGACGATTATATGTATTAGGATTGTCATATAAGTAAACCAAATGTCATTTCTAACCACACTCATTCCACAACATTCACACATTTGAATCAAACTTGTAAAACGAACTGTGCATGCTTCTATTCTACTTTTAAGCTTATTCTTCGATTCTAAGCTTATTTTTGAACTCTAATGACACGGAGATGATTATATGTGTTAGGGTTGTCGTATAAGTAAACCAAATGTCATTTCTAACCACACTCATTCCACAACATTCCCACATTTGAATCAAACTTGTAAAACGAACTGTGCATGCTTCAATTCTACTTTTAAGCATATTCTTTAATTCTAAACTTATTCTTGAATTCTAATGACACGGATAAGATTATATGTGTTAGGGTTGTCATGTAAGTAAACAAAATGTCATTTCTAACCACACTCATTCCACAACATTCTCACATTTGAATCAAACTTGTAAAACGAACTGTGCATGCTTCAATTCTACTTTTAAGATTATTCTTTAATTCTAAGCTTATTTTTGAATTCTAATGACACGGAGACGATTATATGTGTTGGAGTTGTCATATAACTAAACCAAATGTCATTTCTAACCACACTCATTCCACAACATTCACACATTTGAATCAAACTTGTAAAACGAACTGTGCATGCTTCAATTCTACTTTTAAGCTTATTCTTTAATTCTAAGCTTATTTTTGAATTCTAATGACACGGAGACGATTATATGTGTTAGAGTTGTCATATAAGTAAACCAAATCTCATTTCTAACCACATTTATTCCACAACCTTCACACATTTCAATCAAACTTGTAAAACAAACTATGCATGCTTCTATTCTACTTTTAAGCTTATTCTTTAATTCTAATCTTATTCTTGAATTCTAATGACACGGAGAGTATTTTATGTGTTAGGGTTGTCATATAAGTAAACCAAATGTCATTTCTAACCACACTCATTCCACAACATTCACACATTTGAATAAAACTTGTAAAATGAACTGTGCATGCTTCTATTGTTTTTTTAAGTTTAATCTTTAATTCTAAGCTTATTCTTGAATTCTAATAACACGGAGACGATTATATGTGTTGGAGTTGTCATATAACTAAACCAAATGTCATTTCTAACCACACTCATTCCACAACATTCACACATTTGAATCAAACTTGTAAAACGAACTGTGCATGCTTCAATTCTACTTTTAAGCATATTCTTTAATTCTAAGCTTATTCTTGAATTCTAATGACACGGATAAGATTATATGTGTTAGGGTTGTCATGTAAGTAAACAAAATGTCATTTCTAACCACACTCATTCCACAACATTCTCACATTTGAATCAAACTTGTAAAACGAACTGTGCATGCTTCAATTCTACTTTTAAGATTATTCTTTAATTCTAAGCTTATTTTTTATTTCTAATGACACGGAGACGATTATATGTGTTGGAGTTGTCATATAACTAAACCAAATGTCATTTCTAACCACACTCATTCCACAACATTCACACATTTGAATCAAACTTGTAAAACGAACTGTGCATGCTTCTATTCTACTTTTAAGCATATTCTTTCATTCTAAGCTTATTCTTGAATTCTAATGACACGGATAAGATTATATGTGTTAGGGTTGTCATGTAAGTAAACAAAATGTCATTTCTAACCACACTCATTCCACAACATTCACACACTTGAATAAAACTTGTAAAATGAACTGTGCATGCTTCTATTGTTTTTTTAAGCTTAATCTTTAATTCTAAGCTTATTCTTGAATTCTAATAACACGGAGACGATTATATGTATTAGGATTGTCATATAAGTAAACCAAATGTCATTTCTAACCACACTCATTCCACAACATTCACACATTTGAATCAAACTTGTAAAACGAACTGTGCATGCTTCTATTCTACTTTTAAGCTTGTTCTTCGATTCTAAGCTTATTTTTGAACTCTAATGACACGGAGATGATTATATGTGTTAGGGTTGTCGTATAAGTAAACCAAATGTCATTTCTAACCACACTCATTCCACAACATTCCCACATTTGAATCAAACTTGTAAAACGAACTGTGCATGCTTCAATTCTACTTTTAAGCATATTCTTTAATTCTAAACTTATTCTTGAATTCTAATGACACGGATAAGATTATATGTGTTAGGGTTGTCATGTAAGTAAACAAAATGTCATTTCTAACCACACTCATTCCACAACATTCTCACATTTGAATCAAACTTGTAAAACGAACTGTGCATGCTTCAATTCTACTTTTAAGATTATTCTTTAATTCTAAGCTTATTTTTGAATTCTAATGACACGGAGACGATTATATGTGTTGGAGTTGTCATATAACTAAACCAAATGTCATTTCTAACCACACTCATTCCACAACATTCACACATTTGAATCAAACTTGTAAAACGAACTGTGCATGCTTCTATTCTACTTTTAAGCATATTCTTGAATTCTAATGACACGGAGACGATTATATGTGTTAGGGTTGTCATATAAGTAAACCAAATGTCATTTCTAACCACACTCATTCCACAACATTCACACATTTGAATAAAACTTGTAAAACGAACTGTGCATGCTTCAATTCTACTTTTAAGCTTATTCTTTAATTCTAAGCTTATTTTTGAATTCTAATGACACGGAGACGATTATATGTGTTAGAGTTGTCATATAAGTAAACCAAATCTCATTTCTAACCACATTCATTCCACAACATTCACACATTTCAATCAAACTTGTAAAACAAACTATGCATGCTTCTATTCTACTTTTAAGCATATTCTTTAATTCTAAGCTTATTCTTGAATTCTAATGACACGGATAAGATTATATGTGTTAGGGTTGTCATGTAAGTAAACCAAATGTCATTTCTAACCACACTCATTCCACAACATTCTCACATTTGAATCAAACTTTTAAAACGAACTGTGCATGCTTCAATTTTACTTTTAAGATTATTCTTTAATTCTAAGCTTATTTTTGATTTCTAATGACACGGAGACGATTATATGTGTTGGAGTTGTCATATAACTAAACCAAATGTCATTTCTAACCACACTCATTCCACAACATTCACACATTTGAATCAAACTTGTAAAACGAACTGTGCATGCTTCTATTCTACTTTTAAGCATATTCTTTAATTCTAAGCTTATTCTTGAATTCTAATGACACGGATAAGATTATATGTGTTAGGGTTGTCATGTAAGTAAACAAAATGTCATTTCTAACCACACTCATTCCACAACATTCACACACTTGAATAAAACTTGTAAAATGAACTGTGCATGCTTCTATTGTTTTTTTAAGCTTAATCTTTAATTCTAAGCTTATTCTTGAATTCTAATAACACGGAGACGATTATATGTATTAGGATTGTCATATAAGTAAACCAAATGTCATTTCTAACCACACTCATTCCACAACATTCACACATTTGAATCAAACTTGTAAAACGAACTGTGCATGCTTCAATTCTACTTTTAAGCATATTCTTTAATTCTAAACTTATTCTTGAATTCTAATGACACGGATAAGATTATATGTGTTAGGGTTGTCATGTAAGTAAACAAAATGTCATTTCTAACCACACTCATTCCACAACATTCTCACATTTGAATCAAACTTGTAAAACGAACTGTGCATGCTTCAATTCTACTTTTAAGATTATTCTTTAATTCTAAGCTTATTTTTGAATTCTAATGACACGGAGACGATTATATGTGTTGGAGTTGTCATATAACTAAACCAAATGTCATTTCTAACCACACTCATTCCACAACATTAACACATTTGAATCAAACTTGTAAAACGAACTGTGCATGCTTCAATTCTACTTTTAAGCTTATTCTTTAATTCTAAGCTTATTTTTGAATTCTAATGACACGGAGACGATTATATGTGTTAGAGTTGTCATATAAGTAAACCAAATCTCATTTCTAACCACATTCATTCCACAACCTTCACACATTTCAATCAAACTTGTAAAACAAACTATGCATGCTTCTATTCTACTTTTAAGCTTATTCTTTAATTCTAATCTTATTCTTGAATTCTAATGACACGGAGAGGATTTTATGTGTTAGGGTTGTCATATAAGTAAACCAAATGTCATTTCTAACCACACTCATTCCACAACATTCACACATTTGAATCAAACTTGTAAAACGAACTGTGCATGCTTCAATTCTACTTTTAAGCTTATTCTTTAATTCTAACCTTATTTTTGAATTCTAATGACACGGAGACGATTATATGTGTTACAGTTGTCATATAAGTAAACCAAATGTCATTTCTAACCACACTCATTCCACAACATTCCCACATTTGAATCAAACTTGTAAAACGAACTGTGCATGCTTCAATTCTACTTTTAAGATTATTCTTTAATTCTAAGCTTATTTTTGAATTCTAATGACACGGAGACGATTATATGTGTTGGAGTTGTCATATAAGTAAACCAAATGTCATTTCTAACCACACTCATTCCACAACATTCACACATTTGAATCAAACTTGTAAAACGAACTGTGCATGCTTCTATTCTACTTTTAAGCATATTCTTTAATTCTAAGCTTATTCTTGAATTCTAATGACACGGAGACGATTATATGTGTTAGGGTTGTCATGTAAGTAAACAAAATGTCATTTCTAACCACAGTCATTCCACAACATTCACACATTTGAATAAAACTTGTAAAATGAACTGTGCATGCTTCTATTGTTTTTTTAAGTTTAATCTTTAATTCTAAGCTTATTCTTGAATTCTAATAACACGGAGACGATTATATGTGTTGGAGTTGTAATATAACTAAACCAAATGTCATTTCTAACCACACTCATTCCACAACTTTCACACATTTGAATCAAACTTGTAAAACGAACTGTGCATGCTTCAATTCTACTTTTAAGCATATTCTTTAATTCTAAGCTTATTCTTGAATTCTAATGACACGGATAAGATTATATGTGTTAGGGTTGTCATGTAAGTAAACAAAATGTCATTTCTAACCACACTCATTCCACAACATTCTCACATTTGAATCAAACTTGTAAAACGAACTGTGCATGCTTCAATTCTACTTTTAAGATTATTCTTTAATTCTAAGCTTATTTTTTATTTCTAATGACACGGAGACGATTATATGTGTTGGAGTTGTCATATAACTAAACCAAATGTCATTTCTAACCACACTCATTCCACAACATTCACACATTTGAATCAAACTTGTAAAACGAACTGTGCATGCTTCTATTCTACTTTTAAGCATATTCTTTAATTCTAAGCTTATTCTTGAATTCTAATGACACGGATAAGATTATATGTGTTAGGGTTGTCATGTAAGTAAACAAAATGTCATTTCTAACCACACTCATTCCACAACATTCACACACTTGAATAAAACTTGTAAAATGAACTGTGCATGCTTCTATTGTTTTTTTAAGCTTAATCTTTAATTCTAAGCTTATTCTTGAATTCTAATAACACGGAGACGATTATATGTATTAGGATTGTCATATAAGTAAACCAAATGTCATTTCTAACCACACTCATTCCACAACATTCACACATTTGAATCAAACTTGTAAAACGAACTGTGCATGCTTCTATTCTACTTTTAAGCTTATTCTTCGATTCTAAGCTTATTTTTGAACTCTAATGACACGGAGATGATTATATGTGTTAGGGTTGTCGTATAAGTAAACCAAATGTCATTTCTAACCACACTCATTCCACAACATTCCCACATTTGAATCAAACTTGTAAAACGAACTGTGCATGCTTCAATTCTACTTTTAAGCATATTCTTTAATTCTAAACTTATTCTTGAATTCTAATGACACGGATAAGATTATATGTGTTAGGGTTGTCATGTAAGTAAACAAAATGTCATTTCTAACCACACTCATTCCACAACATTCTCACATTTGAATCAAACTTGTAAAACGAACTGTGCATGCTTCAATTCTACTTTTAAGATTATTCTTTAATTCTAAGCTTATTTTTGAATTCTAATGACACGGAGACGATTATATGTGTTGGAGTTGTCATATAACTAAACCAAATGTCATTTCTAACCACACTCATTCCACAACATTCACACATTTGAATCAAACTTGTAAAACGAACTGTGCATGCTTCAATTCTACTTTTAAGCTTATTCTTTAATTCTAAGCTTATTTTTGAATTCTAATGACACGGAGACGATTATATGTGTTAGAGTTGTCATATAAGTAAACCAAATCTCATTTCTAACCACATTCATTCCACAACCTTCACACATTTCAATCAAACTTGTAAAACAAACTATGCATGCTTCTATTCTACTTTTAAGCTTATTCTTTAATTCTAATCTTATTCTTGAATTCTAATGACACGGAGAGGATTTTATGTGTTAGGGTTGTCATATAAGTAAACCAAATGTCATTTCTAACCACACTCATTCCACAACATTCACACATTTGAATCAAACTTGTAAAACGAACTGTGCATGCTTCAATTCTACTTTTAAGCTTATTCTTTAATTCTAACCTTATTTTTGAATTCTAATGACACGGAGACGATTATATGTGTTACAGTTGTCATATAAGTAAACCAAATGTCATTTCTAACCACACTCATTCCACAACATTCCCACATTTGAATCAAACTTGTAAAACGAACTGTGCATGCTTCAATTCTACTTTTAAGATTATTCTTTAATTCTAAGCTTATTTTTGAATTCTAATGACACGGAGACGATTATATGTGTTGGAGTTGTCATATAAGTAAACCAAATGTCATTTCTAACCACACTCATTCCACAACATTCACACATTTGAATCAAACTTGTAAAACGAACTGTGCATGCTTCTATTCTACTTTTAAGCATATTCTTTAATTCTAAGCTTATTCTTGAATTCTAATGACACGGATAAGATTATATGTGTTAGGGTTGTCATGTAAGTAAACAAAATGTCATTTCTAACCACACTCATTCCACAACATTCACACACTTGAATAAAACTTGTAAAATGAACTGTGCATGCTTCTATTGTTTTTTTAAGCTTAATCTTTAATTCTAAGCTTATTCTTGAATTCTAATAACACGGAGACGATTATATGTATTAGGATTGTCATATAAGTAAACCAAATGTCATTTCTAACCACACTCATTCCACAACATTCACACATTTGAATCAAACTTGTAAAACGAACTGTGCATGCTTCTATTCTACTTTTAAGCTTATTCTTCGATTCTAAGCTTATTTTTGAACTCTAATGACACGGAGATGATTATATGTGTTAGGGTTGTCGTATAAGTAAACCAAATGTCATTTCTAACCACACTCATTCCACAACATTCCCACATTTGAATCAAACTTGTAAAACGAACTGTGCATGCTTCAATTCTACTTTTAAGCATATTCTTTAATTCTAAACTTATTCTTGAATTCTAATGACACGGATAAGATTATATGTGTTAGGGTTGTCATGTAAGTAAACAAAATGTCATTTCTAACCACACTCATTCCACAACATTCTCACATTTGAATCAAACTTGTAAAACGAACTGTGCATGCTTCAATTCTACTTTTAAGATTATTCTTTAATTCTAAGCTTATTTTTTATTTCTAATGACACGGAGACGATTATATGTGTTGGAGTTGTCATATAACTAAACCAAATGTCATTTCTAACCACACTCATTCCACAACATTCACACATTTGAATCAAACTTGTAAAACGAACTGTGCATGCTTCTATTCTACTTTTAAGCATATTCTTTAATTCTAAGCTTATTCTTGAATTCTAATGACACGGATAAGATTATATGTGTTAGGGTTGTCATGTAAGTAAACAAAATGTCATTTCTAACCACACTCATTCCACAACATTCACACACTTGAATAAAACTTGTAAAATGAACTGTGCATGCTTCTATTGTTTTTTTAAGCTTAATCTTTAATTCTAAGCTTATTCTTGAATTCTAATAACACGGAGACGATTATATGTATTAGGATTGTCATATAAGTAAACCAAATGTCATTTCTAACCACACTCATTCCACAACATTCACACATTTGAATCAAACTTGTAAAACGAACTGTGCATGCTTCTATTCTACTTTTAAGCTTATTCTTCGATTCTAAGCTTATTTTTGAACTCTAATGACACGGAGATGATTATATGTGTTAGGGTTGTCGTATAAGTAAACCAAATGTCATTTCTAACCACACTCATTCCACAACATTCCCACATTTGAATCAAACTTGTAAAACGAACTGTGCATGCTTCAATTCTACTTTTAAGCATATTCTTTAATTCTAAACTTATTCTTGAATTCTAATGACACGGATAAGATTATATGTGTTAGGGTTGTCATGTAAGTAAACAAAATGTCATTTCTAACCACACTCATTCCACAACATTCTCACATTTGAATCAAACTTGTAAAACGAACTGTGCATGCTTCAATTCTACTTTTAAGATTATTCTTTAATTCTAAGCTTATTTTTGAATTCTAATGACACGGAGACGATTATATGTGTTGGAGTTGTCATATAACTAAACCAAATGTCATTTCTAACCACACTCATTCCACAACATTCACACATTTGAATCAAACTTGTAAAACGAACTGTGCATGCTTCAATTCTACTTTTAAGCTTATTCTTTAATTCTAAGCTTATTTTTGAATTCTAATGACACGGAGACGATTATATGTGTTAGAGTTGTCATATAAGTAAACCAAATCTCATTTCTAACCACATTCATTCCACAACCTTCACACATTTCAATCAAACTTGTAACACAAACTATGCATGCTTCTATTCTACTTTTAAGCTTATTCTTTAATTCTAATCTTATTCTTGAATTCTAATGACACGGAGAGGATTTTATGTGTTAGGGTTGTCATATAAGTAAACCAAATGTCATTTCTAACCACACTCATTCCACAACATTCACACATTTGAATCAAACTTGTAAAACGAACTGTGCATGCTTCAATTTTACTTTTAAGCTTATTCTTTAATTCTAACCTTATTTTTGAATTCTAATGACACGGAGACGATTATATGTGTTACAGTTGTCATATAAGTAAACCAAATGTCATTTCTAACCACACTCATTCCACAACATTCCCACATTTGAATCAAACTTGTAAAACGAACTGTGCATGCTTCAATTCTACTTTTAAGATTATTCTTTAATTCTAAGCTTATTTTTGAATTCTAATGACACGGAGACGATTATATGTGTTGGAGTTGTCATATAAGTAAACCAAATGTCATTTCTAACCACACTCATTCCACAACATTCACACATTTGAATCAAACTTGTAAAACGAACTGTGCATGCTTCTATTCTACTTTTAAGCATATTCTTTAATTCTAATCTTATTCTTGAATTCTAATGACACGGAGAGGATTTTATGTGTTAGGGTTGTCATATAAGTAAACCAAATGTCATTTCTAACCACACTCATTCCACAACATTCACACATTTGAATCAAACTTGTAAAACGAACTGTGCATGCTTCAATTTTACTTTTAAGCTTATTCTTTAATTCTAACCTTATTTTTGAATTCTAATGACACGGAGACGATTATATGTGTTACAGTTGTCATATAAGTAAACCAAATGTCATTTCTAACCACACTCATTCCACAACATTCCCACATTTGAATCAAACTTGTAAAACGAACTGTGCATGCTTCAATTCTACTTTTAAGATTATTCTTTAATTCTAAGCTTATTTTTGAATTCTAATGACACGGAGACGATTATATGTGTTGGAGTTGTCATATAAGTAAACCAAATGTCATTTCTAACCACACTCATTCCACAACATTCACACATTTGAATCAAACTTGTAAAACGAACTGTGCATGCTTCTATTCTACTTTTAAGCATATTCTTTAATTCTAAGCTTATTCTTGAATTCTAATGACACGGAGACGATTATATGTGTTAGGGTTGTCATGTAAGTAAACAAAATGTCATTTCTAACCACAGTCATTCCATAACATTCACACATTTGAATAAAACTTGTAAAATGAACTGTGCATGCTTCTATTGTTTTTTTAAGTTTAATCTTTAATTCTAAGCTTATTCTTGAATTCTAATAACACGGAGACGATTATATGTGTTGGAGTTGTCATATAACTAAACCAAATGTCATTTCTAACCACACTCATTCCACAACATTCACACATTTGAATCAAACTTGTAAAACGAACTGTGCATGCTTCAATTCTACTTTTAAGCATATTCTTTAATTCTAAGCTTATTCTTGAATTCTAATGACACGGATAAGATTATATGTGTTAGGGTTGTCATGTAAGTAAACAAAATGTCATTTCTAACCACACTCATTCCACAACATTCTCACATTTGAATCAAACTTGTAAAACGAACTGTGCATGCTTCAATTCTACTTTTAAGATTATTCTTTAATTCTAAGCTTATTTTTTATTTCTAATGACACGGAGACGATTATATGTGTTGGAGTTGTCATATAACTAAACCAAATGTCATTTCTAACCACACTCATTCCACAACATTCACACATTTGAATCAAACTTGTAAAACGAACTGTGCATGCTTCTATTCTACTTTTAAGCATATTCTTTCATTCTAAGCTTATTCTTGAATTCTAATGACACGGATAAGATTATATGTGTTAGGGTTGTCATGTAAGTAAACAAAATGTCATTTCTAACCACACTCATTCCACAACATTCACACACTTGAATAAAACTTGTAAAATGAACTGTGCATGCTTCTATTGTTTTTTTAAGCTTAATCTTTAATTCTAAGCTTATTCTTGAATTCTAATAACACGGAGACGATTATATGTATTAGGATTGTCATATAAGTAAACCAAATGTCATTTCTAACCACACTCATTCCACAACATTCACACATTTGAATCAAACTTGTAAAACGAACTGTGCATGCTTCTATTCTACTTTTAAGCTTATTCTTCGATTCTAAGCTTATTTTTGAACTCTAATGACACGGAGATGATTATATGTGTTAGGGTTGTCGTATAAGTAAACCAAATGTCATTTCTAACCACACTCATTCCACAACATTCCCACATTTGAATCAAACTTGTAAAACGAACTGTGCATGCTTCAATTCTACTTTTAAGCATATTCTTTAATTCTAAACTTATTCTTGAATTCTAATGACACGGATAAGATTATATGTGTTAGGGTTGTCATGTAAGTAAACAAAATGTCATTTCTAACCACACTCATTCCACAACATTCTCACATTTGAATCAAACTTGTAAAACGAACTGTGCATGCTTCAATTCTACTTTTAAGATTATTCTTTAATTCTAAGCTTATTTTTGAATTCTAATGACACGGAGACGATTATATGTGTTGGAGTTGTCATATAACTAAACCAAATGTCATTTCTAACCACACTCATTCCACAACATTCACACATTTGAATCAAACTTGTAAAACGAACTGTGCATGCTTCAATTCTACTTTTAAGCTTATTCTTTAATTCTAAGCTTATTTTTGAATTCTAATGTCACGGAGACGATTATATGTGTTAGAGTTGTCATATAAGTAAACCAAATCTCATTTCTAACCACATTCATTCCACAACCTTCACACATTTCAATCAAACTTGTAAAACAAACTATGCATGCTTCTATTCTACTTTTAAGCTTATTCTTTAATTCTAATCTTATTCTTGAATTCTAATGACACGGAGAGGATTTTATGTGTTAGGGTTGTCATATAAGTAAACCAAATGTCATTTCTAACCACACTCATTCCACAACATTCACACATTTGAATCAAACTTGTAAAACGAATTGTGCATGCTTCAATTCTACTTTTAAGCTTATTCTTTAATTCTAACCTTATTTTTGAATTCTAATGACACGGAGACGATTATATGTGTTACAGTTGTCATATAAGTAAACCAAATGTCATTTCTAACCACACTCATTCCACAACATTCCCACATTTGAATCAAACTTGTAAAACGAACTGTGCATGCTTCTATTCTACTTTTAAGTTATTCTTCGATTCTAAGCTTATTCTTGAATTCTAATGACATGGAGATGATTATATGTGTTAGGGTTGTCATATAAGTAAACCAAATGTCATTTCTAACCACACTCATTCCACAAAATTCACACATTTGAATCAAACTTGTAAAACGAACTGTGCATGCTTCAATTCTACTTTTAAGCTTATTCTTTAATTCTAAGCTTATTTTTGAATTCTAATGACACGGAGACGATTATATGTGTTAGAGTTGTCATATAAGTAAACCAAATGTCATTTCTAACCACACTCATTCCACAACATTCCCACATTTGAATCAAACTTGTAAAACGAACTGTGCATGCTTCAATTCTACTTTTAAGATTATTCTTGAATTCTAAGCTTATTTTTGAATTCTAATGACACGGAGACGATTCTATGTGTTGGAGTTGTCATATAAGTAAACCAAATGTCATTTCTAACCACACTCATTCCACAACATTCACACATTTGAATCAAACTTGTAAAACGAACTGTGCATGCTTCTATTCTACTTTTAAGCATATTCTTTAATTCTAAGCTTATTCTTGAATTCTAATGACACGGAGACGATTATATGTGTTAGGGTTGTCATGTAAGTAAACAAAATGTCATTTCTAACCACAGTCATTCCACAACATTTACACATTTGAATAAAACTTGTAAAATGAACTGTGCATGCTTCTATTGTTTTTTTAAGTTTAATCTTTAATTCTAAGCTTATTCTTGAATTCTAATAACACGGAGACGATTATATGTGTTGGAGTTGTCATATAACTAAACCAAATGTCATTTCTAACCACACTCATTCCACAACATTCACACATTTGAATCAAACTTGTAAAACGAACTGTGCATGCTTCAATTCTACTTTTAAGCATATTCTTTAATTCTAAGCTTATTCTTGAATTCTAATGACACGGATAAGATTATATGTGTTAGGGTTGTCATGTAAGTAAACAAAATGTCATTTCTAACCACACTCATTCCACAACATTCTCACATTTGAATCAAACTTGTAAAACGAACTGTGCATGCTTCAATTCTACTTTTAAGATTATTCTTTAATTCTAAGCTTATTTTTTATTTCTAATGACACGGAGACGATTATATGTGTTGGAGTTGTCATATAACTAAACCAAATGTCATTTCTAACCACACTCATTCCACAACATTCACACATTTGAATCAAACTTGTAAAACGAACTGTGCATGCTTCTATTCTACTTTTAAGCATATTCTTTAATTCTAAGCTTATTCTTGAATTCTAATGACACGGATAAGATTATATGTGTTAGGGTTGTCATGTAAGTAAACAAAATGTCATTTCTAACCACACTCATTCCACAACATTCACACACTTGAATAAAACTTGTAAAATGAACTGTGCATGCTTCTATTGTTTTTTTAAGCTTAATCTTTAATTCTAAGCTTATTCTTGAATTCTAATAACACGGAGACGATTATATGTATTAGGATTGTCATATAAGTAAACCAAATGTCATTTCTAACCACACTCATTCCACAACATTCACACATTTGAATCAAACTTGTAAAACGAACTGTGCATGCTTCTATTCTACTTTTAAGCTTATTCTTCGATTCTAAGCTTATTTTTGAACTCTAATGACACGGAGATGATTATATGTGTTAGGGTTGTCGTATAAGTAAACCAAATGTCATTTATAACCACACTCATTCCACAACATTCCCACATTTGAATCAAACTTGTAAAACGAACTGTGCATGCTTCAATTCTACTTTTAAGCATATTCTTTAATTCTAAACTTATTCTTGAATTCTAATGACACGGATAAGATTATATGTGTTAGGGTTGTCATGTAAGTAAACAAAATGTCATTTCTAACCACACTCATTCCACAACATTCTCACATTTGAATCAAACTTGTAAAACGAACTGTGCATGCTTCAATTCTACTTTTAAGATTATTCTTTAATTCTAAGCTTATTTTTGAATTCTAATGACACGGAGACGATTATATGTGTTGGAGTTGTCATATAACTAAACCAAATGTCATTTCTAACCACACTCATTCCACAACATTCACACATTTGAATCAAACTTGTAAAACGAACTGTGCATGCTTCAATTCTACTTTTAAGCTTATTCTTTAATTCTAAGCTTATTTTTGAATTCTAATGACACGGAGACGATTATATGTGTTAGAGTTGTCATATAAGTAAACCAAATCTCATTTCTAACCACATTCATTCCACAACCTTCACACATTTCAATCAAACTTGTAACACAAACTATGCATGCTTCTATTCTACTTTTAAGCTTATTCTTTAATTCTAATCTTATTCTTGAATTCTAATGACACGGAGAGGATTTTATGTGTTAGGGTTGTCATATAAGTAAACCAAATGTCATTTCTAACCACACTCATTCCACAACATTCACACATTTGAATCAAACTTGTAAAACGAACTGTGCATGCTTCAATTTTACTTTTAAGCTTATTCTTTAATTCTAACCTTATTTTTGAATTCTAATGACACGGAGACGATTATATGTGTTACAGTTGTCATATAAGTAAACCAAATGTCATTTCTAACCACACTCATTCCACAACATTCCCACATTTGAATCAAACTTGTAAAACGAACTGTGCATGCTTCTATTCTACTTTTAAGCATATTCTTTAATTCTAAGCTTATTCTTGAATTCTAATGACACGGAGACGATTATATGTGTTAGGGTTGTCATATAAGTAAACCAAATGTCATTTCTAACCACACTCATTCCACAACATTCACACATTTGAATCAAACTTGTAAAACGAACTGTGCATGCTTCAATTCTACTTTTAAGCTTATTCTTTAATTCTAACCTTATTTTTGAATTCTAATGACACGGAGACGATTATATGTGTTACAGTTGTCATATAAGTAAACCAAATGTCATTTCTAACCACACTCATTCCACAACATTCCCACATTTGAATCAAACTTGTAAAACGAACTGTGCATGCTTCTATTCTACTTTTAAGTTATTCTTCGATTCTAAGCTTATTCTTGAATTCTAATGACATGGAGATGATTATATGTGTTAGGGTTGTCATATAAGTAAACCAAATGTCATTTCTAACCACACTCATTCCACAAAATTCACACATTTGAATCAAACTTGTAAAACGAACTGTGCATGCTTCAATTCTACTTTTAAGCTTATTCTTTAATTCTAAGCTTATTTTTGAATTCTAATGACACGGAGACGATTATATGTGTTAGAGTTGTCATATAAGTAAACCAAATGTCATTTCTAACCACACTCATTCCACAACATTCCCACATTTGAATCAAACTTGTAAAACGAACTGTGCATGCTTCAATTCTACTTTTAAGATTATTCTTGAATTCTAAGCTTATTTTTGAATTCTAATGACACGGAGACGATTTTATGTGTTGGAGTTGTCATATAAGTAAACCAAATGTCATTTCTAACCACACTCATTCCACAACATTCACACATTTGAATCAAACTTGTAAAACGAACTGTGCATGCTTCTATTCTACTTTTAAGCATATTCTTTAATTCTAAGCTTATTCTTGAATTCTAATGACACGGAGACGATTATATGTGTTAGGGTTGTCATGTAAGTAAACAAAATGTCATTTCTAACCACAGTCATTCCACAACATTCACACATTTGAATAAAACTTGTAAAATGAACTGTGCATGCTTCTATTGTTTTTTTAAGTTTAATCTTTAATTCTAAGCTTATTCTTGAATTCTAATAACACGGAGACGATTATATGTGTTGGAGTTGTCATATAACTAAACCAAATGTCATTTCTAACCACACTCATTCCACAACATTCACACATTTGAATCAAACTTGTAAAACGAACTGTGCATGCTTCAATTCTACTTTTAAGCATATTCTTTAATTCTAAGCTTATTCTTGAATTCTAATGACACGGATAAGATTATATGTGTTAGGGTTGTCATGTAAGTAAACAAAATGTCATTTCTAACCACACTCATTCCACAACATTCTCACATTTGAATCAAACTTGTAAAACGAACTGTGCATGCTTCTATTCTACTTTTAAGCATATTCTTTAATTCTAAGCTTATTCTTGAATTCTAATGACACGGATAAGATTATATGTGTTAGGGTTGTCATGTAAGTAAACAAAATGTCATTTCTAACCACACTCATTCCACAACATTCACACACTTGAATAAAACTTGTAAAATGAACTGTGCATGCTTCTATTGTTTTTTTAAGTTTAATCTTTAATTCTAAGCTTATTCTTGAATTCTAATAACACGGAGACGATTATATGTGTTGGAGTTGTCATATAACTAGACCAAATGTCATTTCTAACCACACTCATTCCACAACATTCACACATTTGAATCAAACTTGTAAAACGAACTGTGCATGCTTCAATTCTACTTTTAAGCATATTCTTTAATTCTAAGCTTATTCTTGAATTCTAATGACACGGATAAGATTATATGTGTTAGGGTTGTCATGTAAGTAAACAAAATGTCATTTCTAAACACACTCATTCCACAACATTCTCACATTTGAATCAAACTTGTAAAACAAACTATGCATGCTTCTATTCTACTTTTAAGCTTATTCTTTAATTCTAATCTTATTCTTGAATTCTAATGACACGGAGAGGATTTTATGTGTTAGGGTTGTCATATAAGTAAACCAAATGTCATTTCTAACCACACTCATTCCACAACATTCACACATTTGAATCAAACTTGTAAAACGAACTGTGCATGCTTCAATTCTACTTTTAAGCTTATTCTTTAATTCTAACCTTATTTTTGAATTCTAATGACACGGAGACGATTATATGTGTTACAGTTGTCATATAAGTAAACCAAATGTCATTTCTAACCACACTCATTCCACAACATTCCCACATTTGAATCAAACTTGTAAAACGAACTGTGCATGCTTCTATTCTACTTTTAAGTTATTCTTCGATTCTAAGCTTATTCTTGAATTCTAATGACATGGAGATGATTATATGTGTTAGGGTTGTCATATAAGTAAACCAAATGTCATTTCTAACCACACTCATTCCACAAAATTCACACATTTGAATCAAACTTGTAAAACGAACTGTGCATGCTTCAATTCTACTTTTAAGCTTATTCTTTAATTCTAAGCTTATTTTTGAATTCTAATGACACGGAGACGATTATATGTGTTAGAGTTGTCATATAAGTAAACCAAATGTCATTTCTAACCACACTCATTCCACAACATTCCCACATTTGAATCAAACTTGTAAAACGAACTGTGCATGCTTCAATTCTACTTTTAAGATTATTCTTGAATTCTAAGCTTATTTTTGAATTCTAATGACACGGAGACGATTTTATGTGTTGGAGTTGTCATATAAGTAAACCAAATGTCATTTCTAACCACACTCATTCCACAACATTCACACATTTGAATCAAACTTGTAAAACGAACTGTGCATGCTTCTATTCTACTTTTAAGCATATTCTTTAATTCTAAGCTTATTCTTGAATTCTAATGACACGGAGACGATTATATGTGTTAGGGTTGTCATGTAAGTAAACAAAATGTCATTTCTAACCACAGTCATTCCACAACATTCACACATTTGAATAAAACTTGTAAAATGAACTGTGCATGCTTCTATTGTTTTTTTAAGTTTAATCTTTAATTCTAAGCTTATTCTTGAATTCTAATAACACGGAGACGATTATATGTGTTGGAGTTGTCATATAACTAAACCAAATGTCATTTCTAACCACACTCATTCCACAACATTCACACATTTGAATCAAACTTGTAAAACGAACTGTGCATGCTTCAATTCTACTTTTAAGCATATTCTTTAATTCTAAGCTTATTCTTGAATTCTAATGACACGGATAAGATTATATGTGTTAGGGTTGTCATGTAAGTAAACAAAATGTCATTTCTAACCACACTCATTCCACAACATTCTCACATTTGAATCAAACTTGTAAAACGAACTGTGCATGCTTCTATTCTACTTTTAAGCATATTCTTTAATTCTAAGCTTATTCTTGAATTCTAATGACACGGATAAGATTATATGTGTTAGGGTTGTCATGTAAGTAAACAAAATGTCATTTCTAACCACACTCATTCCACAACATTCACACACTTGAATAAAACTTGTAAAATGAACTGTGCATGCTTCTATTGTTTTTTTAAGTTTAATCTTTAATTCTAAGCTTATTCTTGAATTCTAATAACACGGAGACGATTATATGTGTTGGAGTTGTCATATAACTAGACCAAATGTCATTTCTAACCACACTCATTCCACAACATTCACACATTTGAATCAAACTTGTAAAACGAACTGTGCATGCTTCAATTCTACTTTTAAGCATATTCTTTAATTCTAAGCTTATTCTTGAATTCTAATGACACGGATAAGATTATATGTGTTAGGGTTGTCATGTAAGTAAACAAAATGTCATTTCTAAACACACTCATTCCACAACATTCTCACATTTGAATCAAACTTGTAAAACGAACTGTGCATGCTTCAATTCTACTTTTAAGATTATTCTTTAATTCTAAGCTTATTTTTTATTTCTAATGACACGGAGACGATTATATGTGTTGGAGTTGTCATATAACTAAACCAAATGTCATTTCTAACCACACTCATTCCACAACATTCACACATTTGAATCAAACTTGTAAAACGAACTGTGCATGCTTCTATTCTACTTTTAAGCATATTCTTTCATTCTAAGCTTATTCTTGAATTCTAATGACACGGATAAGATTATATGTGTTAGGGTTGTCATGTAAGTAAACAAAATGTCATTTCTAACCACACTCATTCCACAACATTCACACACTTGAATAAAACTTGTAAAATGAACTGTGCATGCTTCTATTGTTTTTTTAAGCTTAATCTTTAATTCTAAGCTTATTCTTGAATTCTAATAACACGGAGACGATTATATGTATTAGGATTGTCATATAAGTAAACCAAATGTCATTTCTAACCACACTCATTCCACAACATTCACACATTTGAATCAAACTTGTAAAACGAACTGTGCATGCTTCTATTCTACTTTTAAGCTTATTCTTCGATTCTAAGCTTATTTTTGAACTCTAATGACACGGAGATGATTATATGTGTTAGGGTTGTCGTATAAGTAAACCAAATGTCATTTCTAACCACACTCATTCCACAACATTCCCACATTTGAATCAAACTTGTAAAACGAACTGTGCATGCTTCAATTCTACTTTTAAGCATATTCTTTAATTCTAAACTTATTCTTGAATTCTAATGACACGGATAAGATTATATGTGTTAGGGTTGTCATGTAAGTAAACAAAATGTCATTTCTAACCACACTCATTCCACAACATTCTCACATTTGAATCAAACTTGTAAAACGAACTGTGCATGCTTCAATTCTACTTTTAAGATTATTCTTTAATTCTAAGCTTATTTTTGAATTCTAATGACACGGAGACGATTATATGTGTTGGAGTTGTCATATAACTAAACCAAATGTCATTTCTAACCACACTCATTCCACAACATTCACACATTTGAATCAAACTTGTAAAACGAACTATGCATGCTTCAATTCTACTTTTAAGCTTATTCTTTAATTCTAAGCTTATTTTTGAATTCTAATGACACGGAGACGATTATATGTGTTAGAGTTGTCATATAAGTAAACCAAATCTCATTTCTAACCACATTCATTCCACAACCTTCACACATTTCAATCAAACTTGTAAAACAAACTATGCATGCTTCTATTCTACTTTTAAGCTTATTCTTTAATTCTAATCTTATTCTTGAATTCTAATGACACGGAGAGGATTTTATGTGTTAGGGTTGTCATATAAGTAAACCAAATGTCATTTCTAACCACACTCATTCCACAACATTCACACATTTGAATCAAACTTGTAAAACGAACTGTGCATGCTTCAATTCTACTTTTAAGCTTATTCTTTAATTCTAACCTTATTTTTGAATTCTAATGACACGGAGACGATTATATGTGTTACAGTTGTCATATAAGTAAACCAAATGTCATTTCTAACCACACTCATTCCACAACATTCCCACATTTGAATCAAACTTGTAAAACGAACTGTGCATGCTTCTATTCTACTTTTAAGTTATTCTTCGATTCTAAGCTTATTCTTGAATTCTAATGACATGGAGATGATTATATGTGTTAGGGTTGTCATATAAGTAAACCAAATGTCATTTCTAACCACACTCATTCCACAAAATTCACACATTTGAATCAAACTTGTAAAACGAACTGTGCATGCTTCAATTCTACTTTTAAGCTTATTCTTTAATTCTAAGCTTATTTTTGAATTCTAATGACACGGAGACGATTATATGTGTTAGAGTTGTCATATAAGTAAACCAAATGTCATTTCTAACCACACTCATTCCACAACATTCCCACATTTGAATCAAACTTGTAAAACGAACTGTGCATGCTTCAATTCTACTTTTAAGATTATTCTTGAATTCTAAGCTTATTTTTGAATTCTAATGACACGGAGACGATTTTATGTGTTGGAGTTGTCATATAAGTAAACCAAATGTCATTTCTAACCACACTCATTCCACAACATTCACACATTTGAATCAAACTTGTAAAACGAACTGTGCATGCTTCTATTCTACTTTTAAGCATATTCTTTAATTCTAAGCTTATTCTTGAATTCTAATGACACGGAGACGATTATATGTGTTAGGGTTGTCATGTAAGTAAACAAAATGTCATTTCTAACCACAGTCATTCCACAACATTCACACATTTGAATAAAACTTGTAAAATGAACTGTGCATGCTTCTATTGTTTTTTTAAGTTTAATCTTTAATTCTAAGCTTATTCTTGAATTCTAATAACACGGAGACGATTATATGTGTTGGAGTTGTCATATAACTAAACCAAATGTCATTTCTAACCACACTCATTCCACAACATTCACACATTTGAATCAAACTTGTAAAACGAACTGTGCATGCTTCAATTCTACTTTTAAGCATATTCTTTAATTCTAAGCTTATTCTTGAATTCTAATGACACGGATAAGATTATATGTGTTAGGGTTGTCATGTAAGTAAACAAAATGTCATTTCTAACCACACTCATTCCACAACATTCTCACATTTGAATCAAACTTGTAAAACGAACTGTGCATGCTTCTATTCTACTTTTAAGCATATTCTTTAATTCTAAGCTTATTCTTGAATTCTAATGACACGGATAAGATTATATGTGTTAGGGTTGTCATGTAAGTAAACAAAATGTCATTTCTAACCACACTCATTCCACAACATTCACACACTTGAATAAAACTTGTAAAATGAACTGTGCATGCTTCTATTGTTTTTTTAAGCTTAATCTTTAATTCTAAGCTTATTCTTGAATTCTAATAACACGGAGACGATTATATGTATTAGGATTGTCATATAAGTAAACCAAATGTCATTTCTAACCACACTCATTCCACAACATTCACACATTTGAATCAAACTTGTAAAACGAACTGTGCATGCTTCTATTCTACTTTTAAGCTTATTCTTCGATTCTAAGCTTATTTTTGAACTCTAATGACACGGAGATGATTATATGTGTTAGGGTTGTCGTATAAGTAAACCAAATGTCATTTCTAACCACACTCATTCCACAACATTCCCACATTTGAATCAAACTTGTAAAACGAACTGTGCATGCTTCAATTCTACTTTTAAGCATATTCTTTAATTCTAAACTTATTCTTGAATTCTAATGACACGGATAAGATTATATGTGTTAGGGTTGTCATGTAAGTAAACAAAATGTCATTTCTAACCACACACATTCCACAACATTCTCACATTTGAATCAAACTTGTAAAACGAACTGTGCATGCTTCTATTCTACTTTTAAGCATATTCTTTAATTCTAAGCTTATTCTTGAATTCTAATGACACGGAGACGATTATATGTGTTAGGGTTGTCATGTAAGTAAACAAAATGTCATTTCTAACCACAGTCATTCCACAACATTCACACATTTGAATAAAACTTGTAAAATGAACTGTGCATGCTTCTATTGTTTTTTTAAGTTTAATCTTTAATTCTAAGCTTATTCTTGAATTCTAATAACACGGAGGCGATTATATGTGTTGGAGTTGTCATATAACTAAACCAAATGTCATTTCTAACCACACTCATTCCACAACATTCACACATTTGAATCAAACTTGTAAAACGAACTGTGCATCCTTCTATTCTACTTTTAAGCTTATTCTTCGATTCTAAGCTTATTTTTGAACTCTAATGACACGGAGATGATTATATGTGTTAGGGTTGTCGTATAAGTAAACCAAATGTCATTTCTAACCACACTCATTCCACAACATTCCCACATTTGAATCAAACTTGTAAAACGAACTGTGCATGCTTCAATTCTACTTTTAAGCATATTCTTTAATTCTAAACTTATTCTTGAATTCTAATGACACGGATAAGATTATATGTTTTAGGGTTGTCATGTAAGTAAACAAAATGTCATTTCTAACCACACTCATTCCACAACATTCTCACATTTGAATCAAACTTGTAAAACGAACTGTGCATGCTTCAATTCTACTTTTAAGATTATTCTTTAATTCTAAGCTTATTTTTGAATTCTAATGACACGGAGACGATTATATGTGTTGGAGTTGTCATATAACTAAACCAAATGTCATTTCTAACCACACTCATTCCACAACATTCACACATTTGAATCAAACTTGTAAAACGAACTGTGCATGCTTCAATTCTACTTTTAAGCTTATTCTTTAATTCTAAGCTTATTTTTGAATTCTAATGACACGGAGACGATTATATGTGTTAGAGTTGTCATATAAGTAAACCAAATCTCATTTCTAACCACATTCATTCCACAACCTTCACACATTTCAATCAAACTTGTAAAACAAACTATGCATGCTTCTATTCTACTTTTAAGCTTATTCTTTAATTCTAATCTTATTCTTGAATTCTAATGACACGGAGAGGATTTTATGTGTTAGGGTTGTCATATAAGTAAACCAAATGTCATTTCTAACCACACTCATTCCACAACATTCACACATTTGAATCAAACTTGTAAAACGAACTGTGCATGCTTCAATTCTACTTTTAAGCTTATTCTTTAATTCTAACCTTATTTTTGAATTCTAATGACACGGAGACGATTATATGTGTTACAGATGTCATATAAGTAAACCAAATGTCATTTCTAACCACACTCATTCCACAACATTCCCACATTTGAATCAAACTTGTAAAACGAACTGTGCATGCTTCTATTCTACTTTTAAGATTATTCTTTAATTCTAAGCTTATTTTTGAATTCTAATGACACGGAGACGATTATATGTGTTGGAGTTGTCATATAAGTAAACCAAATGTCATTTCTAACCACACTCATTCCACAACATTCACACATTTGAATCAAACTTGTAAAACGAACTGTGCATGCTTCTATTCTACTTTTAAGCATATTCTTTAATTCGAAGCTTATTCTTGAATTCTAATGACACGGAGACGATTATATGTGTTAGGGTTGTCATGTAAGTAAACAAAATGTCATTTCTAACCACAGTCATACCACAACATTCACACATTTGAATAAAACTTGTAAAATGAACTGTGCATGCTTCTATTGTTTTTTTAAGTTTAATCTTTAATTCTAAGCTTATTCTTGAATTCTAATGACACGGAGACGATTATATGTGTTGGAGTTGTCATATAAGTAAACCAAATGTCATTTCTAACCACACTCATTCCACAACATTCACACATTTGAATCAAACTTGTAAAACGAACTGTGCATGCTTCTATTCTACTTTTAAGCATATTCTTTAATTCAAAGCTTATTCTTGAATTCTAATGACACGGATAAGATTATATGTGTTAGGGTTGTCATGTAAGTAAACAAAATGTCATTTCTAACCACACTCATTCCACAACATTCACACATTTGAATCAAACTTGTAAAACGAACTGTGCATGCTTCAATTCTACTTTTAAGATTATTCTTTAATTCTAAGCTTATTTTTGATTTCTAATGACACGGAGACGATTATATGTGTTGGAGTTGTCATATAACTAAACCAAATGTCATTTCTAACCACACTCATTCCACAACATTCACACATTTGAATCAAACTTGTAAAACGAACTGTGCATGCTTCTATTCTACTTTTAAGCATATTCTTTAATTCTAAGCTTATTCTTGAATTCTAATGACACGGATAAGATTATATGTGTTAGGGTTGTCATGTAAGTAAACAAAATGTCATTTCTAACCACACTCATTCCACAACATTCACACACTTGAATAAAACTTGTAAAATGAACTGTGCATGCTTCTATTGTTTTTTTAAGCTTAATCTTTAATTCTAAGCTTATTCTTGAATTCTAATAACACGGAGACGATTATATGTATTAGGATTGTCATATAAGTAAACCAAATGTCATTTCTAACCACACTCATTCCACAACATTCACACATTTGAATCAAACTTGTAAAACGAACTGTGCATGCTTCTATTCTACTTTTAAGCTTATTCTTCGATTCTAAGCTTATTTTTGAACTCTAATGACACGGAGATGATTATATGTGTTAGGGTTGTCGTATAAGTAAACCAAATGTCATTTCTAACCACACTCATTCCACAACATTCCCACATTTGAATCAAACTTGTAAAACGAACTGTGCATGCTTCAATTCTACTTTTAAGCATATTCTTTAATTCTAAACTTATTCTTGAATTCTAATGACACGGATAAGATTATATGTGTTAGGGTTGTCATGTAAGTAAACAAAATGTCATTTCTAACCACACACATTCCACAACATTCTCACATTTGAATCAAACTTGTAAAACGAACTGTGCATGCTTCTATTCTACTTTTAAGCATATTCTTTAATTCTAAGCTTATTCTTGAATTCTAATGACACGGAGACGATTATATGTGTTAGGGTTGTCATGTAAGTAAACAAAATGTCATTTCTAACCACAGTCATTCCACAACATTCACACATTTGAATAAAACTTGTAAAATGAACTGTGCATGCTTCTATTGTTTTTTTAAGTTTAATCTTTAATTCTAAGCTTATTCTTGAATTCTAATAACACGGAGGCGATTATATGTGTTGGAGTTGTCATATAACTAAACCAAATGTCATTTCTAACCACACTCATTCCACAACATTCACACATTTGAATCAAACTTGTAAAACGAACTGTGCATCCTTCTATTCTACTTTTAAGCTTATTCTTCGATTCTAAGCTTATTTTTGAACTCTAATGACACGGAGATGATTATATGTGTTAGGGTTGTCGTATAAGTAAACCAAATGTCATTTCTAACCACACTCATTCCACAACATTCCCACATTTGAATCAAACTTGTAAAACGAACTGTGCATGCTTCAATTCTACTTTTAAGCATATTCTTTAATTCTAAACTTATTCTTGAATTCTAATGACACGGATAAGATTATATGTTTTAGGGTTGTCATGTAAGTAAACAAAATGTCATTTCTAACCACACTCATTCCACAACATTCTCACATTTGAATCAAACTTGTAAAACGAACTGTGCATGCTTCAATTCTACTTTTAAGATTATTCTTTAATTCTAAGCTTATTTTTGAATTCTAATGACACGGAGACGATTATATGTGTTGGAGTTGTCATATAACTAAACCAAATGTCATTTCTAACCACACTCATTCCACAACATTCACACATTTGAATCAAACTTGTAAAACGAACTGTGCATGCTTCAATTCTACTTTTAAGCTTATTCTTTAATTCTAAGCTTATTTTTGAATTCTAATGACACGGAGACGATTATATGTGTTAGAGTTGTCATATAAGTAAACCAAATCTCATTTCTAACCACATTCATTCCACAACCTTCACACATTTCAATCAAACTTGTAAAACAAACTATGCATGCTTCTATTCTACTTTTAAGCTTATTCTTTAATTCTAATCTTATTCTTGAATTCTAATGACACGGAGAGGATTTTATGTGTTAGGGTTGTCATATAAGTAAACCAAATGTCATTTCTAACCACACTCATTCCACAACATTCACACATTTGAATCAAACTTGTAAAACGAACTGTGCATGCTTCAATTCTACTTTTAAGCTTATTCTTTAATTCTAACCTTATTTTTGAATTCTAATGACACGGAGACGATTATATGTGTTACAGATGTCATATAAGTAAACCAAATGTCATTTCTAACCACACTCATTCCACAACATTCCCACATTTGAATCAAACTTGTAAAACGAACTGTGCATGCTTCTATTCTACTTTTAAGATTATTCTTTAATTCTAAGCTTATTTTTGAATTCTAATGACACGGAGACGATTATATGTGTTGGAGTTGTCATATAAGTAAACCAAATGTCATTTCTAACCACACTCATTCCACAACATTCACACATTTGAATCAAACTTGTAAAACGAACTGTGCATGCTTCTATTCTACTTTTAAGCATATTCTTTAATTCGAAGCTTATTCTTGAATTCTAATGACACGGAGACGATTATATGTGTTAGGGTTGTCATGTAAGTAAACAAAATGTCATTTCTAACCACAGTCATACCACAACATTCACACATTTGAATAAAACTTGTAAAATGAACTGTGCATGCTTCTATTGTTTTTTTAAGTTTAATCTTTAATTCTAAGCTTATTCTTGAATTCTAATAACACGGAGACGATTATATGTGTTGGAGTTGTCATATAACTAAACCAAATGTCATTTCTAACCACACTCATTCCACAACATTCACACATTTGAATCAAACTTGTAAAACGAACTGTGCATGCTTCAATTCTACTTTTAAGCATATTCTTTAATTCTAAGCTTATTCTTGAATTCTAATGACACGGATAAGATTATATGTGTTAGGGTTGTCATGTAAGTAAACAAAATGTCATTTCTAACCACAGTCATTCCACAACATTCTCACATTTGAATCAAACTTGTAAAACGAACTGTGCATGCTTCAATTCTACTTTTAAGATTATTCTTTAATTCTAAGCTTATTTTTGATTTCTAATGACACGGAGACGATTATATGTGTTGGAGTTGTCATATAACTAAACCAAATGTCATTTCTAACCACACTCATTCCACAACATTCACACATTTGAATCAAACTTGTAAAACGAACTGTGCATGCTTCTATTCTACTTTTAAGCATATTCTTTAATTCTAAGCTTATTCTTGAATTCTAATGACACGGATAAGATTATATGTGTTAGGGTTGTCATGTAAGTAAACAAAATGTCATTTCTAACCACACTCATTCCACAACATTCACACACTTGAATAAAACTTGTAAAATGAACTGTGCATGCTTCTATTGTTTTTTTAAGCTTAATCTTTAATTCTAAGCTTATTCTTGAATTCTAATAACACGGAGACGATTATGTGTATTAGGATTGTCATATAAGTAAACCAAATGTCATTTCTAACCAAACTCATTCCACAACATTCACACATTTGAATCAAACTTGTAAAACGAACTGTGCATGCTTCTATTCTACTTTTAAGCTTATTCTTCGATTCTAAGCTTATTTTTGAACTCTAATGACACGGAGATGATTATATGTGTTAGGGTTGTCGTATAAGTAAACCAAATGTCATTTCTAACCACACTCATTCCACAACATTCCCACATTTGAATCAAACTTGTAAAACGAACTGTGCATGCTTCTATTCTACTTTTAAGCATAATCTTTAATTCTAAACTTATTCTTGAATTCTAATGACACGGATAAGATTATATGTGTTAGGGTTGTCATGTAAGTAAACAAAATGTCATTTCTAACCACACTCATTCCACAACATTCTCACATTTGAATCAAACTTGTAAAACGAACTGTGCATGCTTCAATTCTACTTTTAAGATTATTCTTTAATTCTAAGCTTATTTTTGAATTCTAATGACACGGAGACGATTATATGTGTTGGAGTTGTCATATAACTAAACCAAATGTCATTTCTAACCACACTCATTCCACAACATTCACACATTTGAATCAAACTTGTAAAACGAACTGTGCATGCTTCAATTCTACTTTTAAGCTTATTCTTTAATTCTAAGCTTATTTTTGAATTCTAATGACACGGAGACGATTATATGTGTTAGAGTTGTCATATAAGTAAACCAAATCTCATTTCTAACCACATTCATTCCACAACCTTCACACATTTCAATCAAACTTGTAAAACAAACTATGCATGCTTCTATTCTACTTTTAAGCTTATTCTTTAATTCTAATCTTATTCTTGAATTCTAATGACACGGAGAGGATTTTATGTGTTAGGGTTGTCATATAAGTAAACCAAATGTCATTTCTAATCACACTCATTCCACAACATTCACACATTTGAATCAAACTTGTAAAACGAACTGTGCATGCTTCAATTCTACTTTTAAGCTTATTCTTTAATTCTAAGCTTATTTTTGAATTCTAATGACACGGAGACGATTATATGTGTTACAGTTGTCATATAAGTAAACCAAATGTCATTTCTAACCACACTCATTCCACAACATTCCCACATTTGAATCAAACTTGTAAAACGAACTGTGCATGCTTCAATTCTACTTTTAAGATTATTCTTTAATTCTAAGCTTATTTTTGAATTCTAATGACACGGAGACGATTATATGTGTTGGAGTTGTCATATAAGTAAACCAAATGTCATTTCTAACCACACTCATTCCACAACATTCACACATTTGAATCAAACTTGTAAAACGAACTGTGCATGCTTCTATTCTACTTTTAAGCATATTCTTTAATTCTAAGCTTATTCTTGAATTCTAATGACACGGAGACGATTATATGTGTTAGGGTTGTCATGTAAGTAAACAAAATGTCATTTCTAACCACAGTCATTCCACAACATTCACACATTTGAATAAAACTTGTAAAATGAACTGTGCATGCTTCTATTGTTTTTTTAAGTTTAATCTTTAATTCTAAGCTTATTCTTGAATTCTAATAACACGGAGACGATTATATGTGTTGGAGTTGTCATATAACTAAACCAAATGTCATTTCTAACCACACTCATTCCACAACATTCACACATTTGAATCAAACTTGTAAAACGAACTGTGCATGCTTCAATTCTACTTTTAAGCATATTCTTTAATTCTAAGCTTATTCTTGAATTCTAATGACACGGATAAGATTATATGTGTTAGGGTTGTCATGTAAGTAAACAAAATGTCATTTCTAACCACACTCATTCCACAACATTCTCACATTTGAATCAAACTTGTAAAACGAACTGTGCATGCTTCAATTCTACTTTTAAGATTATTCTTTAATTCTAAGCTTATTTTTTATTTCTAATGACACGGAGACGATTATATGTGTTGGAGTTGTCATATAACTAAACCAAATGTCATTTCTAACCACACTCATTCCACAACATTCACACATTTGAATCAAACTTGTAAAACGAACTGTGCATGCTTCTATTCTACTTTTAAGCATATTCTTTCATTCTAAGCTTATTCTTGAATTCTAATGACACGGATAAGATTATATGTGTTAGGGTTGTCATGTAAATAAACAAAATGTCATTTCTAACCACACTCATTCCACAACATTCACACACTTGAATAAAACTTGTAAAATGAACTGTGCATGCTTCTATTGTTTTTTTAAGCTTAATCTTTAATTCTAAGCTTATTCTTGAATTCTAATAACACGGAGACGATTATATGTATTAGGATTGTCATATAAGTAAACCAAATGTCATTTCTAACCAAACTCATTCCACAACATTCACACATTTGAATCAAACTTGTAAAACGAACTGTGCATGCTTCTATTCTACTTTTAAGCTTATTCTTCGATTCTAAGCTTATTTTTGAACTCTAATGACACGGAGATGATTATATGTGTTAGGGTTGTCGTATAAGTAAACCAAATGTCATTTCTAACCACACTCATTCCACAACATTCCCACATTTGAATCAAACTTGTAAAACGAACTGTGCATGCTTCAATTCTACTTTTAAGCATAATCTTTAATTCTAAACTTATTCTTGAATTCTAATGACACGGATAAGATTATATGTGTTAGGGTTGTCATGTAAGTAAACAAAATGTCATTTCTAACCACACTCATTCCACAACATTCTCACATTTGAATCAAACTTGTAAAACGAACTGTGCATGCTTCAATTCTACTTTTAAGATTATTCTTTAATTCTAAGCTTATTTTTGAATTCTAATGACACAGAGACGATTATATGTGTTGGAGTTGTCATATAACTAAACCAAATGTCATTTCTAACCACACTCATTCCACAACATTCACACATTTGAATCAAACTTGTAAAACGAACTGTGCATGCTTCAATTCTACTTTTAAGCTTATTCTTTAATTCTAAGCTTATTTTTGAATTCTAATGACACGGAGACGATTATATGTGTTAGAGTTGTCATATAAGTAAACCAAATCTCATTTCTAACCACATTCATTCCACAACCTTCACACATTTCAATCAAACTTGTAAAACAAACTATGCCTGCTTCTATTCTACTTTTAAGCTTATTCTTTAATTCTAATCTTATTCTTGAATTCTAATGACACGGAGAGGATTTTATGTGTTAGGGTTGTCATATAAGTAAACCAAATGTCATTTCTAACCACACTCATTCCACAACATTCACACATTTGAATCAAACTTGTAAAACGAACTGTGCATGCTTCAATTCTACTTTTAAGCTTATTCTTTAATTCTAACCTTATTTTTGAATTCTAATGACACGGAGACGATTATATGTGTTACAGTTGTCATATAAGTAAACCAAATGTCATTTCTAACCACACTCATTCCACAACATTCCCACATTTGAATCAAACTTGTAAAACGAACTGTGCATGCTTCAATTCTACTTTTAAGATTATTCTTTAATTCTAAGCTTATTTTTGAATTCTAATGACACGGAGACGATTATATGTGTTGGAGTTGTCATATAAGTAAACCAAATGTCATTTCTAACCACACTCATTCCACAACATTCACACATTTGAATCAAACTTGTAAAACGAACTGTGCATGCTTCTATTCTACTTTTAAGCATATTCTTTAATTCTAAGCTTATTCTTGAATTCTAATGACACGGAGACGATTATATGTGTTAGGGTTGTCATGTAAGTAAACAAAATGTCATTTCTAACCACAGTCATTCCACAACATTCACACATTTGAATAAAACTTGTAAAATGAACTGTGCATGCTTCTATTGTTTTTTTAAGTTTAATCTTTAATTCTAAGCTTATTCTTGAATTCTAATAACACGGAGACGATTATATGTGTTGGAGTTGTAATATAACTAAACCAAATGTCATTTCTAACCACACTCATTCCACAACTTTCACACATTTGAATCAAACTTGTAAAACGAACTGTGCATGCTTCAATTCTACTTTTAAGCATATTCTTTAATTCTAAGCTTATTCTTGAATTCTAATGACACGGATAAGATTATATGTGTTAGGGTTGTCATGTAAGTAAACAAAATGTCATTTCTAACCACACTCATTCCACAACATTCTCACATTTGAATCAAACTTGTAAAACGAACTGTACATGCTTCAATTCTACTTTTAAGATTATTCTTTAATTCTAAGCTTATTTTTTATTTCTAATGACACGGAGACGATTATATGTGTTGGAGTTGTCATATAACTAAACCAAATGTCATTTCTAACCACACTCATTCCACAACATTCACACATTTGAATCAAACTTGTAAAACGAACTGTGCATGCTTCTATTCTACTTTTAAGCATATTCTTTAATTCTAAGCTTATTCTTGAATTCTAATGACACGGATAAGATTATATGTGTTAGGGTTGTCATGTAAGTAAACAAAATGTCATTTCTAACCACACTCATTCCACAACATTCACACACTTGAATAAAACTTGTAAAATGAACTGTGCATGCTTCTATTGTTTTTTTAAGCTTAATCTTTAATTCTAAGCTTATTCTTGAATTCTAATAACACGGAGACGATTATATGTATTAGGATTGTCATATAAGTAAACCAAATGTCATTTCTAACCACACTTATTCCACAACATTCACACATTTGAATCAAACTTGTAAAACGAACTGTGCATGCTTCTATTCTACTTTTAAGCTTATTCTTCGATTCTAAGCTTATTTTTGAACTCTAATGACACGGAGATGATTATATGTGTTAGGGTTGTCGTATAAGTAAACCAAATGTCATTTCTAACCACACTCATTCCACAACATTCCCACATTTGAATCAAACTTGTAAAACGAACTGTGCATGCTTCAATTCTACTTTTAAGCATATTCTTTAATTCTAAACTTATTCTTGAATTCTAATGACACGGATAAGATTATATGTGTTAGGGTTGTCATGTAAGTAAACAAAATGTCATTTCTAACCACACTCATTCCACAACATTCTCACATTTGAATCAAACTTGTAAAACGAACTGTGCATGCTTCAATTCTACTTTTAAGATTATTCTTTAATTCTAAGCTTATTTTTGAATTCTAATGACACGGAGACGATTATATGTGTTGGAGTTGTCATATAACTAAACCAAATGTCATTTCTAACCACACTCATTCCACAACATTCACACATTTGAATCAAACTTGTAAAACGAACTGTGCATGCTTCAATTCTACTTTTAAGCTTATTCTTTAATTCTAAGCTTATTTTTGAATTCTAATGACACGGAGACGATTATATGTGTTAGAGTTGTCATATAAGTAAACCAAATCTCATTTCTAACCACATTCATTCCACAACCTTCACACATTTCAATCAAACTTGTAAAACAAACTATGCATGCTTCTATTCTACTTTTAAGCTTATTCTTTAATTCTAATCTTATTCTTGAATTCTAATGACACGGAGAGGATTTTATGTGTTAGGGTTGTCATATAAGTAAACCAAATGTCATTTCTAACCACACTCATTCCACAGCATTCACACATTTGAATCAAACTTGTAAAACGAACTGTGCATGCTTCAATTTTACTTTTAAGCTTATTCTTTAATTCTAACCTTATTTTTGAATTCTAATGACACGGAGACGATTATATGTGTTACATTTGTCATATAAGTAAACCAAATGTCATTTCTAACCACACTCATTCCACAACATTCCCACATTTGAATCAAACTTGTAAAACGAACTGTGCATGCTTCAATTCTACTTTTAAGATTATTCTTTAATTCTAAGCTTATTTTTGAATTCTAATGACACGGAGACGATTATATGTGTTGGAGTTGTCATATAAGTAAACCAAATGTCATTTCTAACCACACTCATTCCACAACATTCACACATTTGAATCAAACTTGTAAAACGAACAGTGCATGCTTCTATTCTACTTTTAAGCATATTCTTTAATTCTAAGCTTATTCTTGAATTCTAATGACACGGAGACGATTATATGTGTTAGGGTTGTCATGTAAGTAAACAAAATGTCATTTCTAACCACAGTCATTCCACAACATTCACACATTTGAATAAAACTTGTAAAATGAACTGTGCATGCTTCTATTGTTTTTTTAAGTTTAATCTTTAATTCTAAGCTTATTCTTGAATTCTAATAACACGGAGACGATTATATGTGTTGGAGTTGTCATATAACTAAACCAAATGTCATTTCTAACCACACTCATTCCACAACATTCACACATTTGAATCAAACTTGTAAAACGAACTGTGCATGCTTCAATTCTACTTTTAAGCATATTCTTTAATTCTAAGCTTATTCTTGAATTCTAATGACACGGATAAGATTATATGTGTTAGGGTTGTCATGTAAGTAAACAAAATGTCATTTCTAACCACACTCATTCCACAACATTCTCACATTTGAATCAAACTTGTAAAACGAACTGTGCATGCTTCAATTCTACTTTTAAGATTATTCTTTAATTCTAAGCTTATTTTTTATTTCTAATGACACGGAGACGATTATATGTGTTGGAGTTGTCATATAACTAAACCAAATGTCATTTCTAACCACACTCATTCCACAACATTCACACATTTGAATCAAACTTGTAAAACGAACTGTGCATGCTTCTATTCTACTTTTAAGCATATTCTTTCATTCTAAGCTTATTCTTGAATTCTAATGACACGGATAAGATTATATGTGTTAGGGTTGTCATGTAAGTAAACAAAATGTCATTTCTAACCACACTCATTCCACAACATTCACACACTTGAATAAAACTTGTAAAATGAACTGTGCATGCTTCTATTGTTTTTTTAAGCTTAATCTTTAATTCTAAGCTTATTCTTGAATTCTAATAACACGGAGACGATTATATGTATTAGGATTGTCATATAAGTAAACCAAATGTCATTTCTAACCACACTCATTCCACAACATTCACACATTTGAATCAAACTTGTAAAACGAACTGTGCATGCTTCTATTCTACTTTTAAGCTTATTCTTCGATTCTAAGCTTATTTTTGAACTCTAATGACACGGAGATGATTATATGTGTTAGGGTTGTCGTATAAGTAAACCAAATGTCATTTCTAACCACACTCATTCCACAACATTCCCACATTTGAATCAAACTTGTAAAACGAACTGTGCATGCTTCAATTCTACTTTTAAGCATATTCTTTAATTCTAAACTTATTCTTGAATTCTAATGACACGGATAAGATTATATGTGTTAGGGTTGTCATGTAAGTAAACAAAATGTCATTTCTAACCACACTCATTCCACAACATTCTCACATTTGAATCAAACTTGTAAAACGAACTGTGCATGCTTCAATTCTACTTTTAAGATTATTCTTTAATTCTAAGCTTATTTTTGAATTCTAATGACACGGAGACGATTATATGTGTTGGAGTTGTCATATAACTAAACCAAATGTCATTTCTAACCACACTCATTCCACAACATTCACACATTTGAATCAAACTTGTAAAACGAACTGTGCATGCTTCAATTCTACTTTTAAGCTTATTCTTTAATTCTAAGCTTATTTTTGAATTCTAATGACACGGAGACGATTATATGTGTTAGAGTTGTCATATAAGTAAACCAAATCTCATTTCTAACCACATTCATTCCACAACCTTCACACATTTCAATCAAACTTGTAAAACAAACTATGCATGCTTCTATTCTACTTTTAAGCTTATTCTTTAATTCTAATCTTATTCTTGAATTCTAATGACACGGAGAGGATTTTATGTGTTAGGGTTGTCATATAAGTAAACCAAATGTCATTTCTAACCACACTCATTCCACAACATTCACACATTTGAATCAAACTTGTAAAACGAACTGTGCATGCTTCAATTCTACTTTTAAGCTTATTCTTTAATTCTAACCTTATTTTTGAATTCTAATGACACGGAGACGATTATATGTGTTACAGTTGTCATATAAGTAAACCAAATGTCATTTCTAACCTGATGTAAAACTTACTCTAATTTTTATGTGTTTTTGAGTTTGTAACGCAGCGGAATTAAAACAGAAAATAAAGGATATGAATTAGTCTAGAATCCTCGCAAGAATACTCGACTAAGACTAATTTGTACTAAGATCACAAAGAAACAAGCACAAACAAACGGCAAGCACCAAGATCACATAGAAACAAGGTACAAACCAAAAGAATACCTCGCAAGGCCAAGATTTTGAAGGAAACTCCCTTCGACTCTTCGATATTAATGCTCAAACTTGTATGAAAAACAATACAATAAGACTCTCTATTTATACTACTCTTAAGACTCCTAAACTTACCTAAAGTCAAGTTAAGAACCATTTTTAGGTCTTCCCTTAAACCAACTTCAAGCTTATTACTGAAACTTTCCTAAACTCTTCTATAACAACTTGGAAACCTTCTAAGGCTCCTTTATTCCACAAAATACTGTAAATAAGACACTTTCCTAAACTTAAACAAAGACACAAATAAGAATAAGTATTATATCTACTAAGAACTTCCTTGGACGTGCATGGCTTGGGGAATATAGCAGTTTCGGCCATTCTCGTGTACCCGGGTAGAAACTGGACAGCTCAACTTAAAACAAGCATATCTCCTTCGTTACTTAACCATTTAAGGCATATGACCACTTTTCGGAAAGCTTAGATCATGAACTTTCCTATACAATTGATTGTTCTTCGAAATATTGAGTACTTCAGAAGATATTGAGACTGGAAGGTGACGTGATAGTCTTGAACTTCCACTATAAGCTTTGACCCATAGCTCCCATGTATCATTCTCCCCTTCTTTGAAAAGATTCGTCCTCGAATCTGAAGTCCTATAGTAGAGAAACACATTCTCACAACCACCCGGATCATATACAAGGATCAAAAAGAGAAGTACAAACACCAAACATATGCACAAGTCCTTTAACTCATCATCTTCAATGTACTTGATGAGTTTTTCGACACCATGATCTTCAATCTCTGTTCTCTTTTCTTTAAACTTCTCATGGTCCATCATGTTTTGGACATCAAGTTTAGAGCTGTATTGTTCATCTTTCACTTCGATGCCATTGTTATAAAGAAAGAAAGACAAACAGGATTTACCTTTGACATCTTCTTCAAGTCTCTCATCAATATAGCGATCAATTAATGATTTGTATGGAATCTTGGTCTCAAATTTGTGGTAAACAAATTTGTCATCTATCTCATCTTCAATTAGAACCTCATGTTCAATCGCACTCTTTATTTCGTTTTCCCCAAAAGACTTTAGTGAAGAATCAATGCTTTCCTCTTTAGAAGTATCATGAAGATCCAATGTTTTGTCTTGATCACTAATCTCAATCTCTTCATGCTCTTGGATTTGTATGAATTCATGTACTTGCGATTGTTCCTCCAAGATCACTTCTTTGATTTTTTCTTTGTCTTCACAAGAATCATGCTTTACAAAACATGCACTCCTAACTTTCATCAAGTCATCTTGCATACGATCAAGTTTTTTCATCATGTCCAAAAAAACAAGATCTCTACTTGATTGTTCATGCTCATTTGATGGCTTCTTATACGACACATCTTCAATAAAGTTCCTTGGCATATATCGTTTACGTAGCTTGCACTTGAGTACTTCCCATGAATGAATCTTGCACTTACCTTCATGTTTACGTCGCTTCTTCAAATTTTCAAACCAATGGAATGCGTCTCTAACCAAAATAAGTTTCACATGATCGAATCTTTCACGATCATCAAAACCAATTCGATTGAATTTACGCTCGATCTTTCTTTCCCAATTTAAATAATCTTCAGAATCACCACTCCCATCAAACTTAGGAAATTTATAATTCATTGATAAGCCAAAATCAACCACACCAAGACTAACAAAGCATAGAAGTTTGTTACAACCAAGCTCTGATACCAATTTGATGTAAAACTTACTCTAATTTTTATGTGTTTTTGAGTTTGTAACGCAGCGGAATTAAAACAGAAAATAAAGGATATGAATTAGTCTAGAATCCTCGCAAGAATACTCGACTAAGACTAATTTGTACTAAGATCACAAAGAAACAAGCACAAACAAACGGCAAGCACCAAGATCACATAGAAACAAGGTACAAACCAAAAGAATACCTCGCAAGGCCAAGATTTTGAAGGAAACTCCCTTCGACTCTTCGATATTAATGCTCAAACTTGTATGAAAAACAATACAATAAGACTCTCTATTTATACTACTCTTAAGACTCCTAAACTTACCTAAAGTCAAGTTAAGAACCATTTTTAGGTCTTCCCTTAAACCAACTTCAAGCTTATTACTGAAACTTTCCTAAACTCTTCTATAACAACTTGGAAACCTTCTAAGGCTCCTTTATTCCACAAAATACTGTAAATAAGACACTTTCCTAAACTTAAACAAAGACACAAATAAGAATAAGTATTATATCTACTAAGAACTTCCTTGGACGTGCATGGCTTGGGGAATATAGCAGTTTCGGCCATTCTCGTGTACCCGGGTAGAAACTGGACAGCTCAACTTAAAACAAGCATATCTCCTTCGTTACTTAACCATTTAAGGCATATGACCACTTTTCGGAAAGCTTAGATCATGAACTTTCCTATACAATTGATTGTTCTTCGAAATATTGAGTACTTCAGAAGATATTGAGACTGGAAGGTGACGTGATAGTCTTGAACTTCCACTATAAGCTTTGACCCATAGCTCCCATGTATCATAACCACACTCATTCCACAACATTCCCACATTTGAATCAAACTTGTAAAACGAACTGTGCATGCTTCAATTCTACTTTTAAGCATATTCTTTAATTCTAAGCTTATTCTTGAATTCTAATGACACGGATAAGATTATATGTGTTAGGGTTGTCATGTAAGTAAACAAAATGTCATTTCTAACCACACTCATTCCACAACATTCTCACATTTGAATCAAACTTGTAAAACGAACTGTGCATGCTTCAATTCTACTTTTAAGATTATTCTTTAATTCTAAGCTTATTTTTTATTTCTAATGACACGGAGACGATTATATGTGTTGGAGTTGTCATATAACTAAACCAAATGTCATTTCTAACCACACTCATTCCACAACATTCACACATTTGAATCAAACTTGTAAAACGAACTGTGCATGCTTCTATTCTACTTTTAAGCATATTCTTTCATTCTAAGCTTATTCTTGAATTCTAATGACACGGATAAGATTATATGTGTTAGGGTTGTCATGTAAGTAAACAAAATGTCATTTCTAACCACACTCATTCCACAACATTCACACACTTGAATAAAACTTGTAAAATGAACTGTGCATGCTTCTATTGTTTTTTTAAGCTTAATCTTTAATTCTAAGCTTATTCTTGAATTCTAATAACACGGAGACGATTATATGTATTAGGATTGTCATATAAGTAAACCAAATGTCATTTCTAACCACACTCATTCCACAACATTCACACATTTGAATCAAACTTGTAAAACGAACTGTGCATGCTTCTATTCTACTTTTAAGCTTATTCTTCGATTCTAAGCTTATTTTTGAACTCTAATGACACGGAGATGATTATATGTGTTAGGGTTGTCGTATAAGTAAACCAAATGTCATTTCTAACCACACTCATTCCACAACATTCCCACATTTGAATCAAACTTGTAAAACGAACTGTGCATGCTTCAATTCTACTTTTAAGCATATTCTTTAATTCTAAACTTATTCTTGAATTCTAATGACACGGATAAGATTATATGTGTTAGGGTTGTCATGTAAGTAAACAAAATGTCATTTCTAACCACACTCATTCCACAACATTCTCACATTTGAATCAAACTTGTAAAACGAACTGTGCATGCTTCAATTCTACTTTTAAGATTATTCTTTAATTCTAAGCTTATTTTTGAATTCTAATGACACGGAGACGATTATATGTGTTGGAGTTGTCATATAACTAAACCAAATGTCATTTCTAACCACACTCATTCCACAACATTCACACATTTGAATCAAACTTGTAAAACGAACTGTGCATGCTTCAATTCTACTTTTAAGCTTATTCTTTAATTCTAAGCTTATTTTTGAATTCTAATGACACGGAGACGATTATATGTGTTAGAGTTGTCATATAAGTAAACCAAATCTCATTTCTAACCACATTCATTCCACAACCTTCACACATTTCAATCAAACTTGTAAAACAAACTATGCATGCTTCTATTCTACTTTTAAGCTTATTCTTTAATTCTAATCTTATTCTTGAATTCTAATGACACGGAGAGGATTTTATGTGTTAGGGTTGTCATATAAGTAAACCAAATGTCATTTCTAACCACACTCATTCCACAACATTCACACATTTGAATCAAACTTGTAAAACGAACTGTGCATGCTTCAATTCTACTTTTAAGCTTATTCTTTAATTCTAACCTTATTTTTGAATTCTAATGACACGGAGACGATTATATGTGTTACAGTTGTCATATAAGTAAACCAAATGTCATTTCTAACCACACTCATTCCACAACATTCCCACATTTGAATCAAACTTGTAAAACGAACTGTGCATGCTTCTATTCTACTTTTAAGTTATTCTTCGATTCTAAGCTTATTCTTGAATTCTAATGACATGGAGATGATTATATGTGTTAGGGTTGTCATATAAGTAAACCAAATGTCATTTCTAACCACACTCATTCCACAAAATTCACACATTTGAATCAAACTTGTAAAACGAACTGTGCATGCTTCAATTCTACTTTTAAGCTTATTCTTTAATTCTAAGCTTATTTTTGAATTCTAATGACACGGAGACGATTATATGTGTTAGAGTTGTCATATAAGTAAACCAAATGTCATTTCTAACCACACTCATTCCACAACATTCCCACATTTGAATCAAACTTGTAAAACGAACTGTGCATGCTTCAATTCTACTTTTAAGATTATTCTAGAATTCTAAGCTTATTTTTGAATTCTAATGACACGGAGACGATTCTATGTGTTGGAGTTGTCATATAAGTAAACCAAATGTCATTTCTAACCACACTCATTACACAACATTCACACATTTGAATCAAACTTGTAAAACGAACTGTGCATGCTTCTATTCTACTTTTAAGCATATTCTTTAATTCTAAGCTTATTCTTGAATTCTAATGACACGGAGACGATTATATGTGTTAGGGTTGTCATGTAAGTAAACAAAATGTCATTTCTAACCACAGTCATTCCACAACATTCACACATTTGAATAAAACTTGTAAAATGAACTGTGCATGCTTCTATTGTTTTTTTAAGTTTAATCTTTAATTCTAAGCTTATTCTTGAATTCTAATAACACGGAGACGATTATATGTGTTGGAGTTGTCATATAACTAAACCAAATGTCATTTCTAACCACACTCATTCCACAACATTCACACATTTGAATCAAACTTGTAAAACGAACTGTGCATGCTTCAATTCTACTTTTAAGCATAATCTTTAATTCTAAGCTTATTCTTGAATTCTAATGACACGGATAAGATTATATGTGTTAGGGTTGTCATGTAAGTAAACAAAATGTCATTTCTAACCACACTCATTCCACAACATTCTCACATTTGAATCAAACTTGTAAAACGAACTGTGCATGCTTCAATTCTACTTTTAAGATTATTCTTTAATTCTAAGCTTATTTTTGATTTCTAATGACACGGAGACGATTATATGTGTTGGAGTTGTCATATAACTAAACCAAATGTCATTTCTAACCACACTCATTCCACAACATTCACACATTTGAATCAAACTTGTAAAACGAACTGTGCATGCTTCTATTCTACTTTTAAGCATATTCTTTAATTCTAAGCTTATTCTTGAATTCTAATGACACGGATAAGATTATATGTGTTAGGGTTGTCATGTAAGTAAACAAAATGTCATTTCTAACCACACTCATTCCACAACATTCACACATTTGAATCAAACTTGTAAAACGAACTGTGCATGCTTCAATTCTACTTTTAAGATTATTCTTTAATTCTAAGTTTATTTTTGATTTCTAATGACACGGAGACGATTATATGTGTTGGAGTTGTCATATAACTAAACCAAATGTCATTTCTAACCACACTCATTCCACAACATTCACACATTTGAATCAAACTTGTAAAACGAACTGTGCATGCTTCTATTCTACTTTTAAGCATATTCTTTAATTCTAAGCTTATTCTTGAATTCTAATGACACGGATAAGATTATATGTGTTAGGGTTGTCATGTAAGTAAACAAAATGTCATTTCTAACCACACTCATTCCACAACATTCACACACTTGAATAAAACTTGTAAAATGAACTGTGCATGCTTCTATTGTTTTTTTAAGCTTAATCTTTAATTCTAAGCTTATTCTTGAATTCTAATAACACGGAGACGATTATATGTATTAGGATTGTCATATAAGTAAACCAAATGTCATTTCTAACCACACTCATTCCACAACATTCACACATTTGAATCAAACTTGTAAAACGAACTGTGCATGCTTCTATTCTACTTTTAAGCTTATTCTTCGATTCTAAGCTTATTTTTGAACTCTAATGACACGGAGATGATTATATGTGTTAGGGTTGTCGTATAAGTAAACCAAATGTCATTTCTAACCACACTCATTCCACAACATTCCCACATTTGAATCAAACTTGTAAAACGAACTGTGCATGCTTCAATTCTACTTTTAAGCATATTCTTTAATTCTAAACTTATTCTTGAATTCTAATGACACGGATAAGATTATATGTGTTAGGGTTGTCATGTAAGTAAACAAAATGTCATTTCTAACCACACACATTCCACAACATTCTCACATTTGAATCAAACTTGTAAAACGAACTGTGCATGCTTCTATTCTACTTTTAAGCATATTCTTTAATTCTAAGCTTATTCTTGAATTCTAATGACACGGAGACGATTATATGTGTTAGGGTTGTCATGTAAGTAAACAAAATGTCATTTCTAACCACAGTCATTCCACAACATTCACACATTTGAATAAAACTTGTAAAATGAACTGTGCATGCTTCTATTGTTTTTTTAAGTTTAATCTTTAATTCTAAGCTTATTCTTGAATTCTAATAACACGGAGGCGATTATATGTGTTGGAGTTGTCATATAACTAAACCAAATGTCATTTCTAACCACACTCATTCCACAACATTCACACATTTGAATCAAACTTGTAAAACGAACTGTGCATGCTTCTATTCTACTTTTAAGCTTATTCTTCGATTCTAAGCTTATTTTTGAACTCTAATGACACGGAGATGATTATATGTGTTAGGGTTGTCGTATAAGTAAACCAAATGTCATTTCTAACCACACTCATTCCACAACATTCCCACATTTGAATCAAACTTGTAAAACGAACTGTGCATGCTTCAATTCTACTTTTAAGCATATTTTTTAATTCTAAACTTATTCTTGAATTCTAATGACACGGATAAGATTATATGTTTTAGGGTTGTCATGTAAGTAAACAAAATGTCATTTCTAACCACACTCATTCCACAACATTCTCACATTTGAATCAAACTTGTAAAACGAACTGTGCATGCTTCAATTCTACTTTTAAGATTATTCTTTAATTCTAAGCTTATTTTTGAATTCTAATGACACGGAGACGATTATATGTGTTGGAGTTGTCATATAACTAAACCAAATGTCATTTCTAACCACACTCATTCCACAACATTCACACATTTGAATCAAACTTGTAAAACGAACTGTGCATGCTTCAATTCTACTTTTAAGCTTATTCTTTAATTCTAAGCTTATTTTTGAATTCTAATGACACGGAGACGATTATATGTGTTAGAGTTGTCATATAAGTAAACCAAATCTCATTTCTAACCACATTCATTCCACAACCTTCACACATTTCAATCAAACTTGTAAAACAAATTATGCATGCTTCTATTCTACTTTTAAGCTTATTCTTTAATTCTAATCTTATTCTTGAATTCTAATGACACGGAGAGGATTTTATGTGTTAGGGTTGTCATATAAGTAAACCAAATGTCATTTCTAACCACACTCATTCCACAACATTCACACATTTGAATCAAACTTGTAAAACGAACTGTGCATGCTTCAATTCTACTTTTAAGCTTATTCTTTAATTCTAACCTTATTTTTGAATTCTAATGACACGGAGACGATTATATGTGTTACAGTTGTCATATAAGTAAACCAAATGTCATTTCTAACCACACTCATTCCACAACATTCCCACATTTGAATCAAACTTGTAAAACGAACTGTGCATGCTTCAATTCTACTTTTAAGATTATTCTTTAATTCTAAGCTTATTTTTGAATTCTAATGACACGGAGACGATTATATGTGTTGGAGTTGTCATATAAGTAAACCAAATGTCATTTCTAACCACACTCATTCCACAACATTCACACATTTGAATCAAACTTGTAAAACGAACTGTGCATGCTTCAATTCTACTTTTAAGCATATTCTTTAATTCTAAGCTTATTCTTGAATTCTAATGACACGGATAAGATTATATGTGTTAGGGTTGTCATGTAAGTAAACAAAATGTCATTTCTAACCACACTCATTCCACAACATTCTCACATTTGAATCAAACTTGTAAAACGAACTGTGCATGCTTCAATTCTACTTTTAAGATTATTCTTTAATTCTAATCTTATTTTTGATTTCTAATGACACGGAGACGATTATATGTGTTGGAGTTGTCATATAACTAAACCAAATGTCATTTCTAACCACACTCATTCCACAACATTCACACATTTGAATCAAACTTGTAAAACGAACTGTGCATGCTTCAATTCTACTTTTAAGCATATTCTTTAATTCTAAGCTTATTCTTGAATTCTAATGACACGGAGACGATTATATGTGTTAGGGTTGTCATGTAAGTAAACAAAATGTCATTTCTAACCACAGTCATACCACAACATTCACACATTTGAATAAAACTTGTAAAATGAACTGTGCATGCTTCTATTGTTTTTTTAAGTTTAATCTTTAATTCTAAGCTTATTCTTGAATTCTAATAACACGGAGACGATTATATGTGTTGGAGTTGTCATATAACTAAACCAAATGTCATTTCTAACCACACTCATTCCACAACATTCACACATTTGAATCAAACTTGTAAAACGAACTGTGCATGCTTCAATTCTACTTTTAAGCATATTCTTTAATTCTAAGCTTATTCTTGAATTCTAATGACACGGATAAGATTATATGTGTTAGGGTTGTCATGTAAGTAAACAAAATGTCATTTCTAACCACACTCATTCCACAACATTCTCACATTTGAATCAAACTTGTAAAACGAACTGTGCATGCTTCAATTCTACTTTTAAGATTATTCTTTAATTCTAAGCTTATTTTTGATTTCTAATGACACGGAGACGATTATATGTGTTGGAGTTGTCATATAACTAAACCAAATGTCATTTCTAACCACACTCATTCCACAACATTCACACATTTGAATCAAACTTGTAAAACGAACTGTGCATGCTTCTATTCTACTTTTAAGCATATTCTTTAATTCTAAGCTTATTCTTGAATTCTAATGACACGGATAAGATTATATGTGTTAGGGTTGTCATGTAAGTAAACAAAATGTCATTTCTAACCACACTCATTCCACAACATTCTCACATTTGAATCAAACTTGTAAAACGAACTGTGCATGCTTCAATTCTACTTTTAAGATTATTCTTTAATTCTAAGCTTATTTTTGAATTCTAATGACACGGAGACGATTATATGTGTTAGAGTTGTCATATAAGTAAACCAAATCTCATTTCTAACCACATTCATTCCACAACCTTCACACATTTCAATCAAACTTGTAAAACAAACTATGCATGCTTCTATTCTACTTTTAAGCTTATTCTTTAATTCTAATCTTATTCTTGAATTCTAATGACACGGAGAGGATTTTATGTGTTAGGGTTGTCATATAAGTAAACCAAATGTCATTTCTAATCACACTCATTCCACAACATTCACACATTTGAATCAAACTTGTAAATCGAATTGTGCATGCTTCTATTCTACTTTTAAGCATATTCTTGAATTCTAAGCTTATTCTTGAATTCTAATGACACGGATAAGATTATATGTGTTAGGGTTGTCATGTAAGTAAACAAAATGTCATTTCTAACCACACTCATTCCACAACATTCACACACTTGAATAAAACTTGTAAAATGAACTGTGCATGCTTCTATTGTTTTTTTAAGCTTAATCTTTAATTCTAAGCTTATTCTTGAATTCTAATAACACGGAGACGATTATATGTATTAGGATTGTCATATAAGTAAACCAAATGTCATTTCTAACCACACTCATTCCACAACATTCACACATTTGAATCAAACTTGTAAAACGAACTGTGCATGCTTCTATTCTACTTTTAAGCTTATTCTTCGATTCTAAGCTTATTTTTGAACTCTAATGACACGGAGATGATTATATGTGTTAGGGTTGTCGTATAAGTAAACCAAATGTCATTTCTAACCACACTCATTCCACAACATTCCCACATTTGAATCAAACTTGTAAAACGAACTGTGCATGCTTCAATTCTACTTTTAAGCATATTCTTTAATTCTAAACTTATTCTTGAATTCTAATGACACGGATAAGATTATATGTTTTAGGGTTGTCATGTAAGTAAACAAAATGTCATTTCTAACCACACTCATTCCACAACATTCTCACATTTGAATCAAACTTGTAAAACGAACTGTGCATGCTTCAATTCTACTTTTAAGATTATTCTTTAATTCTAAGCTTATTTTTGAATTCTAATGACACGGAGACGATTATATGTGTTGGAGTTGTCATATAACTAAACCAAATGTCATTTCTAACCACACTCATTCCACAACATTCACACATTTGAATCAAACTTGTAAAACGAACTGTGCATGCTTCAATTCTACTTTTAAGCTTATTCTTTAATTCTAAGCTTATTTTTGAATTCTAATGACACGGAGACGATTATATGTGTTAGAGTTGTCATATAAGTAAACCAAATCTCATTTCTAACCACATTCATTCCACAACCTTCACACATTTCAATCAAACTTGTAAAACAAACTATGCATGCTTCTATTCTACTTTTAAGCTTATTCTTTAATTCTAATCTTATTCTTGAATTCTAATGACACGGAGAGGATTTTATGTGTTAGGGTTGTCATATAAGTAAACCAAATGTCATTTCTAACCACACTCATTCCACAACATTCACACATTTGAATCAAACTTGTAAAACGAACTGTGCATGCTTCAATTCTACTTTTAAGCTTATTCTTTAATTCTAACCTTATTTTTGAATTCTAATGACACGGAGACGATTATATGTGTTACAGTTGTCATATAAGTAAACCAAATGTCATTTCTAACCACACTCATTCCACAACATTCCCACATTTGAATCAAACTTGTAAAACGAACTGTGCATGCTTCAATTCTACTTTTAAGATTATTCTTTAATTCTAAGCTTATTTTTGAATTCTAATGACACGGAGACGATTATATGTGTTGGAGTTGTCATATAAGTAAACCAAATGTCATTTCTAACCACACTCATTCCACAACATTCACACATTTGAATCAAACTTGTAAAACGAACTGTGCATGCTTCAATTCTACTTTTAAGCATATTCTTTAATTCTAAGCTTATTCTTGAATTCTAATGACACGGATAAGATTATATGTGTTAGGGTTGTCATGTAAGTAAACAAAATGTCATTTCTAACCACACTCATTCCACAACATTCTCACATTTGAATCAAACTTGTAAAACGAACTGTGCATGCTTCAATTCTACTTTTAAGATTTCTTTAATTCTAAGCTTATTTTTGATTTCTAATGACACGGAGACGATTATATGTGTTGGAGTTGTCATATAACTAAACCAAATGTCATTTCTAACCACACTCATTCCACAACATTCACACATTTGAATCAAACTTGTAAAACGAACTGTGCATGCTTCAATTCTACTTTTAAGCATATTCTTTAATTCTAAGCTTATTCTTGAATTCTAATGACACGGAGACGATTATATGTGTTAGGGTTGTCATGTAAGTAAACAAAATGTCATTTCTAACCACAGTCATACCACAACATTCACACATTTGAATAAAACTTGTAAAATGAACTGTGCATGCTTCTATTGTTTTTTTAAGTTTAATCTTTAATTCTAAGCTTATTCTTGAATTCTAATAACACGGAGACGATTATATGTGTTGGAGTTGTCATATAACTAAACCAAATGTCATTTCTAACCACACTCATTCCACAACATTCACACATTTGAATCAAACTTGTAAAACGAACTGTGCATGCTTCAATTCTACTTTTAAGCATATTCTTTAATTCTAAGCTTATTCTTGAATTCTAATGACACGGATAAGATTATATGTGTTAGGGTTGTCATGTAAGTAAACAAAATGTCATTTCTAACCACACTCATTCCACAACATTCTCACATTTGAATCAAACTTGTAAAACGAACTGTGCATGCTTCAATTCTACTTTTAAGATTATTCTTTAATTCTAAGCTTATTTTTGATTTCTAATGACACGGAGACGATTATATGTGTTGGAGGTTTCATATAACTAAACCAAATGTCATTTCTAACCACACTCATTCCACAACATTCACACATTTGAATCAAACTTGTAAAACGAACTGTGCATGCTTCTATTCTACTTTTAAGCATATTCTTTAATTCTAAGCTTATTCTTGAATTCTAATGACACGGATAAGATTATATGTGTTAGGGTTGTCATGTAAGTAAACAAAATGTCATTTCTAACCACACTCATTCCACAACATTCACACACTTGAATAAAACTTGTAAAATGAACTGTGCATGCTTCTATTGTTTTTTTAAGCTTAATCTTTAATTCTAAGCTTATTCTTGAATTCTAATAACACGGAGACGATTATATGTATTAGGATTGTCATATAAGTAAACCAAATGTCATTTCTAACCAAACTCATTCCACAACATTCACACATTTGAATCAAACTTGTAAAACGAACTGTGCATGCTTCTATTCTACTTTTAAGCTTATTCTTCGATTCTAAGCTTATTTTTGAACTCTAATGACACGGAGATGATTATATGTGTTAGGGTTGTCGTATAAGTAAACCAAATGTCATTTCTAACCACACTCATTCCACAACATTCCCACATTTGAATCAAACTTGTAAAACGAACTGTGCATGCTTCAATTCTACTTTTAAGCATAATCTTTAATTCTAAACTTATTCTTGAATTCTAATGACACGGATAAGATTATATGTGTTAGGGTTGTCATGTAAGTAAACAAAATGTCATTTCTAACCACACTCATTCCACAACATTCTCACATTTGAATCAAACTTGTAAAACGAACTGTGCATGCTTCAATTCTACTTTTAAGCATATTCTTTAATTCTAAGCTTATTCTTGAATTCTAATGACACGGAGACGATTATATGTGTTAGGGTTGTCATGTAAGTAAACAAAATGTCATTTCTAACCACAGTCATACCACAACATTCACACATTTGAATAAAACTTGTAAAATGAACTGTGCATGCTTCTATTGTTTTTTTAAGTTTAATCTTTAATTCTAAGCTTATTCTTGAATTCTAATAACACGGAGACGATTATATGTGTTGGAGTTGTCATATAACTAAACCAAATGTCATTTCTAACCACACTCATTCCACAACATTCACACATTTGAATCAAACTTGTAAAACGAACTGTGCATGCTTCAATTCTACTTTTAAGCATATTCTTTAATTCTAAGCTTATTCTTGAATTCTAATGACACGGATAAGATTATATGTGTTAGGGTTGTCATGTAAGTAAACAAAATGTCATTTCTAACCACACTCATTCCACAACATTCTCACATTTGAATCAAACTTGTAAAACGAACTGTGCATGCTTCAATTCTACTTTTAAGATTATTCTTTAATTCTAAGCTTATTTTTGATTTCTAATGACACGGAGACGATTATATGTGTTGGAGTTGTCATATAACTAAACCAAATGTCATTTCTAACCACACTCATTCCACAACATTCACACATTTGAATCAAACTTGTAAAACGAACTGTGCATGCTTCTATTCTACTTTTAAGCATATTCTTTAATTCTAAGCTTATTCTTGAATTCTAATGACACGGATAAGATTATATGTGTTAGGGTTGTCATGTAAGTAAACAAAATGTCATTTCTAACCACACTCATTCCACAACATTCTCACATTTGAATCAAACTTGTAAAACGAACTGTGCATGCTTCAATTCTACTTTTAAGATTATTCTTTAATTCTAAGCTTATTTTTGAATTCTAATGACACGGAGACGATTATATGTGTTAGAGTTGTCATATAAGTAAACCAAATCTCATTTCTAACCACATTCATTCCACAACCTTCACACATTTCAATCAAACTTGTAAAACAAACTATGCATGCTTCTATTCTACTTTTAAGCTTATTCTTTAATTCTAATCTTATTCTTGAATTCTAATGACACGGAGAGGATTTTATGTGTTAGGGTTGTCATATAAGTAAACCAAATGTCATTTCTAATCACACTCATTCCACAACATTCACACATTTGAATCAAACTTGTAAATCGAATTGTGCATGCTTCTATTCTACTTTTAAGCATATTCTTGAATTCTAAGCTTATTCTTGAATTCTAATGACACGGATAAGATTATATGTGTTAGGGTTGTCATGTAAGTAAACAAAATGTCATTTCTAACCACACTCATTCCACAACATTCACACACTTGAATAAAACTTGTAAAATGAACTGTGCATGCTTCTATTGTTTTTTTAAGCTTAATCTTTAATTCTAAGCTTATTCTTGAATTCTAATAACACGGAGACGATTATATGTATTAGGATTGTCATATAAGTAAACCAAATGTCATTTCTAACCACACTCATTCCACAACATTCACACATTTGAATCAAACTTGTAAAACGAACTGTGCATGCTTCTATTCTACTTTTAAGCTTATTCTTCGATTCTAAGCTTATTTTTGAACTCTAATGACACGGAGATGATTATATGTGTTAGGGTTGTCGTATAAGTAAACCAAATGTCATTTCTAACCACACTCATTCCACAACATTCCCACATTTGAATCAAACTTGTAAAACGAACTGTGCATGCTTCAATTCTACTTTTAAGCATATTCTTTAATTCTAAACTTATTCTTGAATTCTAATGACACGGATAAGATTATATGTTTTAGGGTTGTCATGTAAGTAAACAAAATGTCATTTCTAACCACACTCATTCCACAACATTCTCACATTTGAATCAAACTTGTAAAACGAACTGTGCATGCTTCAATTCTACTTTTAAGATTATTCTTTAATTCTAAGCTTATTTTTGAATTCTAATGACACGGAGACGATTATATGTGTTGGAGTTGTCATATAACTAAACCAAATGTCATTTCTAACCACACTCATTCCACAACATTCACACATTTGAATCAAACTTGTAAAACGAACTGTGCATGCTTCAATTCTACTTTTAAGCTTATTCTTTAATTCTAAGCTTATTTTTGAATTCTAATGACACGGAGACGATTATATGTGTTAGAGTTGTCATATAAGTAAACCAAATCTCATTTCTAACCACATTCATTCCACAACCTTCACACATTTCAATCAAACTTGTAAAACAAACTATGCATGCTTCTATTCTACTTTTAAGCTTATTCTTTAATTCTAATCTTATTCTTGAATTCTAATGACACGGAGAGGATTTTATGTGTTAGGGTTGTCATATAAGTAAACCAAATGTCATTTCTAACCACACTCATTCCACAACATTCACACATTTGAATCAAACTTGTAAAACGAACTGTGCATGCTTCAATTCTACTTTTAAGCTTATTCTTTAATTCTAACCTTATTTTTGAATTCTAATGACACGGAGACGATTATATGTGTTACAGTTGTCATATAAGTAAACCAAATGTCATTTCTAACCACACTCATTCCACAACATTCCCACATTTGAATCAAACTTGTAAAACGAACTGTGCATGCTTCAATTCTACTTTTAAGATTATTCTTTAATTCTAAGCTTATTTTTGAATTCTAATGACACGGAGACGATTATATGTGTTGGAGTTGTCATATAAGTAAACCAAATGTCATTTCTAACCACACTCATTCCACAACATTCACACATTTGAATCAAACTTGTAAAACGAACTGTGCATGCTTCAATTCTACTTTTAAGCATATTCTTTAATTCTAAGCTTATTCTTGAATTCTAATGACACGGATAAGATTATATGTGTTAGGGTTGTCATGTAAGTAAACAAAATGTCATTTCTAACCACACTCATTCCACAACATTCTCACATTTGAATCAAACTTGTAAAACGAACTGTGCATGCTTCAATTCTACTTTTAAGATTTCTTTAATTCTAAGCTTATTTTTGATTTCTAATGACACGGAGACGATTATATGTGTTGGAGTTGTCATATAACTAAACCAAATGTCATTTCTAACCACACTCATTCCACAACATTCACACATTTGAATCAAACTTGTAAAACGAACTGTGCATGCTTCAATTCTACTTTTAAGCATATTCTTTAATTCTAAGCTTATTCTTGAATTCTAATGACACGGAGACGATTATATGTGTTAGGGTTGTCATGTAAGTAAACAAAATGTCATTTCTAACCACAGTCATACCACAACATTCACACATTTGAATAAAACTTGTAAAATGAACTGTGCATGCTTCTATTGTTTTTTTAAGTTTAATCTTTAATTCTAAGCTTATTCTTGAATTCTAATAACACGGAGACGATTATATGTGTTGGAGTTGTCATATAACTAAACCAAATGTCATTTCTAACCACACTCATTCCACAACATTCACACATTTGAATCAAACTTGTAAAACGAACTGTGCATGCTTCAATTCTACTTTTAAGCATATTCTTTAATTCTAAGCTTATTCTTGAATTCTAATGACACGGATAAGATTATATGTGTTAGGGTTGTCATGTAAGTAAACAAAATGTCATTTCTAACCACACTCATTCCACAACATTCTCACATTTGAATCAAACTTGTAAAACGAACTGTGCATGCTTCAATTCTACTTTTAAGATTATTCTTTAATTCTAAGCTTATTTTTGATTTCTAATGACACGGAGACGATTATATGTGTTGGAGGTTTCATATAACTAAACCAAATGTCATTTCTAACCACACTCATTCCACAACATTCACACATTTGAATCAAACTTGTAAAACGAACTGTGCATGCTTCTATTCTACTTTTAAGCATATTCTTTAATTCTAAGCTTATTCTTGAATTCTAATGACACGGATAAGATTATATGTGTTAGGGTTGTCATGTAAGTAAACAAAATGTCATTTCTAACCACACTCATTCCACAACATTCACACACTTGAATAAAACTTGTAAAATGAACTGTGCATGCTTCTATTGTTTTTTTAAGCTTAATCTTTAATTCTAAGCTTATTCTTGAATTCTAATAACACGGAGACGATTATATGTATTAGGATTGTCATATAAGTAAACCAAATGTCATTTCTAACCAAACTCATTCCACAACATTCACACATTTGAATCAAACTTGTAAAACGAACTGTGCATGCTTCTATTCTACTTTTAAGCTTATTCTTCGATTCTAAGCTTATTTTTGAACTCTAATGACACGGAGATGATTATATGTGTTAGGGTTGTCGTATAAGTAAACCAAATGTCATTTCTAACCACACTCATTCCACAACATTCCCACATTTGAATCAAACTTGTAAAACGAACTGTGCATGCTTCAATTCTACTTTTAAGCATAATCTTTAATTCTAAACTTATTCTTGAATTCTAATGACACGGATAAGATTATATGTGTTAGGGTTGTCATGTAAGTAAACAAAATGTCATTTCTAACCACACTCATTCCACAACATTCTCACATTTGAATCAAACTTGTAAAACGAACTGTGCATGCTTCAATTCTACTTTTAAGATTATTCTTTAATTCTAAGCTTATTTTTGAATTCTAATGACACGGAGACGATTATATGTGTTGGAGTTGTCATATAACTAAACCAAATGTCATTTCTAACCACACTCATTCCACAACATTCACACATTTGAATCAAACTTGTAAAACGAACTGTGCATGCTTCAATTCTACTTTTAAGCTTATTCTTTAATTCTAAGCTTATTTTTGAATTCTAATGACACGGAGACGATTATATGTGTTAGAGTTGTCATATAAGTAAACCAAATCTCATTTCTAACCACATTCATTCCACAACCTTCACACATTTCAATCAAACTTGTAAAACAAACTATGCATGCTTCTATTCTACTTTTAAGCTTATTCTTTAATTCTAATCTTATTCTTGAATTCTAATGACACGGAGAGGATTTTATGTGTTAGGGTTGTCATATAAGTAAACCAAATGTCATTTCTAATCACACTCATTCCACAACATTCACACATTTGAATCAAACTTGTAAAACGAACTGTGCATGCTTCAATTCTACTTTTAAGCTTATTCTTTAATTCTAAGCTTATTTTTGAATTCTAATGACACGGAGACGATTATATGTGTTACAGTTGTCATATAAGTAAACCAAATGTCATTTCTAACCACACTCATTCCACAACATTCCCACATTTGAATCAAACTTGTAAAACGAACTGTGCATGCTTCAATTCTACTTTTAAGATTATTCTTTAATTCTAAGCTTATTTTTGAATTCTAATGACACGGAGACGATTATATGTGTTGGAGTTGTCATATAAGTAAACCAAATGTCATTTCTAACCACACTCATTCCACAACATTCACACATTTGAATCAAACTTGTAAAACGAACTGTGCATGCTTCTATTCTACTTTTAAGCATATTCTTTAATTCTAAGCTTATTCTTGAATTCTAATGACACGGAGACGATTATATGTGTTAGGGTTGTCATGTAAGTAAACAAAATGTCATTTCTAACCACACTCATTCCACAACATTCTCACATTTGAATCAAACTTGTAAAACGAACTGTGCATGCTTCAATTCTACTTTTAAGATTATTCTTTAATTCTAAGCTTATTTTTGAATTCTAATGACACGGAGACGATTATATGTGTTAGAGTTGTCATATAAGTAAACCAAATCTCATTTCTAACCACATTCATTCCACAACCTTCACACATTTCAATCAAACTTGTAAAACAAACTATGCATGCTTCTATTCTACTTTTAAGCTTATTCTTTAATTCTAATCTTATTCTTGAATTCTAATGACACGGAGAGGATTTTATGTGTTAGGGTTGTCATATAAGTAAACCAAATGTCATTTCTAATCACACTCATTCCACAACATTCACACATTTGAATCAAACTTGTAAATCGAATTGTGCATGCTTCTATTCTACTTTTAAGCATATTCTTGAATTCTAAGCTTATTCTTGAATTCTAATGACACGGATAAGATTATATGTGTTAGGGTTGTCATGTAAGTAAACAAAATGTCATTTCTAACCACACTCATTCCACAACATTCACACACTTGAATAAAACTTGTAAAATGAACTGTGCATGCTTCTATTGTTTTTTTAAGCTTAATCTTTAATTCTAAGCTTATTCTTGAATTCTAATAACACGGAGACGATTATATGTATTAGGATTGTCATATAAGTAAACCAAATGTCATTTCTAACCACACTCATTCCACAACATTCACACATTTGAATCAAACTTGTAAAACGAACTGTGCATGCTTCTATTCTACTTTTAAGCTTATTCTTCGATTCTAAGCTTATTTTTGAACTCTAATGACACGGAGATGATTATATGTGTTAGGGTTGTCGTATAAGTAAACCAAATGTCATTTCTAACCACACTCATTCCACAACATTCCCACATTTGAATCAAACTTGTAAAACGAACTGTGCATGCTTCAATTCTACTTTTAAGCATATTCTTTAATTCTAAACTTATTCTTGAATTCTAATGACACGGATAAGATTATATGTTTTAGGGTTGTCATGTAAGTAAACAAAATGTCATTTCTAACCACACTCATTCCACAACATTCTCACATTTGAATCAAACTTGTAAAACGAACTGTGCATGCTTCAATTCTACTTTTAAGATTATTCTTTAATTCTAAGCTTATTTTTGAATTCTAATGACACGGAGACGATTATATGTGTTGGAGTTGTCATATAACTAAACCAAATGTCATTTCTAACCACACTCATTCCACAACATTCACACATTTGAATCAAACTTGTAAAACGAACTGTGCATGCTTCAATTCTACTTTTAAGCTTATTCTTTAATTCTAAGCTTATTTTTGAATTCTAATGACACGGAGACGATTATATGTGTTAGAGTTGTCATATAAGTAAACCAAATCTCATTTCTAACCACATTCATTCCACAACCTTCACACATTTCAATCAAACTTGTAAAACAAACTATGCATGCTTCTATTCTACTTTTAAGCTTATTCTTTAATTCTAATCTTATTCTTGAATTCTAATGACACGGAGAGGATTTTATGTGTTAGGGTTGTCATATAAGTAAACCAAATGTCATTTCTAACCACACTCATTCCACAACATTCACACATTTGAATCAAACTTGTAAAACGAACTGTGCATGCTTCAATTCTACTTTTAAGCTTATTCTTTAATTCTAACCTTATTTTTGAATTCTAATGACACGGAGACGATTATATGTGTTACAGTTGTCATATAAGTAAACCAAATGTCATTTCTAACCACACTCATTCCACAACATTCCCACATTTGAATCAAACTTGTAAAACGAACTGTGCATGCTTCAATTCTACTTTTAAGATTATTCTTTAATTCTAAGCTTATTTTTGAATTCTAATGACACGGAGACGATTATATGTGTTGGAGTTGTCATATAAGTAAACCAAATGTCATTTCTAACCACACTCATTCCACAACATTCACACATTTGAATCAAACTTGTAAAACGAACTGTGCATGCTTCAATTCTACTTTTAAGCATATTCTTTAATTCTAAGCTTATTCTTGAATTCTAATGACACGGATAAGATTATATGTGTTAGGGTTGTCATGTAAGTAAACAAAATGTCATTTCTAACCACACTCATTCCACAACATTCTCACATTTGAATCAAACTTGTAAAACGAACTGTGCATGCTTCAATTCTACTTTTAAGATTTCTTTAATTCTAAGCTTATTTTTGATTTCTAATGACACGGAGACGATTATATGTGTTGGAGTTGTCATATAACTAAACCAAATGTCATTTCTAACCACACTCATTCCACAACATTCACACATTTGAATCAAACTTGTAAAACGAACTGTGCATGCTTCAATTCTACTTTTAAGCATATTCTTTAATTCTAAGCTTATTCTTGAATTCTAATGACACGGAGACGATTATATGTGTTAGGGTTGTCATGTAAGTAAACAAAATGTCATTTCTAACCACAGTCATACCACAACATTCACACATTTGAATAAAACTTGTAAAATGAACTGTGCATGCTTCTATTGTTTTTTTAAGTTTAATCTTTAATTCTAAGCTTATTCTTGAATTCTAATAACACGGAGACGATTATATGTGTTGGAGTTGTCATATAACTAAACCAAATGTCATTTCTAACCACACTCATTCCACAACATTCACACATTTGAATCAAACTTGTAAAACGAACTGTGCATGCTTCAATTCTACTTTTAAGCATATTCTTTAATTCTAAGCTTATTCTTGAATTCTAATGACACGGATAAGATTATATGTGTTAGGGTTGTCATGTAAGTAAACAAAATGTCATTTCTAACCACACTCATTCCACAACATTCTCACATTTGAATCAAACTTGTAAAACGAACTGTGCATGCTTCAATTCTACTTTTAAGATTATTCTTTAATTCTAAGCTTATTTTTGATTTCTAATGACACGGAGACGATTATATGTGTTGGAGGTTTCATATAACTAAACCAAATGTCATTTCTAACCACACTCATTCCACAACATTCACACATTTGAATCAAACTTGTAAAACGAACTGTGCATGCTTCTATTCTACTTTTAAGCATATTCTTTAATTCTAAGCTTATTCTTGAATTCTAATGACACGGATAAGATTATATGTGTTAGGGTTGTCATGTAAGTAAACAAAATGTCATTTCTAACCACACTCATTCCACAACATTCACACACTTGAATAAAACTTGTAAAATGAACTGTGCATGCTTCTATTGTTTTTTTAAGCTTAATCTTTAATTCTAAGCTTATTCTTGAATTCTAATAACACGGAGACGATTATATGTATTAGGATTGTCATATAAGTAAACCAAATGTCATTTCTAACCAAACTCATTCCACAACATTCACACATTTGAATCAAACTTGTAAAACGAACTGTGCATGCTTCTATTCTACTTTTAAGCTTATTCTTCGATTCTAAGCTTATTTTTGAACTCTAATGACACGGAGATGATTATATGTGTTAGGGTTGTCGTATAAGTAAACCAAATGTCATTTCTAACCACACTCATTCCACAACATTCCCACATTTGAATCAAACTTGTAAAACGAACTGTGCATGCTTCAATTCTACTTTTAAGCATAATCTTTAATTCTAAACTTATTCTTGAATTCTAATGACACGGATAAGATTATATGTGTTAGGGTTGTCATGTAAGTAAACAAAATGTCATTTCTAACCACACTCATTCCACAACATTCTCACATTTGAATCAAACTTGTAAAACGAACTGTGCATGCTTCAATTCTACTTTTAAGATTATTCTTTAATTCTAAGCTTATTTTTGAATTCTAATGACACGGAGACGATTATATGTGTTGGAGTTGTCATATAACTAAACCAAATGTCATTTCTAACCACACTCATTCCACAACATTCACACATTTGAATCAAACTTGTAAAACGAACTGTGCATGCTTCAATTCTACTTTTAAGCTTATTCTTTAATTCTAAGCTTATTTTTGAATTCTAATGACACGGAGACGATTATATGTGTTAGAGTTGTCATATAAGTAAACCAAATCTCATTTCTAACCACATTCATTCCACAACCTTCACACATTTCAATCAAACTTGTAAAACAAACTATGCATGCTTCTATTCTACTTTTAAGCTTATTCTTTAATTCTAATCTTATTCTTGAATTCTAATGACACGGAGAGGATTTTATGTGTTAGGGTTGTCATATAAGTAAACCAAATGTCATTTCTAATCACACTCATTCCACAACATTCACACATTTGAATCAAACTTGTAAAACGAACTGTGCATGCTTCAATTCTACTTTTAAGCTTATTCTTTAATTCTAAGCTTATTTTTGAATTCTAATGACACGGAGACGATTATATGTGTTACAGTTGTCATATAAGTAAACCAAATGTCATTTCTAACCACACTCATTCCACAACATTCCCACATTTGAATCAAACTTGTAAAACGAACTGTGCATGCTTCAATTCTACTTTTAAGATTATTCTTTAATTCTAAGCTTATTTTTGAATTCTAATGACACGGAGACGATTATATGTGTTGGAGTTGTCATATAAGTAAACCAAATGTCATTTCTAACCACACTCATTCCACAACATTCACACATTTGAATCAAACTTGTAAAACGAACTGTGCATGCTTCTATTCTACTTTTAAGCATATTCTTTAATTCTAAGCTTATTCTTGAATTCTAATGACACGGAGACGATTATATGTGTTAGGGTTGTCATGTAAGTAAACAAAATGTCATTTCTAACCACAGTCATTCCACAACATTCACACATTTGAATAAAACTTGTAAAATGAACTGTGCATGCTTCTATTGTTTTTTTAAGTTTAATCTTTAATTCTAAGCTTATTCTTGAATTCTAATAACACGGAGACGATTATATGTGTTGGAGTTGTCATATAACTAAACCAAATGTCATTTCTAACCACACTCATTCCACAACATTCACACATTTGAATCAAACTTGTAAAACGAACTGTGCATGCTTCAATTCTACTTTTAAGCATATTCTTTAATTCTAAGCTTATTCTTGAATTCTAATGACACGGATAAGATTATATGTGTTAGGGTTGTCATGTAAGTAAACAAAATGTCATTTCTAACCACACTCATTCCACAACATTCACACACTTGAATAAAACTTGTAAAATGAACTGTGCATGCTTCTATTGTTTTTTTAAGCTTAATCTTTAATTCTAAGCTTATTCTTGAATTCTAATAACACGGAGACGATTATATGTATTAGGATTGTCATATAAGTAAACCAAATGTCATTTCTAACCAAACTCATTCCACAACATTCACACATTTGAATCAAACTTGTAAAACGAACTGTGCATGCTTCTATTCTACTTTTAAGCTTATTCTTCGATTCTAAGCTTATTTTTGAACTCTAATGACACGGAGATGATTATATGTGTTAGGGTTGTCGTATAAGTAAACCAAATGTCATTTCTAACCACACTCATTCCACAACATTCCCACATTTGAATCAAACTTGTAAAACGAACTGTGCATGCTTCAATTCTACTTTTAAGCATAATCTTTAATTCTAAACTTATTCTTGAATTCTAATGACACGGATAAGATTATATGTGTTAGGGTTGTCATGTAAGTAAACAAAATGTCATTTCTAACCACACTCATTCCACAACATTCTCACATTTGAATCAAACTTGTAAAACGAACTGTGCATGCTTCAATTCTACTTTTAAGATTATTCTTTAATTCTAAGCTTATTTTTGAATTCTAATGACACGGAGACGATTATATGTGTTGGAGTTGTCATATAACTAAACCAAATGTCATTTCTAACCACACTCATTCCACAACATTCACACATTTGAATCAAACTTGTAAAACGAACTGTGCATGCTTCAATTCTACTTTTAAGCTTATTCTTTAATTCTAAGCTTATTTTTGAATTCTAATGACACGGAGACGATTATATGTGTTAGAGTTGTCATATAAGTAAACCAAATCTCATTTCTAACCACATTCATTCCACAACCTTCACACATTTCAATCAAACTTGTAAAACAAACTATGCATGCTTCTATTCTACTTTTAAGCTTATTCTTTAATTCTAATCTTATTCTTGAATTCTAATGACACGGAGAGGATTTTATGTGTTAGGGTTGTCATATAAGTAAACCAAATGTCATTTCTAATCACACTCATTCCACAACATTCACACATTTGAATCAAACTTGTAAAACGAACTGTGCATGCTTCAATTCTACTTTTAAGCTTATTCTTTAATTCTAAGCTTATTTTTGAATTCTAATGACACGGAGACGATTATATGTGTTACAGTTGTCATATAAGTAAACCAAATGTCATTTCTAACCACACTCATTCCACAACATTCCCACATTTGAATCAAACTTGTAAAACGAACTGTGCATGCTTCAATTCTACTTTTAAGATTATTCTTTAATTCTAAGCTTATTTTTGAATTCTAATGACACGGAGACGATTATATGTGTTGGAGTTGTCATATAAGTAAACCAAATGTCATTTCTAACCACACTCATTCCACAACATTCACACATTTGAATCAAACTTGTAAAACGAACTGTGCATGCTTCTATTCTACTTTTAAGCATATTCTTTAATTCTAAGCTTATTCTTGAATTCTAATGACACGGAGACGATTATATGTGTTAGGGTTGTCATGTAAGTAAACAAAATGTCATTTCTAACCACAGTCATTCCACAACATTCACACATTTGAATAAAACTTGTAAAATGAACTGTGCATGCTTCTATTGTTTTTTTAAGTTTAATCTTTAATTCTAAGCTTATTCTTGAATTCTAATAACACGGAGACGATTATATGTGTTGGAGTTGTCATATAACTAAACCAAATGTCATTTCTAACCACACTCATTCCACAACATTCACACATTTGAATCAAACTTGTAAAACGAACTGTGCATGCTTCAATTCTACTTTTAAGCATATTCTTTAATTCTAAGCTTATTCTTGAATTCTAATGACACGGATAAGATTATATGTGTTAGGGTTGTCATGTAAGTAAACAAAATGTCATTTCTAACCACACTCATTCCACAACATTCTCACATTTGAATCAAACTTGTAAAACGAACTGTGCATACTTCAATTCTACTTTTAAGATTATTCTTTAATTCTAAGCTTATTTTTTATTTCTAATGACACGGAGACGATTATATGTGTTGGAGTTGTCATATAACTAAACCAAATGTCATTTCTAACCACACTCATTCCACAACATTCACACATTTGAATCAAACTTGTAAAACGAACTATGCATGCTTCTATTTTACTTTTAAGCATATTCTTTAATTCTAAGCTTATTCTTGAATTCTAATGACACGGATAAGATTATATGTGTTAGGGTTGTCATGTAAGTAAACAAAATGTCATTTCTAACCACACTCATTCCACAACATTCACACACTTGAATAAAACTTGTAAAATGAACTGTGCATGCTTCTATTGTTTTTTTAAGCTTAATCTTTAATTCTAAGCTTATTCTTGAATTCTAATAACACGGAGACGATTATATGTATTAGGATTGTCATATAAGTAAACCAAATGTCATTTCTAACCAAACTCATTCCACAACATTCACACATTTGAATCAAACTTGTAAAACGAACTGTGCATGCTTCTATTCTACTTTTAAGCTTATTCTTCGATTCTAAGCTTATTTTTGAACTCTAATGACACGGAGATGATTATATGTGTTAGGGTTGTCGTATAAGTAAACCAAATGTCATTTCTAACCACACTCATTCCACAACATTCCCACATTTGAATCAAACTTGTAAAACGAACTGTGCATGCTTCAATTCTACTTTTAAGCATAATCTTTAATTCTAAACTTATTCTTGAATTCTAATGACACGGATAAGATTATATGTGTTAGGGTTGTCATGTAAGTAAACAAAATGTCATTTCTAACCACACTCATTCCACAACATTCTCACATTTGAATCAAACTTGTAAAACGAACTGTGCATGCTTCAATTCTACTTTTAAGATTATTCTTTAATTCTAAGCTTATTTTTGAATTCTAATGACACGGAGACGATTATATGTGTTGGAGTTGTCATATAACTAAACCAAATGTCATTTCTAACCACACTCATTCCACAACATTTACACATTTGAATCAAACTTGTAAAACGAACTGTGCATGCTTCAATTCTACTTTTAAGCTTATTCTTTAATTCTAAGCTTATTTTTGAATTCTACTGACACGGAGACGATTATATGTGTTAGAGTTGTCATATAAGTAAACCAAATCTCATTTCTAACCACATTCATTCCACAACCTTCACACATTTCAATCAAACTTGTAAAACAAACTATGCATGCTTCTATTCTACTTTTAAGCTTATTCTTTAATTCTAATCTTATTCTTGAATTCTAATGACACGGAGAGGATTTTATGTGTTAGGGTTGTCATATAAGTAAACCAAATGTCATTTCTAATCACACTCATTCCACAACATTCACACATTTGAATCAAACTTGTAAAACGAACTGTGCATGCTTCAATTCTACTTTTAAGCTTATTCTTTAATTCTAAGCTTATTTTTGAATTCTAATGACACGGAGACGATTATATGTGTTACAGTTGTCATATAAGTAAACCAAATGTCATTTCTAACCACACTCATTCCACAACATTCCCACATTTGAATCAAACTTGTAAAACGAACTGTGCATGCTTCAATTCTACTTTTAAGATTATTCTTTAATTCTAAGCTTATTTTTGAATTCTAATGACACGGAGACGATTATATGTGTTGGAGTTGTCATATAAGTAAACCAAATGTCATTTCTAACCACACTCATTCCACAACATTCACACATTTGAATCAAACTTGTAAAACGAACTGTGCATGCTTCTATTCTACTTTTAAGCATATTCTTTAATTCTAAGCTTATTCTTGAATTCTAATGACACGGAGACGATTATATGTGTTAGGGTTGTCATGTAAGTAAACAAAATGTCATTTCTAACCACAGTCATTCCACAACATTCACACATTTGAATAAAACTTGTAAAATGAACTGTGCATGCTTCTATTGTTTTTTTAAGTTTAATCTTTAATTCTAAGCTTATTCTTGAATTCTAATAACACGGAGACGATTATATGTGTTGGAGTTGTCATATAACTAAACCAAATGTCATTTCTAACCACACTCATTCCACAACATTCACACATTTGAATCAAACTTGTAAAACGAACTGTGCATGCTTCAATTCTACTTTTAAGCATATTCTTTAATTCTAAGCTTATTCTTGAATTCTAATGACACGGATAAGATTATATGTGTTAGGGTTGTCATGTAAGTAAACAAAATGTCATTTCTAACCACACTCATTCCACAACATTCTCACATTTGAATCAAACTTGTAAAACGAACTGTGCATGCTTCAATTCTACTTTTAAGATTATTCTTTAATTCTAAGCTTATTTTTTATTTCTAATGACACGGAGACGATTATATGTGTTGGAGTTGTCATATAACTAAACCAAATGTCATTTCTAACCACACTCATTCCACAACATTCACACATTTGAATCAAACTTGTAAAACGAACTATGCATGCTTCTATTTTACTTTTAAGCATATTCTTTAATTCTAAGCTTATTCTTGAATTCTAATGACACGGATAAGATTATATGTGTTAGGGTTGTCATGTAAGTAAACAAAATGTCATTTCTAACCACACTCATTCCACAACATTCACACACTTGAATAAAACTTGTAAAATGAACTGTGCATGCTTCTATTGTTTTTTTAAGCTTAATCTTTAATTCTAAGCTTATTCTTGAATTCTAATAACACGGAGACGATTATATGTATTAGGATTGTCATATAAGTAAACCAAATGTCATTTCTAACCAAACTCATTCCACAACATTCACACATTTGAATCAAACTTGTAAAACGAACTGTGCATGCTTCTATTCTACTTTTAAGCTTATTCTTCGATTCTAAGCTTATTTTTGAACTCTAATGACACGGAGATGATTATATGTGTTAGGGTTGTCGTATAAGTAAACCAAATGTCATTTCTAACCACACTCATTCCACAACATTCCCACATTTGAATCAAACTTGTAAAACGAACTGTGCATGCTTCAATTCTACTTTTAAGCATAATCTTTAATTCTAAACTTATTCTTGAATTCTAATGACACGGATAAGATTATATGTGTTAGGGTTGTCATGTAAGTAAACAAAATGTCATTTCTAACCACACTCATTCCACAACATTCTCACATTTGAATCAAACTTGTAAAACGAACTGTGCATGCTTCAATTCTACTTTTAAGATTATTCTTTAATTCTAAGCTTATTTTTGAATTCTAATGACACGGAGACGATTATATGTGTTGGAGTTGTCATATAACTAAACCAAATGTCATTTCTAACCACACTCATTCCACAACATTTACACATTTGAATCAAACTTGTAAAACGAACTGTGCATGCTTCAATTCTACTTTTAAGCTTATTCTTTAATTCTAAGCTTATTTTTGAATTCTACTGACACGGAGACGATTATATGTGTTAGAGTTGTCATATAAGTAAACCAAATCTCATTTCTAACCACATTCATTCCACAACCTTCACACATTTCAATCAAACTTGTAAAACAAACTATGCATGCTTCTATTCTACTTTTAAGCTTATTCTTTAATTCTAATCTTATTCTTGAATTCTAATGACACGGAGAGGATTTTATGTGTTAGGGTTGTCATATAAGTAAACCAAATGTCATTTCTAATCACACTCATTCCACAACATTCACACATTTGAATCAAATTTGTAAAACGAACTGTGCATGCTTCAATTCTACTTTTAAGCTTATTCTTTAATTCTAAGCTTATTTTTGAATTCTAATGACACGGAGACGATTATATGTGTTACAGTTGTCATATAAGTAAACCAAATGTCATTTCTAACCACACTCATTCCACAACATTCCCACATTTGAATCAAACTTGTAAAACGAACTGTGCATGCTTCAATTCTACTTTTAAGATTATTCTTTAATTCTAAGCTTATTTTTGAATTCTAATGACACGGAGACGATTATATGTGTTGGAGTTGTCATATAAGTAAACCAAATGTCATTTCTAACCACACTCATTCCACAACATTCACACATTTGAATCAAACTTGTAAAACGAACTGTGCATGCTTCTATTCTACTTTTAAGCATATTCTTTAATTCTAAGCTTATTCTTGAATTCTAATGACACGGAGACGATTATATGTGTTAGGGTTGTCATGTAAGTAAACAAAATGTCATTTCTAACCACAGTCATTCCACAACATTCACACATTTGAATAAAACTTGTAAAATGAACTGTGCATGCTTCTATTGTTTTTTTAAGTTTAATCTTTAATTCTAAGCTTATTCTTGAATTCTAATAACACGGAGACGATTATATGTGTTGGAGTTGTCATATAACTAAACCAAATGTCATTTCTAACCACACTCATTCCACAACATTCACACATTTGAATCAAACTTGTAAAACGAACTGTGCATGCTTCAATTCTACTTTTAAGCATATTCTTTAATTCTAAGCTTATTCTTGAATTCTAATGACACGGATAAGATTATATGTGTTAGGGTTGTCATGTAAGTAAACAAAATGTCATTTCTAACCACACTCATTCCACAACATTCTCACATTTGAATCAAACTTGTAAAACGAACTGTGCATGCTTCAATTCTACTTTTAAGATTATTCTTTAATTCTAAGCTTATTTTTGATTTCTAATGACACGGAGACGATTATATGTGTTGGAGTTGTCATATAACTAAACCAAATGTCATTTCTAACCACACTCATTCCACAACATTCACACATTTGAATCAAACTTGTAAAACGAACTATGCATGCTTCTATTCTACTTTTAAGCATATTCTTTAATTCTAAGCTTATTCTTGAATTCTAATGACACGGATAAGATTATATGTGTTAGGGTTGTCATGTAAGTAAACAAAATGTCATTTCTAACCACACTCATTCCACAACATTCACACACTTGAATAAAACTTGTAAAATGAACTGTGCATGCTTCTATTGTTTTTTTAAGCTTAATCTTTAATTCTAAGCTTATTCTTGAATTCTAATAACACGGAGACGATTATATGTATTAGGATTGTCATATAAGTAAACCAAATGTCATTTCTAACCAAACTCATTCCACAACATTCACACATTTGAATAAAACTTGTAAAACGAACTGTGCATGCTTCTATTCTACTTTTAAGCTTATTCTTCGATTCTAAGCTTATTTTTGAACTCTAATGACACGGAGATGATTATATGTGTTAGGGTTGTCGTATAAGTAAACCAAATGTCATTTCTAACCACACTCATTCCACAACATTCCCACATTTGAATCAAACTTGTAAAACGAACTGTGCATGCTTCAATTCTACTTTTAAGCATAATCTTTAATTCTAAACTTATTCTTGAATTCTAATGACACGGATAAGATTATATGTGTTAGGGTTGTCATGTAAGTAAACAAAATGTCATTTCTAACCACACTCATTCCACAACATTCTCACATTTGAATCAAACTTGTAAAACGAACTGTGCATGCTTCAATTCTACTTTTAAGATTATTCTTTAATTCTAAGCTTATTTTTGAATTCTAATGACACGGAGACGATTATATGTGTTGGAGTTGTCATATAACTAAACCAAATGTCATTTCTAACCACACTCATTCCACAACATTTACACATTTGAATCAAACTTGTAAAACGAACTGTGCATGCTTCAATTCTACTTTTAAGCTTATTCTTTAATTCTAAGCTTATTTTTGAATTCTACTGACACGGAGACGATTATATGTGTTAGAGTTGTCATATAAGTAAACCAAATCTCATTTCTAACCACATTCATTCCACAACCTTCACACATTTCAATCAAACTTGTAAAACAAACTATGCATGCTTCTATTCTACTTTTAAGCTTATTCTTTAATTCTAATCTTATTCTTGAATTCTAATGACACGGAGAGGATTTTATGTGTTAGGGTTGTCATATAAGTAAACCAAATGTCATTTCTAATCACACTCATTCCACAACATTCACACATTTGAATCAAACTTGTAAAACGAACTGTGCATGCTTCAATTCTACTTTTAAGCTTATTCTTTAATTCTAAGCTTATTTTTGAATTCTAATGACACGGAGACGATTATATGTGTTACAGTTGTCATATAAGTAAACCAAATGTCATTTCTAACCACACTCATTCCACAACATTCCCACATTTGAATCAAACTTGTAAAACGAACTGTGCATGCTTCAATTCTACTTTTAAGATTATTCTTTAATTCTAAGCTTATTTTTGAATTCTAATGACACGGAGACGATTATATGTGTTGGAGTTGTCATATAAGTAAACCAAATGTCATTTCTATCCACACTCATTCCACAACATTCACACATTTGAATCAAACTTGTAAAACGAACTGTGCATGCTTCTATTCTACTTTTAAGCATATTCTTTAATTCTAAGCTTATTCTTGAATTCTAATGACACGGAGACGATTATATGTGTTAGGGTTGTCATGTAAGTAAACAAAATGTCATTTCTAACCACAGTCATTCCACAACATTCACACATTTGAATAAAACTTGTAAAATGAACTGTGCATGCTTCTATTGTTTTTTTAAGTTTAATCTTTAATTCTAAGCTTATTCTTGAATTCTAATAACACGGAGACGATTATATGTGTTGGAGTTGTCATATAAGTAAACCAAATGTCATTTCTAACCACACTCATTCCACAACATTCACACATTTGAATCAAACTTGTAAAACGAACTGTGCATGCTTCAATTCTACTTTTAAGCATATTCTTTAATTCTAAGCTTATTCTTGAATTCTAATGACACGGATAAGATTATATGTGTTAGGGTTGTCATGTAAGTAAACAAAATGTCATTTCTAACCACACTCATTCCACAACATTCTCACATTTGAATCAAACTTGTAAAACGAACTGTGCATGCTTCAATTCTACTTTTAAGATTATTCTTTAATTCTAAGCTTATTTTTGATTTCTAATGACACGGAGACGATTATATGTGTTGGAGTTGTCATATAACTAAACCAAATGTCATTTCTAACCACACTCATTCCACAACATTCACACATTTGAATCAAACTTGTAAAACGAACTGTGCATGCTTCTATTATACTTTTAAGCATATTCTTTAATTCTAAGCTTATTCTTGAATTCTAATGACACGGATAAGATTATATGTGTTAGGGTTGTCATGTAAGTAAACAAAATGTCATTTCTAACCACACTCATTCCACAACATTCACACACTTGAATAAAACTTGTAAAATGAACTGTGCATGCTTCTATTGTTTTTTTAAGCTTAATCTTTAATTCTAAGCTTATTCTTGAATTCTAATAACACGGAGACGATTATATGTATTAGGATTGTCATATAAGTAAACCAAATGTCATTTCTAACCAAACTCATTCCACAACATTCACACATTTGAATCAAACTTGTAAAACGAACTGTGCATGCTTCTATTCTACTTTTAAGCTTATTCTTCGATTCTAAGCTTATTTTTGAACTCTAATGACACGGAGATGATTATATGTGTTAGGGTTGTCGTATAAGTAAACCAAATGTCATTTCTAACCACACTCATTCCACAACATTCCCACATTTGAATCAAACTTGTAAAACGAACTGTGCATGCTTCAATTCTACTTTTAAGCATAATCTTTAATTCTAAACTTATTCTTGAATTCTAATGACACGGATAAGATTATATGTGTTAGGGTTGTCATGTAAGTAAACAAAATGTCATTTCTAACCACACTCATTCCACAACATTCTCACATTTGAATCAAACTTGTAAAACGAACTGTGCATGCTTCAATTCTACTTTTAAGATTATTCTTTAATTCTAAGCTTATTTTTGAATTCTAATGACACGGAGACGATTATATGTGTTGGAGTTGTCATATAACTAAACCAAATGTCATTTCTAACCACACTCATTCCACAACATTCACACATTTGAATCAAACTTGTAAAACGAACTGTGCATGCTTCAATTCTACTTTTAAGCTTATTCTTTAATTCTAAGCTTATTTTTGAATTCTAATGACACGGAGACGATTATATGTGTTAGAGTTGTCATATAAGTAAACCAAATCTCATTTCTAACCACATTCATTCCACAACCTTCACACATTTCAATCAAACTTGTAAAACAAACTATGCATGCTTCTATTCTACTTTTAAGCTTATTCTTTAATTCTAATCTTATTCTTGAATTCTAATGACACGGAGAGGATTTTATGTGTTAGGGTTGTCATATAAGTAAACCAAATGTCATTTCTAATCACACTCATTCCACAACATTCACACATTTGAATCAAACTTGTAAAACGAACTGTGCATGCTTCAATTCTACTTTTAAGCTTATTCTTTAATTCTAAGCTTATTTTTGAATTCTAATGACACGGAGACGATTATATGTGTTACAGTTGTCATATAAGTAAACCAAATGTCATTTCTAACCACACTCATTCCACAACATTCCCACATTTGAATCAAACTTGTAAAACGAACTGTGCATGCTTCAATTCTACTTTTAAGATTATTCTTTAATTCTAAGCTTATTTTTGAATTCTAATGACACGGAGACGATTATATGTGTTGGAGTTGTCATATAAGTAAACCAAATGTCATTTCTAACCACACTCATTCCACAACATTCACACATTTGAATCAAACTTGTAAAACGAACTGTGCATGCTTCTATTCTACTTTTAAGCATATTCTTTAATTCTAAGCTTATTCTTGAATTCTAATGACACGGAGACGATTATATGTGTTAGGGTTGTCATGTAAGTAAACAAAATGTCATTTCTAACCACAGTCATTCCACAACATTCACACATTTGAATAAAACTTGTAAAATGAACTGTGCATGCTTCTATTGTTTTTTTAAGTTTAATCTTTAATTCTAAGCTTATTCTTGAATTCTAATAACACGGAGACGATTATATGTGTTGGAGTTGTCATATAACTAAACCAAATGTCATTTCTAACCACACTCATTCCACAACATTCACACATTTGAATCAAACTTGTAAAACGAACTGTGCATGCTTCAATTCTACTTTTAAGCATATTCTTTAATTCTAAGCTTATTCTTGAATTCTAATGACACGGATAAGATTATATGTGTTAGGGTTGTCATGTAAGTAAACAAAATGTCATTTCTAACCACACTCATTCCACAACATTCACACACTTGAATAAAACTTGTAAAATGAACTGTGCATGCTTCTATTGTTTTTTTAAGTTTAATCTTTAATTCTAAGCTTATTCTTGAATTCTAATAACACGGAGACGATTATATGTGTTGGAGTTGTCATATAACTAAACCAAATGTCATTTCTAACCACACTCATTCCACAACATTCACACATTTGAATCAAACTTGTAAAACGAACTGTGCATGCTTCAATTCTACTTTTAAGCATATTCTTTAATTCTAAGCTTATTCTTGAATTCTAATGACACGGATAAGATTATATGTGTTAGGGTTGTCATGTAAGTAAACAAAATGTCATTTCTAACCACACTCATTCCACAACATTCTCACATTTGAATCAAACTTGTAAAACGAACTGTGCATGCTTCAATTCTACTTTTAAGATTATTCTTTAATTCTAAGCTTATTTTTGATTTCTAATGACACGGAGACGATTATATGTGTTGGAGTTGTCATATAACTAAACCAAATGTCATTTCTAACCACACTCATTCCACAACATTCACACATTTGAATCAAACTTGTAAAACGAACTGTGCATGCTTCTATTATACTTTTAAGCATATTCTTTAATTCTAAGCTTATTCTTGAATTCTAATGACACGGATAAGATTATATGTGTTAGGGTTGTCATGTAAGTAAACAAAATGTCATTTCTAACCACACTCATTCCACAACATTCACACACTTGAATAAAACTTGTAAAATGAACTGTGCATGCTTCTATTGTTTTTTTAAGCTTAATCTTTAATTCTAAGCTTATTCTTGAATTCTAATAACACGGAGACGATTATATGTATTAGGATTGTCATATAAGTAAACCAAATGTCATTTCTAACCAAACTCATTCCACAACATTCACACATTTGAATCAAACTTGTAAAACGAACTGTGCATGCTTCTATTCTACTTTTAAGCTTATTCTTCGATTCTAAGCTTATTTTTTAACTCTAATGACACGGAGACGATTATATGTGTTACAGTTGTCATATAAGTAAACCAAATGTCATTTCTAACCACACTCATTCCACAACATTCCCACATTTGAATCAAACTTGTAAAACGAACTGTGCATGCTTCAATTCTACTTTTAAGATTATTCTTTAATTCTAAGCTTATTTTTGAATTCTAATGACACGGAGACGATTATATGTGTTGGAGTTGTCATATAAGTAAACCAAATGTCATTTCTAACCACACTCATTCCACAACATTCACACATTTGAATCAAACTTGTAAAACGAACTGTGCATGCTTCTATTCTACTTTTAAGCATATTCTTTAATTCTAAGCTTATTCTTGAATTCTAATGACACGGAGACGATTATATGTGTTAGGGTTGTCATGTAAGTAAACAAAATGTCATTTCTAACCACAGTCATTCCACAACATTCACACATTTGAATAAAACTTGTAAAATGAACTGTGCATGCTTCTATTGTTTTTTTAAGTTTAATCTTTAATTCTAAGCTTATTCTTGAATTCTAATAACACGGAGACGATTATATGTGTTGGAGTTGTCATATAACTAAACCAAATGTCATTTCTAACCACACTCATTCCACAACATTCACACATTTGAATCAAACTTGTAAAACGAACTGTGCATGCTTCAATTCTACTTTTAAGCATATTCTTTAATTCTAAGCTTATTCTTGAATTCTAATGACACGGATAAGATTATATGTGTTAGGGTTGTCATGTAAGTAAACAAAATGTCATTTCTAACCACACTCATTCCACAACATTCACACACTTGAATAAAACTTGTAAAATGAACTGTGCATGCTTCTATTGTTTTTTTAAGTTTAATCTTTAATTCTAAGCTTATTCTTGAATTCTAATAACACGGAGACGATTATATGTGTTGGAGTTGTCATATAACTAAACCAAATGTCATTTCTAACCACACTCATTCCACAACATTCACACATTTGAATCAAACTTGTAAAACGAACTGTGCATGCTTCAATTCTACTTTTAAGCATATTCTTTAATTCTAAGCTTATTCTTGAATTCTAATGACACGGATAAGATTATATGTGTTAGGGTTGTCATGTAAGTAAACAAAATGTCATTTCTAACCACACTCATTCCACAACATTCTCACATTTGAATCAAACTTGTAAAACGAACTGTGCATGCTTCAATTCTACTTTTAAGATTATTCTTTAATTCTAAGCTTATTTTTGATTTCTAATGACACGGAGACGATTATATGTGTTGGAGTTGTCATATAACTAAACCAAATGTCATTTCTAACCACACTCATTCCACAACATTCACACATTTGAATCAAACTTGTAAAACGAACTGTGCATGCTTCTATTATACTTTTAAGCATATTCTTTAATTCTAAGCTTATTCTTGAATTCTAATGACACGGATAAGATTATATGTGTTAGGGTTGTCATGTAAGTAAACAAAATGTCATTTCTAACCACACTCATTCCACAACATTCACACACTTGAATAAAACTTGTAAAATGAACTGTGCATGCTTCTATTGTTTTTTTAAGCTTAATCTTTAATTCTAAGCTTATTCTTGAATTCTAATAACACGGAGACGATTATATGTATTAGGATTGTCATATAAGTAAACCAAATGTCATTTCTAACCAAACTCATTCCACAACATTCACACATTTGAATCAAACTTGTAAAACGAACTGTGCATGCTTCTATTCTACTTTTAAGCTTATTCTTCGATTCTAAGCTTATTTTTGAACTCTAATGACACGGAGATGATTATATGTGTTAGGGTTGTCGTATAAGTAAACCAAATGTCATTTCTAACCACACTCATTCCACAACATTCCCACATTTGAATCAAACTTGTAAAACGAACTGTGCATGCTTCAATTCTACTTTTAAGCATAATCTTTAATTCTAAACTTATTCTTGAATTCTAATGACACGGATAAGATTATATGTGTTAGGGTTGTCATGTAAGTAAACAAAATGTCATTTCTAACCACACTCATTCCACAACATTCTCACATTTGAATCAAACTTGTAAAACGAACTGTGCATGCTTCAATTCTACTTTTAAGATTATTCTTTAATTCTAAGCTTATTTTTGAATTCTAATGACACGGAGACGATTATATGTGTTGGAGTTGTCATATAACTAAACCAAATGTCATTTCTAACCACACTCATTCCACAACATTCACACATTTGAATCAAACTTGTAAAACGAACTGTGCATGCTTCAATTCTACTTTTAAGCTTATTCTTTAATTCTAAGCTTATTTTTGAATTCTAATGACACGGAGACGATTATATGTGTTAGAGTTGTCATATAAGTAAACCAAATCTCATTTCTAACCACATTCATTCCACAACCTTCACACATTTCAATCAAACTTGTAAAACAAACTATGCATGCTTCTATTCTACTTTTAAGCTTATTCTTTAATTCTAATCTTATTCTTGAATTCTAATGACACGGAGAGGATTTTATGTGTTAGGGTTGTCATATAAGTAAACCAAATGTCATTTCTAATCACACTCATTCCACAACATTCACACATTTGAATCAAACTTGTAAAACGAACTGTGCATGCTTCAATTCTACTTTTAAGCTTATTCTTTAATTCTAAGCTTATTTTTGAATTCTAATGACACGGAGACGATTATATGTGTTACAGTTGTCATATAAGTAAACCAAATGTCATTTCTAACCACACTCATTCCACAACATTCCCACATTTGAATCAAACTTGTAAAACGAACTGTGCATGCTTCAATTCTACTTTTAAGATTATTCTTTAATTCTAAGCTTATTTTTGAATTCTAATGACACGGAGACGATTATATGTGTTGGAGTTGTCATATAAGTAAACCAAATGTCATTTCTAACCACACTCATTCCACAACATTCACACATTTGAATCAAACTTGTAAAACGAACTGTGCATGCTTCTATTCTACTTTTAAGCATATTCTTTAATTCTAAGCTTATTCTTGAATTCTAATGACACGGAGACGATTATATGTGTTAGGGTTGTCATGTAAGTAAACAAAATGTCATTTCTAACCACAGTCATTCCACAACATTCACACATTTGAATAAAACTTGTAAAATGAACTGTGCATGCTTCTATTGTTTTTTTAAGTTTAATCTTTAATTCTAAGCTTATTCTTGAATTCTAATAACACGGAGACGATTATATGTGTTGGAGTTGTCATATAACTAAACCAAATGTCATTTCTAACCACACTCATTCCACAACATTCACACATTTGAATCAAACTTGTAAAACGAACTGTGCATGCTTCAATTCTACTTTTAAGCATATTCTTTAATTCTAAGCTTATTCTTGAATTCTAATGACACGGATAAGATTATATGTGTTAGGGTTGTCATGTAAGTAAACAAAATGTCATTTCTAACCACACTCATTCCACAACATTCACACACTTGAATAAAACTTGTAAAATGAACTGTGCATGCTTCTATTGTTTTTTTAAGCTTAATCTTTAATTCTAAGCTTATTCTTGAATTCTAATAACACGGAGACGATTATATGTGTTAGGATTGTCATATAAGTAAACCAAATGTCATTTCTAACCACACTCATTCCACAACATTCACACATTTGAATCAAACTTGTAAAACGAACTGTGCATGCTTCTATTCTACTTTTAAGCTTATTCTTCGATTCTAAGCTTATTTTTGAACTCTAATGACACGGAGATGATTATATGTGTTAGGGTTGTCGTATAAGTAAACCAAATGTCATTTCTAACCACACTCATTCCACAACATTCACACATTTGAATCAAACGTGTAAAACGAACTGTGCATGCTTCTATTCTACTTTTAAGTTTATTTTTTTATTCTAAGCTTATTTTTTAACTCTAATGACACGGAGACGATTATATGTGTTAGGGTTTTCGTATAAGTGAACCAAATGTCATTTCTAACCACACATTCATTCCACAACATTCACACATTTGAATCAAACTTATAAAACAAACTATGCATGCTTCTATTCTACTTTTAAGCTTATTCTTTAATTCTAATCTTATTCTTGAATTCTAATGACACGGAGAGGATTATATGTGTTAGGGTGGTCATATAAGTAAACCAAATGTCATTTCTAACCACACTCATTTCACAACATTCCCACATTTGAATCAAACTTGTAAAACGAACTGTGCATGCTTCAATTCTACTTTTAAGATTATTCTTTAATTCTAAACTTATTTTTGAATTCTAATGACACGGAGACGATTATATGTGTTGGAGTTGTCATATAAGTAAACCAAATGTCATTTCTAACCACACTCATTCCACAACATTCACACATTTGAATCAAACTTGTAAAACGAACTGTGCATGCTTCTATTCTACTTTTAAGCATATTCTTTAATTCTAAGCTTATTCTTGAATTCTAATGACACGGAGACGATTATATGTGTTAGGGTTGTCATGTAAGTAAACAAAATGTCATTTCTAACCACAGTCATTCCACAACATTCACACATTTGAATAAAACTTGTAAAATGAACTGTGCATGCTTCTATTGTTTTTTTAAGTTTAATCTTTAATTCTAAGCTTATTCTTGAATTCTAATAACACGGAGACGATTATATGTGTTGGAGTTGTCATATAACTAAACCAAATGTCATTTCTAACCACACTCATTCCACAACATTCACACATTTGAATCAAACTTGTAAAACGAACTGTGCATGCTTCAATTCTACTTTTAAGCATATTCTTTAATTCTAAGCTTATTCTTGAATTCTAATGACACGGATAAGATTATATGTGTTAGGGTTGTCATGTAAGTAAACAAAATGTCATTTCTAACCACACTCATTCCACAACATTCTCACATTTGAATCAAACTTGTAAAACGAACTGTGCATGCTTCAATTCTACTTTTAAGATTATTCTTTAATTCTAAGCTTATTTTTGATTTCTAATGACACGGAGACGATTATATGTGTTGGAGTTGTCATATAACTAAACCAAATGTCATTTCTAACCACACTCATTCCACAACATTCACACATTTGAATCAAACTTGTAAAACGAACTGTGCATGCTTCTATTCTACTTTTAAGCATATTCTTTAATTCTAATCTTATTCTTGAATTCTAATGACACGGAGAGGATTTTATGTGTTAGGGTTGTCATATAAGTAAACCAAATGTCATTTCTAATCACACTCATTCCACAACATTCACACATTTGAATCAAACTTGTAAAACGAACTGTGCATGCTTCAATTCTACTTTTAAGCTTATTCTTTAATTCTAAGCTTATTTTTGAATTCTAATGACACGGAGACGATTATATGTGTTACAGTTGTCATATAAGTAAACCAAATGTCATTTCTAACCACACTCATTCCACAACATTCCCACATTTGAATCAAACTTGTAAAACGAACTGTGCATGCTTCAATTCTACTTTTAAGATTATTCTTTAATTCTAAGCTTATTTTTGAATTCTAATGACACGGAGACGATTATATGTGTTGGAGTTGTCATATAAGTAAACCAAATGTCATTTCTAACCACACTCATTCCACAACATTCACACATTTGAATCAAACTTGTAAAACGAACTGTGCATGCTTCAATTCTACTTTTAAGATTATTCTTTAATTCTAAGCTTATTTTTGATTTCTAATGACACGGAGACGATTATATGTGTTGGAGTTGTCATATAACTAAACCAAATGTCATTTCTAACCACACTCATTCCACAACATTCACACATTTGAATCAAACTTGTAAAACGAACTGTGCATGCTTCTATTCTACTTTTAAGCATATTCTTTAATTCTAATCTTATTCTTGAATTCTAATAACACGGAGACGATTATATGTGTTAGGGTTGTCATATAACTAAACCAAATGTCATTTCTAACCACACTCATTCCACAACATTCCCACATTTGAATCAAACTTGTAAAACGAACTGTGCATGCTTCAATTCTACTTTTAAGATTATTCTTTAATTCTAAGCTTATTTTTGAATTCTAATGACACGGAGACGATTATATGTGTTGGAGTTGTCATATAAGTAAACCAAATGTCATTTCTAACCACACTCATTCCACAACATTCACACATTTGAATCAAACTTGTAAAACGAACTGTGCATGCTTCTATTCTACTTTTAAGCATATTCTTTAATTCTAAGCTTATTCTTGAATTCTAATGACACGGAGACGATTATATGTGTTAGGGTTGTCATGTAAGTAAACAAAATGTCATTTCTAACCACAGTCATTCCACAACATTCACACATTTGAATAAAACTTGTAAAATGAACTGTGCATGCTTCTATTGTTTTTTTAAGTTTAATCTTTAATTCTAAGCTTATTCTTGAATTCTAATAACACGGAGACGATTATATGTGTTGGAGTTGTCATATAACTAAACCAAATGTCATTTCTAACCACACTCATTCCACAACATTCACACATTTGAATCAAACTTGTAAAACGAACTGTGCATGCTTCAATTCTACTTTTAAGCATATTCTTTAATTCTAAGCTTATTCTTGAATTCTAATGACACGGATAAGATTATATGTGTTAGGGTTGTCATGTAAGTAAACAAAATGTCATTTCTAACCACACTCATTCCACAACATTCACACACTTGAATAAAACTTGTAAAATGAACTGTGCATGCTTCTATTGTTTTTTTAAGCTTAATCTTTAATTCTAAGCTTATTCTTGAATTCTAATAACACGGAGACGATTATATGTGTTAGGATTGTCATATAAGTAAACCAAATGTCATTTCTAACCACACTCATTCCACAACATTCACACATTTGAATCAAACTTGTAAAACGAACTGTGCATGCTTCTATTCTACTTTTAAGCTTATTCTTCGATTCTAAGCTTATTTTTGAACTCTAATGACACGGAGATGATTATATGTGTTAGGGTTGTCGTATAAGTAAACCAAATGTCATTTCTAACCACACTCATTCCACAACATTCACACATTTGAATCAAACGTGTAAAACGAACTGTGCATGCTTCTATTCTACTTTTAAGTTTATTTTTTTATTCTAAGCTTATTTTTTAACTCTAATGACACGGAGACGATTATATGTGTTAGGGTTTTCGTATAAGTGAACCAAATGTCATTTCTAACCACACATTCATTCCACAACATTCACACATTTGAATCAAACTTATAAAACAAACTATGCATGCTTCTATTCTACTTTTAAGCATATTCTTTAATTCTAATCTTATTCTTGAATTCTAATGACACAGAGAGGATTTTATGTGTTAGGGTTGTCATATAAGTAAACCAAATGTCATTTCTAATCACACTCATTCCACAACATTCACACATTTGAATCAAACTTGTAAAACGAACTGTGCATGCTTCAATTCTACTTTTAAGCTTATTCTTTAATTCTAAGCTTATTTTTGAATTCTAATGACACGGAGACGATTATATGTGTTACAGTTGTCATATAAGTAAACCAAATGTCATTTCTAACCACACTCATTCCACAACATTCCCACATTTGAATCAAACTTGTAAAACGAACTGTGCATGCTTCAATTCTACTTTTAAGATTATTCTTTAATTCTAAGCTTATTTTTGAATTCTAATGACACGGAGACGATTATATGTGTTGGAGTTGTCATATAAGTAAACCAAATGTCATTTCTAACCACACTCATTCCACAACATTCACACATTTGAATCAAACTTGTAAAACGAACTGTGCATGCTTCAATTCTACTTTTAAGATTATTCTTTAATTCTAAGCTTATTTTTGATTTCTAATGACACGGAGACGATTATATGTGTTGGAGTTGTCATATAACTAAACCAAATGTCATTTCTAACCACACTCATTCCACAACATTCACACATTTGAATCAAACTTGTAAAACGAACTGTGCATGCTTCTATTCTACTTTTAAGCATATTCTTTAATTCTAATCTTATTCTTGAATTCTAATAACACGGAGACGATTATATGTGTTAGGGTTGTCATATAACTAAACCAAATGTCATTTCTAACCACACTCATTCCACAACATTCCCACATTTGAATCAAACTTGTAAAACGAACTGTGCATGCTTCAATTCTACTTTTAAGATTATTCTTTAATTCTAAGCTTATTTTTGAATTCTAATGACACGGAGACGATTATATGTGTTGGAGTTGTCATATAAGTAAACCAAATGTCATTTCTAACCACACTCATTCCACAACATTCACACATTTGAATCAAACTTGTAAAACGAACTGTGCATGCTTCTATTCTACTTTTAAGCATATTCTTTAATTCTAAGCTTATTCTTGAATTCTAATGACACGGAGACGATTATATGTGTTAGGGTTGTCATGTAAGTAAACAAAATGTCATTTCTAACCACAGTCATTCCACAACATTCACACATTTGAATAAAACTTGTAAAATGAACTGTGCATGCTTCTATTGTTTTTTTAAGTTTAATCTTTAATTCTAAGCTTATTCTTGAATTCTAATAACACGGAGACGATTATATGTGTTGGAGTTGTCATATAACTAAACCAAATGTCATTTCTAACCACACTCATTCCACAACATTCACACATTTGAATCAAACTTGTAAAACGAACTGTGCATGCTTCAATTCTACTTTTAAGCATATTCTTTAATTCTAAGCTTATTCTTGAATTCTAATGACACGGATAAGATTATATGTGTTAGGGTTGTCATGTAAGTAAACAAAATGTCATTTCTAACCACACTCATTCCACAACATTCACACACTTGAATAAAACTTGTAAAATGAACTGTGCATGCTTCTATTGTTTTTTTAAGCTTAATCTTTAATTCTAAGCTTATTCTTGAATTCTAATAACACGGAGACGATTATATGTGTTAGGATTGTCATATAAGTAAACCAAATGTCATTTCTAACCACACTCATTCCACAACATTCACACATTTGAATCAAACTTGTAAAACGAACTGTGCATGCTTCTATTCTACTTTTAAGCTTATTCTTCGATTCTAAGCTTATTTTTGAACTCTAATGACACGGAGATGATTATATGTGTTAGGGTTGTCGTATAAGTAAACCAAATGTCATTTCTAACCACACTCATTCCACAACATTCACACATTTGAATCAAACGTGTAAAACGAACTGTGCATGCTTCTATTCTACTTTTAAGTTTATTTTTTTATTCTAAGCTTATTTTTTAACTCTAATGACACGGAGACGATTATATGTGTTAGGGTTTTCGTATAAGTGAACCAAATGTCATTTCTAACCACACATTCATTCCACAACATTCACACATTTGAATCAAACTTATAAAACAAACTATGCATGCTTCTATTCTACTTTTAAGCTTATTCTTTAATTCTAATCTTATTCTTGAATTCTAATGACACGGAGAGGATTATATGTGTTAGGGTGGTCATATAAGTAAACCAAATGTCATTTCTAACCACACTCATTTCACAACATTCCCACATTTGAATCAAACTTGTAAAACGAACTGTGCATGCTTCAATTCTACTTTTAAGATTATTCTTTAATTCTAAACTTATTTTTGAATTCTAATGACACGGAGACGATTATATGTGTTGGAGTTGTCATATAAGTAAACCAAATGTCATTTCTAACCACACTCATTCCACAACATTCACACATTTGAATCAAACTTGTAAAACGAACTGTGCATGCTTCTATTCTACTTTTAAGCATATTCTATAATTCTAAGCTTATTCTTGAATTCTAATGACACGGAGACGATTATATGTGTTAGGGTTGTCATGTAAGTAAACAAAATGTCATTTCTAACCACAGTCATTCCACAACATTCACACATTTGAATAAAACTTGTAAAATGAACTGTGCATGCTTCTATTGTTTTTTTAAGTTTAATCTTTAATTCTAAGCTTATTCTTGAATTCTAATAACACGGAGACGATTATATGTGTTGGAGTTGTCATATAACTAAACCAAATGTCATTTCTAACCACACTCATTCCACAACATTCACACATTTGAATCAAACTTGTAAAACGAACTGTGCATGCTTCAATTCTACTTTTAAGCATATTCTTTAATTCTAAGCTTATTCTTGAATTCTAATGACACGGATAAGATTATATGTGTTAGGGTTGTCATGTAAGTAAACAAAATGTCATTTCTAACCACACTCATTCCACAACATTCTCACATTTGAATCAAACTTGTAAAACGAACTGTGCATGCTTCAATTCTACTTTTAAGATTATTCTTTAATTCTAAGCTTATTTTTGATTTCTAATGACACGGAGACGATTATATGTGTTGGAGTTGTCATATAACTAAACCAAATGTCATTTCTAACCACACTCATTCCACAACATTCACACATTTGAATCAAACTTGTAAAACGAACTGTGCATGCTTCTATTCTACTTTTAAGCATATTCTTTAATTCTAATCTTATTCTTGAATTCTAATGACACGGAGAGGATTTTATGTGTTAGGGTTGTCATATAAGTAAACCAAATGTCATTTCTAATCACACTCATTCCACAACATTCACACATTTGAATCAAACTTGTAAAACGAACTGTGCATGCTTCAATTCTACTTTTAAGCTTATTCTTTAATTCTAAGCTTATTTTTGAATTCTAATGACACGGAGACGATTATATGTGTTACAGTTGTCATATAAGTAAACCAAATGTCATTTCTAACCACACTCATTCCACAACATTCCCACATTTGAATCAAACTTGTAAAACGAACTGTGCATGCTTCAATTCTACTTTTAAGATTATTCTTTAATTCTAAGCTTATTTTTGAATTCTAATGACACGGAGACGATTATATGTGTTGGAGTTGTCATATAAGTAAACCAAATGTCATTTCTAACCACACTCATTCCACAACATTCACACATTTGAATCAAACTTGTAAAACGAACTGTGCATGCTTCTATTCTACTTTTAAGCATATTCTTTAATTCTAAGCTTATTCTTGAATTCTAATGACACGGAGACGATTATATGTGTTAGGGTTGTCATGTAAGTAAACAAAATGTCATTTCTAACCACAGTCATTCCACAACATTCACACATTTGAATAAAACTTGTAAAATGAACTGTGCATGCTTCTATTGTTTTTTTAAGTTTAATCTTTAATTCTAAGCTTATTCTTGAATTCTAATAACACGGAGACGATTATATGTGTTGGAGTTGTCATATAACTAAACCAAATGTCATTTCTAACCACACTCATTCCACAACATTCACACATTTGAATCAAACTTGTAAAACGAACTGTGCATGCTTCAATTCTACTTTTAAGCATATTCTTTAATTCTAAGCTTATTCTTGAATTCTAATGACACGGATAAGATTATATGTGTTAGGGTTGTCATGTAAGTAAACAAAATGTCATTTCTAACCACACTCATTCCACAACATTCACACACTTGAATAAAACTTGTAAAATGAACTGTGCATGCTTCTATTGTTTTTTTAAGCTTAATCTTTAATTCTAAGCTTATTCTTGAATTCTAATAACACGGAGACGATTATATGTGTTAGGATTGTCATATAAGTAAACCAAATGTCATTTCTAACCACACTCATTCCACAACATTCACACATTTGAATCAAACTTGTAAAACGAACTGTGCATGCTTCTATTCTACTTTTAAGCTTATTCTTCGATTCTAAGCTTATTTTTGAACTCTAATGACACGGAGATGATTATATGTGTTAGGGTTGTCGTATAAGTAAACCAAATGTCATTTCTAACCACACTCATTCCACAACATTCACACATTTGAATCAAACGTGTAAAACGAACTGTGCATGCTTCTATTCTACTTTTAAGTTTATTTTTTTATTCTAAGCTTATTTTTTAACTCTAATGACACGGAGACGATTATATGTGTTAGGGTTTTCGTATAAGTGAACCAAATGTCATTTCTAACCACACATTCATTCCACAACATTCACACATTTGAATCAAACTTATAAAACAAACTATGCATGCTTCTATTCTACTTTTAAGCTTATTCTTTAATTCTAATCTTATTCTTGAATTCTAATGACACGGAGAGGATTATATGTGTTAGGGTGGTCATATAAGTAAACCAAATGTCATTTCTAACCACACTCATTTCACAACATTCCCACATTTGAATCAAACTTGTAAAACGAACTGTGCATGCTTCAATTCTACTTTTAAGATTATTCTTTAATTCTAAACTTATTTTTGAATTCTAATGACACGGAGACGATTATATGTGTTGGAGTTGTCATATAAGTAAACCAAATGTCATTTCTAACCACACTCATTCCACAACATTCACACATTTGAATCAAACTTGTAAAACGAACTGTGCATGCTTCTATTCTACTTTTAAGCATATTCTTTAATTCTAAGCTTATTCTTGAATTCTAATGACACGGAGACGATTATATGTGTTAGGGTTGTCATGTAAGTAAACAAAATGTCATTTCTAACCACAGTCATTCCACAACATTCACACATTTGAATAAAACTTGTAAAATGAACTGTGCATGCTTCTATTGTTTTTTTAAGTTTAATCTTTAATTCTAAGCTTATTCTTGAATTCTAATAACACGGAGACGATTATATGTGTTGGAGTTGTCATATAACTAAACCAAATGTCATTTCTAACCACACTCATTCCACAACATTCACACATTTGAATCAAACTTGTAAAACGAACTGTGCATGCTTCAATTCTACTTTTAAGCATATTCTTTAATTCTAAGCTTATTCTTGAATTCTAATGACACGGATAAGATTATATGTGTTAGGGTTGTCATGTAAGTAAACAAAATGTCATTTCTAACCACACTCATTCCACAACATTCTCACATTTGAATCAAACTTGTAAAACGAACTGTGCATGCTTCAATTCTACTTTTAAGATTATTCTTTAATTCTAAGCTTATTTTTGATTTCTAATGACACGGAGACGATTATATGTGTTGGAGTTGTCATATAACTAAACCAAATGTCATTTCTAACCACACTCATTCCACAACATTCACACATTTGAATCAAACTTGTAAAACGAACTGTGCATGCTTCTATTCTACTTTTAAGCATATTCTTTAATTCTAATCTTATTCTTGAATTCTAATGACACGGAGAGGATTTTATGTGTTAGGGTTGTCATATAAGTAAACCAAATGTCATTTCTAATCACACTCATTCCACAACATTCACACATTTGAATCAAACTTGTAAAACGAACTGTGCATGCTTCAATTCTACTTTTAAGCTTATTCTTTAATTCTAAGCTTATTTTTGAATTCTAATGACACGGAGACGATTATATGTGTTACAGTTGTCATATAAGTAAACCAAATGTCATTTCTAACCACACTCATTCCACAACATTCCCACATTTGAATCAAACTTGTAAAACGAACTGTGCATGCTTCAATTCTACTTTTAAGATTATTCTTTAATTCTAAGCTTATTTTTGAATTCTAATGACACGGAGACGATTATATGTGTTGGAGTTGTCATATAAGTAAACCAAATGTCATTTCTAACCACACTCATTCCACAACATTCACACATTTGAATCAAACTTGTAAAACGAACTGTGCATGCTTCTATTCTACTTTTAAGCATATTCTTTAATTCTAAGCTTATTCTTGAATTCTAAGGTTATTCTTGAATTCTAATGACATGGAGATGATTATATGTGTTAGGGTTGTCATATAAGTAAACCAAATGTCATTTCTAATCACACTCATTCCACAACATTCACACATTTGAATCAAACTTGTAAAACGAACTGTGCATGCTTCTATTCTACTTTTAAGCTTATTCTTCGATTCTAAGCTTATTTTTGAACTTTAATGACACGGAGATGATTATATGTGTTAGGGTTGTCGTATAAGTAAACCAAATGTCATTTCTAACCACACTCATTCCACAACATTCCCACATTTGAATCAAACTTGTAAAACGAACTGTGCATGCTTCTATTCTACTTTTAAGCATAATCTTTAATTCTAAACTTATTCTTGAATTCTAATGACACGGATAAGATTATATGTGTTAGGGTTGTCATGTAAGTAAACAAAATGTCATTTCTAACCACACTCATTCCACAACATTCTCACATTTGAATCAAACTTGTAAAACGAACTGTGCATGCTTCAATTCTACTTTTAAGATTATTCTTTAATTCTAAGCTTATTTTTGAATTCTAATGACACGGAGACGATTATATGTGTTGGAGTTGTCATATAACTAAACCAAATGTCATTTCTAACCACACTCATTCCACAACATTCACACATTTGAATCAAACTTGTAAAACAAACTGTGCATGCTTCAATTCTACTTTTAAGCTTATTCTTTAATTCTAAGCTTATTTTTGAATTCTAATGACACGGAGACGATTATATGTGTTAGAGTTGTCATATAAGTAAACCAAATCTCATTTCTAACCACATTCATTCCACAACCTTCACACATTTCAATCAAACTTGTAAAACAAACTATGCATGCTTCTATTCTACTTTTAAGCTTATTCTTTAATTCTAATCTTATTCTTGAATTCTAATGACACGGAGAGGATTTTATGTGTTAGGGTTGTCATATAAGTAAACCAAATGTCATTTCTAATCACACTCATTCCACAACATTCACACATTTGAATCAAACTTGTAAAACGAACTGTGCATGCTTCAATTCTACTTTTAAGCTTATTCTTTAATTCTAAGCTTATTTTTGAATTCTAATGACACGGAGACGATTATATGTGTTACAGTTGTCATATAAGTAAACCAAATGTCATTTCTAACCACACTCATTCTACAACATTCCCACATTTGAATCAAACTTGTAAAACGAACTGTGCATGTTTCAATTCTACTTTTAAGATTATTCTTTAATTCTAAGCTTATTTTTGAATTCTAATGACACGGAGACGATTATATGTGTTGGAGTTGTCATATAAGTAAACCAAATGTCATTTCTAACCACACTCATTCCACAACATTCACACATTTGAATCAAACTTGTAAAACGAACTGTGCATGCTTCTATTCTACTTTTAAGCATATTCTTTAATTCTAAGATTATTCTTGAATTCTAATGACACGGAGACGATTATATGTGTTAGGGTTGTCATGTAAGTAAACAAAATGTCATTTCTAACCACAGTCATTCCACAACATTCACACATTTGAATAAAACTTGTAAAATGAACTGTGCATGCTTCTATTGTTTTTTTAAGTTTAATCTTTAATTCTAAGCTTATTCTTGAATTCTAATAACACGGAGACGATTATATGTGTTGGAGTTGTCATATAACTAAACCAAATGTCATTTCTAACCACACTCATTCCACAACATTCACACATTTGAATCAAACTTGTAAAACGAACTGTGCATGCTTCAATTCTACTTTTAAGCATATTCTTTAATTCTAAGCTTATTCTTGAATTCTAATGACACGGATAAGATTATATGTGTTAGGGTTGTCATGTAAGTAAACAAAATGTCATTTCTTACCACACTCATTCCACAACATTCTCACATTTGAATCAAACTTGTAAAACGAACTGTGCATGCTTCAATTCTACTTTTAAGATTATTCTTTAATTCAAAGCTTATTTTTGAATTCTAATGATACGGAGACGATTATATGTGTTGGAGTTGTCATATAACTAAACCAAATGTCATTTCTAACCACACTCATTCCACAACATTCACACATTTGAATCAAACTTGTAAAACGAACTGTGCATGCTTCTATTCTACTTTTAAGCATATTCTTTAATTCTAAGCTTATTCTTGAATTCTAATGACACGGATAAGATTATATGTGTTAGGGTTGTCATGTAAGTAAACAAAATGTCATTTCTAACCACACTCATTCCACAACATTCACACACTTGAATAAAACTTGTAAAATGAACTGTGCATGCTTCTATTGTTTTTTTAAGCTTAATCTTTAATTCTAAGCTTATTCTTGAATTCTAATAACACGGAGACGATTATATGTGTTAGGATTGTCATATAAGTAAACCAAATGTCATTTCTAACCACACTCATTCCACAACATTCACACATTTGAATCAAACTTGTAAAACGAACTGTGCATGCTTCTATTCTACTTTTAAGCTTATTCTTCGATTCTAAGCTTATTTTTGAACTCTAATGACACGGAGATGATTATATGTGTTAGGGTTGTCGTATAAGTAAACCAAATGTCATTTCTAACCACACTCATTCCACAACATTCACACATTTGAATCAAACGTGTAAAACGAACTGTGCATGCTTCTATTCTACTTTTAAGTTTATTTTTTTATTCTAAGCTTATTTTTTAACTCTAATGACACGGAGACGATTATATGTGTTAGGGTTTTCGTATAAGTGAACCAAATGTCATTTCTAACCACACATTCATTCCACAACATTCACACATTTGAATCAAACTTATAAAACAAACTATGCATGCTTCTATTCTACTTTTAAGCTTATTCTTTAATTCTAATCTTATTCTTGAATTCTAATGACACGGAGAGGATTATATGTGTTAGGGTGGTCATATAAGTAAACCAAATGTCATTTCTAACCACACTCATTCCACAACATTCCCACATTTGAATCAAACTTGTAAAACGAACTGTGCATGCTTCAATTCTACTTTTAAGATTATTCTTTAATTCTAAACTTATTTTTGAATTCTAATGACACGGAGACGATTATATGTGTTGGAGTTGTCATATAAGTAAACCAAATGTCATTTCTAACCACACTCATTCCACAACATTCATACATTTGAATCAAACTTGTAAAACGAACTGTGCATGCTTCTATTCTACTTTTAAGCATATTCTTTAATTCTAAGCTTATTCTTGAATTCTAATGACACGGAGACGATTATATGTGTTAGGGTTGTCATGTAAGTAAACAAAATGTCATTTCTAACCACAGTCATTCCACAACATTCACACATTTGAATAAAACTTGTAAAATGAACTGTGCATGCTTCTATTGTTTTTTTAAGTTTAATCTTTAATTCTAAGCTTATTCTTGAATTCTAATAACACGGAGACGATTATATGTGTTGGAGTTGTCATATAACTAAACCAAATGTCATTTCTAACCACACTCATTCCACAACATTCACACATTTGAATCAAACTTGTAAAACGAACTGTGCATGCTTCAATTCTACTTTTAAGCATATTCTTTAATTCTAAGCTTATTCTTGAATTCTAATGACACGGATAAGATTATATGTGTTAGGGTTGTCATGTAAGTAAACAAAATGTCATTTCTAACCACACTCATTCCACAACATTCTCACATTTGAATCAAACTTGTAAAACGAACTGTGCATGCTTCAATTCTACTTTTAAGATTATTCTTTAATTCTAAGCTTATTTTTGAATTCTAATGACACGGAGACGATTATAAGTGTTGGAGTTGTCATATAACTAAACCAAATGTCATTTATAACCACACTCATTCCACAACATTCACACATTTGAATCAAACTTGTAAAACGAACTGTGCATGCTTCTATTCTACTTTTAAGCATATTCTTTAATTCTAATCTTATTCTTGAATTCTAATGACACGGAGACGATTATAAGTGTTGGAGTTGTCATATAACTAAACCAAATGTCATTTCTAACCACACTCATTCCACAACATTCCCACATTTGAATCAAACTTGTAAAACGAACTGTGCATGCTTCAATTCTACTTTTAAGATTATTCTTTAATTCTAAACTTATTTTTGAATTCTAATGACACGGAGACGATTATATGTGTTGGAGTTGTCATATAAGTAAACCAAATGTCATTTCTAACCACACTCATTCCACAACATTCACACATTTGAATCAAACTTGTAAAACGAACTGTGCATGCTTCTATTCTACTTTTAAGCATATTCTTTAATTCTAAGCTTATTCTTGAATTCTAATGACACGGAGACGATTATATGTGTTAGGGTTGTCATGTAAGTAAACAAAATGTCATTTCTAACCACAGTCATTCCACAACATTCACACATTTGAATAAAACTTGTAAAATGAACTGTGTATGCTTCTATTGTTTTTTTAAGTTTAATCTTTAATTCTAAGCTTATTCTTGAATTCTAATAACACGGAGACGATTATATGTGTTGGAGTTGTCATATAACTAAACCAAATGTCATTTCTAACCACACTCATTCCACAACATTCACACATTTGAATCAAACTTGTAAAACGAACTGTGCATGCTTCAATTCTACTTTTAAGCATATTCTTTAATTCTAAGCTTATTCTTGAATTCTAATGACACGGATAAGATTATATGTGTTAGGGTTGTCATGTAAGTAAACAAAATGTCATTTCTAACCACACTCATTCCACAACATTCTCACATTTGAATCAAACTTGTAAAACGAACTGTGCATGCTTCAATTCTACTTTTAAGATTATTCTTTAATTCTAAGCTTATTTTTGATTTCTAATGACACGGAGACGATTATATGTGTTGGAGTTGTCATATAACTAAACCAAATGTCATTTCTAACCACACTCATTCCACAACATTCACACATTTGAATCAAACTTGTAAAACGAACTGTGCATGCTTCTATTCTACTTTTAAGCATATTCTTTAATTCTAAGCTTATTCTTGAATTCTAATGACACGGATAAGATTATATGTGTTAGGGTTGTCATGTAAGTAAACAAAATGTCATTTCTAACCACACTCATTCCACAACATTCACACACTTGAATAAAACTTGTAAAATGAACTGTGCATGCTTCTATTGTTTTTTTAAGCTTAATCTTTAATTCTAAGCTTATTCTTGAATTCTAATAACACGGAGACGATTATATGTATTAGGATTGTCATATAAGTAAACCAAATGTCATTTCTAACCAAACTCATTCCACAACATTCACACATTTGAATCAAACTTGTAAAACGAACTGTGCATGCTTCTATTCTACTTTTAAGCTTATTCTTCGATTCTAAGCTTATTTTTGAACTCTAATGACACGGAGATGATTATATGTGTTAGGGTTGTCGTATAAGTAAACCAAATGTCATTTCTAACCACACTCATTCCACAACATTCCCACATTTGAATCAAACTTGTAAAACGAACTGTGCATGCTTCAATTCTACTTTTAAGCATAATCTTTAATTCTAAACTTATTCTTGAATTCTAATGACACGGATAAGATTATATGTGTTAGGGTTGTCATGTAAGTAAACAAAATGTCATTTCTAACCACACTCATTCCACAACATTCTCACATTTGAATCAAACTTGTAAAACGAACTGTGCATGCTTCAATTCTACTTTTAAGATTATTCTTTAATTCTAAGCTTATTTTTGAATTCTAATGACACGGAGACGATTATATGTGTTGGAGTTGTCATATAACTAAACCAAATGTCATTTCTAACCACACTCATTCCACAACATTCACACATTTGAATCAAACTTGTAAAACAAACTGTGCATGCTTCAATTCTACTTTTAAGCTTATTCTTTAATTCTAAGCTTATTTTTGAATTCTAATGACACGGAGACGATTATATGTGTTAGAGTTGTCATATAAGTAAACCAAATCTCATTTCTAACCACATTCATTCCACAACCTTCACACATTTCAATCAAACTTGTAAAACAAACTATGCATGCTTCTATTCTACTTTTAAGCTTATTCTTTAATTCTAATCTTATTCTTGAATTCTAATGACACGGAGAGGATTTTATGTGTTAGGGTTGTCATATAAGTAAACCAAATGTCATTTCTAATCACACTCATTCCACAACATTCACACATTTGAATCAAACTTGTAAAACGAACTGTGCATGCTTCAATTCTACTTTTAAGCTTATTCTTTAATTCTAAGCTTATTTTTGAATTCTAATGACACGGAGACGATTATATGTGTTACAGTTGTCATATAAGTAAACCAAATGTCATTTCTAACCACACTCATTCTACAACATTCCCACATTTGAATCAAACTTGTAAAACGAACTGTGCATGTTTCAATTCTACTTTTAAGATTATTCTTTAATTCTAAGCTTATTTTTGAATTCTAATGACACGGAGACGATTATATGTGTTGGAGTTGTCATATAAGTAAACCAAATGTCATTTCTAACCACACTCATTCCACAACATTCACACATTTGAATCAAACTTGTAAAACGAACTGTGCATGCTTCTATTCTACTTTTAAGCATATTCTTTAATTCTAAGATTATTCTTGAATTCTAATGACACGGAGACGATTATATGTGTTAGGGTTGTCATGTAAGTAAACAAAATGTCATTTCTAACCACAGTCATTCCACAACATTCACACATTTGAATAAAACTTGTAAAATGAACTGTGCATGCTTCTATTGTTTTTTTAAGTTTAATCTTTAATTCTAAGCTTATTCTTGAATTCTAATAACACGGAGACGATTATATGTGTTGGAGTTGTCATATAACTAAACCAAATGTCATTTCTAACCACACTCATTCCACAACATTCACACATTTGAATCAAACTTGTAAAACGAACTGTGCATGCTTCAATTCTACTTTTAAGCATATTCTTTAATTCTAAGCTTATTCTTGAATTCTAATGACACGGATAAGATTATATGTGTTAGGGTTGTCATGTAAGTAAACAAAATGTCATTTCTTACCACACTCATTCCACAACATTCTCACATTTGAATCAAACTTGTAAAACGAACTGTGCATGCTTCAATTCTACTTTTAAGATTATTCTTTAATTCAAAGCTTATTTTTGAATTCTAATGATACGGAGACGATTATATGTGTTGGAGTTGTCATATAACTAAACCAAATGTTATTTCTAACCACACTCATTCCACAACATTCACACATTTGAATCAAACTTGTAAAACGAACTGTGCATGCTTCTATTCTACTTTTAAGCATATTCTTTAATTCTAAGCTTATTCTTGAATTCTAATGACACGGATAAGATTATATGTGTTAGGGTTGTCATGTAAGTAAACAAAATGTCATTTCTAACCACACTCATTCCACAACATTCACACACTTGAATAAAACTTGTAAAATGAACTGTGCATGCTTCTATTGTTTTTTTAAGCTTAATCTTTAATTCTAAGCTTATTCTTGAATTCTAATAACACGGAGACGATTATATGTGTTAGGATTGTCATATAAGTAAACCAAATGTCATTTCTAACCACACTCATTCCACAACATTCACACATTTGAATCAAACTTGTAAAACGAACTGTGCATGCTTCTATTCTACTTTTAAGCTTATTCTTCGATTCTAAGCTTATTTTTGAACTCTAATGACACGGAGATGATTATATGTGTTAGGGTTGTCGTATAAGTAAACCAAATGTCATTTCTAACCACACTCATTCCACAACATTCACACATTTGAATCAAACGTGTAAAACGAACTGTGCATGCTTCTATTCTACTTTTAAGTTTATTTTTTTATTCTAAGCTTATTTTTTAACTCTAATGACACGGAGACGATTATATGTGTTAGGGTTTTCGTATAAGTGAACCAAATGTCATTTCTAACCACACATTCATTCCACAACATTCACACATTTGAATCAAACTTATAAAACAAACTATGCATGCTTCTATTCTACTTTTAAGCTTATTCTTTAATTCTAATCTTATTCTTGAATTCTAATGACACGGAGAGGATTATATGTGTTAGGGTGGTCATATAAGTAAACCAAATGTCATTTCTAACCACACTCATTCCACAACATTCCCACATTTGAATCAAACTTGTAAAACGAACTGTGCATGCTTCAATTCTACTTTTAAGATTATTCTTTAATTCTAAACTTATTTTTGAATTCTAATGACACGGAGACGATTATATGTGTTGGAGTTGTCATATAAGTAAACCAAATGTCATTTCTAACCACACTCATTCCACAACATTCATACATTTGAATCAAACTTGTAAAACGAACTGTGCATGCTTCTATTCTACTTTTAAGCATATTCTTTAATTCTAAGCTTATTCTTGAATTCTAATGACACGGAGACGATTATATGTGTTAGGGTTGTCATGTAAGTAAACAAAATGTCATTTCTAACCACAGTCATTCCACAACATTCACACATTTGAATAAAACTTGTAAAATGAACTGTGCATGCTTCTATTGTTTTTTTAAGTTTAATCTTTAATTCTAAGCTTATTCTTGAATTCTAATAACACGGAGACGATTATATGTGTTGGAGTTGTCATATAACTAAACCAAATGTCATTTCTAACCACACTCATTCCACAACATTCACACATTTGAATCAAACTTGTAAAACGAACTGTGCATGCTTCAATTCTACTTTTAAGCATATTCTTTAATTCTAAGCTTATTCTTGAATTCTAATGACACGGATAAGATTATATGTGTTAGGGTTGTCATGTAAGTAAACAAAATGTCATTTCTAACCACACTCATTCCACAACATTCTCACATTTGAATCAAACTTGTAAAACGAACTGTGCATGCTTCAATTCTACTTTTAAGATTATTCTTTAATTCTAAGCTTATTTTTGAATTCTAATGACACGGAGACGATTATAAGTGTTGGAGTTGTCATATAACTAAACCAAATGTCATTTATAACCACACTCATTCCACAACATTCACACATTTGAATCAAACTTGTAAAACGAACTGTGCATGCTTCTATTCTACTTTTAAGCATATTCTTGAATTCTAAGCTTATTCTTGAATTCTAATGAAATGGAGATGATTATATGTGTTAGGGTTGTCATATAAGTAAACCAAATGTCATTTCTAACCACACTCATTCCACAACATTCACACATTTGAATCAAACTTGTAAAACGAACTGTGCATGCTTCAATTCCACTTTTAAGCTTATTCTTTAATTCTAAGCTTATTTTTGAATTCTAATGACACGGAGACGATTATATGTGTTACAGTTGTCATATAAGTAAACCAAATGTCATTTCTAACCACACTCATTCCATAACATTCCCACATTTGAATCAAACTTGTAAAACGAACTGTGCATGCGTCAATTCTACTTTTAGGATTATTCTTTAATTCTAAGCTTATTTTTGAATTCTAATGACACGGAGACGATTATATGTGTTGGAGTTGTCATATAAGTAAACCAAATGTCATTTCTAACCACACTCATTCCACAACATTCACACATTTGAATAAAACTTGTAAAACGAACTGTGCATGCTTCTATTCTACTTTTAAGCATATTCTTTAATTCTAAGCTTATTCTTGAATTCTAATGACAAGGAGACGATTATATGTGTTAGGGTTGTCATGTAAGTAAACAAAATGTCATTTCTAACCACATTCATTCCACAACATTCACACATTTCAATCAAACTTGTAAAACAAACTATGCATGCTTCTATTCTACTTTTAAGCTTATTCTTTAATTCTAATCTTATTCTTGAATTCTAATGACACGGAGAGAATTTTATGTGTTAGGGTTGTCATATAAGTAAACCAAATGTCATTTCTAAGCACAGTCATTCCACAACATTCACACATTTGAATCAAACTTGTAAAACGAACTGTGCATGCTTCAATTCTACTTTTAAGCTTATTCTTTAATTCTAAGCTTATTTTTGAATTCTAATGACACGGAGACGATTATATGTGTTACAGTTGTCATATAAGTAAACCAAATGTCATTTCTAACCACACTCATTCCACAACATTCCCACATTTGAATCAAACTTGTAAAACGAACTGTGCATGCTTCAATTCTACTTTTAAGATTATTCTTTAATTCTAAGCTTATATTTGAATTCTAATGACACGGAGACGATTATATGTGTTGGAGTTGTCATATAAGTAAACCAAATGTCATTTCTAACCACACTCATTCCACAACATTCACACATTTGAATAAAACTTGTAAAACGAACTGTGCATGCTTCTATTCTACTTTTAAGCATATTCTTTAATTCTAAGCTTATTCTTGAATTCTAATGACACGGAGACGATTATATGTGTTGGAGTTGTCATATAAGTAAACCAAATGTCATTTCTAACCACACTCATTCCACAACATTCACACATTTGAATCAAACTTGTAAAACGAACTGTGCATGCTTCTATTCTACTTTTAAGCATATTCTTGAATTCTAAGCTTATTCTTGAATTCTAATGACATGGAGATGATTATATGTGTTAGGGTTGTCATATAAGTAAACCAAATGTCATTTCTAATCACACTCATTCCACAACATTCACACATTTGAATCAAACTTGTAAAACGAACTGTGCATGCTTCAATTCTACTTTTAAGCTTATTCTTTAATTCTAAGCTTATTTTTGAATTCTAATGACACGGAGACGATTATATGTGTTACAGTTGTCATATAAGTAAACCAAATGTCATTTCTAACCACACTCATTCCACAACATTCCCACATTTGAATAAAACTTGTAAAACGAACTGTGCATGCTTCAATTCTACTTTTAAGATTATTCTTTAATTCTAAGCTTATTTTTGAATTCTAATGACACGGAGACGATTATATGTGTTGGAGTTGTCATATAAGTAAACCAAATGTCATTTCTAACCACACTCATTCCACAACATTCACACATTTGAATAAAACTTGTAAAACGAACTGTGCATGCTTCTATTCTACTTTTAAGCATATTCTTGAATTCTAAGCTTATTCTTGAATTCTAATGACATGGAGATGATTATATGTGTTAGGGTTGTCATATAAGTAAACCAAATGTCATTTCTAATCACACTCATTCCACAACATTCACACATTTGAATCAAACTTGTAAAACGAACTGTGCATGCTTCAATTCTACTTTTAAGCTTATTCTTTAATTCTAAGCTTATTTTTGAATTCTAATGACACGGAGACGATTATATGTGTTACAGTTGTCATATAAGTAAACCAAATGTCATTTCTAACCACACTCATTCCACAACATTCCCACATTTGAATCAAACTTGTAAAACGAACTGTGCATGCTTCAATTCTACTTTTAAGATTATTCTTTAATTCTAAGCTTATTTTTGAATTCTAATGACACGGAGACGATTATATGTGTTGGAGTTGTCATATAAGTAAACCAAATGTCATTTCTAACCACACTCATTCCACAACATTCACACATTTGAATAAAACTTGTAAAACGAACTGTGCATGCTTCTATTCTACTTTTAAGCATATTCTTGAATTCTAAGCTTATTCTTGAATTCTAAGCTTATTCTTGAATTCTAATGACATGGAGATGATTATATGTGTTAGGGTTGTCATATAAGTAAACCAAATGTCATTTCTAATCACACTCATTCCACAACATTCACACATTTGAATCAAACTTGTAAAACGAACTGTGCATGCTTCAATTCTACTTTTAAGCTTATTCTTTAATTCTAAGCTTATTTTTGAATTCTAATGACACGGAGACGATTATATGTGTTACAGTTGTCATATAAGTAAACCAAATGTCATTTCTAACCACACTCATTCCACAACATTCCCACATTTGAATCAAACTTGTAAAACGAACTGTGCATGCTTCAATTCTACTTTTAAGATTATTCTTTAATTCTAAGCTTATTTTTGAATTCTAATGACACGGAGACGATTATATGTGTTGGAGTTGTCATATAAGTAAACCAAATGTCATTTCTAACCACACTCATTCCACAACATTCACACATTTGAATAAAACTTGTAAAACGAACTGTGCATGCTTCTATTCTACTTTTAAGCATATTCTTTAATTCTAAGCTTATTCTTGAATTCTAATGACACGGAGACGATTATATGTGTTAGGGTTGTCATATAAGTAAACAAAATGTCATTTCTAACCACATTCATTCCACAACATTCACACATTTCAATCAAACTTGTAAAACAAACTATGCATGCTTCTATTCTACTTTTAAGCTTATTCTTTAATTCTAATCTTATTTTTGAATTCTAATGACACGGAGACGATTATATGTGTTAGAGTTGTCATATAAGTAAACCAAATGTCATTTCTAACCACATTCATTCCACAACATTCACACATTTCAATCAAACTTGTAAAACAAACTATGCATGCTTCTATTCTACTTTTAAGCTTATTCTTTAATTCTAATCTTATTCTTGAATTCTAATGACACGGAGAGAATTTTATGTGTTAGGGTTGTCATATAAGTAAACCAAATGTCATTTCTAAGCACACTCATTCCACAACATTCACACATTTGAATCAAACTTGTAAAACAAACTATGCATGCTTCTATTCTACTTTTAAGCTTATTCTTTAATTCTAAGCTTATTCTTGAATTCTAATGACATGAAGATGATTATATGTGTTAGGGTTGTCATATAAGTAAACCAAATGTCATTTCTAACCACACTCATTCCACAACATTCACACATTTGAATCAAACTTGTAAAACGAACTATGCATGCTTCTATTCTACTTTTAAGCATATTCTTGAATTCTAAGCTTATTCTTGAATTCTAATGACATGGAGATGATTATATGTGTTAGGGTTGTCATATAAGTAAACCAAATGTCATTTCTAATCACACTCATTCCACAACATTCACACATTTGAATCAAACTTGTAAAACGAACTGTGCATGCTTCAATTCTACTTTTAAGCTTATTATTTAATTCTAAGCTTATTTTTGAATTCTAATGACACGGAGACGATTATATGTGTTACAGTTGTCATATAAGTAAACCAAATGTCATTTCTAACCACACTCATTCCACAACATTCCCACATTTGAATCAAACTTGTAAAACGAACTGTGCATGCTTCAATTCTACTTTTAAGATTATTCTTTAATTCTAAGCTTATTTTTGAATTCTAATGACACGGAGACGATTATATGTGTTGGAGTTGTCATATAAGTAAACCAAATGTCATTTCTAACCACACTCATTCCACAACATTCACACATTTGAATAAAACTTGTAAAACGAACTGTGCATGCTTCTATTCTACTTTTAAGCATATTCTTGAATTCTAAGCTTATTCTTGAATTCTAAGCTTATTCTTGAATTCTAATGACATGGAGATGATTATATGTGTTAGGGTTGTCATATAAGTAAACCAAATGTCATTTCTAATCACACTCATTCCACAACATTCACACATTTGAATCAAACTTGTAAAACGAACTGTGCATGCTTCAATTCTACTTTTAAGCTTATTCTTTAATTCTAAGCTTATTTTTGAATTCTAATGACACGGAGACGATTATATGTGTTACAGTTGTCATATAAGTAAACCAAATGTCATTTCTAACCACACTCATTCCACAACATTCCCACATTTGAATCAAACTTGTAAAACGAACTGTGCATGCTTCAATTCTACTTTTAAGATTATTCTTTAATTCTAAGCTTATTTTTGAATTCTAATGACACGGAGACGATTATATGTGTTGGAGTTGTCATATAAGTAAACAAAATGTCATTTCTAACCACACTCATTCCACAACATTCACACATTTGAATAAAACTTGTAAAACGAACTGTGCATGCTTCTATTCTACTTTTAAGCATATTCTTTAATTCTAAGCTTATTCTTGAATTCTAATGACACGGAGACGATTATATGTGTTAGGGTTGTCATGTAAGTAAACAAAATGTCATTTCTAACCACATTCATTCCACAACATTTACACATTTCAATCAAACTTGTAAAACAAACTATGCATGCTTCTATTCTACTTTTAAGCTTATTCTTTAATTCTAATCTTATTCTTGAATTCTAATCACACGGAGAGAATTTTATGTGTTAGGGTTGTCATATAAGTAAACCAAATGTCATTTCTAAGCACACTCATTCCACAACATTCACATATTTGAATCAAACTTGTAAAACGAACTGTGCATGCTTCAATTCTACTTTTAAGCTTATTCTTTAATTCTAAGCTTATTTTTGAATTCTAATGACACGGAGACGATTATATGTGTTACAGTTGTCATATAAGTAAACCAAATGTCATTTCTAACCACACTCATTCCACAACATTCCCACATTTGAATCAAACTTGTAAAACGAACTGTGCATGCTTCAATTCTACTTTTAAGATTATTCTTTAATTCTAAGCTTATTTTTGAATTCTAATGACACGGAGACGATTATATGTGTTGGAGTTGTCATATAAGTAAACCAAATGTCATTTCTAACCACACTCATTCCACAACATTCACACATTTGAATAAAACTTGTAAAACGAACTGTGCATGCTTCTATTCTACTTTTAAGCATATTCTTGAATTCTAAGCTTATTCTTGAATTCTAAGCTTATTCTTGAATTCTAATGACATGGAGATGATTATATGTGTTAGGGTTGTCATATAAGTAAACCAAATGTCATTTCTAATCACACTCATTCCACAACATTCACACATTTGAATCAAACTTGTAAAACGAACTGTGCATGCTTCAATTCTACTTTTAAGCTTATTCTTTAATTCTAAGCTTATTTTTGAATTCTAATGACACGGAGACGATTATATGTGTTACAGTTGTCATATAAGTAAACCAAATGTCATTTCTAACCACACTCATTCCACAACATTCCCACATTTGAATCAAACTTGTAAAACGAACTGTGCATGCTTCAATTCTACTTTTAAGATTATTCTTTAATTCTAAGCTTATTTTTGAATTCTAATGACACGGAGACGATTATATGTGTTGGAGTTGTCATATAAGTAAACCAAATGTCATTTCTAACCACACTCATTCCACAACATTCACACATTTGAATAAAACTTGTAAAACGAACTGTGCATGCTTCTATTCTACTTTTAAGCATATTCTTTAATTCTAAGCTTATTCTTGAATTCTAATGACACGGAGACGATTATATGTGTTAGGGTTGTCATATAAGTAAACAAAATGTCATTTCTAACCACATTCATTCCACAACATTCACACATTTCAATCAAACTTGTAAAACAAACTATGCATGCTTCTATTCTACTTTTAAGCTTATTCTTTAATTCTAATCTTATTTTTGAATTCTAATGACACGGAGACGATTATATGTGTTAGAGTTGTCATATAAGTAAACCAAATGTCATTTCTAACCACATTCATTCCACAACATTCACACATTTCAATCAAACTTGTAAAACAAACTATGCATGCTTCTATTCTACTTTTAAGCTTATTCTTTAATTCTAATCTTATTCTTGAATTCTAATGACACGGAGAGAATTTTATGTGTTAGGGTTGTCATATAAGTAAACCAAATGTCATTTCTAAGCACACTCATTCCACAACATTCACACATTTGAATCAAACTTGTAAAACAAACTATGCATGCTTCTATTCTACTTTTAAGCTTATTCTTTAATTCTAAGCTTATTCTTGAATTCTAATGACATGAAGATGATTATATGTGTTAGGGTTGTCATATAAGTAAACCAAATGTCATTTCTAACCACACTCATTCCACAACATTCACACATTTGAATCAAACTTGTAAAACGAACTATGCATGCTTCTATTCTACTTTTAAGCATATTCTTGAATTCTAAGCTTATTCTTGAATTCTAATGACATGGAGATGATTATATGTGTTAGGGTTGTCATATAAGTAAACCAAATGTCATTTCTAATCACACTCATTCCACAACATTCACACATTTGAATCAAACTTGTAAAACGAACTGTGCATGCTTCAATTCTACTTTTAAGCTTATTATTTAATTCTAAGCTTATTTTTGAATTCTAATGACACGGAGACGATTATATGTGTTACAGTTGTCATATAAGTAAACCAAATGTCATTTCTAACCACACTCATTCCACAACATTCCCACATTTGAATCAAACTTGTAAAACGAACTGTGCATGCTTCAATTCTACTTTTAAGATTATTCTTTAATTCTAAGCTTATTTTTGAATTCTAATGACACGGAGACGATTATATGTGTTGGAGTTGTCATATAAGTAAACCAAATGTCATTTCTAACCACACTCATTCCACAACATTCACACATTTGAATAAAACTTGTAAAACGAACTGTGCATGCTTCTATTCTACTTTTAAGCATATTCTTGAATTCTAAGCTTATTCTTGAATTCTAAGCTTATTCTTGAATTCTAATGACATGGAGATGATTATATGTGTTAGGGTTGTCATATAAGTAAACCAAATGTCATTTCTAATCACACTCATTCCACAACATTCACACATTTGAATCAAACTTGTAAAACGAACTGTGCATGCTTCAATTCTACTTTTAAGCTTATTCTTTAATTCTAAGCTTATTTTTGAATTCTAATGACACGGAGACGATTATATGTGTTACAGTTGTCATATAAGTAAACCAAATGTCATTTCTAACCACACTCATTCCACAACATTCCCACATTTGAATCAAACTTGTAAAACGAACTGTGCATGCTTCAATTCTACTTTTAAGATTATTCTTTAATTCTAAGCTTATTTTTGAATTCTAATGACACGGAGACGATTATATGTGTTGGAGTTGTCATATAAGTAAACAAAATGTCATTTCTAACCACACTCATTCCACAACATTCACACATTTGAATAAAACTTGTAAAACGAACTGTGCATGCTTCTATTCTACTTTTAAGCATATTCTTTAATTCTAAGCTTATTCTTGAATTCTAATGACACGGAGACGATTATATGTGTTAGGGTTGTCATGTAAGTAAACAAAATGTCATTTCTAACCACATTCATTCCACAACATTTACACATTTCAATCAAACTTGTAAAACAAACTATGCATGCTTCTATTCTACTTTTAAGCTTATTCTTTAATTCTAATCTTATTCTTGAATTCTAATCACACGGAGAGAATTTTATGTGTTAGGGTTGTCATATAAGTAAACCAAATGTCATTTCTAAGCACACTCATTCCACAACATTCACATATTTGAATCAAACTTGTAAAACGAACTGTGCATGCTTCAATTCTACTTTTAAGCTTATTCTTTAATTCTAAGCTTATTTTTGAATTCTAATGACACGGAGACGATTATATGTGTTACAGTTGTCATATAAGTAAACCAAATGTCATTTCTAACCACACTCATTCCACAACATTCCCACATTTGAATCAAACTTGTAAAACGAACTGTGCATGCTTCAATTCTACTTTTAAGATTATTCTTTAATTCTAAGCTTATTTTTGAATTCTAATGACACGGAGACGATTATATGTGTTGGAGTTGTCATATAAGTAAACCAAATGTCATTTCTAACCACACTCATTCCACAACATTCACACATTTGAATAAAACTTGTAAAACGAACTGTGCATGCTTCTATTCTACTTTTAAGCATATTCTTGAATTCTAAGCTTATTCTTGAATTCTAAGCTTATTCTTGAATTCTAATGACATGGAGATGATTATATGTGTTAGGGTTGTCATATAAGTAAACCAAATGTCATTTCTAATCACACTCATTCCACAACATTCACACATTTGAATCAAACTTGTAAAACGAACTGTGCATGCTTCAATTCTACTTTTAAGCTTATTCTTTAATTCTAAGCTTATTTTTGAATTCTAATGACACGGAGACGATTATATGTGTTACAGTTGTCATATAAGTAAACCAAATGTCATTTCTAACCACACTCATTCCACAACATTCCCACATTTGAATCAAACTTGTAAAACGAACTGTGCATGCTTCAATTCTACTTTTAAGATTATTCTTTAATTCTAAGCTTATTTTTGAATTCTAATGACACGGAGACGATTATATGTGTTGGAGTTGTCATATAAGTAAACCAAATGTCATTTCTAACCACACTCATTCCACAACATTCACACATTTGAATAAAACTTGTAAAACGAACTGTGCATGCTTCTATTCTACTTTTAAGCATATTCTTTAATTCTAAGCTTATTCTTGAATTCTAATGACACGGAGACGATTATATGTGTTAGGGTTGTCATATAAGTAAACAAAATGTCATTTCTAACCACATTCATTCCACAACATTCACACATTTCAATCAAACTTGTAAAACAAACTATGCATGCTTCTATTCTACTTTTAAGCTTATTCTTTAATTCTAATCTTATTTTTGAATTCTAATGACACGGAGACGATTATATGTGTTAGAGTTGTCATATAAGTAAACCAAATGTCATTTCTAACCACATTCATTCCACAACATTCACACATTTCAATCAAACTTGTAAAACAAACTATGCATGCTTCTATTCTACTTTTAAGCTTATTCTTTAATTCTAATCTTATTCTTGAATTCTAATGACACGGAGAGAATTTTATGTGTTAGGGTTGTCATATAAGTAAACCAAATGTCATTTCTAAGCACACTCATTCCACAACATTCACACATTTGAATCAAACTTGTAAAACAAACTATGCATGCTTCTATTCTACTTTTAAGCTTATTCTTTAATTCTAAGCTTATTCTTGAATTCTAATGACATGAAGATGATTATATGTGTTAGGGTTGTCATATAAGTAAACCAAATGTCATTTCTAACCACACTCATTCCACAACATTCACACATTTGAATCAAACTTGTAAAACGAACTATGCATGCTTCTATTCTACTTTTAAGCATATTCTTGAATTCTAAGCTTATTCTTGAATTCTAATGACATGGAGATGATTATATGTGTTAGGGTTGTCATATAAGTAAACCAAATGTCATTTCTAATCACACTCATTCCACAACATTCACACATTTGAATCAAACTTGTAAAACGAACTGTGCATGCTTCAATTCTACTTTTAAGCTTATTATTTAATTCTAAGCTTATTTTTGAATTCTAATGACACGGAGACGATTATATGTGTTACAGTTGTCATATAAGTAAACCAAATGTCATTTCTAACCACACTCATTCCACAACATTCCCACATTTGAATCAAACTTGTAAAACGAACTGTGCATGCTTCAATTCTACTTTTAAGATTATTCTTTAATTCTAAGCTTATTTTTGAATTCTAATGACACGGAGACGATTATATGTGTTGGAGTTGTCATATAAGTAAACCAAATGTCATTTCTAACCACACTCATTCCACAACATTCACACATTTGAATAAAACTTGTAAAACGAACTGTGCATGCTTCTATTCTACTTTTAAGCATATTCTTGAATTCTAAGCTTATTCTTGAATTCTAAGCTTATTCTTGAATTGTAATGACATGGAGATGATTATATGTGTTAGGGTTGTCATATAAGTAAACCAAATGTCATTTCTAATCACACTCATTCCACAACATTCACACATTTGAATCAAACTTGTAAAACGAACTGTGCATGCTTCAATTCTACTTTTAAGCTTATTCTTTAATTCTAAGCTTATTTTTGAATTCTAATGACACGGAGACGATTATATGTGTTACAGTTGTCATATAAGTAAACCAAATGTCATTTCTAACCACACTCATTCCACAACATTCCCACATTTGAATCAAACTTGTAAAACGAACTGTGCATGCTTCAATTCTACTTTTAAGATTATTCTTTAATTCTAAGCTTATTTTTGAATTCTAATGACACGGAGACGATTATATGTGTTGGAGTTGTCATATAAGTAAACCAAATGTCATTTCTAACCACACTCATTCCACAACATTCACACATTTGAATAAAACTTGTAAAACGAACTGTGCATGCTTCTATTCTACTTTTAAGCATATTCTTTAATTCTAAGCTTATTCTTGAATTCTAATGACACGGAGACGATTATATGTGTTAGGGTTGTCATGTAAGTAAACAAAATGTCATTTCTAACCACATTCATTCCACAACATTTACACATTTCAATCAAACTTGTAAAACAAACTATGCATGCTTCTATTCTACTTTTAAGCTTATTCTTTAATTCTAATCTTATTCTTGAATTCTAATCACACGGAGAGAATTTTATGTGTTAGGGTTGTCATATAAGTAAACCAAATGTCATTTCTAAGCACACTCATTCCACAACATTCACATATTTGAATCAAACTTGTAAAACGAACTGTGCATGCTTCAATTCTACTTTTAAGCTTATTCTTTAATTCTAAGCTTATTTTTGAATTCTAATGACACGGAGACGATTATATGTGTTACAGTTGTCATATAAGTAAACCAAATGTTATTTCTAACCACACTCATTCCACAACATTCCCACATTTGAATCAAACTTGTAAAACGAACTGTGCATGCTTCAATTCTACTTTTAAGATTATTCTTTAATTTTAAGCTTATTTTTGAATTCTAATGACACGGAGACGATTATATGTGTTAGGGTTGTCATATAAGTAAACAAAATGTCATTTCTAACCACACTCATTCCACAACATTCACACATTTGAATAAAACTTATAAAACGAACTGTGCATGCTTCTATTCTACTTTTAAGCATATTCTTGAATTCTAAGCTTATTCTTGAATTCTAATGACATGGAGATGATTATATGTGTTAGGGTTGTCATATAAGTAAACCAAATGTCATTTCTAATCACACTCATTCCACAACATTCACACATTTGAATCAAACTTGTAAAACGAACTGTGCATGCTTCAATTCTACTTTTAAGCTTATTCTTTAATTCTAAGCTTATTTTTGAATTCTAATGACACGGAGACGATTATATGTGTTACAGTTGTCATATAAGTAAACCAAATGTCATTTCTAACCACACTCATTCCACAACATTCCCACATTTGAATCAAACTTGTAAAACGAATTGTGCATGCTTCAATTCTACTTTTAAGATTATTCTTTAATTCTAAGCTTATTTTTGAATTCTAATGACACGGAGACGATTATATGTGTTGGAGTTGTCATATAAGTAAACCAAATGTCATTTCTAACCACACTCATTCCACAACATTCACACATTTGAATAAAACTTGTAAAACGAACTGTGCATGCTTCTATTCTACTTTTAAGCATATTCTTTAATTCTAAGCTTATTCTTGAATTCTAATGACACGGAGACGATTATATGTGTTAGGGTTGTCATGTAAGTAAACAAAATGTCATTTCTAACCACATTCATTCCACAACATTCACACATTTCAATCAAACTTGTAAAACAAACTATGCATGCTTCTATTCTACTTTTAAGCTTATTCTTTAATTCTAATCTTATTCTTGAATTCTAATCACACGGAGAGAATTTTATGTGTTAGGGTTGTCATATAAGTAAACCAAATGTCATTTCTAAGCACACTCATTCCACAACATTCACATATTTGAATCAAACTTGTAAAACGAACTGTGCATGCTTCAATTCTACTTTTAAGCTTATTCTTTAATTCTAAGCTTATTTTTGAATTCTAATGACACGGAGACGATTATATGTGTTACAGTTGTCATATAAGTAAACCAAATGTTATTTCTAACCACACTCATTCCACAACATTCCCACATTTGAATCAAACTTGTAAAACGAACTGTGCATGATTCAATTCTACTTTTAAGATTATTCTTTAATTCTAAGCTTATTTTTGAATTCTAATGACACGGAACCGATTATATGTGTTAGGGTTGTCATATAAGTAAACAAAATGTCATTTCTAACCACATTCATTCCACAACATTCACACATTTGAATCAAACTTGTAAAACAAACTATGCATGCTTCTATTCTACTTTTAAGCTTATTCTTTAATTCTAATCTTATTTTTGAATTCTAATGACACGGAGACGATTATATGTGTTAGAGTTGTCATATAAGTAAACCAAATGTCATTTCTAACCACATTCATTCCACAACATTCACACATTTCAATCAAACTTGTAAAACAAACTATGCATGCTTCTATTCTACTTTTAAGCTTATTCTTTAATTCTAATCTTATTCTTGAATTCTAATGACACGGAGAGAATTTTATGTGTTAGGGTTGTCATATAAGTAAACCAAATGTCATTTCTAAGCACACTCATTCCACAACATTCACACATTTGAATCAAACTTGTAAAACGAACTGTGCATGCTTCAATTCTACTTTAAAGATTATTCTTTAATTCTAAGCTTATTTTTGAATTCTAATGACACGGAGACGATTATATGTGTTGGAGTTGTCATATAAGTAAACCAAATGTCATTTCTAACCACACTCATTCCACAACATTCACACATTTGAATAAAACTTGTAAAACGAACTGTGCATGCTTCTATTCTACTTTTAAGCATATTCTTTAATTCTAAGCTTATTCTTGAATTCTAATGACACGGAGACGATTATATGTGTTAGGGTTGTCATGTAAGTAAACAAAATGTCATTTCTAACCACACTCATTCCACAACATTCACACATTTGAATAAAACTTGTAAAATGAACTGTGCATGCTTCTATTGTTTTTTTAAGCTTAATCTTTAATTCTAAGCTTATTCTTGAATTCTAATAACACGGAGACGATTATATGTGTTAGGATTGTCATATAAGTAAACCAAATGTCATTTCTAACCACACTCACACATTTGAATCAAACTTGTAAAATGAACTGTGCATGCTTCTATTCTACTTTTAAGCTTATTCTTTAATTCTAATCTTATTCTTGAATTCTAATCACACGGAGAGAATTTTATGTGTTAGGGTTGTCATATAAGTAAACCAAATGTCATTTCTAAGCACACTCATTCCACAACATTCACATATTTGAATCAAACTTGTAAAACGAACTGTGCATGCTTCAATTCTACTTTTAAGCTTATTCTTTAATTCTAAGCTTATTTTTGAATTCTAATGACACGGAGACGATTATATGTGTTACAGTTGTCATATAAGTAAACCAAATGTCATTTCTAACCACACTCATTCCACAACATTCCCACATTTGAATCAAACTTGTAAAACGAACTGTGCATGCTTCAATTCTACTTTTAAGATTATTCTTTAATTCTAAGCTTATTTTTGAATTCTAATGACACGGAGACGATTATATGTGTTGGAGTTGTCATATAAGTAAACCAAATGTCATTTCTAACCACACTCATTCCACAACATTCACACATTTGAATAAAACTTGTAAAACGAACTGTGCATGCTTCTATTCTACTTTTAAGCATATTCTTGAATTCTAAGCTTATTCTTGAATTCTAAGCTTATTCTTGAATTCTAATGACATGGAGATGATTATATGTGTTAGGGTTGTCATATAAGTAAACCAAATGTCATTTCTAATCACACTCATTCCACAACATTCACACATTTGAATCAAACTTGTAAAACGAACTGTGCATGCTTCAATTCTACTTTTAAGCTTATTCTTTAATTCTAAGCTTATTTTTGAATTCTAATGACACGGAGACGATTATATGTGTTACAGTTGTCATATAAGTAAACCAAATGTCATTTCTAACCACACTCATTCCACAACATTCCCACATTTGAATCAAACTTGTAAAACGAACTGTGCATGCTTCAATTCTACTTTTAAGATTATTCTTTAATTCTAAGCTTATTTTTGAATTCTAATGACACGGAGACGATTATATGTGTTGGAGTTGTCATATAAGTAAACCAAATGTCATTTCTAACCACACTCATTCCACAACATTCACACATTTGAATAAAACTTGTAAAACGAACTGTGCATGCTTCTATTCTACTTTTAAGCATATTCTTTAATTCTAAGCTTATTCTTGAATTCTAATGACACGGAGACGATTATATGTGTTAGGGTTGTCATATAAGTAAACAAAATGTCATTTCTAACCACATTCATTCCACAACATTCACACATTTCAATCAAACTTGTAAAACAAACTATGCATGCTTCTATTCTACTTTTAAGCTTATTCTTTAATTCTAATCTTATTTTTGAATTCTAATGACACGGAGACGATTATATGTGTTAGAGTTGTCATATAAGTAAACCAAATGTCATTTCTAACCACATTCATTCCACAACATTCACACATTTCAATCAAACTTGTAAAACAAACTATGCATGCTTCTATTCTACTTTTAAGCTTATTCTTTAATTCTAATCTTATTCTTGAATTCTAATGACACGGAGAGAATTTTATGTGTTAGGGTTGTCATATAAGTAAACCAAATGTCATTTCTAAGCACACTCATTCCACAACATTCACACATTTGAATCAAACTTGTAAAACAAACTATGCATGCTTCTATTCTACTTTTAAGCTTATTCTTTAATTCTAAGCTTATTCTTGAATTCTAATGACATGAAGATGATTATATGTGTTAGGGTTGTCATATAAGTAAACCAAATGTCATTTCTAACCACACTCATTCCACAACATTCACACATTTGAATCAAACTTGTAAAACAAACTATGCATGCTTCTATTCTACTTTTAAGCTTATTCTTTAATTCTAAGCTTATTCTTGAATTCTAATGACATGAAGATGATTATATGTGTTAGGGTTGTCATATAAGTAAACCAAATGTCATTTCTAACCACACTCATTCCACAACATTCACACATTTGAATCAAACTTGTAAAACGAACTATGCATGCTTCTATTCTACTTTTAAGCATATTCTTGAATTCTAAGCTTATTCTTGAATTCTAATGACATGGAGATGATTATATGTGTTAGGGTTGTCATATAAGTAAACCAAATGTCATTTCTAATCACACTCATTCCACAACATTCACACATTTGAATCAAACTTGTAAAACGAACTGTGCATGCTTCAATTCTACTTTTAAGCTTATTATTTAATTCTAAGCTTATTTTTGAATTCTAATGACACGGAGACGATTATATGTGTTACAGTTGTCATATAAGTAAACCAAATGTCATTTCTAACCACACTCATTCCACAACATTCCCACATTTGAATCAAACTTGTAAAACGAACTGTGCATGCTTCAATTCTACTTTTAAGATTATTCTTTAATTCTAAGCTTATTTTTGAATTCTAATGACACGGAGACGATTATATGTGTTGGAGTTGTCATATAAGTAAACCAAATGTCATTTCTAACCACACTCATTCCACAACATTCACACATTTGAATAAAACTTGTAAAACGAACTGTGCATGCTTCTATTCTACTTTTAAGCATATTCTTGAATTCTAAGCTTATTCTTGAATTCTAAGCTTATTCTTGAATTCTAATGACATGGAGATGATTATATGTGTTAGGGTTGTCATATAAGTAAACCAAATGTCATTTCTAATCACACTCATTCCACAACATTCACACATTTGAATCAAACTTGTAAAACGAACTGTGCATGCTTCAATTCTACTTTTAAGCTTATTCTTTAATTCTAAGCTTATTTTTGAATTCTAATGACACGGAGACGATTATATGTGTTACAGTTGTCATATAAGTAAACCAAATGTCATTTCTAACCACACTCATTCCACAACATTCCCACATTTGAATCAAACTTGTAAAACGAACTGTGCATGCTTCAATTCTACTTTTAAGATTATTCTTTAATTCTAAGCTTATTTTTGAATTCTAATGACACGGAGACGATTATATGTGTTGGAGTTGTCATATAAGTAAACCAAATGTCATTTCTAACCACACTCATTCCACAACATTCACACATTTGAATAAAACTTGTAAAACGAACTGTGCATGCTTCTATTCTACTTTTAAGCATATTCTTTAATTCTAAGCTTATTCTTGAATTCTAATGACACGGAGACGATTATATGTGTTAGGGTTGTCATGTAAGTAAACAAAATGTCATTTCTAACCACATTCATTCCACAACATTTACACATTTCAATCAAACTTGTAAAACAAACTATGCATGCTTCTATTCTACTTTTAAGCTTATTCTTTAATTCTAATCTTATTCTTGAATTCTAATCACACGGAGAGAATTTTATGTGTTAGGGTTGTCATATAAGTAAACCAAATGTCATTTCTAAGCACACTCATTCCACAACATTCACATATTTGAATCAAACTTGTAAAACGAACTGTGCATGCTTCAATTCTACTTTTAAGCTTATTCTTTAATTCTAAGCTTATTTTTGAATTCTAATGACACGGAGACGATTATATGTGTTACAGTTGTCATATAAGTAAACCAAATGTTATTTCTAACCACACTCATTCCACAACATTCCCACATTTGAATCAAACTTGTAAAACGAACTGTGCATGCTTCAATTCTACTTTTAAGATTATTCTTTAATTTTAAGCTTATTTTTGAATTCTAATGACACGGAGACGATTATATGTGTTAGGGTTGTCATATAAGTAAACAAAATGTCATTTCTAACCACACTCATTCCACAACATTCACACATTTGAATAAAACTTATAAAACGAACTGTGCATGCTTCTATTCTACTTTTAAGCATATTCTTGAATTCTAAGCTTATTCTTGAATTCTAAGCTTATTCTTGAATTCTAATGACATGGAGATGATTATATGTGTTAGGGTTGTCATATAAGTAAACCAAATGTCATTTCTAATCACACTCATTCCACAACATTCACACATTTGAATCAAACTTGTAAAACGAACTGTGCATGCTTCAATTCTACTTTTAAGCTTATTCTTTAATTCTAAGCTTATTTTTGAATTCTAATGACACGGAGACGATTATATGTGTTACAGTTGTCATATAAGTAAACCAAATGTCATTTCTAACCACACTCATTCCACAACATTCCCACATTTGAATCAAACTTGTAAAACGAATTGTGCATGCTTCAATTCTACTTTTAAGATTATTCTTTAATTCTAAGCTTATTTTTGAATTCTAATGACACGGAGACGATTATATGTGTTGGAGTTGTCATATAAGTAAACCAAATGTCATTTCTAACCACACTCATTCCACAACATTCACACATTTGAATAAAACTTGTAAAACGAACTGTGCATGCTTCTATTCTACTTTTAAGCATATTCTTTAATTCTAAGCTTATTCTTGAATTCTAATGACACGGAGACGATTATATGTGTTAGGGTTGTCATGTAAGTAAACAAAATGTCATTTCTAACCACATTCATTCCACAACATTCACACATTTCAATCAAACTTGTAAAACAAACTATGCATGCTTCTATTCTACTTTTAAGCTTATTCTTTAATTCTAATCTTATTCTTGAATTCTAATCACACGGAGAGAATTTTATGTGTTAGGGTTGTCATATAAGTAAACCAAATGTCATTTCTAAGCACACTCATTCCACAACATTCACATATTTGAATCAAACTTGTAAAACGAACTGTGCATGCTTCAATTCTACTTTTAAGCTTATTCTTTAATTCTAAGCTTATTTTTGAATTCTAATGACACGGAGACGATTATATGTGTTACAGTTGTCATATAAGTAAACCAAATGTTATTTCTAACCACACTCATTCCACAACATTCCCACATTTGAATCAAACTTGTAAAACGAACTGTGCATGATTCAATTCTACTTTTAAGATTATTCTTTAATTCTAAGCTTATTTTTGAATTCTAATGACACGGAACCGATTATATGTGTTAGGGTTGTCATATAAGTAAACAAAATGTCATTTCTAACCACATTCATTCCACAACATTCACACATTTGAATCAAACTTGTAAAACAAACTATGCATGCTTCTATTCTACTTTTAAGCTTATTCTTTAATTCTAATCTTATTTTTGAATTCTAATGACACGGAGACGATTATATGTGTTAGAGTTGTCATATAAGTAAACCAAATGTCATTTCTAACCACATTCATTCCACAACATTCACACATTTCAATCAAACTTGTAAAACAAACTATGCATGCTTCTATTCTACTTTTAAGCTTATTCTTTAATTCTAATCTTATTCTTGAATTCTAATGACACGGAGAGAATTTTATGTGTTAGGGTTGTCATATAAGTAAACCAAATGTCATTTCTAAGCACACTCATTCCACAACATTCACACATTTGAATCAAACTTGTAAAACGAACTGTGCATGCTTCAATTCTACTTTAAAGATTATTCTTTAATTCTAAGCTTATTTTTGAATTCTAATGACACGGAGACGATTATATGTGTTGGAGTTGTCATATAAGTAAACCAAATGTCATTTCTAACCACACTCATTCCACAACATTCACACATTTGAATAAAACTTGTAAAACGAACTGTGCATGCTTCTATTCTACTTTTAAGCATATTCTTTAATTCTAAGCTTATTCTTGAATTCTAATGACACGGAGACGATTATATGTGTTAGGGTTGTCATGTAAGTAAACAAAATGTCATTTCTAACCACACTCATTCCACAACATTCACACATTTGAATAAAACTTGTAAAATGAACTGTGCATGCTTCTATTGTTTTTTTAAGCTTAATCTTTAATTCTAAGCTTATTCTTGAATTCTAATAACACGGAGACGATTATATGTGTTAGGATTGTCATATAAGTAAACCAAATGTCATTTCTAACCACACTCACACATTTGAATCAAACTTGTAAAATGAACTGTGCATGCTTCTATTCTACTTTTAAGTTATTCTTCGATTCTAAGCTTGTTTTTGAATTCTAATGACACGGAGAGGATTATATGTGTTAGGCTTGTCGTATAAGTAAACCAAATGCCATTTCTAATCACACTCATTAAACAACATTCACACATTTGAATCAAACTTGTAAAACGAACTGTGCATGCTTCTATTCTACTTTTAAGCATATTCTTGAATTCTAAGCTTATTCTTGAATTCTAAGCTTATTCTTGAATTCTAATGACATGGAGATGATTATATGTGTTAGGGTTGTCATATAAGTAAACCAAATGTCATTTCTAATCACACTCATTCCACAACATTCACACATTTGAATCAAACTTGTAAAACGAACTGTGCATGCTTCAATTCTACTTTTAAGCTTATTCTTTAATTCTAAGCTTATTTTTGAATTCTAATGACACGGAGACGATTATATGTGTTACAGTTGTCATATAAGTAAACCAAATGTCATTTCTAACCACACTCATTCCACAACATTCCCACATTTGAATCAAACTTGTAAAACGAACTGTGCATGCTTCAATTCTACTTTTAAGCTTATTCTTTAATTCTAAGCTTATTTTTGAATTCTAATGACACGGAGACGATTATATGTGTTACAGTTGTCATATAAGTAAATCAAATGTCATTTCTAACCACACTCATTCCACAACATTCCCACATTTGAATCAAACTTGTAAAACGAACTGTGCATGCTTCAATTCTACTTTAAAGATTATTCTTTAATTCTAAGCTTATTTTTGAATTCTAATGACACGGAGACGATTATATGTGTTGGAGTTGTCATATAAGTAAACCAAATGTCATTTCTAACCACACTCATTCCACAACATTCACACATTTGAATAAAACTTGTAAAACGAACTGTGCATGCTTCTATTCTACTTTTAAGCATATTCTTTAATTCTAAGCTTATTCTTGAATTCTAATGACACGGAGACGATTATATGTGTTAGGGTTGTCATGTAAGTAAACAAAATGTCATTTCTAACCACACTCATTCCACAACATTCACACATTTGAATAAAACTTGTAAAATGAACTGTGCATGCTTCTATTGTTTTTTTAAGCTTAATCTTTAATTCTAAGCGTATTCTTGAATTCTAATAACACGGAGACGATTATATGTGTTAGGATTGTCATATAAGTAAACCAAATGTCATTTCTAACCACACTCACACATTTGAATCAAACTTGTAAAATGAACTGTGCATGCTTCTATTCTACTTTTAAGTTATTCTTCGATTCTAAGCTTGTTTTTGAATTCTAATGACACGGAGAGGATTATATGTGTTAGGCTTGTCGTATAAGTAAACCAAATGCCATTTCTAATCACACTCATTAAACAACATTCACACATTTGAATCAAACTTGTAAAACGAACTGTGCATGCTTCTATTCTACTTTAAAGCTTATTCTTTAACTCTAATCTTATTCTTGAATTCTAATGACACGGAGAGGATTATATGTGTTAGGGTGGTCATATAAGTAAACCAAATGTCATTTTTAACCACACTCATTCCACAACATTCCCACATTTGAATCAAACTTGTAAAACGAACTGTGCATGCTTCTATTCTAGTTTTAAGCTTTTTCTTTAATTCTAAGCTTATTTTTGAATTCTAATGACACAGAGACGATTATATGTGTTACAGTTGTCATATAAGTAAACCAAATGTCATTTCTAACCACACTCATTCCACAACATTCACACATTTGAATCAAACTTGTAAATCGAATTGTGCATGCTTCTATTGTACTTTTAAGCATATTCTTGAATTCTAAGCTTATTCTTGAATTCTAATGACACGGAGACGATTATATGTGTTAGGGTTGTCATATAAGTAAACCAAATGTCATTTATAACCACACTCATTCCACAACATTCACACATTTGAATCAAACTTGTAAAACGAACTGTGCATGCTTCTATTCTACTTTTAAGTTATTCTTCGATTCTAAGCTTATTTTTGAATTCTAATGACACGGAGAGGATTATATGTGTTAGGCTTGTCGTATAAGTAAACCAAATGCCATTTCTAATCACACTCATTAAACAATATTCACACATTTGAATCAAACTTGTAAAACGAACTGTGCATGCTTCTATTCTACTTTAAAGCTTATTCGTTGATTCTAAGCATATTTTTCAATTCTAATGACACGGAGATGATTATATGTGTTAGGGTTGTCATATAAGTAAATCAAAAGTCATTTCAAACCACACACATTCCACAACATTCACACATTTGAATCAAACTTGTAAAACAAACTATGCATGCTTCTATTCTACTTTTAAACTTATTCTTTAATTCTAATCTTATTCTTGAATTCTAATGACACGGAGAGGATTATATGTGTTAGGGTGGTCATATAAGTAAACCAAATGTCATTTCTAACCACACTCATTCCACAACATTCCCACATTTGAATCAAACTTGTAAAACGAACTGTGCATGCTTCTATTCTACTTTTAAGCTTTTTCTTTAATTGTAAGCTTATTTTTGAATTCTAATGACACGGAGACGATTATATGTGTTAGGGTTTTCATATAAGTAAACCAAATGTCATTTCTAACCACACTCATTCCACAACATTCACACATTTGAATCAAACTTGTAAAACGAACTGTGCATGCTTCTATTCTACTTTTAAGCTTATTCTTTAATTCTAAGCTTATTTTTGAATTCTAATGACACAGAGACGATTATATGTGTTACAGTTGTCATATAAGTAAACCAAATGTCATTTCTAACCACACTCATTCCACAACATTCACACATTTGAATCAAACTTGTAAATCGAATTGTGCATGCTTCTATTCTACTTTTAAGCATATTCTTGAATTCTAAGCTTATTCTTGAATTCTAATGACACGGAGACGATTATATGTGTTAGGGTTGTCATATAAGTAAACCAAATGTCATTTCTAACCACACTCATTCCACAACATTCACACATTTGAATCAAACTTGTAAAACGAACTGTGCATGCTTCAATTCTACTTTTAAGCTTATTCTTTAATTCTAAGTTTATTTTTGAATTCTAATGACACGGAGACGATTATATGTGTTAGAGTTGTCATATAAGTAAACCAAATGTCATTTCTAACCACATTCATTCCACAACATTCACACATTTCAATCAAACTTGTAAAACAAACTATGCATGCTTCTATTCTACTTTTATGCTTATTCTTTAATTCTAATCTTATTCTTGAATTCTAATGACACGGAGAGGATTTTATGTGTTAGGGTTGTCATATAAGTAAACCAAATGTCATTTCTAAGCACACTCATTCCACAACATTCACACATTTGAATCAAACTTGTAAAACAAACTATGCATGCTTCTATTCTACTTTTAAGCTTATTCTTTAATTCTAAGCTTATTCTTGAATTCTAATGACATGAAGATGATTATATGTGTTAGGGTTGTCATATAAGTAAACCAAATGTCATTTCTAACCACACTCATTCCACAACATTCACACATTTGAATCAAACTTGTAAAACGAACTGTGCATGCTTCTATTCTACTTTTAAGCATATTCTTTAATTCAAAGCTTATTCTTGAATTCTAATGACACGGAGACGATTATATGTGTTAGGGTTGTCATATAAGTAAACCAAATGTCATTTCTAAGCACACTCATTCCACAACATTCACACATTTGAATCAAACTTGTAAAACAAACTCGGCATGCTTCTATTCTACTTTTAAGCTTATTCTTTAATTCTAAGCTTATTCTTGAATTCTAATGACATGGAGATGATTATATGTGTTAGGGTTGTCATATAAGTAAACCAAATGTCATTTCTAACCACACTCATTCCACAACATTCACACATTTGAATCAAACTTGTAAAACGAACTGTGCATGCTTCAATTCTACTTTTAAGCTTATTCTTTAATTTTAAGCTTATTTTTGAATTCTAATGACACGGAGACGATTATATGTGTTACAGTTGTCATATAAGTAAACCAAATGTCATTTCTAACCACACTCATTCCACAACATTCCCACATTTGAATCAAACTTGTAAAACGAACTGTGCATGCTTCAATTCTACTTTTAAGATTATTCTTTAATTCTAAGCTTATTTTTGAATTCTAATGACACGGAGACGATTATATGTGTTGGAGTTGTCATATAAGTAAACCAAATGTCATTTCTAACCACACTCATTCCACAACATTCACACATTTGAATAAAACTTGTAAAACGAACTGTGCATGCTTCTATTCTACTTTTAAGCATATTCTTTAATTCTAAGCTTATTCTTGAATTCTAATGACACGGAGACGATTATATGTGTTAGGGTTTTCATATAAGTAAACCAAATGTCATTTCTAACCACACTCATTCCACAACATTCACATATTTGAATCAAACTTGTAAAACGAACTGTGCATGCTTCTATTCTACTTTTAAGCTTATTCTTTAATTCTAAGCTTATTTTTGAATTCTAATTACACGGAGACGATTTTATGTGTTACAGTTGTCATATAAGTAAACCAAATGTCATTTCTAACCACACTTATTCCACAACATTCACACATTTGAATCAAACTTGTAAAACGAACTGTGCATGCTTCTATTCTACTTTTAAGCTTATTCTTTAATTGTAAGCTTATTTTTGAATTCTAATGACACGGATACGATTATATGTGTTAGGGTTTTCATATAAGTAAACCAAATGTCATTTCTAACCACACTCATTCCACAACATTCACACATTTGAATCAAACATGTAAAACGAACTGTGCATGCTTCAATTCTACTTTTAAGCTTATTCTTTAATTCTAAGCTTATTTTTGAATTATAATGACACGGAGACGATTATATGTGTTCGAGTTGTCATATAAGTAAACCAAATGTCATTTCTAACCATATTCATTCCACAACATTCACACATTTGAATCAAACTTGCAAAACAAACTATGCATGCTTCTATTCTACTTTTAAGCTTATTCTTTAATTCTAATCTTATTCTTGAATTCTAATGACACAGAGAGGATTATATGTGTTAGGGTGGTCATATAAGTAAACCAAATGTCATTTCTAACCACACTCATACCACAACATTCCCACATTTGAATCAAACTTGTAAAACGAACTGTGCATGCTTCAATTCTACTTTTAAGATTATTCTTTAATTCTAAGCTTATTTTTGAATTCTAATGACACGGAGACGATTATATGTGTTGGAGTTGTCATATAAGTAAACCAAATGTCATTTCTAACCACACTCATTCCACAACATCCACACATTTGAATCAAACGTGTAAAACGAACTGTGCATGCTTCTATTCTACTTTTAAGCATATTCTTTAATTCTAAGCTTATTCTTGAATTCTAATGACACGGAGACGATTATATGTGTTAGGGTTGTCATGTAAGTAAACAAAATGTCATTTCTAACCACAGTCATTCCACAACATTCACACATTTGAATAAAACTTGTAAAATGAACTGTGCATGCTTCTATTGTTTTTTTAAGCTTAATCTTTAATTCTAAGCTTATTCTTGAATTCTAATAACACGGAGACGATTATATGTGTTAGGATTGTCATATAATTAAACCAAATGTCATTTCTAAGCACACTCACACATTTGAATCAAACTTGTAAAACGAACTGTGCATGCTTCTATTCTACTTTTAAGTTATTCTTCGATTCTAAGCTTATTTTTGAATTCTAATGACACGGAGAGGATTATATGTGTTAGGCTTGTCGTATAAGTAAACCAAATGTCATTTCTAATCACACTCATTAAACAACATTCACACATTTGAATCAAACTTATAAAACGAACTGTGCATGCTTCTATTCTACTTTAAAGCTTATTCGTTGATTCTAAGCATATTTTTCAATTCTAATGACACGGAGACGATTATATGTGTTAGGGTTGTCATATAAGTAAATCAAAAGTCATTTCAAACCACACACATTCCACAACATTCACAATTTTGAATCAAACTTGTAAAACGAACTGTGCATGCTTCTATTCTACTTTTAAGCTTATTCTTCGATTCTAAGCTTATTTTTGAACTCTAATGACATGGAGATGATTATATGGGTTAGGGATGTCGTATAAGTAAACCAAATGTCATTTCTAACCACACTCATTCCACAACATTCACACATTTGAATCAAACTTGTAAAACGAACTGTGCATGCTTCTATTCTACTTTTAAGTTTATTTTTTGATTCTAAGCTTATTTTTTAACTCTAATGACACGGAGACGATTATATGTGTTAGGGTTTTCGTATAAGTGAACCAAATGTCATTTCTAACCACACATTCATTCCACAACATTCACACATTTAAATCAAACTTGTAAAACAAAATATGCATGCTTCTATTCTACTTTTAAGCTTATTCTTTAATTCTAATCTTATTCTTGAATTCTAATGACACGGAGAGGATTATATGTGTTAGGGTGGTCATATAAGTAAACCAAATGTCATTTTTAACCACACTCATTCCACAACATTCCCACATTTGAATCAAACTTGTAAAACGAACTGTGCATGCTTCTATTCTAGTTTTAAGCTTTTTCTTTAATTCTAAGCTTATTTTTGAATTCTAATGACACAGAGACGATTATATGTGTTACAGTTGTCATATAAGTAAACCAAATGTCATTTCTAACCACACTCATTCCACAACATTCACACATTTGAATCAAACTTGTAAATCGAATTGTGCATGCTTCTATTCTACTTTTAAGCATATTCTTGAATTCTAAGCTTATTCTTGAATTCTAATGACACGGAGACGATTATATGTGTTAGGGTTGTCATATAAGTAAACCAAATGTCATTTATAACCACACTCATTCCACAACATTCACACATTTGAATCAAACTTGTAAAACGAACTGTGCATGCTTCTATTCTACTTTTAAGTTATTCTTCGATTCTAAGCTTATTTTTGAATTCTAATGACACGGAGAGGATTATATGTGTTAGGCTTGTCGTATAAGTAAACCAAATGCCATTTCTAATCACACTCATTAAACAACATTCACACATTTGAATCAAACTTGTAAAACGAACTGTGCATGCTTCTATTCTACTTTAAAGCTTATTCGTTGATTCTAAGCATATTTTTCAATTCTAATGACACGGAGATGATTATATGTGTTAGGGTTGTCATATAAGTAAATCAAAAGTCATTTCAAACCACACACATTCCACAACATTCACACATTTGAATCAAACTTGTAAAACAAACTATGCATGCTTCTATTCTACTTTTAAACTTATTCTTTAATTCTAATCTTATTCTTGAATTCTAATGACACGGAGAGGATTATATGTGTTAGGGTGGTCATATAAGTAAACCAAATGTCATTTCTAACCACACTCATTCCACAACATTCCCACATTTGAATCAAACTTGTAAAACGAACTGTGCATGCTTCTATTCTACTTTTAAGCTTTTTCTTTAATTGTAAGCTTATTTTTGAATTCTAATGACACGGAGACGATTATATGTGTTAGGGTTTTCATATAAGTAAACCAAATGTCATTTCTAACCACACTCATTCCACAACATTCACACATTTGAATCAAACTTGTAAAACGAACTGTGCATGCTTCTATTCTACTTTTAAGCTTATTCTTTAATTCTAAGCTTATTTTTGAATTCTAATGACACAGAGACGATTATATGTGTTACAGTTGTCATATAAGTAAACCAAATGTCATTTCTAACCACACTCATTCCACAACATTCACACATTTGAATCAAACTTGTAAATCGAATTGTGCATGCTTCTATTCTACTTTTAAGCATATTCTTGAATTCTAAGCTTATTCTTGAATTCTAATGACACGGAGACGATTATATGTGTTAGGGTTGTCATATAAGTAAACCAAATGTCATTTCTAACCACACTCATTCCACAACATTCACACATTTGAATCAAACTTGTAAAACGAACTGTGCATGCTTCAATTCTACTTTTAAGCTTATTCTTTAATTCTAAGTTTATTTTTGAATTCTAATGACACGGAGACGATTATATGTGTTAGAGTTGTCATATAAGTAAACCAAATGTCATTTCTAACCACATTCATTCCACAACATTCACACATTTCAATCAAACTTGTAAAACAAACTATGCATGCTTCTATTCTACTTTTATGCTTATTCTTTAATTCTAATCTTATTCTTGAATTCTAATGACACGGAGAGGATTTTATGTGTTAGGGTTGTCATATAAGTAAACCAAATGTCATTTCTAAGCACACTCATTCCACAACATTCACACATTTGAATCAAACTTGTAAAACAAACTATGCATGCTTCTATTCTACTTTTAAGCTTATTCTTTAATTCTAAGCTTATTCTTGAATTCTAATGACATGAAGATGATTATATGTGTTAGGGTTGTCATATAAGTAAACCAAATGTCATTTCTAACCACACTCATTCCACAACATTCACACATTTGAATCAAACTTGTAAAACGAACTGTGCATGCTTCTATTCTACTTTTAAGCATATTCTTTAATTCAAAGCTTATTCTTGAATTCTAATGACACGGAGACGATTATATGTGTTAGGGTTGTCATATAAGTAAACCAAATGTCATTTCTAAGCACACTCATTCCACAACATTCACACATTTGAATCAAACTTGTAAAACAAACTCGGCATGCTTCTATTCTACTTTTAAGCTTATTCTTTAATTCTAAGCTTATTCTTGAATTCTAATGACATGGAGATGATTATATGTGTTAGGGTTGTCATATAAGTAAACCAAATGTCATTTCTAACCACACTCATTCCACAACATTCACACATTTGAATCAAACTTGTAAAACGAACTGTGCATGCTTCAATTCTACTTTTAAGCTTATTCTTTAATTCTAAGCTTATTTTTGAATTCTAATGACACGGAGACGATTATATGTGTTACAGTTGTCATATAAGTAAACCAAATGTCATTTCTAACCACACTCATTCCACAACATTCCCACATTTGAATCAAACTTGTAAAACGAACTGTGCATGCTTCAATTCTACTTTTAAGATTATTCTTTAATTCTAAGCTTATTTTTGAATTCTAATGACACGGAGACGATTATATGTGTTGGAGTTGTCATATAAGTAAACCAAATGTCATTTCTAACCACACTCATTCCACAACATTCACACATTTGAATAAAACTTGTAAAACGAACTGTGCATGCTTCTATTCTACTTTTAAGCATATTCTTTAATTCTAAGCTTATTCTTGAATTCTAATGACACGGAGACGATTATATGTGTTAGGGTTTTCATATAAGTAAACCAAATGTCATTTCTAACCACACTCATTCCACAACATTCACATATTTGAATCAAACTTGTAAAACGAACTGTGCATGCTTCTATTCTACTTTTAAGCTTATTCTTTAATTCTAAGCTTATTTTTGAATTCTAATTACACGGAGACGATTTTATGTGTTACAGTTGTCATATAAGTAAACCAAATGTCATTTCTAACCACACTTATTCCACAACATTCACACATTTGAATCAAACTTGTAAAACGAACTGTGCATGCTTCTATTCTACTTTTAAGCTTATTCTTTAATTGTAAGCTTATTTTTGAATTCTAATGACACGGATACGATTATATGTGTTAGGGTTTTCATATAAGTAAACCAAATGTCATTTCTAACCACACTCATTCCACAACATTCACACATTTGAATCAAACATGTAAAACGAACTGTGCATGCTTCAATTCTACTTTTAAGCTTATTCTTTAATTCTAAGCTTATTTTTGAATTATAATGACACGGAGACGATTATATGTGTTCGAGTTGTCATATAAGTAAACCAAATGTCATTTCTAACCATATTCATTCCACAACATTCACACATTTGAATCAAACTTGCAAAACAAACTATGCATGCTTCTATTCTACTTTTAAGCTTATTCTTTAATTCTAATCTTATTCTTGAATTCTAATGACACAGAGAGGATTATATGTGTTAGGGTGGTCATATAAGTAAACCAAATGTCATTTCTAACCACACTCATACCACAACATTCCCACATTTGAATCAAACTTGTAAAACGAACTGTGCATGCTTCAATTCTACTTTTAAGATTATTCTTTAATTCTAAGCTTATTTTTGAATTCTAATGACACGGAGACGATTATATGTGTTGGAGTTGTCATATAAGTAAACCAAATGTCATTTCTAACCACACTCATTCCACAACATCCACACATTTGAATCAAACGTGTAAAACGAACTGTGCATGCTTCTATTCTACTTTTAAGCATATTCTTTAATTCTAAGCTTATTCTTGAATTCTAATGACACGGAGACGATTATATGTGTTAGGGTTGTCATGTAAGTAAACAAAATGTCATTTCTAACCACAGTCATTCCACAACATTCACACATTTGAATAAAACTTGTAAAATGAACTGTGCATGCTTCTATTGTTTTTTTAAGCTTAATCTTTAATTCTAAGCTTATTCTTGAATTCTAATAACACGGAGACGATTATATGTGTTAGGATTGTCATATAATTAAACCAAATGTCATTTCTAAGCACACTCACACATTTGAATCAAACTTGTAAAACGAACTGTGCATGCTTCTATTCTACTTTTAAGTTATTCTTCGATTCTAAGCTTATTTTTGAATTCTAATGACACGGAGAGGATTATATGTGTTAGGCTTGTCGTATAAGTAAACCAAATGTCATTTCTAATCACACTCATTAAACAACATTCACACATTTGAATCAAACTTATAAAACGAACTGTGCATGCTTCTATTCTACTTTAAAGCTTATTCGTTGATTCTAAGCATATTTTTCAATTCTAATGACACGGAGACGATTATATGTGTTAGGGTTGTCATATAAGTAAATCAAAAGTCATTTCAAACCACACACATTCCACAACATTCACAATTTTGAATCAAACTTGTAAAACGAACTGTGCATGCTTCTATTCTACTTTTAAGCTTATTCTTCGATTCTAAGCTTATTTTTGAACTCTAATGACATGGAGATGATTATATGGGTTAGGGATGTCGTATAAGTAAACCAAATGTCATTTCTAACCACACTCATTCCACAACATTCACACATTTGAATCAAACTTGTAAAACGAACTGTGCATGCTTCTATTCTACTTTTAAGTTTATTTTTTGATTCTAAGCTTATTTTTTAACTCTAATGACACGGAGACGATTATATGTGTTAGGGTTTTCGTATAAGTGAACCAAATGTCATTTCTAACCACACATTCATTCCACAACATTCACACATTTAAATCAAACTTGTAAAACAAACTATGCATGCTTCTATTCTACTTTTAAGCTTATTCTTTAATTCTAATCTTATTCTTGAATTCTAATGACACGAAGAGGATTATATGTGTTAGGGTGGTCATATAAGTAAACCAAATGTCATTTCTAACCACACTCATTTCACAACATTCCCACATTTGAATCAAACTTGTAAAACGAATTGTGCATGCTTCTATTCTACTTTTAAGCTTATTCTTTAATTGTAAGCTTATTTTTGAATTCTAATAACACGGAGACGATTATATGTGTTAGGGTTTTCATATAAGTGAACCAAATGTCATTTCTAACCACACTCATTCCACAACATTCACACATTTGAATCAAACTTGTAAAACGAACTGTGCATGCTTCTATTCTACTTTTAAGCTTATTCTTTAATTGTAAGCTTATTTTTGACTTCTAATGACACGGAGACGATTATATGTGTTAGGGTTTTCATATAAGTAAACCAAATGTCTTTTCTAACCACACTCATTCCACAACATTCACACATTTGAATCAAACATGTAAAACGAACTGTGCATGCTTCAATTCTACTTTTAAGCTTATTCTTTAATTCTAAGCTTATTTTTGAATTCTAATGACACGGAGACGATTATATGTGTTAGAGTTGTCATATAAGTAAACCAAATGTCATTTCTAACCATATTCATTCCTCAACATTCACACATTTGAATCAAACTTGCAAAACAAACTATGCATGCTTCTATTCTACTTTTAAGCTTATTCTTTAATTCTAATCTTATTCTTGAATTCTAATGACACAGAGAGGATTATATGTGTTAGGGTGGTCATATAAGTAAACCAAATGTCATTTCTAACCACACTCATTCCACAACATTCCCACATTTGAATCAAACTTGTAAAACGAACTGTGCATTCTTCTATTCTACTTTTAAGCTTATTCTTTAATTCTAAGCTTATTTTTGAATTCTAATGACACGGAGAGGATTATATGTGTTAGGCTTGTCGTATAAGTAAACCAAATGTCATTTCTAATCACACTCATTAAACAACATTCACATATTTGAATCAAACTTGTAAAACGAACTGTGCATGCTTCTATTCTACTTTAAAGCTTATTCGTTGATTCTAAGCATATTTTTCAATTCTAATGACACGGAGACGATTATATGTGTTTGAGTTGTCATATAAGTAAATCAAAAGTCATTTCAAACCACACACATTCCACAACATTCACAATTTTGAATCAAACTTGTAAAACGAACTGTGCATGCTTCTATTCTACTTTTAAGCTTATTCTTCGATTCTAAGCTTGTTTTTGAACTCTAATGACACGGAGATGATTATATGTGTTAGGGATGTCGTATAAGTAAACCAAATGTCATTTCTAACCACACTCATTCCACAACATTCACACATTTAAATCAAACTTGTAAAACAAACTATGCATGCTTCTATTCTACTTTTAAGCTTATTCTTTAACTCTAATCTTTTCTTGAATTCTAATGACACGGAGAGGATTATATGTGTTAGGGTGGTCATATAAGTAAACCAAATGTCATTTCTAACCACACTCATTCCACAACATTCCCACATTTGAATCAAACTTGTAAAACGAATTGTGCATGCTTCTATTCTACTTTTAAGCTTATTCTTTAATTGTAAGCTTATTTTTGAATTCTAATGACACGGAGATGATTATATGTGTTAGGGTTTTCATATAAGTAAACCAAATGTCATTTCTAACCACACTCATTCCACAACATTCACACATTTGAATCAAACTTGTAAAACGAACTGTGCATGCTTCTATTCTACTTTTAAGCTTATTCTTTAATTCTAAGCTTATTTTTGAATTCTAATGACACGGAGACGATTATATGTGTTACAGTTGTCATATAAGTAAACCAAATGTCATTTCTAACCACACTCATTCCACAACATTCACACATTTGAATCAAACTTGTAAAACGAACTGTGCATGCTTCTATTCTACTTTTAAGCATATTCTTGAATTCAAAGCTTATTCTTGAATTCTAATGACACGGAGACGATTATATGTGTTAGGGTTGTCATATAAGTAAATCAAATGTCATTTCTAACCACACTCATTCCACAACTTTCACACATTTGAATCAAACATGTAAAACGAACTGTGCATGCTTCAATTCTACTTTTAAGCTTATTCTTTAATTCTAAGCTTATTTTTGAATTCTAATGACACGGAGACGATTATATGTGTTAGAGTTGTCATATAAGTAAACCAAATGTCATTTCTAACCATATTCATTCCACAACATTCACACATTTGAATCAAACTTGTAAAACAAACTATGCATGCTTCTATTCTTCTTTTAAGCTTATTCTTTAATTCTAATCTTATTCTTGAATTCTAATGACACAGAGAGGATTATATGTGTTAGGGTGGTCATATAAGTAAACCAAATATCATTTCTAACCACACTCATTCCACAACATTCCCACATTTGAATCAAACTTGTAAAACGAACTGTGCATGCTTCTATTCTACTTTTAAGCTTATTCTTTAATTGTAAGCTTATTTTTCAATTCTAATGACACGGAGACGATTATATGTGTTAGGGTTTTCATATAAGTAACCCAAATGTCATTTCTAACCACACTCATTCCACAACATTCACACATTTGAATCAAACTTGTAAAACGAACTGTGCATGCTTCTATTCTACTTTTAAGCTTATTCTTTAATTCTAAGCTTATTTTTGAATTCTAATGACACGGAGACGATTTTATGTGTTACAGTTGTCATATAAGTAAACCAAATGTCATTTCTAACCACACTCATTCCACAACATTCACACATTTGAATCAAACTTGTAAAACGAACTGTGCATGCTTCTATTCTACTTTTAAGCTTATTCTTTAATTCTAAGCTTATTTTTGAATTCTAATGACACGGAGACGATTATATGTGTTAGGGTTTTCATATAAGTAAACCAAATGTCATTTCTAACCACACGCATTCCACAACATTCACACATTTGAATCAAACATGTAAAACGAACTGTGCATGCTTCAATTCTACTTTTAAGCTTATTCTTTAATTCTAAGCTTATTTTTGAATTCTAATGACACGGAGACGATTATATGTGTTAGAGTTGTCATATAATTAAACCAAATGTCATTTCTAACCATATTCATTCCACAACATTCACACATTTGAATCAAACTTGTAAAACGAACTGTGCATGCTTCTATTCTACTTTTAAGCTTATTCTTTAATTGTAAGCTTATTTTTGAATTCTAATGACACGGAGACGATTCTATGTGTTAGGGTTTTCATATAAGTAAACCAAATGTCATTTCTAACCACACTCATTCCACAACATTCACACATTTGAATCAAACATGTAAAACGAACTGTGCATGCTTCAATTCTACTTTTAAGCTTATTCTTTAATTCTAAGCTTATTTTTGAATTCTAATGACACGGAGACGATTATATGTGTTAGAGTTGTCATATAAGTAAACCAAATGTCATTTCTAACCATATTCATTCCACAACATTCACACATTTGAATCAAACTTGCAAAACAAACTATGCATGCTTCTATTCTACTTTTAAGCTTATTCTTTAATTTTAATCTTATTCTTGAATTCTAAGGACACAGAGAGGATTATATGTGTTAGGGTGGTCATATAAGTAAACCAAATATCATTTCTAACCACACTCATTCCACAATATTCCCACATTTGAATCAAACTTGTAAAACGAACTGTGCATGCTTCTATTCTACTTTTAAGCTTATTCTTTAATTGTAAGCTTACTTTTGAATTCTAATGATACGGAGACGATTATATGTGTTAGGGTTTTCATATAAGTAAACCAAATGTCATTTCTAACCACACTCATTCCACAACATTCACACATTTGAATCAAACTTGTAAAACGAACTGTGCATGCTTCTATTCTACTTTTAAGCTTATTCTTTAATTCTAAGCTTATTTTTGAATTCTAATGACACGGAGACAATTTTATGTGTTACAGTTGTCATATAAGTAAACCAAATGTCATTTCTAAACACACTCATTCCACAACATTCACACATTTGAATCAAACTTGTAAAACGAACTGTGCATGCTTGTATTCTACTTTTAAGCTTATTCTTTAATTGTAAGCTTATTTTTGAATTCTAATGACACGGAGACGATTATATGTGTTAGGGTTTTCATATAAGTAAACCAAATGTCATTTCTAACCACACTCATTCCACAACATTCACACATTTGAATCAAACATGTAAAACGTACTGTGCATGCTTCAATTCTACTTTTAAGCTTATTCTTTAATTCTAAGCTTATTTTTGAATTCTAATGACACGGAGACGATTATATGTGTTAGAGTTGTCATATAAGTAAACCAAATGTCATTTCTAACCATATTCATTCCACAACATTCACACATTTGAATTAAACTTGCAAAACAAACTATGCATGCTTCTATTCTACTTTTAAGCTTATTCTTTAATTCTAATCTTATTCTTGAATTCTAAGGACACAGCTAGGATTATATGTGTTAGGGTGGTCATATAAGTAAACCAAATATCATTTCTAACCACACTCATTCCACAATATTCCCACATTTGAATCAAACTTGTAAAACGAACTGTGCATGCTTCTATTCTACTTTTAAGCTTATTCTTTAATTGTAAGCTTACTTTTGAATTCTAATGACACGGAGACGATTATATGTGTTAGGGTTTTCATATAAGTAAACCAAATGTCATTTCTAACCACACTCATTCCACAACATTCACACATTTGAATCAAACTTGTAAAACGAACTGTGCATGCTTCTATTCTACTTTTAAGCTTATTCTTTAATTCTAAGCTTATTTTTGAATTCTAATGACACGGAGACAATTTTATGTGTTACAGTTGTCATATAAGTAAACCAAATGTCATTTCTAACCACACTCATTCCACAACATTCACACATTTGAATCAAACTTGTAAAACGAACTGTGCATGCTTGTATTCTACTTTTAAGCTTATTCTTTAATTGTAAGCTTATTTTTGAATTCTAATGACACGGAGACGATTATATGTGTTAGGGTTTTCATATAAGTAAACCAAATGTCATTTCTAACCACACTCATTCCACAACATTCACACATTTGAATCAAACATGTAAAACGAACTGTGCATGCTTCAATTCTACTTTTAAGCTTATTCTTTAATTCTAAGCTTATTTTTGAATTCTAATGACACGGAGACGATTATATGTGTTAGAGTTGTCATATAAGTAAACCAAATGTCATTTCTAACCACACTCATTCCACAACATTCACACATTTGAATCAAACTTGTAAAACGAACTGTGCATGCTTGTATTCTACTTTTAAGCTTATTCTTTAATTGTAAGCTTATTTTTGAATTCTAATGACACGGAGACGATTATATGTGTTAGGGTTTTCATATAAGTAAACCAAATGTCATTTCTAACCACACTCATTCCACAACATTCACACATTTGAATCAAACATGTAAAACGAACTGTGCATGCTTCAATTCTACTTTTAAGCTTATTCTTTAATTCTAAGCTTATTTTTGAATTCTAATGACACGGAGACGATTATATGTGTTAGAGTTGTCATATAAGTAAACCAAATGTCATTTCTAACCATATTCATTCCTCAACATTCACACATTTGAATCAAACTTGCAAAACAAACTATGCATGCTTCTATTCTACTTTTAAGCTTATTCTTTAATTCTAATCTTATTCTTGAATTCTAATGACACAGAGAGGATTATATGTGTTAGGGTGGTCATATAAGTAAACCAAATGTCATTTCTAACCACACTCATTCCACAACATTCCCACATTTGAATCAAACTTGTAAAACGAACTGTGCATTCTTCTATTCTACTTTTAAGCTTATTCTTTAATTGTAAGCTTATTTTTGAATTCTAATGACACGGAGAGGATTATATGTGTTAGGCTTGTCGTATAAGTAAACCAAATGTCATTTCTAATCACACTCATTAAACAACATTCACATATTTGAATCAAACTTGTAAAACGAACTGTGCATGCTTCTATTCTACTTTAAAGCTTATTCGTTGATTCTAAGCATATTTTTCAATTCTAATGACACGGAGACGATTATATGTGTTTGAGTTGTCATATAAGTAAATCAAAAGTCATTTCAAACCACACACATTCCACAACATTCACAATTTTGAATCAAACTTGTAAAACGAACTGTGCATGCTTCTATTCTACTTTTAAGCTTATTCTTCGATTCTAAGCTTGTTTTTGAACTCTAATGACACGGAGATGATTATATGTGTTAGGGATGTCGTATAAGTAAACCAAATGTCATTTCTAACCACACTCATTCCACAACATTCACACATTTAAATCAAACTTGTAAAACAAACTATGCATGCTTCTATTCTACTTTTAAGCTTATTCTTTAATTCTAATCTTTTCTTGAATTCTAATGACACGGAGAGGATTATATGTGTTAGGGTGGTCACATAAGTAAACCAAATGTCATTTCTAACCACACTCATTCCACAACATTCCCACATTTGAATCAAACTTGTAAAACGAATTGTGCATGCTTCTATTCTACTTTTAAGCTTATTCTTTAATTGTAAGCTTATTTTTGAATTCTAATGACACGGAGACGATTATATGTGTTAGGGTTTTCATATAAGTAAACCAAATGTCATTTCTAACCACACTCATTCCACAACATTCACACATTTGAATCAAACTTGTAAAACGAACTGTGCATGCTTCTATTCTACTTTTAAGCTTATTCTTTAATTCTAAGCTTATTTTTGAATTCTAATGACACGGAGACGATTATATGTGTTACAGTTGTCATATAAGTAAACCAAATGTCATTTCTAACCACACTCATTCCACAACATTCACACATTTGAATCAAACTTGTAAAACGAACTGTGCATGCTTCTATTCTACTTTTAAGCATATTCTTGAATTCAAAGCTTATTCTTGAATTCTAATGACACGGAGACGATTATATGTGTTAGGGTTGTCATATAAGTAAATCAAATGTCATTTCTAACCACACTCATTCCACAACTTTCACACATTTGAATCAAAGATGTAAAACGAACTGTGCATGCTTCAATTCTACTTTTAAGCTTATTCTTTAATTCTAAGCTTATTTTTGAATTCTAATGACACGGAGACGATTATATGTGTTAGAGTTGTCATATAAGTAAACCAAATGTCATTTCTAACCATATTCATTCCTCAACATTCACACATTTGGATCAAACTTGCAAAACAAACTATGCATGCTTCTATTCTTCTTTTAAGCTTATTCTTTAATTCTAATCTTATTCTTGAATTCTAATGACACAGAGAGGATTATATGTGTTAGGGTGGTCATATAAGTAAACCAAATATCATTTCTAACCACACTCATTCCACAACATTCCCACATTTGAATCAAACTTGTAAAACGAACTGTGCATGCTTCTATTCTACTTTTAAGCTTATTCTTTAATTGTAAGCTTATTTTTCAATTCTAATGACACGGAGACGATTATATGTGTTAGGGTTTTCATATAAGTAACCCAAATGTCATTTCTAACCACACTCATTCCACAACATTCACACATTTGAATCAAACTTGTAAAACGAACTGTGCATGCTTCTATTCTACTTTTAAGCTTATTCTTTAATTCTAAGCTTATTTTTGAATTCTAATGACACGGAGACGATTTTATGTGTTACAGTTGTCATATAAGTAAACCAAATGTCATTTCTAACCACACTCATTCCACAACATTCACACATTTGAATCAAACTTGTAAAACGAACTGTGCATGCTTCTATTCTACTTTTAAGCTTATTCTTTAATTCTAAGCTTATTTTTGAATTCTAATGACACGGAGACGATTATATGTGTTAGGGTTTTCATATAAGTAAACCAAATGTCATTTCTAACCACACGCATTCCACAACATTCACACATTTGAATCAAACATGTAAAACGAACTGTGCATGCTTCAATTCTACTTTTAAGCTTATTCTTTAATTCTAAGCTTATTTTTGAATTCTAATGACACGGAGACGATTATATGTGTTAGAGTTGTCATATAAGTAAACCAAATGTCATTTCTAACCATATTCATTCCACAACATTCACACATTTGAATCAAACTTGTAAAACGAACTGTGCATGCTTCTATTCTACTTTTAAGCTTATTCTTTAATTGTAAGCTTATTTTTGAATTCTAATGACACGGAGACGATTCTATGTGTTAGGGTTTTCATATAAGTAAACCAAATGTCATTTCTAACCACACTCATTCCACAACATTCACACATTTGAATCAAACATGTAAAACGAACTGTGCATGCTTCAATTCTACTTTTAAGCTTATTCTTTAATTCTAAGCTTATTTTTGAATTCTAATGACACGGAGACGATTATATGTGTTAGAGTTGTCATATAAGTAAACCAAATGTCATTTCTAACCATATTCATTCCACAACATTCACACATTTGAATCAAACTTGCAAAACAAACTATGCATGCTTCTATTCTACTTTTAAGCTTATTCTTTAATTCTAATCTTATTCTTGAATTCTAATGACACAGAGAGGATTATATGTGTTAGGGTGGTCATATAAGTAAACCAAATATCATTTCTAACCACACTCATTCCACAACATTCCCACATTTGAATCAAACTTGTAAAACGAACTGTGCATGCTTCTATTCTACTTTTAAGCTTATTCTTTAATTGTAAGCTTATTTTTCAATTCTAATGACACGGAGACGATTATATGTGTTAGGGTTTTCATATAAGTAACCCAAATGTCATTTCTAACCACACTCATTCCACAACATTCACACATTTGAATCAAACTTGTAAAACGAACTGTGCATGCTTCTATTCTACTTTTAAGCTTATTCTTTAATTCTAAGCTTATTTTTGAATTCTAATGACACGGAGACGATTTTATGTGTTACAGTTGTCATATAAGTAAACCAAATGTCATTTCTAACCACACTCATTCCACAACATTCACACATTTGAATCAAACTTGTAAAACGAACTGTGCATGCTTCTATTCTACTTTTAAGCTTATTCTTTAATTCTAAGCTTATTTTTGAATTCTAATGACACGGAGACGATTATATGTGTTAGGGTTTTCATATAAGTAAACCAAATGTCATTTCTAACCACACGCATTCCACAACATTCACACATTTGAATCAAACATGTAAAACGAACTGTGCATGCTTCAATTCTACTTTTAAGCTTATTCTTTAATTCTAAGCTTATTTTTGAATTCTAATGACACGGAGACGATTATATGTGTTAGAGTTGTCATATAAGTAAACCAAATGTCATTTCTAACCATATTCATTCCACAACATTCACACATTTGAATCAAACTTGTAAAACGAACTGTGCATGCTTCTATTCTACTTTTAAGCTTATTCTTTAATTGTAAGCTTATTTTTGAATTCTAATGACACGGAGACGATTCTATGTGTTAGGGTTTTCATATAAGTAAACCAAATGTCATTTCTAACCACACTCATTCCACAACATTCACACATTTGAATCAAACATGTAAAACGAACTGTGCATGCTTCAATTCTACTTTTAAGCTTATTCTTTAATTCTAAGCTTATTTTTGAATTCTAATGACACGGAGACGATTATATGTGTTAGAGTTGTCATATAAGTAAACCAAATGTCATTTCTAACCATATTCATTCCACAACATTCACACATTTGAATCAAACTTGCAAAACAAACTATGCATGCTTCTATTCTACTTTTAAGCTTATTCTTTAATTTTAATCTTATTCTTGAATTCTAAGGACACAGAGAGGATTATATGTGTTAGGGTGGTCATATAAGTAAACCAAATATCATTTCTAACCACACTCATTCCACAATATTCCCACATTTGAATCAAACTTGTAAAACGAACTGTGCATGCTTCTATTCTACTTTTAAGCTTATTCTTTAATTGTAAGCTTACTTTTGAATTCTAATGACACGGAGACGATTATATGTGTTAGGGTTTTCATATAAGTAAACCAAATGTCATTTCTAACCACACTCATTCCACAACATTCACACATTTGAATCAAACTTGTAAAACGAACTGTGCATGCTTCTATTCTACTTTTAAGCTTATTCTTTAATTCTAAGCTTATTTTTGAATTCTAATGACACGGAGACAATTTTATGTGTTACAGTTGTCATATAAGTAAACCAAATGTCATTTCTAAACACACTCATTCCACAACATTCACACATTTGAATCAAACTTGTAAAACGAACTGTGCATGCTTGTATTCTACTTTTAAGCTTATTCTTTAATTGTAAGCTTATTTTTGAATTCTAATGACACGGAGACGATTATATGTGTTAGGGTTTTCATATAAGTAAACCAAATGTCATTTCTAACCACACTCATTCCACAACATTCACACATTTGAATCAAACATGTAAAACGAACTGTGCATGCTTCAATTCTACTTTTAAGCTTATTCTTTAATTCTAAGCTTATTTTTGAATTCTAATGACACGGAGACGATTATATGTGTTAGAGTTGTCATATAAGTAAACCAAATGTCATTTCTAACCATATTCATTCCACAACATTCACACATTTGAATCAAACTTGCAAAACAAACTATGCATGCTTCTATTCTACTTTTAAGCTTATTCTTTAATTCTAATCTTATTCTTGAATTCTAAGGACACAGAGAGGATTATATGTGTTAGGGTGGTCATATAAGTAAACCAAATATCATTTCTAACCACACTCATTCCACAATATTCCCACATTTGAATCAAACTTGTAAAACGAACTGTGCATGCTTCTATTCTACTTTTAAGCTTATTCTTTAATTGTAAGCTTACTTTTGAATTCTAATGACACGGAGACGATTATATGTGTTAGGGTTTTCATATAAGTAAACCAAATGTCATTTCTAACCACACTCATTCCACAACATTCACACATTTGAATCAAACTTGTAAAACGAACTGTGCATGCTTCTATTCTACTTTTAAGCTTATTCTTTAATTCTAAGCTTATTTTTGAATTCTAATGACACGGAGACAATTTTATGTGTTACAGTTGTCATATAAGTAAACCAAATGTCATTTCTAACCACACTCATTCCACAACATTCACACATTTGAATCAAACTTGTAAAACGAACTGTGCATGCTTGTATTCTACTTTTAAGCTTATTCTTTAATTGTAAGCTTATTTTTGAATTCTAATGACACGGAGACGATTATATGTGTTAGGGTTTTCATATAAGTAAACCAAATGTCATTTCTAACCACACTCATTCCACAACATTCACACATTTGAATCAAACATGTAAAACGAACTGTGCATGCTTCAATTCTACTTTTAAGCTTATTCTTTAATTCTAAGCTTATTTTTGAATTCTAATGACACGGAGACGATTATATGTGTTAGAGTTGTCATATAAGTAAACCAAATGTCATTTCTAACCATATTCATTCCACAACATTCACACATTTGAATCAAACTTGCAAAACAAACTATGCATGCTTCTATTCTACTTTTAAGCTTATTCTTTAATTCTAATCTTATTCTTGAATTCTAATGACACAGAGAGGATTATATGTGTTAGGGTGGTCATATAAGTAAACCAAATGTCATTTCTAACCACACTCATTCCACAACATTCCCACATTTGAATCAAACTTGTAAAACGAACTGTGCATGCTTCTATTCTACTTTTAAGCTTATTCTTAATTGTAAGCTTATTTTTGAATTCTAATGACACGGAGACGATTATATGTGTTAGGGTTTTCATATAAGTAAACCAAATGTCATTTCTAACCACACTCATTCCACAACATTCACACATTTGAATCAAACATGTAAAACGAACTGTGCATGCTTCAATTCTACTTTTAAGCTTATTCTTTAATTCTAAGCTTATTTTTGAATTCTAATGACACGGAGACGATTATATGTGTTAGAGTTGTCATATAAGTAAACCAAATGTCATTTCTAACCATATTCATTCCACAACATTCACACATTTGAATCAAACTTGCAAAACAAATTATGCATGCTTCTATTCTACTTTTAAGCTTATTCTTTAATTCTAATCTTATTCTTGAATTCTAATGACACAGAGAGGATTATATGTGTTAGGGTGGTCATATAAGTAAACCAAATATCATTTCTAACCACACTCATTCCACAACATTCCCACATTTGAATCAAACTTGTAAAACGAACTGTGCATGCTTCTATTCTACTTTTAAGCTTATTCTTTAATTGTAAGCTTATTTTTCAATTCTAATGACACGGAGACGATTATATGTGTTAGGGTTTTCATATAAGTAACCCAAATGTCATTTCTAACCACACTCATTCCACAACATTCACACATTTGAATCAAACTTGTAAAACGAACTGTGCATGCTTCTATTCTACTTTTAAGCTTATTCTTTAATTCTAAGCTTATTTTTGAATTCTAATGACACGGAGACGATTTTATGTGTTACAGTTGTCATATAAGTAAACCAAATGTCATTTCTAACCACACTCATTCCACAACATTCACACATTTGAATCAAACTTGTAAAACGAACTGTGCATGCTTCTATTCTACTTTTAAGCTTATTCTTTAATTCTAAGCTTATTTTTGAATTCTAATGACACGGAGACGATTATATGTGTTAGGGTTTTCATATAAGTAAACCAAATGTCATTTCTAACCACACGCATTCCACAACATTCACACATTTGAATCAAACATGTAAAACGAACTGTGCATGCTTCAATTCTACTTTTAAGCTTATTCTTTAATTCTAAGCTTATTTTTGAATTCTAATGACACGGAGACGATTATATGTGTTAGAGTTGTCATATAAGTAAACCAAATGTCATTTCTAACCATATTCATTCCACAACATTCACACATTTGAATCAAACTTGTAAAACGAACTGTGCATGCTTCTATTCTACTTTTAAGCTTATTCTTTAATTGTAAGCTTATTTTTGAATTCTAATGACACGGAGACGATTCTATGTGTTAGGGTTTTCATATAAGTAAACCAAATGTCATTTCTAACCACACTCATTCCACAACATTCACACATTTGAATCAAACATGTAAAACGAACTGTGCATGCTTCAATTCTACTTTTAAGCTTATTCTTTAATTCTAAGCTTATTTTTGAATTCTAATGACACGGAGACGATTATATGTGTTAGAGTTGTCATATAAGTAAACCAAATGTCATTTCTAACCATATTCATTCCACAACATTCACACATTTGAATCAAACTTGCAAAACAAACTATGCATGCTTCTATTCTACTTTTAAGCTTATTCTTTAATTTTAATCTTATTCTTGAATTCTAAGGACACAGAGAGGATTATATGTGTTAGGGTGGTCATATAAGTAAACCAAATATCATTTCTAACCACACTCATTCCACAATATTCCCACATTTGAATCAAACTTGTAAAACGAACTGTGCATGCTTCTATTCTACTTTTAAGCTTATTCTTTAATTGTAAGCTTACTTTTGAATTCTAATGACACGGAGACGATTATATGTGTTAGGGTTTTCATATAAGTAAACCAAATGTCATTTCTAACCACACTCATTCCACAACATTCACACATTTGAATCAAACTTGTAAAACGAACTGTGCATGCTTCTATTCTACTTTTAAGCTTATTCTTTAATTCTAAGCTTATTTTTGAATTCTAATGACACGGAGACAATTTTATGTGTTACAGTTGTCATATAAGTAAACCAAATGTCATTTCTAAACACACTCATTCCACAACATTCACACATTTGAATCAAACTTGTAAAACGAACTGTGCATGCTTGTATTCTACTTTTAAGCTTATTCTTTAATTGTAAGCTTATTTTTGAATTCTAATGACACGGAGACGATTATATGTGTTAGGGTTTTCATATAAGTAAACCAAATGTCATTTCTAACCACACTCATTCCACAACATTCACACATTTGAATCAAACATGTAAAACGAACTGTGCATGCTTCAATTCTACTTTTAAGCTTATTCTTTAATTCTAAGCTTATTTTTGAATTCTAATGACACGGAGACGATTATATGTGTTAGAGTTGTCATATAAGTAAACCAAATGTCATTTCTAACCATATTCATTCCACAACATTCACACATTTGAATCAAACTTGCAAAACAAACTATGCATGCTTCTATTCTACTTTTAAGCTTCTTCTTTAATTCTAATCTTATTCTTGAATTCTAAGGACACAGAGAGGATTATATGTGTTAGGGTGGTCATATAAGTAAACCAAATATCATTTCTAACCACACTCATTCCACAATATTCCCACATTTGAATCAAACTTGTAAAACGAACTGTGCATGCTTCTATTCTAATTTTAAGCTTATTCTTTAATTGTAAGCTTACTTTTGAATTCTAATGACACGGAGACGATTATATGTGTTAGGGTTTTCATATAAGTAAACCAAATGTCATTTCTAACCACACTCATTCCACAACATTCACACATTTGAATCAAACTTGTAAAACGAACTGTGCATGCTTCTATTCTACTTTTAAGCTTATTCTTTAATTCTAAGCTTATTTTTGAATTCTAATGACACGGAGACAATTTTATGTGTTACAGTTGTCATATAAGTAAACCAAATGTCATTTCTAACCACACTCATTCCACAACATTCACACATTTGAATCAAACTTGTAAAACGAACTGTGCATGCTTGTATTCTACTTTTAAGCTTATTCTTTAATTGTAAGCTTATTTTTGAATTCTAATGACACGGAGACGATTATATGTGTTAGGGTTTTCATATAAGTAAACCAAATGTCATTTCTAACCACACTCATTCCACAACATTCACACATTTGAATCAAACATGTAAAACGAACTGTGCATGCTTCAATTCTACTTTTAAGCTTATTCTTTAATTCTAAGCTTATTTTTGAATTCTAATGACACGGAGACGATTATATGTGTTAGAGTTGTCATATAAGTAAACCAAATGTCATTTCTAACCATATTCATTCCACAACATTCACACATTTGAATCAAACTTGCAAAACAAACTATGCATGCTTCTATTCTACTTTTAAGCTTATTCTTTAATTCTAATCTTATTCTTGAATTCTAAGGACACAGAGAGGATTATATGTGTTAGGGTGGTCATATAAGTAAACCAAATATCATTTCTAACCACACTCATTCCACAATATTCCCACATTTGAATCAAACTTGTAAAACGAACTGTGCATGCTTCTATTCTACTTTTAAGCTTATTCTTTAATTGTAAGCTTACTTTTGAATTCTAATGACACGGAGACGATTATATGTGTTAGGGTTTTCATATAAGTAAACCAAATGTCATTTCTAACCACACTCATTCCACAACATTCACACATTTGAATCAAACTTGTAAAACGAACTGTGCATGCTTCTATTCTACTTTTAAGCTTATTCTTTAATTCTAAGCTTATTTTTGAATTCTAATGACACGGAGACAATTTTATGTGTTACAGTTGTCATATAAGTAAACCAAATGTCATTTCTAACCACACTCATTCCACAACATTCACACATTTGAATCAAACTTGTAAAACGAACTGTGCATGCTTGTATTCTACTTTTAAGCTTATTCTTTAATTGTAAGCTTATTTTTGAATTCTAATGACACGGAGACGATTATATGTGTTAGGGTTTTCATATAAGTAAACCAAATGTCATTTCTAACCACACTCATTCCACAACATTCACACATTTGAATCAAACATGTAAAACGAACTGTGCATGCTTCAATTCTACTTTTAAGCTTATTCTTTAATTCTAAGCTTATTTTTGAATTCTAATGACACGGAGACGATTATATGTGTTAGAGTTGTCATATAAGTAAACCAAATGTCATTTCTAACCATATTCATTCCACAACATTCACACATTTGAATCAAACTTGCAAAACAAACTATGCATGCTTCTATTCTACTTTTAAGCTTATTCTTTAATTCTAATCTTATTCTTGAATTCTAATGACACAGAGAGGATTATATGTGTTAGGGTGGTCATATAAGTAAACCAAATGTCATTTCTAACCACACTCATTCCACAACATTCCCACATTTGAATCAAACTTGTAAAACGAACTGTGCATGCTTCTATTCTACTTTTAAGCTTATTCTTAATTGTAAGCTTATTTTTGAATTCTAATGACACGGAGACGATTATATGTGTTAGGGTTTTCATATAAGTAAACCAAATGTCATTTCTAACCACACTCATTCCACAACATTCACACATTTGAATCAAACATGTAAAACGAACTGTGCATGCTTCAATTCTACTTTTAAGCTTATTCTTTAATTCTAAGCTTATTTTTGAATTCTAATGACACGGAGACGATTATATGTGTTAGAGTTGTCATATAAGTAAACCAAATGTCATTTCTAACCATATTCATTCCACAACATTCACACATTTGAATCAAACTTGCAAAACAAATTATGCATGCTTCTATTCTACTTTTAAGCTTATTCTTTAATTCTAATCTTATTCTTGAATTCTAATGACACAGAGAGGATTATATGTGTTAGGGTGGTCATATAAGTAAACCAAATATCATTTCTAACCACACTCATTCCACAACATTCCCACATTTGAATCAAACTTGTAAAACGAACTATGCATGCTTCTATTCTACTTTTAAGCTTATTCTTTAATTGTAAGCTTATTTTTGAATTCTAATGACACGGAGACGATTATATGTGTTAGGGTTTTCATATAAGTAAACCAAATGTCATTTCTAACCACACTCATTCAACAACATTCACACATTTGAATCAAACTTGTAAAACGAACTGTGCATGCTTCTATTCTACTTTTAAGCTTATTCTTTAATTCTAAGCTTATTTTTGAATTCTAATGACACGGAGACGATTTTATGTGTTACAGTTGTCATATAAGTAAACCAAATGTCATTTCTAACCACACTCATTCCACAACATTCACACATTTGAATCAAACTTGTAAAACAAACTGTGCATGCTTCTATTCTACTTTTAAGCTTATTCTTTAATTGTAAGCTTATTTTTGAATTCTAATGACACGGAGACGATTATATGTGTTAGGGTTTTCATATAAGTAAACCAAATGTCATTTCTAACCACACTCATTCCACAACATTCACACATTTCAATCAAACATGTAAAACGAACTGTGCATGCTTCAATTCTACTTTTAAGCTTATTCTTTAATTCTAAGCTTATTTTTGAATTCTAATGACACGGAGACGATTATATGTGTTAGAGTTGTCATATAAGTAAACGAAATGTCATTTCTAACCATATTCATTCCACAACATTCACAAATTTGAATCAAACTTGTAAAACGAACTGTGCATGCTTCTATTCTACTTTTAAGCTTATTCTTTAATTGTAAGCTTATTTTTGAATTCTAATGACACGGAGACGATTATATGTGTTAGGGTTTTCATATAAGTAAACCGAATGTCATTTATAACCACACTCATTCCACAACATTCACACATTTGAATCAAACATGTAAAACGAACTGTGCATGCTTCAATTCTACTTTTAAGCTTATTCTTTAATTCTAAGCTTATTTTTGAATTCTAATGACACGGAGACGATTATATGTGTTAGAGTTGTCATATAAGTAAACCAAATGTCATTTCTAACCATATTCATTCCACAACATTCACACATTTGAATCAAACTTGCAAAACAAACTATGCATGCTTCTATTCTACTTTTAAGCTTATTCTTTAATTCTAATCTTATTCTTGAATTCTAATGACACAGAGAGGATTATATGTGTTAGGGTGGTCATATAAGTAAACCAAATGTCATTTCTAACCACACTCATTCCACAACATTCCCACATTTGAATCAAACTTGTAAAACGAACTGTGCATGCTTCTATTCTACTTTTAAGCTTATTCTTAATTGTAAGCTTATTTTTGAATTCTAATGACACGGAGACGATTATATGTGTTAGAGTTGTCATATAAGTAAACCAAATGTCATTTCTAACCATATTCATTCCACAACATTCACACATTTGAATCAAACTTGCAAAACAAACTATGCATGCTTCTATTCTACTTTTAAGCTTATTCTTTAATTCTAATCTTATTCTTGAATTCTAAGGACACAGAGAGGATTATATGTGTTAGGGTGGTCATATAAGTAAACCAAATATCATTTCTAACCACACTCATTCCACAATATTCCCACATTTGAATCAAACTTGTAAAACGAACTGTGCATGCTTCTATTCTACTTTTAAGCTTATTCTTTAATTGTAAGCTTACTTTTGAATTCTAATGACACGGAGACGATTATATGTGTTAGGGTTTTCATATAAGTAAACCAAATGTCATTTCTAACCACACTCATTCCACAACATTCACACATTTGAATCAAACTTGTAAAACGAACTGTGCATGCTTCTATTCTACTTTTAAGCTTATTCTTTAATTCTAAGCTTATTTTTGAATTCTAATGACACGGAGACAATTTTATGTGTTACAGTTGTCATATAAGTAAACCAAATGTCATTTCTAACCACACTCATTCCACAACATTCACACATTTGAATCAAACTTGTAAAACGAACTGTGCATGCTTGTATTCTACTTTTAAGCTTATTCTTTAATTGTAAGCTTATTTTTGAATTCTAATGACACGGAGACGATTATATGTGTTAGGGTTTTCATATAAGTAAACCAAATGTCATTTCTAACCACACTCATTCCACAACATTCACACATTTGAATCAAACATGTAAAACGAACTGTGCATGCTTCAATTCTACTTTTAAGCTTATTCTTTAATTCTAAGCTTATTTTTGAATTCTAATGACACGGAGACGATTATATGTGTTAGAGTTGTCATATAAGTAAACCAAATGTCATTTCTAACCATATTCATTCCACAACATTCACACATTTGAATCAAACTTGCAAAACAAACTATGCATGCTTCTATTCTACTTTTAAGCTTATTCTTTAATTCTAATCTTATTCTTGAATTCTAATGACACAGAGAGGATTATATGTGTTAGGGTGGTCATATAAGTAAACCAAATGTCATTTCTAACCACACTCATTCCACAACATTCCCACATTTGAATCAAACTTGTAAAACGAACTGTGCATGCTTCTATTCTACTTTTAAGCTTATTCTTAATTGTAAGCTTATTTTTGAATTCTAATGACACGGAGACGATTATATGTGTTAGGGTTTTCATATAAGTAAACCAAATGTCATTTCTAACCACACTCATTCCACAACATTCACACATTTGAATCAAACATGTAAAACGAACTGTGCATGCTTCAATTCTACTTTTAAGCTTATTCTTTAATTCTAAGCTTATTTTTGAATTCTAATGACACGGAGACGATTATATGTGTTAGAGTTGTCATATAAGTAAACCAAATGTCATTTCTAACCATATTCATTCCACAACATTCACACATTTGAATCAAACTTGCAAAACAAATTATGCATGCTTCTATTCTACTTTTAAGCTTATTCTTTAATTCTAATCTTATTCTTGAATTCTAATGACACAGAGAGGATTATATGTGTTAGGGTGGTCATATAAGTAAACCAAATATCATTTCTAACCACACTCATTCCACAACATTCCCACATTTGAATCAAACTTGTAAAACGAACTATGCATGCTTCTATTCTACTTTTAAGCTTATTCTTTAATTGTAAGCTTATTTTTGAATTCTAATGACACGGAGACGATTATATGTGTTAGGGTTTTCATATAAGTAAACCAAATGTCATTTCTAACCACACTCATTCAACAACATTCACACATTTGAATCAAACTTGTAAAACGAACTGTGCATGCTTCTATTCTACTTTTAAGCTTATTCTTTAATTCTAAGCTTATTTTTGAATTCTAATGACACGGAGACGATTTTATGTGTTACAGTTGTCATATAAGTAAACCAAATGTCATTTCTAACCACACTCATTCCACAACATTCACACATTTGAATCAAACTTGTAAAACAAACTGTGCATGCTTCTATTCTACTTTTAAGCTTATTCTTTAATTGTAAGCTTATTTTTGAATTCTAATGACACGGAGACGATTATATGTGTTAGGGTTTTCATATAAGTAAACCAAATGTCATTTCTAACCACACTCATTCCACAACATTCACACATTTCAATCAAACATGTAAAACGAACTGTGCATGCTTCAATTCTACTTTTAAGCTTATTCTTTAATTCTAAGCTTATTTTTGAATTCTAATGACACGGAGACGATTATATGTGTTAGAGTTGTCATATAAGTAAACGAAATGTCATTTCTAACCATATTCATTCCACAACATTCACAAATTTGAATCAAACTTGTAAAACGAACTGTGCATGCTTCTATTCTACTTTTAAGCTTATTCTTTAATTGTAAGCTTATTTTTGAATTCTAATGACACGGAGACGATTATATGTGTTAGGGTTTTCATATAAGTAAACCGAATGTCATTTATAACCACACTCATTCCACAACATTCACACATTTGAATCAAACATGTAAAACGAACTGTGCATGCTTCAATTCTACTTTTAAGCTTATTCTTTAATTCTAAGCTTATTTTTGAATTCTAATGACACGGAGACGATTATATGTGTTAGAGTTGTCATATAAGTAAACCAAATGTCATTTCTAACCATATTCATTCCACAACATTCACACATTTGAATCAAACTTGCAAAACAAACTATGCATGCTTCTATTCTACTTTTAAGCTTATTCTTTAATTCTAATCTTATTCTTGAATTCTAATGACACAGAGAGGATTATATGTGTTAGGGTGGTCATATAAGTAAACCAAATGTCATTTCTAACCACACTCATTCCACAACATTCCCACATTTGAATCAAACTTGTAAAACGAACTGTGCATGCTTCTATTCTACTTTTAAGCTTATTCTTAATTGTAAGCTTATTTTTGAATTCTAATGACACGGAGACGATTATATGTATTAGGGTTTTCATATAAGTAAACCAAATGTCATTTCTAACCACACTTATTCCACAACATTCACACATTTGAATCAAACTTGTAAAACGAACTGTGCATGCTTCTATTCTACTTTTAAGCTTATTCTTTAATTCTAAGCTTATTTTTGAATTCTAATGACACGGAGACGATTTTATGTGTTACAGTTGTCATATAAGTAAACCAAATGTCATTTCTAACCACACTCATTCCACAACATTCACACGTTTGAATCAAACTTGTAAAACGAACTGTGCATGCTTCTATTCTACTTTTAAGCTTATTCTTTAATTCTAAGCTTATTTTTGAAATCTAATGACACGGAGACGATTTTATGTGTTACAGTTGTCATATAAGTAAACCAAATGTCATTTCTAACCACACTCATTCCACAACATTCACACATTTGAATCAAACTTGTAAAACGAACTGTGCATGCTTCTATTCTACTTTTAAGCTTATTCTTTAATTGTAAGCTTATTTTTGAATTCTAATGACACGGAGACGATTATATGTGTTAGGGTTTTCATATAAGTAAACCAAATGTCATTTCTAACCACACTCATTCCAAAACATTCACACATTTGAATCAAACATGTAAAACGAACTGTGCATGCTTCAATTCTACTTTTAAGCTTATTCTTTAATTGTAAGCTTATTTTTGAATTCTAATGACACGGAGACGATTATATGTGTTAGGGTTTTCATATAAGTAAACCAAATGTCATTTATAACCACACTCATTCCACAACATTCACACATTTGAATCAAACATGTAAAACGAACTGTGCATGCTTCAATTCTACTTTTAAGCTTATTCTTTAATTCTAAGCTTATTTTTGAATTCTAATGACACGGAGACGATTATATGTGTTAGAGTTGTCATATAAGTAAACCAAATGTCATTTCTAACCATATTCATTCCACAACATTCACACATTTGAATCAAACTTGCAAAACAAACTATGCATGCTTCTATTCTACTTTTAAGCTTATTCTTTAATTCTAATCTTATTCTTGAATTCTAATGACACAGAGAGGATTATATGTGTTAGGGTGGTCATATAAGTAAACCAAATGTCATTTCTAACCACACTCATTCCACAACATTCCCACATTTGAATCAAACTTGTAAAACGAACTGTGCATGCTTCTATTCTACTTTTAAGCTTATTCTTAATTGTAAGCTTATTTTTGAATTCTAATGACACGGAGACGATTATATGTGTTAGGGTTTTCATATAAGTAAACCAAATGTCATTTCTAACCACACTCATTCCACAACATTCACACATTTGAATCAAACATGTAAAACGAACTGTGCATGCTTCAATTCTACTTTTAAGCTTATTCTTTAATTCTAAGCTTATTTTTGAATTCTAATGACACGGAGACGATTATATGTGTTAGAGTTGTCATATAAGTAAACCAAATGTCATTTCTAACCATATTCATTCCACAACATTCACACATTTGAATCAAACTTGCAAAACAAATTATGCATGCTTCTATTCTACTTTTAAGCTTATTCTTTAATTCTAATCTTATTCTTGAATTCTAATGACACAGAGAGGATTATATGTGTTAGGGTGGTCATATAAGTAAACCAAATATCATTTCTAACCACACTCATTCCACAACATTCCCACATTTGAATCAAACTTGTAAAACGAACTATGCATGCTTCTATTCTACTTTTAAGCTTATTCTTTAATTGTAAGCTTATTTTTGAATTCTAATGACACGGAAACGATTATATGTGTTAGGGTTTTCATATAAGTAAACCAAATGTCATTTCTAACCACACTCATTCAACAACATTCACACATTTGAATCAAACTTGTAAAACGAACTGTGCATGCTTCTATTCTACTTTTAAGCTTATTCTTTAATTCTAAGCTTATTTTTGAATTCTAATGACACGGAGACGATTTTATGTGTTACAGTTGTCATATAAGTAAACCAAATGTCATTTCTAACCACACTCATTCCACAACATTCACACATTTGAATCAAACTTGTAAAACGAACTGTGCATGCTTCTATTCTACTTTTAAGCTTATTCTTTAATTGTAAGCTTATTTTTGAATTCTAATGACACGGAGACGATTATATGTGTTACAGTTGTCATATAAGTAAACCAAATGTCATTTCTAACCACACTCATTCCACAACATTCACACATTTCAATCAAACATGTAAAACGAACTGTGCATGCTTCAATTCTACTTTTAAGCTTATTCTTTAATTCTAAGCTTATTTTTGAATTCTAATGACACGGAGACGATTATATGTGTTAGAGTTGTCATATAAGTAAACGAAATGTCATTTCTAACCATATTCATTCCACAACATTCACAAATTTGAATCAAACTTGTAAAACGAACTGTGCATGCTTCTATTCTACTTTTAAGCTTATTCTTTAATTGTAAGCTTATTTTTGAATTCTAATGACACGGAGACGATTATATGTGTTAGGGTTTTCATATAAGTAAACCGAATGTCATTTATAACCACACTCATTCCACAACATTCACACATTTGAATCAAACATGTAAAACGAACTGTGCATGCTTCAATTCTACTTTTAAGGTTATTCTTTAATTCTAAGCTTATTTTTGAATTCTAATGACACGGAGACGATTATATGTGTTAGAGTTGTCATATAAGTAAACCAAATGTCATTTCTAACCATATTCATTCCACAACATTCACACATTTGAATCAAACTTGCAAAACAAACTATGCATGCTTCTATTCTACTTTTAAGCTTATTCTTTAATTCTAATCTTATTCTTGAATTCTAATGACACAGAGAGGATTATATGTGTTAGGGTGGTCATATAAGTAAACCAAATGTCATTTCTAACCACACTCATTCCACAACATTCCCACATTTGAATCAAACTTGTAAAACGAACTGTGCATGCTTCTATTGTACTTTTAAGCTTATTCTTAATTGTAAGCTTATTTTTGAATTCTAATGACACGGAGACGATTATATGTATTAGGGTTTTCATATAAGTAAACCAAATGTCATTTCTAACCACACTTATTCCACAACATTCACACATTTGAATCAAACTTGTAAAACGAACTGTGCATGCTTCTATTCTACTTTTAAGCTTATTCTTTAATTCTAAGCTTATTTTTGAATTCTAATGACACGGAGACGATTTTATGTGTTACAGTTGTCATATAAGTAAACCAAATGTCATTTCTAACCACACTCATTCCACAACATTCACACATTTGAATCAAACTTGTAAAACGAACTGTGCATGCTTCTATTCTACTTTTAAGCTTATTCTTTAATTCTAAGCTTATTTTTGAATTCTAATGACACGGAGACGATTTTATGTGTTATAGTTGTCATATAAGTAAACCAAATGTCATTTCTAACCACACTCATTCCACAACATTCACACATTTGAATCAAACTTGTAAAACGAACTGTGCATGCTTCTATTCTACTTTTAAGCTTATTCTTTAATTGTAAGCTTATTTTTGAATTCTAATGACACGGAGACGATTATATGTGTTAGGGTTTTCATATAAGTAAACCAAATGTCATTTCTAACCACACTCATTCCAAAACATTCACACATTTGAATCAAACATGTAAAACGAACTGTGCATGCTTCAATTCTACTTTTAAGCTTATTCTTTAATTGTAAGCTTATTTTTGAATTCTAATGACACGGAGACGATTATATGTGTTAGGGTTTTCATATAAGTAAACCAAATGTCATTTATAACCACACTCATTACACAACATTCACACATTTGAATCAAACATGTAAAACGAACTGTGCATGCTTCAATTCTACTTTTAAGCTTATTCTTTAATTCTAAGCTTATTTTTGAATTCTAATGACACGGAGACGATTATATGTGTTAGAGTTGTCATATAAGTAAACCAAATGTCATTTCTAACCATATTCATTCCACAACATTCACACATTTGAATCAAACTTGCAAAACAAACTATGCATGCTTCTATTCTACTTTTAAGCTTATTCTTTAATTCTAATCTTATTCTTGAATTCTAATGACACAGAGAGGATTATATGTGTTAGGGTGGTCATATAAGTAAACCTAATGTCATTTCTAACCACACTTATTTCACAACATTCCCACATTTGAATCAAACTTGTAAAACGCACTGTGCATGCTTCTATTCTACTTTTAACCTTATTCTTAATTGTAAGCTTATTTTTGAATTCTAATGACACGGAGACGATTATATGTATTAGGGTTTTCGTATAAGTAAACCAAATGTCATTTCTAACCACACTCATTCAACAACATTCACACATTTGAATCAAACTTGTAAAACGAACTGTGCATGCTTCTATTCTACTTTTAAGCTTATTCTTTAATTCTAAGCTTATTTTTGAATTCTAATGACACGGAGACGATTTTATGTGTTACAGTTGTCATATAAGTAAACCAAATGTCATTTCTAACCACACTCATTCCACAACATTCACACATTTGAATCAAACTTGTAAAACGAACTGTGCATGCTTCTATTCTACTTTTAAGCTTATTCTTTAATTGTAAGCTTATTTTTGAATTCTAATGACACGGAAACGATTATATGTGTTAGGGTTTTCATATAAGTAAACCAAATGTCATTTCTAACCACACTCATTCCACAACATTCACACATTTGAATCAAACATGTAAAACGAACTGGGCATGCTTCAATTCTACTTTTAAGCTTATTCTTTAATTCTAAGCTTATTTTTGAATTCTAATGACACGGAGACGATTATATGTGTTAGAGTTGTCATATAAGTAAACCAAATGTCATTTCTAACCATATTCATTCCACAACATTCACACATTTGAATCAAACTTGCAAAACAAACTATGCATGCTTCTATTCTACTTTTAAGCTTATTCTTTAATTCTAATCTTATTCTTGAATTCTAATGACACAGAGAGGATTATATGTGTTAGGGTGGTCATATAAGTAAACCAAATGTCATTTCTAACCACACTCATTCCACAACATTCCCACATTTAAATCAAACTTGTAAAACGAACTGTGCATGCTTCAATTCTACTTTTAAGCTTATTCTTTAATTGTAAGCTTATTTTTGAATTCTAATGACACGGAGACGATTATATGTGTTAGGGTTTTCATATAAGTAAACCAAATGTCATTTCTAACCACACTCATTCCACAACATTCACACATTTGAATCAAACTTGTAAAACGAACTGTGCATGCTTCTATTCTACTTTTAAGCTTATTCTTTAATTCTAAGCTTATTTTTGAATTCTAATGACACGGAGACGATTTTATGTGTTACAGTTGTCATATAAGTAAACCAAATGTCATTTCTAACCACACTCATTCCACAACATTCACACATTTGAATCAAACTTGTAAAACGAACTGTGCATGCTTCTATTCTACTTTTAAGCTTATTCTTTAATTGTAAGCTTATTTTTGAATTCTAATGACACGGAGACGATTATATGTGTTAGGGTTTTCATATAAGCAAACCAAATGTCATTTCTAACCACACTCATTCCACAACATTCACACATTTGAATCAAACATGTAAAACGAACTGTGCATGCTTCAATTCTACTTTTAAGCTTATTCTTTAATTCTAAGCTTATTTTTGAATTCTAATGACACGGAGACGATTATATGTGTTAGAGTTGTCATATAAGTAAACCAAATGTCATTTCTAACCATATTCATTCCACAACATTCACACATTTGAATCAAACTTGCAAAACAAACTATGCATGCTTCTATTCTACTTTTAAGCTTATTCTTTAATTCTAATCTTATTCTTGAATTCTAATGACACAGAGAGGATTATATGTGTTAGGGTGGTCATATAAGTAAACCAAATGTCATTTCTAACCACACTCATTCCACAACATTCCCACATTTGAATCAAACTTGTAAAACGAACTGTGCAGGCTTCTATTGTACTTTTAAGCTTATTCTTAATTGTAAGCTTATTTTTGAATTCTAATGACACGGAGACGATTATATGTATTAGGGTTTTCATATAAGTAAACCAAATGTCATTTCTAACCACACTTATTCCACAACATTCACACATTTGAATCAAACTTGTAAAACGAACTGTGCATGCTTCTATTCTACTTTTAAGCTTATTCTTTAATTCTAAGCTTATTTTTGAATTCTAATGACACGGAGACGATTTTATGTGTTACAGTTGTCATATAAGTAAACCAAATGTCATTTCTAACCACACTCATTCCACAACATTCACACATTTGAATCAAACTTGTAAAACGAACTGTGCATGCTTCTATTCTACTTTTAAGCTTATTCTTTAATTCTAAGCTTATTTTTGAATTCTAATGACACGGAGACGATTTTATGTGTTACAGTTGTCATATAAGTAAACCAAATGTCATTTCTAACCACACTCATTCCACAACATTCACACATTTGAATCAAACTTGTAAAACGAACTGTGCATGCTTCTATTCTACTTTTAAGCTTATTCTTTAATTGTAAGCTTATTTTTGAATTCTAATGACACGGAGACGATTATATGTGTTAGGGTTTTCATATAAGTAAACCAAATGTCATTTCTAACCACACTCATTCCAAAACATTCACACATTTGAATCAAACATGTAAAACGAACTGTGCATGCTTCAATTCTACTTTTAAGCTTATTCTTTAATTGTAAGCTTATTTTTGAATTCTAATGACACGGAGACGATTATATGTGTTAGGGTTTTCATATAAGTAAACCAAATGTCATTTATAACCACACTCATTCCACAACATTCACACATTTGAATCAAACATGTAAAACGAACTGTGCATGCTTCAATTCTACTTTTAAGCTTATTCTTTAATTCTAAGCTTATTTTTGAATTCTAATGACACGGAGACGATTATATGTGTTAGAGTTGTCATATAAGTAAACCAAATGTCATTTCTAACCATATTCATTCCACAACATTCACACATTTGAATCAAACTTGCAAAACAAACTATGCATGCTTCTATTCTACTTTTAAGCTTATTCTTTAATTCTAATCTTATTCTTGAATTCTAATGACACAGAGAGGATTATATGTGTTAGGGTGATCATATAAGTAAACCTAATGTCATTTCTAACCACACTCATTCCACAACATTCCCACATTTGAATCAAACTTGTAAAACGAACTGTGCATGCTTCTATTCTACTTTTAAGCTTATTCTTAATTGTAAGCTTATTTTTGAATTCTAATGACACGGAGACGATTATATGTATTAGGGTTTTCGTATAAGTAAACCAAATGTCATTTCTAACCACACTCATTCAACAACATTCACACATTTGAATCAAACTTGTAAAACGAACTGTGCATGCTTCTATTCTACTTTTAAGCTTATTCTTTAATTCTAAGCTTATTTTTGAATTCTAATGACACGGAGACGATTTTATGTGTTACAGTTGTCATATAAGTAAACCAAATGTCATTTCTAACCACACTCATTCCACAACATTCACACATTTGAATCAAACTTGTAAAACGAACTGTGCATGCTTCTATTCTACTTTTAAGCTTATTCTTTAATTGTAAGCTTATTTTTGAATTCTAATGACACGGAAACGATTATATGTGTTAGGGTTTTCATATAAGTAAACCAAATGTCATTTCTAACCACACTCATTCCACAACATTCACACATTTGAATCAAACATGTAAAACGAACTGGGCATGTTTCAATTCTACTTTTAAGCTTATTCTTTAATTCTAAGCTTATTTTTGAATTCTAATGACACGGAGACGATTATATGTGTTAGAGTTGTCATATAAGTAAACCAAATGTCATTTCTAACCATATTCATTCCACAACATTCACACATTTGAATCAAACTTGCAAAACAAACTATGCATGCTTCTATTCTACTTTTAAGCTTATTCTTTAATTCTAATCTTATTCTTGAATTCTAATGACACAGAGAGGATTATATGTGTTAGGGTGGTCATATAAGTAAACCAAATGTCATTTCTAACCACACTCATTCCACAACATTCCCACATTTGAATCAAACTTGTAAAACGAACTGTGCATGCTTCTATTCTACTTTTAAGCTTATTCTTTAATTGTAAGCTTATTTTTGAATTCTAATGACACGGAGACGATTATATGTGTTAGGGTTTTCATATAAGTAAACCAAATGTCATTTCTAACCACACTCATTCCACAACATTCACACATTTGAATCAAACTTGTAAAACGAACTGTGCATGCTTCTATTCTACTTTTAAGCTTATTCTTTAATTCTAAGCTTATTTTTGAATTCTAATGACACGGAGACGATTTTATGTGTTACAGTTGTCATATAAGTAAACCAAATGTCATTTCTAACCACACTCATTCCACAACATTCACACATTTGAATCAAACTTGTAAAACGAACTGTGCATGCTTCTATTCTACTTTTAAGCTTATTCTTTAATTGTAAGCTTATTTTTGAATTCTAATGACACGGAGACGATTATATGTGTTAGGGTTTTCATATAAGCAAACCAAATGTCATTTCTAACCACACTCATTCCACAACATTCACACATTTGAATCAAACATGTAAAACGAACTGTGCATGCTTCAATTCTACTTTTAAGCTTATTCTTTAATTCTAAGCTTATTTTTGAATTCTAATGACACGGAGACGATTATATGTGTTAGAGTTGTCATATAAGTAAACCAAATGTCATTTCTAACCATATTCATTCCACAACATTCACACATTTGAATCAAACTTGCAAAACAAACTATGCATGCTTCTATTCTACTTTTAAGCTTATTCTTTAATTCTAATCTTATTCTTGAATTCTAATGACACAGAGAGGATTATATGTGTTAGGGTGGTCATATAAGTAAACCAAATGTAATTTCTAACCACACTCATTCCACAACATTCCCACATTTGAATCAAACTTGTAAAACGAACTGTGCATGCTTCTATTATACTTTTAAGCTTATTCTTTAATTCTAAGCTTATTTTTGAATTCTAATGACACGGAGACGATTATATGTGTTAGAGTTGTCATATAAGTAAACCAAATGTCATTTCTAACCATATTCATTCCACAACATTCACACATTTGAATCAAACTTGCAAAACAAACTATGCATGCTTCTATTCTACTTTTAAGCTTATTCTTTAATTCTAATCTTATTCTTGAATTCTAATGACACAGAGAGGATTATATGTGTTAGGGTGGTCATATAAGTAAACCAAATGTCATTTCTAACCACACTCATTCCACAACATTCACACATTTGAATCAAACATGTAAAACGAACTGTGCATGCTTCAATTCTACTTTTAAGCTTATTCTTTAATTCTAAGCTTATTTTTGAATTCTAATGACACGGAGACGATTATATGTGTTAGAGTTGTCATATAAGTAAACCAAATGTCATTTCTAACCATATTCATTCCACAACATTCACACATTTGAATCAAACTTGCAAAACAAACTATGCATGCTTCTATTCTACTTTTAAGCTTATTCTTTAATTCTAATCTTATTCTTGAATTCTAATGACACAGAGAGGATTATATGTGTTAGGGTGGTCATATAAGTAAACCAAATGTCATTTCTAACCACACTCATTCCACAACATTCACACATTTGAATCAAACTTGTAAAACGAACTGTGCATGCTTCTATTCTACTTTTAAGCTTATTCTTTAATTCTAAGCTTATTTTTGAATTCTAATGACACGGAGACGATTATATGTGTTAGGCTTGTCGTATAAGTAAACCAAATGTAATTTCTAATCACACTCATTAAACAACATTCACACATTTGAATCAAACTTGTAAAACGAACTGTGCATGCTTCTAGTCTACTTTTAAGCTTATTCTTTAATTCTAAGCTTATTTTTGAATTCTAATGACACGGAGACGATTATATGTGTTACAGTTGTCATATAAGTAAACCAAATGTCATTTCTAACCACACTCATTCCACAACATTCACACATTTGAATCAAACTTGTAAAACGAACTGTGCATGCTTCTATTCTACTTTTAAGCTTATTCTTTAATTCTAAGCTTATTCTTGAATTCTAATGACACGGAGACGATTATATGTGTTAGGGTTGTCATGTAAGTAAACAAAATGTCATTTTTAACCTCACTCATTCCACAACATTCACACATTTGAATAAAACTTGTAAAATGAACTGTGCATGCTACTATTGTTTTTTTAAGCTTAATCTTTAATTCTAAGCTTATTCTTGAATTCTAATAACACGGAGACGATTAAATGTGTTAGAGTTGTCATATAAGTAAACCAAATGTCATTTCTAACCACACTCATTCCACAACATTCACACATTTGAATCAAACATGTAAAACGAACTGTGCATGCTTCAATTCTACTTTTAAGCTTATTCTTTAATTCTAAGCTTATTTTTGAATTCTAATGACACGGAGACGATTATATGTGTTAGAGTTGTCATATAAGTAAACCAAATGTCATTTCTAACCTTCATTCCACAACATTCACACATTTGAATCAAACTTTCAAAACAAACTATGCATGCTTCTATTCTACTTTTAAGCTTATTCTTTAATTCTAATCTTATTCTTGAATTCTAATGACACAGAGAGGATTATATGTGTTAGGTGGTCATATAAGTAAACCAAATGTCATTTCTAACCAAACTCATTCCACAACATTCCCACATTTGAATCAAACTTGTAAAACGAACTGTGCATGCTTCTATTCTACTTTTAAGCTTATTCTTTAATTGTAAGCTTATTTTTGAATTCTAATGACACGGAGACGATTATATGTGTTAGGGTTTTCATATAAGTAAACCAAATGTCATTTCTAACCACACTCATTCCACAACATTCACACATTTGAATCAAACTTGTAAAACGAACTGTGCATGCTTCTATTCTACTTTTAAGCTTATTCTTTAATTCTAAGCTTATTTTTGAATTCTAATGACACGGAGACGATTTTATGTGTTACAGTTGTCATATAAGTAAACCAAATGTCATTTCTAACCACACTCATTCCACAACATTCACACATTTGAATCAAACATGTAAAACGAACTGTGCATGCTTCAATTCTACTTTTAAGCTTATTCTTTAATTCTAAGCTTATTTTTGAATTCTAATGACACGGAGACGATTATATGTGTTAGAGTTGTCATATAAGTAAATTAAATGTCATTTCTAACCATATTCATTCCACAACATTCACACATTTGAATCAAACTTGCAAAACAAACTATGCATGCTTCTATTCTACTTTTAAGCTTATTCTTTAATTCTAATCTTATTCTTGAATTTTAATGACACAGAGAGGATTATATGTGTTAGGGTGGTCATATAAGTAAACCAAATGTCATTTCTAACCACACTTATTCCACAACATTCCCACATTTGAATCAAACTTGTAAAACGAACTATGCATGCTTCTATTCTACTTTTAAGCTTATTCTTTAATTGTAAGCTTATTTTTGAATTCTAATGACACGGAGACGATTATATGTGTTAGGGTTTTCATATAAGTAAACCAAATGTCATTTCTAACCACACTCATTCCACAACATTCACACATTTGAATCAAACTTGTATAACGAACTATGCATGCTTCTATTCTACTTTTAAGCTTATTCTTTAATTCTAAGCTTATTTTTGAATTCTAATGACACGGAGACGATTTTATGTGTTACAGTTGTCATATAAGTAAACCAAATGTCATTTCTAACCACACTCATTCCACAACATTCACACATTTGAATCAAACTTGTAAAACGAACTGTGCATGCTTCTATTCTACTTTTAAGCTTATTCTTTAATTGTAAGCTTATTTTTGAATTCTAATGACACGGAGACGATTATATGTGTTAGGGTTTTCATATAAGCAAACCAAATGTCATTTCTAACCACACTCATTCCACAACATTCACACATTTGAATCAAACATGTAAAACGAACTGTGCATGCTTCAATTCTACTTTTAAGCTTATTCTTTAATTCTAAGCTTATTTTTGAATTCTAATGACACGGAGACGATTATATGTGTTAGAGTTGTCATATAAGTAAACCAAATGTCATTTCTAACCATATTCATTCCACAACATTCACACATTTGAATCAAACTTGCAAAACAAACTATGCATGCTTCTATTCTACTTTTAAACTTATTCTTTAATTCTAATCTTATTCTTGAATTCTAATGACACAGAGAGGATTATATGTGTTAGGGTGGTCATATAAGTAAACCAAATGTAATTTCTAACCACACTCATTCCACAACATTCCCACATTTGAATCAAACTTGTAAAACGAACTGTGCATCCTTCTATTATACTTTTAAGCTTATTCTTTAATTCTAAGCTTATTTTTGAATTCTAATGACACGGAGACGATTATATGTGTTAGAGTTGTCATATAAGTAAACCAAATGTCATTTCTAACCATATTCATTCCACAACATTCACACATTTGAATCAAACTTGCAAAACAAACTATGCATGCTTCTATTCTACTTTTAAGCTTATTCTTTAATTCTAATCTTATTCTTGAATTCTAATGACACAGAGAGGATTATATGTGTTAGGGTGGTCATATAAGTAAACCAAATGTCATTTCTAACCACACTCATTCCACAACATTCACACATTTGAATCAAACTTGTAAAACGAACTGTGCATGCTTCTATTCTACTTTTAAGCTTATTCTTTAATTCTAAGCTTATTTTTGAATTCTAATGACACGGTGACGATTATATGTGTTAGGCTTGTCGTATAAGTAAACCAAATGTCATTTCTAATCACACTCATTAAACAACATTCACACATTTGAATCAAACTTGTAAAACGAACTGTGCATGCTTCTATTCTACTTTTAAGCTTATTCTTTAATTCTAAACTTATTTTTGAATTCTAATGACACGGAGACGATTATATGTGTTACAGTTGTCATATAAGTAAACCAAATGTCATTTCTAACCACACTCATTCCACAACATTCACACATTTGAATCAAACTTGTAAAACGAACTGTGCATGCTTCTATTCTACTTTTAAGCTTATTCTTTAATTCTAAGCTTATTCTTGAATTCTAATGACACGGAGACGATTATATGTGTTAGGGTTGTCATGTAAGTAAACAAAATGTCATTTTTAACCTCACTCATTCCACAACATTCACACATTTGAATAAAACTTGTAAAATGAACTGTGCATGCTTCTATTGTTTTTTTAAGCTTAATCTTTAATTCTAAGCTTATTCTTGAATTCTAATAACACGGAGACGATTATATGTGTTAGAGTTGTCATATAAGTAAACCAAATGTCATTTCTAACCACACTCATTCCACAACATTCACACATTTGAATCAAACATGTAAAACGAACTGTGCATGCTTCAATTCTACTTTTAAGCTTATTCTTTAATTCTAAGCTTATTTTTGAATTCTAATGACACGGAGACGATTATATGTGTTAGAGTTGTCATATAAGTAAACCAAATGTCATTTCTAACCATATTCATTCCACAACATTCACACATTTGAATCAAACTTGCAAAACAAACTATGCATGCTTCTATTCTACTTTTAAGCTTATTTTTTAATTCTAATCTTATTCTTGAATTCTAATGACACAGAGAGGATTATATGTGTTAGGTGGTCATATAAGTAAACCAAATGTCATTTCTAACCACACTCATTCCACAACATTCCCACATTTGAATCAAACTTGTAAAACGAACTGTGCATGCTTCTATTCTACTTTTAAGCTTATTCTTTAATTGTAAGCTTATTTTTGAATTCTAATGACACGGAGACGATTATATGTGTTAGGGTTTTCATATAAGTAAACCAAATGTCATTTCTAACCACACTCATTCCACAACATTCACACATTTGAATCAAACTTGTAAAACGAACTGTGCATGCTTCTATTCTACTTTTAAGCTTATTCTTTAATTCTAAGCTTATTTTTGAATTCTAATGACACGGAGACGATTTTATGTGTTACAGTTGTCATATAAGTAAACCAAATGTCATTTCTAACCACACTCATTCCACAACATTCACACATTTGAATCAAACATGTAAAACGAACTGTGCATGCTTCAATTCTACTTTTAAGCTTATTCTTTAATTCTAAGCTTATTTTTGAATTCTAATGACACGGAGACGATTATATGTGTTAGAGTTGTCATATAAGTAAATTAAATGTCATTTCTAACCATATTCATTCCACAACATTCACACATTTGAATCAAACTTGCAAAACAAACTATGCATGCTTCTATTCTACTTTTAAGCTTATTCTTTAATTCTAATCTTATTCTTGAATTCTAATGACACAGAGAGGATTATATGTGTTAGGGTGGTTATATAAGTAAACCAAATGTCATTTCTAACCACACTCATTCCACAACATTCCCACATTTGAATCAAACTTGTAAAACGAACTGTGCATGCTTCTATTCTACTTTTAAGCTTATTCTTTAATTGTAAGCTTATTTTTGAATTCTAATGACACGGAGACGATTATATGTGTTAGGGTTTTCATATAAGTAAACCAAATGTCATTTCTAACCACACTCATTCCACAACATTCACACATTTGAATCAAACTTGTATAACGAACTGTGCATGCTTCTATTCTACTTTTAAGCTTATTCTTTAATTCTAAGCTTATTTTTGAATTCTAATGACACGGAGACGATTTTATGTGTTACAGTTGTCATATAAGTAAACCAAATGTCATTTCTAACCACACTCATTCCACAACATTCACACATTTGAATCAAACTTGTAAAACGAACTGTGCATGCTTCTATTCTACTTTTAAGCTTATTCTTTAATTGTAAGCTTATTTTTGAATTCTAATGACACGGAGACGATTATATGTGTTAGGGTTTTCATATAAGTAAACCAAATGTCATTTCTAACCACACTCATTCCACAACATTCACACATTTGAATCAAACATGTAAAACGAACTGTGCATGCTTCAATTCTACTTTTAAGCTTATTCTTTAATTCTAAGCTTATTTTTGAATTCTAATGACACGGAGACGATTATATGTGTTAGAGTTGTCATATAAGTAAACCAAATGTCATTTCTAACCATATTCATTCCACAACATTCACACATTTGAATCAAACTTGCAAAACAAACTATGCATGCTTCTATTCTACTTTTAAGCTTATTCTTTAATTCTAATCTTATTCTTGAATTCTAATGACACAGAGAGGATTATATGTGTTAGGGTGGTCATATAAGTAAACCAAATGTCATTTCTAACCACACTCATTCCACAACATTCCCACATTTGAATCAAACTTGTAAAACGAACTGTGCATGCTTCTATTCTACTTTTAAGCTTATTCTTTAATTGTAAGCTTATTTTTGAATTCTAATGACACGGAGACGATTATATGTGTTAGGGTTTTCATATAAGTAAACCAAATGTCATTTCTAACCACACTCATTCCACAACATTCACACATTTGAATCAAACTTGTAAAACGAACTGTGCATGCTTCTATTCTACTTTTAAGCTTATTCTTTAATTCTAAGCTTATTTTTGAATTCTAATGACACGGAGACGATTATATGTGTAAGGCTTGTCGTATAAGTAAACTAAATGTCATTTCTAATCACACTCATTAAACAACATTCACACATTTGAATCAAACTTGTAAAACGAACTGTGCATGCTTTTATTCTACTTTTAAGCTTATTCTTTAATTCTAAGCTTATTTTTGAATTCTAATGACACGGAGACGATTTTATGTGTTACAGTTGTCATATAAGTAAACCAAATGTCATTTCTAACCACACTCATTCCACAACATTCACACATTTGAATCAAACATGTAAAACGAACTGTGCATGCTTCAATTCTACTTTTAAGCTTATTCTTTAATTCTAAGCTTATTTTTGAATTCTAATGACACGGAGACGATTATATGTGTTAGAGTTGTCATATAAGTAAACCAAATGTCATTTCTAACCATATTCATTCCACAACATTCACACATTTGAATCAAACTTGCAAAACAAACTATGCATGCTTCTATTCTACTTTTAAGCTTATTCTTTAATTCTAATCTTATTCTTGAATTCTAATGACACAGAGAGGATTATATGTGTTAGGTGGTCATATAAGTAAACCAAATGTCATTTCTAACCACACTCATTCCACAACATTCCCACATTTGAATCAAACTTGTAAAACGAACTGTGCATGCTTCTATTCTACTTTTAAGCTTATTCTTTAATTGTAAGCTTATTTTTGAATTCTAATGACACGGAGACGATTATATGTGTTAGGGTTTTCATATAAGTAAACCAAATGTCATTTCTAACCACACTCATTCCACAACATTCACACATTTGAATCAAACTTGTAAAACGAACTGTGCATGCTTCTATTCTACTTTTAAGCTTATTCTTTAATTCTAAGCTTATTTTTGAATTCTAATGACACGGAGACGATTTAATGTGTTACAGTTGTCATATAAGTAAACCAAATGTCATTTCTAACCACACTCATTCCACAACATTCACACATTTGAATCAAACATGTAAAACGAACTGTGCATGCTTCAATTCTACTTTTAAGCTTATTCTTTAATTCTAAGCTTATTTTTGAATTCTAATGACACGGAGACGATTATATGTGTTAGAGTTGTCATATAAGTAAATTAAATGTCATTTCTAACCATATTCATTCCACAACATTCACACATTTGAATCAAACTTGCAAAACAAACTATGCATGCTTCTATTCTACTTTTAAGCTTATTCTTTAATTCTAATCTTATTCTTGAATTCTAATGACACAGAGAGGATTATATGTGTTAGGGTGGTCATATAAGTAAACCAAATGTCATTTCTAACCACACTCATTCCACAACATTCCCACATTTGAATCAAACTTGTAAAACGAACTGTGCATGCTTCTATTCTACTTTTAAGCTTATTCTTTAATTGTAAGCTTATTTTTGAATTCTAATGACACGGAGACGATTATATGTGTTAGGGTTTTCATATAAGTAAACCAAATGTCATTTCTAACCACACTCATTCCACAACATTCACACATTTGAATCAAACTTGTATAACGAACTGTGCATGCTTCTATTCTACTTTTAAGCTTATTCTTTAATTCTAAGCTTATTTTTGAATTCTAATGACACGGAGACGATTTTATGTGTTGCAGTTGTCATATAAGTAAACCAAATGTCATTTCTAACCACACTCATTCCACAACATTCACACATTTGAATCAAACTTGTAAAACGAACTGTGCATGCTTCTATTCTACTTTTAAGCTTATTCTTTAATTGTAAGCTTATTTTTGAATTCTAATGACACGGAGACGATTATATGTGTTAGGGTTTTCATATAAGTAAACCAAATGTCATTTCTAACCACACTCATTCCACAACATTCACACATTTGAATCAAACATGTAAAACGAACTGTGCATGCTTCAATTCTACTTTTAAGCTTATTCTTTAATTCTAAGCTTATTTTTGAATTCTAATGACACGGAGACGATTATATGTGTTAGAGTTGTCATATAAGTAAACCAAATGTCATTTCTAACCATATTCATTCCACAACATTCACACATTTGAATCAAACTTGCAAAACAAACTATGCATGCTTCTATTCTACTTTTAAGCTTATTCTTTAATTCTAATCTTATTCTTGAATTCTAATGACACAGAGAGGATTATATGTGTTAGGGTGGTCATATAAGTAAACCAAATGTCATTTCTAACCACACTCATTCCACAATATTCCCACATTTGAATCAAACTTGTAAAACGAACTGTGCATGCTTCTATTCTACTTTTAAGCTTATTCTTTAATTGTAAGCTTATTTTTGAATTCTAATGACACGGAGACGATTATATGTGTTAGGGTTTTCATATAAGTAAACCAAATGTCATTTCTAACCACACTCATTCCACAACATTCACACATTTGAATCAAACTTGTAAAACGAACTGTGCATGCTTCTATTCTACTTTTAAGCTTATTCTTTAATTCTAAGCTTATTTTTGAATTCTAATGACACGGAGACGATTATATGTGTTAGGCTTGTCGTATAAGTAAACTAAATGTCATTTCTAATCACACTCATTAAACAACATTCACACATTTGAATCAAACTTGTAAAACGAACTGTGCATGCTTCTATTCTACTTTTAAGCTTATTCTTTAATTCTAAGCTTATTTTTGAATTCTAATGACACGGAGACGATTTTATGTGTTACAGTTGTCATATAAGTAAACCAAATGTCATTTCTAACCACACTCATTCCACAACATTCACACATTTGAATCAAACATGTAAAACGAACTGTGCATGCTTCAATTCTACTTTTAAGCTTATTCTTTAATTCTAAGCTTATTTTTGAATTCTAATGACACGGAGACGATTATATGTGTTAGAGTTGTCATATAAGTAAACCAAATGTCATTTCTAACCATATTCATTCCACAACATTCACACATTTGAATCAAACTTGCAAAACAAACTATGCATGCTTCTATTCTACTTTTAAGCTTATTCTTTAATTCTAATCTTATTCTTGAATTCTAATGACACAGAGAGGATTATATGTGTTAGGTGGTCATATAAGTAAACCAAATGTCATTTCTAACCACACTCATTCCACAACATTCCCACATTTGAATCAAACTTGTAAAACGAACTGTGCATGCTTCTATTCTACTTTTAAGCTTATTCTTTAATTGTAAGCTTATTTTTGAATTCTAATGACACGGAGACGATTATATGTGTTAGGGTTTTCATATAAGTAAACCAAATGTCATTTCTAACCACACTCATTCCACAACATTCACACATTTGAATCAAACTTGTAAAACGAACTGTGCATGCTTCTATTCTACTTTTAAGCTTATTCTTTAATTCTAAGCTTATTTTTGAATTCTAATGACACGGAGACGATTTTATGTGTTACAGTTGTCATATAAGTAAACCAAATGTCATTTCTAACCACACTCATTCCACAACATTCACACATTTGAATCAAACATGTAAAACGAACTGTGCATGCTTCAATTCTACTTTTAAGCTTATTCTTTAATTCTAAGCTTATTTTTGAATTCTAATGACACGGAGACGATTATATGTGTTAGATTTGTCATATAAGTAAATTAAATGTCATTTCTAACCATATTCATTCCACAACATTGACACATTTGAATCAAACTTGCAAAACAAACTATGCATGCTTCTATTCTACTTTTAAGCTTATTCTTTAATTCTAATCTTATTCTTGAATTCTAATGACACAGAGAGGATTATATGTGTTAGGTGGTCATATAAGTAAACCAAATGTCATTTCTAACCACACTCATTCCACAACATTCCCACATTTGAATCAAACTTGTAAAACGAACTGTGCATGCTTCTATTCTACTTTTAAGCTTATTCTTTAATTGTAAGCTTATTTTTGAATTCTAATGACACGGAGACGATTATATGTGTTAGGGTTTTCATATAAGTAAACCAAATGTCATTTCTAACCACACTCATTCCACAACATTCACACATTTGAATCAAACTTGTAAAACGAACTGTGCATGCTTCTATTCTACTTTTAAGCTTATTCTTTAATTCTAAGCTTATTTTTGAATTCTAATGACACGGAGACGATTATATGTGTAAGGCTTGTCGTATAAGTAAACTAAATGTCATTTCTAATCACACTCATTAAACAACATTCACACATTTGAATCAAACTTGTAAAACGAACTGTGCATGCTTTTATTCTACTTTTAAGCTTATTCTTTAATTCTAAGCTTATTTTTGAATTCTAATGACACGGAGACGATTTTATGTGTTACAGTTGTCATATAAGTAAACCAAATGTCATTTCTAACCACACTCATTCCACAACATTCACACATTTGAATCAAACATGTAAAACGAACTGTGCATGCTTCAATTCTACTTTTAAGCTTATTCTTTAATTCTAAGCTTATTTTTGAATTCTAATGACACGGAGACGATTATATGTGTTAGAGTTGTCATATAAGTAAACCAAATGTCATTTCTAACCATATTCATTCCACAACATTCACACATTTGAATCAAACTTGCAAAACAAACTATGCATGCTTCTATTCTACTTTTAAGCTTATTCTTTAATTCTAATCTTATTCTTGAATTCTAATGACACAGAGAGGATTATATGTGTTAGGTGGTCATATAAGTAAACCAAATGTCATTTCTAACCACACTCATTCCACAACATTCCCACATTTGAATCAAACTTGTAAAACGAACTGTGCATGCTTCTATTCTACTTTTAAGCTTATTCTTTAATTGTAAGCTTATTTTTGAATTCTAATGACACGGAGACGATTATATGTGTTAGGGTTTTCATATAAGTAAACCAAATGTCATTTCTAACCACACTCATTCCACAACATTCACACATTTGAATCAAACTTGTAAAACGAACTGTGCATGCTTCTATTCTACTTTTAAGCTTATTCTTTAATTCTAAGCTTATTTTTGAATTCTAATGACACGGAGACGATTTAATGTGTTACAGTTGTCATATAAGTAAACCAAATGTCATTTCTAACCACACTCATTCCACAACATTCACACATTTGAATCAAACATGTAAAACGAACTGTGCATGCTTCAATTCTACTTTTAAGCTTATTCTTTAATTCTAAGCTTATTTTTGAATTCTAATGACACGGAGACGATTATATGTGTTAGGGTTTTCATATAAGTAAACCAAATGTCATTTCTAACCACACTCATTCCACAACATTCACACATTTGAATCAAACTTGTATAACGAACTGTGCATGCTTCTATTCTACTTTTAAGCTTATTCTTTAATTCTAAGCTTATTTTTGAATTCTAATGACACGGAGACGATTTTATGTGTTGCAGTTGTCATATAAGTAAACCAAATGTCATTTCTAACCACACTCATTCCACAACATTCACACATTTGAATCAAACTTGTAAAACGAACTGTGCATGCTTCTATTCTACTTTTAAGCTTATTCTTTAATTGTAAGCTTATTTTTGAATTCTAATGACACGGAGACGATTATATGTGTTAGGGTTTTCATATAAGTAAACCAAATGTCATTTCTAACCACACTCATTCCACAACATTCACACATTTGAATCAAACATGTAAAACGAACTGTGCATGCTTCAATTCTACTTTTAAGCTTATTCTTTAATTCTAAGCTTATTTTTGAATTCTAATGACACGGAGACGATTATATGTGTTAGAGTTGTCATATAAGTAAACCAAATGTCATTTCTAACCATATTCATTCCACAACATTCACACATTTGAATCAAACTTGCAAAACAAACTATGCATGCTTCTATTCTACTTTTAAGCTTATTCTTTAATTCTAATCTTATTCTTGAATTCTAATGACACAGAGAGGATTATATGTGTTAGGGTGGTCATATAAGTAAACCAAATGTCATTTCTAACCACACTCATTCCACAATATTCCCACATTTGAATCAAACTTGTAAAACGAACTGTGCATGCTTCTATTCTACTTTTAAGCTTATTCTTTAATTGTAAGCTTATTTTTGAATTCTAATGACACGGAGACGATTATATGTGTTAGGGTTTTCATATAAGTAAACCAAATGTCATTTCTAACCACACTCATTCCACAACATTCACACATTTGAATCAAACTTGTAAAACGAACTGTGCATGCTTCTATTCTACTTTTAAGCTTATTCTTTAATTCTAAGCTTATTTTTGAATTCTAATGACACGGAGACGATTATATGTGTTAGGCTTGTCGTATAAGTAAACTAAATGTCATTTCTAATCACACTCATTAAACAACATTCACACATTTGAATCAAACTTGTAAAACGAACTGTGCATGCTTCTATTCTACTTTTAAGCTTATTCTTTAATTCTAAGCTTATTTTTGAATTCTAATGACACGGAGACGATTTTATGTGTTACAGTTGTCATATAAGTAAACCAAATGTCATTTCTAACCACACTCATTCCACAACATTCACACATTTGAATCAAACATGTAAAACGAACTGTGCATGCTTCAATTCTACTTTTAAGCTTATTCTTTAATTCTAAGCTTATTTTTGAATTCTAATGACACGGAGACGATTATATGTGTTAGAGTTGTCATATAAGTAAACCAAATGTCATTTCTAACCATATTCATTCCACAACATTCACACATTTGAATCAAACTTGCAAAACAAACTATGCATGCTTCTATTCTACTTTTAAGCTTATTCTTTAATTCTAATCTTATTCTTGAATTCTAATGACACAGAGAGGATTATATGTGTTAGGTGGTCATATAAGTAAACCAAATGTCATTTCTAACCACACTCATTCCACAACATTCCCACATTTGAATCAAACTTGTAAAACGAACTGTGCATGCTTCTATTCTACTTTTAAGCTTATTCTTTAATTGTAAGCTTATTTTTGAATTCTAATGACACGGAGACGATTATATGTGTTAGGGTTTTCATATAAGTAAACCAAATGTCATTTCTAACCACACTCATTCCACAACATTCACACATTTGAATCAAACTTGTAAAACGAACTGTGCATGCTTCTATTCTACTTTTAAGCTTATTCTTTAATTCTAAGCTTATTTTTGAATTCTAATGACACGGAGACGATTTTATGTGTTACAGTTGTCATATAAGTAAACCAAATGTCATTTCTAACCACACTCATTCCACAACATTCACACATTTGAATCAAACATGTAAAACGAACTGTGCATGCTTCAATTCTACTTTTAAGCTTATTCTTTAATTCTAAGCTTATTTTTGAATTCTAATGACACGGAGACGATTATATGTGTTAGATTTGTCATATAAGTAAATTAAATGTCATTTCTAACCATATTCATTCCACAACATTGACACATTTGAATCAAACTTGCAAAACAAACTATGCATGCTTCTATTCTACTTTTAAGCTTATTCTTTAATTCTAATCTTATTCTTGAATTCTAATGACACAGAGAGGATTATATGTGTTAGGTGGTCATATAAGTAAACCAAATGTCATTTCTAACCACACTCATTCCACAACATTCCCACATTTGAATCAAACTTGTAAAACGAACTGTGCATGCTTCTATTCTACTTTTAAGCTTATTCTTTAATTGTAAGCTTATTTTTGAATTCTAATGACACGGAGACGATTATATGTGTTAGGGTTTTCATATAAGTAAACCAAACGTCATTTCTAACCACACTCATTCCACAACATTCCCACATTTGAATCAAACTTGTAAAACGAACTGTGCATGCTTCTATTCTACTTTTAAGCTTATTCTTTAATTCTAAGCTTATTTTTGAATTCTAATGACACGGAGACGATTTTATGTGTTACAGTTGTCATATAAGTAAACCAAATGTCATTTCTAACCACACTCATTCCACAACATTCACACATTTGAATCAAACATGTAAAACGAACTGTGCATGCTTCAATTCTACTTTTAAGCTTATTCTTTAATTCTAAGCTTATTTTTGAATTCTAATGACACGGAGACGATTATATGTGTTAGAGTTGTCATATAAGTAAACCAAATGTCATTTCTAACCATATTCATTCCACAACATTCACACATTTGAATCAAACTTGCAAAACAAACTATGCATGCTTCTATTCTACTTTTAAGCTTATTCTATAATTCTAATCTTATTCTTGAATTCTAATGACACAGAGAGGATTATATGTGTTAGGGTGGTCATATAAGTAAACCAAATGTCATTTCTAACCACACTCATTCCACAACATTCCCACATTTGAATCAAACTTGTAAAACGAACTGTGCATGCTTCTATTCTACTTTTAAGCTTATTCTTTAATTGTAAGCTTATTTTTGAATTCTAATGACACGGAGACGATTATATGTGTTAGGGTTTTCATATAAGTAAACCAAATGTCATTTCTAACCACACTCATTCCACAACATTCACACATTTGAATCAAACTTGTAAAACGAACTGTGCATGCTTCTATTCTACTTTTAAGCTTATTCTTTAATACTAAGCTTATTTTTGAATTCTAATGACACGGAGACGATTTTATGTGTTACAGTTGTCATATAAGTAAACCAAATGTCATTTCTAACCACACTCATTCCACAACATTCACACATTTGAATCAAACTTGTAAAACGAACTGTGCATGCTTCTATTCTACTTTTAAGCTTATTCTTTAATTGTAAGCTTATTTTTGAATTCTAATGACACGGAGACGATTATATGTGTTAGGGTTTTCATATAAGTAAACCAAATGTCATTTCTAACCACACTCATTCCACAACATTCACACATTTGAATCAAACATGTAAAACGAACTGTGCATGCTTCAATTCTACTTTTAAGCTTATTCTTTAATTCTAAGCTTATTTTTGAATTCTAATGACACGGAGACGATTATATGTGTTAGACTTGTCATATAAGTAAACCAAATGTCATTTCTAACCATATTCATTCCACAACATTCACACATTTGAATCAAACTTGCAAAACAAACTATGCATGCTTCTATTCTACTTTTAAGCTTATTTTTTAATTCTAATCTTATTCTTGAATTCTAATGACACAGAGAGGATTATATGTGTTAGGTGGTCATATAAGTAAACCAAATGTCATTTCTAACCACACTCATTCCACAACATTCCCACATTTGAATCAAACTTGTAAAACGAACTGTGCATGCTTCTATTCTACTTTTAAGCTTATTCTTTAATTGTAAGCTTATTTTTGAATTCTAATGACACGGAGACGATTATATGTGTTAGGGTTTTCATATAAGTAAACCAAATGTCATTTCTAACCACACTCATTCCACAACATTCACACATTTGAATCAAACTTGTAAAACGAACTGTGCATGCTTCTATTCTACTTTTAAGCTTATTCTTTAATTCTAAGCTTATTTTTGAATTCTAATGACACGGAGACGATTTTATGTGTTACAGTTGTCATATAAGTAAACCAAATGTCATTTCTAACCACACTCATTCCACAACATTCACACATTTGAATCAAACATGTAAAACGAACTGTGCATGCTTCAATTCTACTTTTAAGCTTATTCTTTAATTCTAAGCTTATTTTTGAATTCTAATGACACGGAGACGATTATATGTGTTAGAGTTGTCATATAAGTAAATTAAATGTCATTTCTAACCATATTCATTCCACAACATTCACACATTTGAATCAAACTTGCAAAACAAACTATGCATGCTTCTATTCTACTTTTAAGCTTATTCTTTAATTCTAATCTTATTCTTGAATTCTAATGACACAGAGAGGATTATATGTGTTAGGGTGGTCATATAAGTAAACCAAATGTCATTTCTAACCACACTCATTCAACAACATTCCCACATTTGAATCAAACTTGTAAAACGAACTGTGCATGCTTTTATTCTACTTTTAAGCTTATTCTTTAATTGTAAGCTTATTTTTGAATTCTAATGACACGGAGACGATTATATGTGTTAGGGTTTTCATATAAGTAAACCAAATGTCATTTCTAACCACACTCATTCCACAACATTCACACATTTGAATCAAACTTGTATAACGAACTGTGCATGCTTCTATTCTACTTTTAAGCTTATTCTTTAATTCTAAGCTTATTTTTGAATTCTAATGACACGGAGACGATTTTATGTGTTACAGTTGTCATATAAGTAAACCAAATGTCATTTCTAACCACACTCATTCCACAACATTCACACATTTGAATCAAACTTGTAAAACGAACTGTGCATGCTTCTATTCTACTTTTAAGCTTATTCTTTAATTGTAAGCTTATTTTTGAATTCTAATGACACGGAGACGATTATATGTGTTAGGGTTTTCATATAAGTAAACCAAATGTCATTTCTAACCACACTCATTCCACAACATTCACACATTTGAATTAAACATGTAAAACGAACTGTGCATGCTTCAATTCTACTTTTAAGCTTATTCTTTAATTCTAAGCTTATTTTTGAATTCTAATGACACGGAGACGATTATATGTGTTAGAGTTGTCATATAAGTAAACCAAATGTCATTTCTAACCATATTCATTCCACAACATTCACACATTTGAATCAAACTTGCAAAACAAACTATGCATGCTTCTATTCTACTTTTAAGCTTATTCTTTAATTCTAATCTTATTCTTGAATTCTAATGACACAGAGAGGATTATATGTGTTAGGGTGGTCATATAAGTAAACCAAATGTCATTTCTAACCACACTCATTCCACAACATTCCCACATTTGAATCAAACTTGTAAAACGAACTGTGCATGCTTCTATTCTACTTTTAAGCTTATTCTTTAATTGTAAGCTTATTTTTGAATTCTAATGACACGGAGACGATTATATGTGTTAGGGTTTTCATATAAGTAAACCAAATGTCATTTCTAACCACACTCATTCCACAACATTCACACATTTGAATCAAACTTGTAAAACGAACTGTGCATGCTTCTATTCTACTTTTAAGCTTATTCTTTAATTCTAAGCTTATTTTTCAATTCTAATGACACGGAGACGATTATATGTGTTAGGCTTGTCGTATAAGTAAACTAAATGTCATTTCTAATCACACTCATTAAACAACATTCACACATTTGAATCAAACTTGTAAAACGAACTGTGCATGCTTCTATTCTACTTTTAAGCTTATTCTTTAATTCTAAGCTTATTTTTGAATTCTAATGACACGGAGACGATTTTATGTGTTACAGTTGTCATATAAGTAAACCAAATGTCATTTCTAACCACACTCATTCCACAACATTCACACATTTGAATCAAACATGTAAAACGAACTGTGCATGCTTCAATTCTACTTTTAAGCTTATTCTTTAATTCTAAGCTTATTTTTGAATTCTAATGACACGGAGACGATTATATGTGTTAGAGTTGTCATATAAGTAAACCAAATGTCATTTCTAACCATATTCATTCCACAACATTCACACATTTGAATCAAACTTGCAAAACAAACTATGCATGCTTCTATTCTACTTTTAAGCTTATTCTTTAATTCTAATCTTATTCTTGAATTCTAATGACACAGAGAGGATTATATGTGTTAGGGTGGTCATATAAGTAAACCAAATGTCATTTCTAACCACACTCATTCCACAACATTCCCACATTTGAATCAAACTTGTAAAACGAACTGTGCATGCTTCTATTCTACTTTTAAGCTTATTCTTTAATTGTAAGCTTATTTTTGAATTCTAATGACACGGAGACGATTATATGTGTTAGGGTTTTCATATAAGTAAACCAAATGTCATTTCTAACCACACTCATTCCACAACATTCACACATTTGAATCAAACTTGTAAAACGAACTGTGCATGCTTCTATTCTACTTTTAAGCTTATTCTTTAATTCTAAGCTTATTTTTCAATTCTAATGACACGGAGACGATTATATGTGTTAGGCTTGTCGTATAAGTAAACTAAATGTCATTTCTAATCACACTCATTAAACAACATTCACACATTTGAATCAAACTTGTAAAACGAACTGTGCATGCTTCTATTCTACTTTTAAGCTTATTCTTTAATTCTAAGCTTATTTTTGAATTCTAATGACACGGAGACGATTTTATGTGTTACAGTTGTCATATAAGTAAACCAAATGTCATTTCTAACCACACTCATTCCACAACATTCACACATTTGAATCAAACATGTAAAACGAACTGTGCATGCTTCAATTCTACTTTTAAGCTTATTCTTTAATTCTAAGCTTATTTTTGAATTCTAATGACACGGAGACGATTATATGTGTTAGAGTTGTCATATAAGTAAACCAAATGTCATTTCTAACCATATTCATTCCACAACATTCACACATTTGAATCAAACTTGCAAAACAAACTATGCATGCTTCTATTCTACTTTTAAGCTTATTCTTTAATTCTAATCTTATTCTTGAATTCTAATGACACAGAGAGGATTATATGTGTTAGGGTGGTCATATAAGTAAACCAAATGTCATTTCTAACCACACTCATTCCACAACATTCCCACATTTGAATCAAACTTGTAAAACGAACTGTGCATGCTTCTATTCTACTTTTAAGCTTATTCTTTAATTGTAAGCTTATTTTTGAATTCTAATGACACGGAGACGATTATATGTGTTAGGGTTTTCATATAAGTAAACCAAATGTCATTTCTAACCACACTCATTCCACAACATTCACACATTTGAATCAAACTTGTAAAACGAACTGTGCATGCTTCTATTCTACTTTTAAGCTTATTCTTTAATTCTAAGCTTATTTTTGAATTCTAATGACACGGAGACGATTATATGTGTTAGGCTTGTCGTATAAGTAAACTAAATGTCATTTCTAATCACACTCATTAAACAACATTCACACATTTGAATCAAACTTGTAAAACGAACTGTGCATGCTTCTATTCTACTTTTAAGCTTATTCTTTAATTCTAAGCTTATTTTTGAATTCTAATGACACGAAGACGATTTTATGTGTTAGAGTTGTCATATAAGTAAACCAAATGTCATTTCTAACCATATTCATTCCACAACATTCACACATTTGAATCAAACTTGCAAAACAAACTATGCATGCTTCTATTCTACTTTTAAGCTTATTCTTTAATTCTAATCTTATTCTTGAATTCTAATGACACAGAGAGGATTATATGTGTTAGGGTGGTCATATAAGTAAACCAAATGTCATTTCTAACCACACTCATTCCACAACATTCCCACATTTGAATCAAACTTGTAAAACGAACTGTGCATGCTTCTATTCTACTTTTAAGCTTATTCTTTAATTGTAAGCTTATTTTTGAATTCTAATGACACGGAGACGATTATATGTGTTAGGCTTGTCGTATAAGTAAACTAAATGTCATTTCTAATCACACTCATTAAACAACATTCACACATTTGAATCAAACTTGTAAAACGAACTGTGCATGCTTCTATTCTACTTTTAAGCTTATTCTTTAATTCTAAGCTTATTTTTGAATTCTAATGACACGAAGACGATTTTATGTGTTAGAGTTGTCATATAAGTAAACCAAATGTCATTTCTAACCATATTCATTCCACAACATTCACACATTTGAATCAAACTTGCAAAACAAACTATGCATGCTTCTATTCTACTTTTAAGCTTATTCTTTAATTCTAATCTTATTCTTGAATTCTAATGACACAGAGAGGATTATATGTGTTAGGGTGGTCATATAAGTAAACCAAATGTCATTTCTAACCACACTCATTCCACAACATTCCCACATTTGAATCAAACTTGTAAAACGAACTGTGCATGCTTCTATTCTACTTTTAAGCTTATTCTTTAATTGTAAGCTTATTTTTGAATTCTAATGACACGGAGACGATTATATGTGTTAGGGTTTTCATATAAGTAAACCAAATGTCATTTCTAACCACACTCATTCCACAACATTCACACATTTGAATCAAACTTGTAAAACGAACTGTGCATGCTTCTATTCTACTTTTAAGCTTATTCTTTAATTCTAAGCTTATTTTTGAATTCTAATGACACGGAGACGATTATATGTGTTAGAGTTGTCATATAAGTAAATTAAATGTCATTTCTAACCATATTCATTCCACAACATTCACACATTTGAATCAAACTTGCAAAACAAACTATGCATGCTTCTATTCTACTTTTAAGCTTATTCTTTAATTCTAATCTTATTCTTGAATTCTAATGACACAGAGAGGATTATATGTGTTAGGGTGGTCATATAAGTAAACCAAATGTCATTTCTAACCACACTCATTCCACAACATTCCCACATTTGAATCAAACTTGTAAAACGAACTGTGCATGCTTCTATTCTACTTTTAAGCTTATTCTTTAATTGTAAGCTTATTTTTGAATTCTAATGACACGGAGACGATTATATGTGTTAGGGTTTTCATATAAGTAAACCAAATGTCATTTCTAACCACACTCATTCCACAACATTCACACATTTGAATCAAACTTGTAAAACGAACTGTGCATGCTTCTATTCTACTTTTAAGCTTATTCTTTAATTCTAAGCTTATTTTTGAATTCTAATGACACGGAGACGATTTTATGTGTTACAGTTGTCATATAAGTAAACCAAATTTCATTTCTAACCACACTCATTCCACAACATTCACACATTTGAATCAAACTTGTAAAACGAACTGTGCATGCTTCTATTCTACTTTTAAGCTTATTCTTTAATTGTAAGCTTATTTTTGAATTCTAATGACACGGAGACGATTATATGTGTTAGGGTTTTCATATAAGTAAACCAAATGTCATTTCTAACCACACTCATTCCACAACATTTACACATTTGAATCAAACATGTAAAACGAACTGTGCATGCTTCAATTCTACTTTTAAGCTTATTCTTTAATTCTAAGCTTATTTTTGAATTCTAATGACACGGAGACGATTATATGTGTTAGAGTTGTCATATAAGTAAACCAAATGTCATTTCTAACCATATTCATTCCACAACATTCACACATTTGAATCAAACTTGCAAAACAAACTATGCATGCTTCTATTCTACTTTTAAGCTTATTCTTTAATTCTAATCTTATTCTTGAATTCTAATGACACAGAGAGGATTATATGTGTTAGGGTGGTCATATAAGTAAACCAAATGTCATTTCTAACCACACTCATTCCACAACATTCCCACATTTGAATCAAACTTGTAAAACGAACTGTGCATGCTTCTATTCTACTTTTAAGCTTATTCTTTAATTGTAAGCTTATTTTTGAATTCTAATGACACGGAGACGATTATATGTGTTAGGTTTTTCATATAAGTAAACCAAATGTCATTTCTAACCACACTCATTCCACAACATTCACACATTTGAATCAAACTTGTAAAACGAACTGTGCATGCTTCTATTCTACTTTTAAGCTTATTCTTTAATTCTAAGCTTATTTTTGAATTCTAATGACACGGAGACGATTATATGTGTTAGGCTTGTCGTATAAGTAAACTAAATGTCATTTCTAATCACACTCATTAAACAACATTCACACATTTGAATCAAACTTGTAAAACGAACTGTGCATGCTTCTATTCTACTTTTAAGCTTATTCTTTAATTCTAAGCTTATTTTTGAATTCTAATGACACGAAGACGATTTTATGTGTTACAGTTGTCATATAAGTAAACCAAATGTCATTTCTAACCACACTCATTCCACAACATTCACACATTTGAATCAAACATGTAAAACGAACTGTGCATGCTTCAATTCTACTTTTAAGCTTATTCTTTAATTCTAAGCTTATTTTTGAATTCTAATGACACGGAGACGATTATATGTGTTAGAGTTGTCATATAAGTAAACCAAATGTCCTTTCTAACCACACTCATTCCACAACATTTACACATTTGAATCAAACATGTAAAACGAACTGTGCATGCTTCAATTCTACTTTTAAGCTTATTCTTTAATTCTAAGCTTATTTTTGAATTCTAATGACACGGAGACGATTATATGTGTTAGAGTTGTCATATAAGTAAACCAAATGTCATTTCTAACCATATTCATTCCACAACATTCACACATTTGAATCAAACTTGCAAAACAAACTATGCATGCTTCTATTCTACTTTTAAGCTTATTCTTTAATTCTAATCTTATTCTTGAATTCTAATGACACAGAGAGGATTATATGTGTTAGGTGGTCATATAAGTAAACCAAATGTCATTTCTAACCACACTCATTCCACAACATTCCCACATTTGAATCAAACTTGTAAAACGAACTGTGCATGCTTCTATTCTACTTTTAAGCTTATTCTTTAATTGTAAGCTTATTTTTGAATTCTAATGACACGGAGACGATTATATGTGTTAGGGTTTTCATATAAGTAAACCAAACGTCATTTCTAACCACACTCATTCCACAACATTCACACATTTGAATCAAACTTGTAAAACGAACTGTGCATGCTTCTATTCTACTTTTAAGCTTATTCTTTAATTCTAAGCTTATTTTTGAATTCTAATGACACGGAGACGATTTTATGTGTTACAGTTGTCATATAAGTAAACCAAATGTCATTTCTAACCACACTCATTCCACAACATTCACACATTTGAATCAAACATGTAAAACGAACTGTGCATGCTTCAATTCTACTTTTAAGCTTATTCTTTAATTCTAAGCTTATTTTTGAATTCTAATGACACGGAGACGATTATATGTGTTAGAGTTGTCATATAAGTAAACCAAATGTCATTTCTAACCATATTCATTCCACAACATTCACACATTTGAATCAAACTTGCAAAACAAACTATGCATGCTTCTATTCTACTTTTAAGCTTATTCTATAATTCTAATCTTATTCTTGAATTCTAATGACACAGAGAGGATTATATGTGTTAGGGTGGTCATATAAGTAATCCAAATGTCATTTCTAACCACACTCATTCCACAACATTCCCACATTTGAATCAAACTTGTAAAACGAACTGTGCATGCTTCTATTCTACTTTTAAGCTTATTCTTTAATTGTAAGCTTATTTTTGAATTCTAATGACACGGAGACGATTATATGTGTTAGGGTTTTCATATAAGTAAACCAAATGTCATTTCTAACCACACTCATTCCACAACATTCACACATTTGAATCAAACTTGTAAAACGAACTGTGCATGCTTCTATTCTACTTTTAAGCTTATTCTTTAATACTAAGCTTATTTTTGAATTCTAATGACACGGAGACGATTTTATGTGTTACAGTTGTCATATAAGTAAACCAAATTTCATTTCTAACCACACTCATTCCACAACATTCACACATTTGAATCAAACTTGTAAAACGAACTGTGCATGCTTCTATTCTACTTTTAAGCTTATTCTTTAATTGTAAGCTTATTTTTGAATTCTAATGACACGGAGACGATTATATGTGTTAGGGTTTTCATATAAGTAAACCAAATGTCATTTCTAACCACACTCATTCCACAACATTCACACATTTGAATCAAACTTGTAAAACGAACTGTGCATGCTTCTATTCTACTTTTAAGCTTATTCTTTAATTCTAAGCTTATTTTTGAATTCTAATGACACGGAGACGATTATATGTGTTAGGCTTGTCGTATAAGTAAACTAAATGTCATTTCTAATCACACTCATTAAACAACATTCACACATTTGAATAAAACTTGTAAAACGAACTGTGCATGCTTCTATTCTACTTTTAAGCTTATTCTTTAATTCTAAGCTTATTTTTGAATTCTAATGACACGAAGACGATTTTATGTGTTACAGTTGTCATATAAGTAAACCAAATGTCATTTCTAACCACACTCATTCCACAACATTCACACATTTGAATCAAACATGTAAAACGAACTGTGCATGCTTCAATTCTACTTTTAAGCTTATTCTTTAATTCTAAGCTTATTTTTGAATTCTAATGACACGGAGACGATTATATGTGTTTGAGTTGTCATATAAGTAAACCAAATGTCATTTCTAACCATATTCATTCCACAACATTCACACATTTGAATCAAACTTGCAAAACAAACTATGCATGCTTCTATTCTACTTTTAAGCTTATTCTTTAATTCTAATCTTATTCTTGAATTCTAATGACACAGAGAGGATTATATGTGTTAGGTGGTCATATAAGTAAACCAAATGTCATTTCTAACCACACTCATTCCACAACATTCACACATTTGAATCAAACTTGTAAAACGAACTGTGCATGCTTCTATTCTACTTTTAAGCTTATTCTTTAATTCTAAGCTTATTTTTGAATTCTAATGACACGGAGACGATTTTATGTGTTACAGTTGTCATATAAGTAAACCAAATGTCATTTCTAACCACACTCATTCCACAACATTCACACATTTGAATCAAACATGTAAAACGAACTGTGCATGCTTCAATTCTACTTTTAAGCTTATTCTTTAATTCTAAGCTTATTTTTGAATTCTAATGACACGGAGACGATTATATGTGTTAGGCTTGTCGTATAAGTAAACTAAATGTCATTTCTAATCACACTCATTAAACAACATTCACACATTTGAATCAAACTTGTAAAACGAACAGTGCATGCTTCTATTCTACTTTTAAGCTTATTCTTTAATTCTAAGCTTATTTTTGAATTCTAATGACACGAAGACGATTTTATGTGTTACAGTTGTCATATAAGTAAACCAAATGTCATTTCTAACCACACTCATTCCACAACATTCACACATTTGAATCAAACATGTAAAACGAACTGTGCATGCTTCAATTCTACTTTTAAGCTTATTCTTTAATTCTAAGCTTATTTTTGAATTCTAATGACACGGAGACGATTATATGTGTTAGAGTTGTCATATAAGTAAACCAAATGTCATTTCTAACCATATTCATTCCACAACATTCACACATTTGAATCAAACTTGCAAAACAAACTATGCATGCTTCTATTCTACTTTTAAGCTTATTCTTTAATTCTAATCTTATTCTTGAATTCTAATGACACAGAGAGGATTATATGTGTTAGGTGGTCATATAAGTAAACCAAATGTCATTTCTAACCACACTCATTCCACAACATTCCCACATTTGAATCAAACTTGTAAAACGAACTGTGCATGCTTCTATTCTACTTTTAAGCTTATTCTTTAATTGTAAGCTTATTTTTGAATTCTAATGACACGGAGACGATTATATGTGTTACGGTTTTCATATAAGTAAACCAAACGTCATTTCTAACCACACTCATTCCACAACATTCACACATTTGAATCAAACTTGTAAAACGAACTGTGCATGCTTCTATTCTACTTTTAAGCTTATTCTTTAATTCTAAGCTTATTTTTGAATTCTAATGACACGGAGACGATTTTATGTGTTACAGTTGTCATATAAGTAAACCAAATGTCATTTCTAACCACACTCATTCCACAACATTCACACATTTGAATCAAACATGTAAAACGAACTGTGCATGCTTCTATTCTACTTTTAAGCTTATTCTTTAATTCTAATCTTATTCTTGAATTCTAATGACACGGAGACGATTTTATGTGTTACAATTGTCATATAAGTAAACCAAATGTCATTTCTAACCACACTCATTCCACAACATTCACACATTTGAATCAAACATGTAAAACGAACTGTGCATGCTTCAATTCTACTTTTAAGCTTATTCTTTAATTCTAAGCTTATTTTTGAATTCTAATGACACGGAGACGATTATATGTGTTAGGCTTGTCGTATAAGTAAACTAAATGTCATTTCTAATCACACTCATTAAACAACATTCACACATTTGAATCAAACTTGTAAAACGAACAGTGCATGCTTCTATTCTACTTTTAAGCTTATTCTTTAATTCTAAGCTTATTTTTGAATTCTAATGACACGAAGACGATTTTATGTGTTACAGTTGTCATATAAGTAAACCAAATGTCATTTCTAACCACACTCATTCCACAACATTCACACATTTGAATCAAACATGTAAAACGAACTGTGCATGCTTCAATTCTACTTTTAAGCTTATTCTTTAATTCTAAGCTTATTTTTGAATTCTAATGACACGGAGACGATTATATGTGTTAGAGTTGTCATATAAGTAAACCAAATGTCATTTCTAACCATATTCATTCCACAACATTCACACATTTGAATCAAACTTGCAAAACAAACTATGCATGCTTCTATTCTACTTTTAAGCTTATTCTTTAATTCTAATCTTATTCTTGAATTCTAATGACACAGAGAGGATTATATGTGTTAGGTGGTCATATAAGTAAACCAAATGTCATTTCTAACCACACTCATTCCACAACATTCCCACATTTGAATCAAACTTGTAAAACGAACTGTGCATGCTTCTATTCTACTTTTAAGCTTATTCTTTAATTGTAAGCTTATTTTTGAATTCTAATGACACGGAGACGATTATATGTGTTACGGTTTTCATATAAGTAAACCAAACGTCATTTCTAACCACACTCATTCCACAACATTCACACATTTGAATCAAACTTGTAAAACGAACTGTGCATGCTTCTATTCTACTTTTAAGCTTATTCTTTAATTCTAAGCTTATTTTTGAATTCTAATGACACGGAGACGATTTTATGTGTTACAGTTGTCATATAAGTAAACCAAATGTCATTTCTAACCACACTCATTCCACAACATTCACACATTTGAATCAAACATGTAAAACGAACTGTGCATGCTTCAATTCTACTTTTAAGCTTATTCTTTAATTCTAAGCTTATTTTTGAATTCTAATGACACGGAGACGATTATATGTGTTAGAGTTGTCATATAAGTAAACCAAATGTCATTTCTAACCATATTCATTCCACAACATTCACACATTTGAATCAAACTTGCAAAACAAACTATGCATGCTTCTATTCTACTTTTAAGCTTATTCTATAATTCTAATCTTATTCTTGAATTCTAATGACACAGAGAGGATTATATGTGTTAGGGTGGTCATATAAGTAAACCAAATGTCATTTCTAACCACACTCATTCCACAACATTCCCACATTTGAATCAAACTTGTAAAACGAACTGTGCATGCTTCTATTCTACTTTTAAGCTTATTCTTTAATTGTAAGCTTATTTTTGAATTCTAATGACACGGAGACGATTATATGTGTTAGGGTTTTCATATAAGTAAACCAAATGTCATTTCTAACCACACTCATTCCACAACATTCACACATTTGAATCAAACTTGTAAAACGAACTGTGCATGCTTCTATTCTACTTTTAAGCTTATTCTTTAATACTAAGCTTATTTTTGAATTCTAATGACACGGAGACGATTTTATGTGTTACAGTTGTCATATAAGTAAACCAAATGTCATTTCTAACCACACTCATTCCACAACATTCACACATTTGAATCAAACTTGTAAAACGAACTGTGCATGCTTCTATTCTACTTTTAAGCTTATTCTTTAATTGTAAGCTTATTTTTGAATTCTAATGACACGGAGACGATTATATGTGTTAGGGTTTTCATATAAGTAAACCAAATGTCATTTCTAACCACACTCATTCCACAACATTCCCACATTTGAATCAAACTTGTAAAACGAACTGTGCATGCTTCTATTCTACTTTTAAGCTTATTCTTTAATTGTAAGCTTATTTTTGAATTCTAATGACACGGAGACGATTATATGTGTTAGGGTTTTCATATAAGTAAACCAAATGTCATTTCTAACCACACTCATTCCACAACATTCACACATTTGAATCAAACTTGTAAAACGAACTGTGCATGCTTCTATTCTACTTTTAAGCTTATTCTTTAATTCTAAGCTTATTTTTGAATTCTAATGACACGGAGACGATTATATGTGTTAGGCTTGTCGTATAAGTAAACTAAATGTCATTTCTAATCACACTCATTAAACAACATTCACACATTTGAATAAAACTTGTAAAACGAACTGTGCATGCTTCTATTCTACTTTTAAGCTTATTCTTTAATTCTAAGCTTATTTTTGAATTCTAATGACACGAAGACGATTTTATGTGTTACAGTTGTCATATAAGTAAACCAAATGTCATTTCTAACCACACTCATTCCACAACATTCACACATTTGAATCAAACATGTAAAACGAACTGTGCATGCTTCAATTCTACTTTTAAGCTTATTCTTTAATTCTAAGCTTATTTTTGAATTCTAATGACACGGAGACGATTATATGTGTTAGAGTTGTCATATAAGTAAACCAAATGTCATTTCTAACCATATTCATTCCACAACATTCACACATTTGAATCAAACTTGCAAAACAAACTATGCATGCTTCTATTCTACTTTTAAGCTTATTCTTTAATTCTAATCTTATTCTTGAATTCTAATGACACAGAGAGGATTATATGTGTTAGGTGGTCATATAAGTAAACCAAATGTCATTTCTAACCACACTCATTCCACAACATTCCCACATTTGAATCAAACTTGTAAAACGAACTGTGCATGCTTCTATTCTACTTTTAAGCTTATTCTTTAATTGTAAGCTTATTTTTGAATTCTAATGACACGGAGACGATTATATGTGTTAGGGTTTTCATATAAGTAAACCAAACGTCATTTCTAACCACACTCATTCCACAACATTCACACATTTGAATCAAACTTGTAAAACGAACTGTGCATGCTTCTATTCTACTTTTAAGCTTATTCTTTAATTCTAAGCTTATTTTTGAATTCTAATGACACGGAGACGATTTTATGTGTTACAGTTGTCATATAAGTAAACCAAATGTCATTTCTAACCACACTCATTCCACAACATTCACACATTTGAATCAAACATGTAAAACGAACTGTGCATGCTTCAATTCTACTTTTAAGCTTATTCTTTAATTCTAAGCTTATTTTTGAATTCTAATGACACGGAGACGATTATATGTGTTAGAGTTGTCATATAAGTAAACCAAATGTCATTTCTAACCATATTCATTCCACAACATTCACACATTTGAATCAAACTTGCAAAACAAACTATGCATGCTTCTATTCTACTTTTAAGCTTATTCTATAATTCTAATCTTATTCTTGAATTCTAATGACACAGAGAGGATTATATGTGTTAGGGTGGTCATATAAGTAAACCAAATGTCATTTCTAACCACACTCATTCCACAACATTCCCACATTTGAATCAAACTTGTAAAACGAACTGTGCATGCTTCTATTCTACTTTTAAGCTTATTCTTTAATTGTAAGCTTATTTTTGAATTCTAATGACACGGAGACGATTATATGTGTTAGGGTTTTCATATAAGTAAACCAAATGTCATTTCTAACCACACTCATTCCACAACATTCACACATTTGAATCAAACTTGTAAAACGAACTGTGCATGCTTCTATTCTACTTTTAAGCTTATTCTTTAATACTAAGCTTATTTTTGAATTCTAATGACACGGAGACGATTTTATGTGTTACAGTTGTCATATAAGTAAACCAAATGTCATTTCTAACCACACTCATTCCACAACATTCACACATTTGAATCAAACTTGTAAAACGAACTGTGCATGCTTCTATTCTACTTTTAAGCTTATTCTTTAATTGTAAGCTTATTTTTGAATTCTAATGACACGGAGACGATTATATGTGTTAGGGTTTTCATATAAGTAAACCAAATGTCATTTCTAACCACACTCATTCCACAACATTCCCACATTTGAATCAAACTTGTAAAACGAACTGTGCATGCTTCTATTCTACTTTTAAGCTTATTCTTTAATTGTAAGCTTATTTTTGAATTCTAATGACACGGAGACGATTATATGTGTTAGGGTTTTCATATAAGTAAACCAAATGTCATTTCTAACCACACTCATTCCACAACATTCACACATTTGAATCAAACTTGTAAAACGAACTGTGCATGCTTCTATTCTACTTTTAAGCTTATTCTTTAATTCTAAGCTTATTTTTGAATTCTAATGACACGGAGACGATTATATGTGTTAGGCTTGTCGTATAAGTAAACTAAATGTCATTTCTAATCACACTCATTAAACAACATTCACACATTTGAATAAAACTTGTAAAACGAACTGTGCATGCTTCTATTCTACTTTTAAGCTTATTCTTTAATTCTAAGCTTATTTTTGAATTCTAATGACACGAAGACGATTTTATGTGTTACAGTTGTCATATAAGTAAACCAAATGTCATTTCTAACCACACTCATTCCACAACATTCACACATTTGAATCAAACATGTAAAACGAACTGTGCATGCTTCAATTCTACTTTTAAGCTTATTCTTTAATTCTAAGCTTATTTTTGAATTCTAATGACACGGAGACGATTATATGTGTTAGAGTTGTCATATAAGTAAACCAAATGTCATTTCTAACCATATTCATTCCACAACATTCACACATTTGAATCAAACTTGCAAAACAAACTATGCATGCTTCTATTCTACTTTTAAGCTTATTCTTTAATTCTAATCTTATTCTTGAATTCTAATGACACAGAGAGGATTATATGTGTTAGGTGGTCATATAAGTAAACCAAATGTCATTTCTAACCACACTCATTCCACAACATTCCCACATTTGAATCAAACTTGTAAAACGAACTGTGCATGCTTCTATTCTACTTTTAAGCTTATTCTTTAATTGTAAGCTTATTTTTGAATTCTAATGACACGGAGACGATTATATGTGTTAGGGTTTTCATATAAGTAAACCAAACGTCATTTCTAACCACACTCATTCCACAACATTCACACATTTGAATCAAACTTGTAAAACGAACTGTGCATGCTTCTATTCTACTTTTAAGCTTATTCTTTAATTCTAAGCTTATTTTTGAATTCTAATGACACGGAGACGATTTTATGTGTTACAGTTGTCATATAAGTAAACCAAATGTCATTTCTAACCACACTCATTCCACAACATTCACACATTTGAATCAAACATGTAAAACGAACTGTGCATGCTTCAATTCTACTTTTAAGCTTATTCTTTAATTCTAAGCTTATTTTTGAATTCTAATGACACGGAGACGATTATATGTGTTAGAGTTGTCATATAAGTAAACCAAATGTCATTTCTAACCATATTCATTCCACAACATTCACACATTTGAATCAAACTTGCAAAACAAACTATGCATGCTTCTATTCTACTTTTAAGCTTATTCTATAATTCTAATCTTATTCTTGAATTCTAATGACACAGAGAGGATTATATGTGTTAGGGTGGTCATATAAGTAAACCAAATGTCATTTCTAACCACACTCATTCCACAACATTCCCACATTTGAATCAAACTTGTAAAACGAACTGTGCATGCTTCTATTCTACTTTTAAGCTTATTCTTTAATTGTAAGCTTATTTTTGAATTCTAATGACACGGAGACGATTATATGTGTTAGGGTTTTCATATAAGTAAACCAAATGTCATTTCTAACCACACTCATTCCACAACATTCACACATTTGAATCAAACTTGTAAAACGAACTGTGCATGCTTCTATTCTACTTTTAAGCTTATTCTTTAATACTAAGCTTATTTTTGAATTCTAATGACACGGAGACGATTTTATGTGTTACAGTTGTCATATAAGTAAACCAAATGTCATTTCTAACCACACTCATTCCACAACATTCACACATTTGAATCAAACTTGTAAAACGAACTGTGCATGCTTCTATTCTACTTTTAAGCTTATTCTTTAATTGTAAGCTTATTTTTGAATTCTAATGACACGGAGACGATTATATGTGTTAGGGTTTTCATATAAGTAAACCAAATGTCATTTCTAACCACACTCATTCCACAACATTCCCACATTTGAATCAAACTTGTAAAACGAACTGTGCATGCTTCTATTCTACTTTTAAGCTTATTCTTTAATTGTAAGCTTATTTTTGAATTCTAATGACACGGAGACGATTATATGTGTTAGGGTTTTCATATAAGTAAACCAAATGTCATTTCTAACCACACTCATTCCACAACATTCACACATTTGAATCAAACTTGTAAAACGAACTGTGCATGCTTCTATTCTACTTTTAAGCTTATTCTTTAATTCTAAGCTTATTTTTGAATTCTAATGACACGGAGACGATTATATGTGTTAGGCTTGTCGTATAAGTAAACTAAATGTCATTTCTAATCACACTCATTAAACAACATTCACACATTTGAATAAAACTTGTAAAACGAACTGTGCATGCTTCTATTCTACTTTTAAGCTTATTCTTTAATTCTAAGCTTATTTTTGAATTCTAATGACACGAAGACGATTTTATGTGTTACAGTTGTCATATAAGTAAACCAAATGTCATTTCTAACCACACTCATTCCACAACATTCCCACATTTGAATCAAACTTGTAAAACGAACTGTGCATGCTTCTATTCTACTTTTAAGCTTATTCTTTAATTCTAAGCTTATTTTTGAATTCTAATGACACGGAGACGATTTTATGTGTTACAGTTGTCATATAAGTAAACCAAATGTCATTTCTAACCACACTCATTCCACAACATTCACACATTTGAATCAAACATGTAAAACGAACTGTGCATGCTTCTATTCTACTTTTAAGCTTATTCTTTAATTCTAATCTTATTCTTGAATTCTAATGACACGGAGACGATTTTATGTGTTACAATTGTCATATAAGTAAACCAAATGTCATTTCTAACCACACTCATTCCACAACATTCACACATTTGAATCAAACATGTAAAACGAACTGTGCATGCTTCAATTCTACTTTTAAGCTTATTCTTTAATTCTAAGCTTATTTTTGAATTCTAATGACACGGAGACGATTATATGTGTTAGAGTTGTCATATAAGTAAACCAAATGTCATTTCTAACCATATTCATTCCACAACATTCACACATTTGAATCAAACTTGTAAAACGAACTATGCATGCTTCTATTCTACTTTTAAGCTTATTCTTTAATTCTAAGCTTATTTTTGAATTCTAATGACACGGAGACGATTTTATGTGTTACAGTTGTCATATAAGTAAACCAAATGTCATTTCTAACCACACTCATTCCACAACATTCACACATTTGAATCAAACTTGTAAAACGAACTATGCATGCTTCTATTCTACTTTTAAGCTTATTCTTTAATTCTAAGCTTATTTTTGAATTCTAATGACACGGAGACGATTTTATGTGTTACAGTTGTCATATAAGTAAACCAAATGTCATTTCTAACCACACTCATTCCACAACATTCACACATTTGAATCAAACATGTAAAACGAACTGTGCATGCTTCAATTCTACTTTTAAGCTTATTCTTTAATTCTAAGCTTATTTTTGAATTCTAATGACACGGAGACGATTATATGTGTTAGAGTTGTCATATAAGTAAACCAAATGTCATTTCTAACCATATTCATTCCACAACATTCACACATTTGAATCAAACTTGCAAAACAAACTATGCATGCTTCTATTCTACTTTTAAGCTTATTCTATAATTCTAATCTTATTCTTGAATTCTAATGACACGGAGACGATTATATGTGTTAGGGTTTTCATATAAGTAAACCAAATGTCATTTCTAACCACACTCATTCCACAACATTCACACATTTGAATCAAACTTGTAAAACGAACTGTGCATGCTTCTATTCTACTTTTAAGCTTATTCTTTAATTGTAAGCTTATTTTTGAATTCTAATGACACGGAGACGATTATATGTGTTAGGGTTTTCATATAAGTAAACCAAATGTCATTTCTAACCACACTCATTCCACAACATTCACACATTTGAATCAAACTTGTAAAACGAACTGTGCATGCTTCTATTCTACTTTTAAGCTTATTCTTTAATTCTAAGCTTATTTTTGAATTCTAATGACACGGAGACGATTATATGTGTTAGGCTTATCGTATAAGTAAACTAAATGTCATTTCTAATCACACTCATTAAACAACATTCACACATTTGAATCAAACTTGTAAAACGAACTGTGCATGCTTCTATTCTACTTTTAAGCTTATTCTTTAATTCTAAGCTTATTTTTGAATTCTAATGACACGGAGACGATTATATGTGTTACAGTTGTCATATAAGTAAACCAAATGTCATTTCTAACCACACTCATTCCACAACATTCACACATTTGAATCAAACTTGTAAAACGAACTGTGCATGCTTCTATTCTACTTTTAAGCATATTCTTGAATTCAAAGCTTATTCTTGAATTCTAATGGCACGGAGACGATTATATGTGTTGGAGTTGTCATATAAGTAAACCAAATGTCATTTCTAACCACACTCATTCCACAACATTCACACATTTGAATCAAACTTGTAAAACGAACTGTGCATGCTTCTATTCTACTTTTAAGCATATTCTTTAATTCTAAGCTTATTCTTGAATTCTAATGACACGGAGACGATTATATGTGTTAGGGTTGTCATGTAAGTAAACAAAATGTCATTTCTAACCACAGTCATTCCACAACATTCACACATTTGAATAAAACTTGTAAAATGAACTGTGCATGCTTCTATTGTTTTTTTAAGCTTAATCTTTAATTCTAAGCTTATTCTTGAATTCTAATAGCACGGAGACGATTATATGTGTTAGGATTGTCGTATAAGTAAACCAAATGTCATTTCTAACCATATTCATTCCACAACATTCACACATTTGAATCAAACTTGCAAAACAAACTATGCATGCTTCTATTCTACTTTTAAGCTTATTCTTTAATTCTAATCTTATTCTTGAATTCTAATGACACGGAGAGGATTATATGTGTTAGGGTGGTCATATACGTAAACCAAATGTCATTTATAACCACACTCATTCCACAACATTCCCACATTTGAATCAAACTTGTAAAACGAATTGTGCATGCTTCTATTCTACTTTTAAGCTTATTCTTCAATTGTAAGCTTATTTTTGAATTCTAATGACACGGAGACGATTATATGTGTTAGGGTTTTCATATAAGTAAACCAAATGTCATTTCTAACCATATTCATTCCACAACATTCACACATTTGTATCAAACTTGTAAAACAAACTATGCATGCTTCTATTCTACTTTTAAGCTTATTCTTTAATTCTAATCTTATTCTTGAATTCTAATGACACGGAGAGGATTATATGTGTTAGGGTGGTCATATAAGTAAACCAAATGTCATTTCTAACCACACTCATTCCACAACATTCCCACATTTGAATCAAACTTGTAAAACGAACTGTGCATGCTTCAATTCTACTTTTAAGCTTATTCTTTAATTCTAAGCTTATTTTTGAATTCTAATGACACGGAGACGATTATATGTGTTAGAGTTGTCATATAAGTAAACCAAATGTCATTTCTAACCATATTCATTCCACAACATTCACACATTTGAATCAAACTTGTAAAACAAACTATGCATGCTTCTATTCTACTTTTAAGCTTATTCTTTAATTCTAATCTTATTCTTGAATTCTAATGACACAGAGAGGATTATATGTGTTAGGGTGGTCATATAAGTAAACCAAATGTCATTTGTAACCACACTCATTCCACAACATTCCCACATTTGAATCAAACTTGTAAAACGAACTGTGCATGCTTCTATTCTACTTTTAAGCTTTTTCTTTAATTGTAAGCTTATTTTTGAATTCTAATGACACGGAGACGATTATATGTGTTAGGGTTTTCATATAAGTAAACCAAATGTCATTTCTAACCACACTCATTCCACAACATTCACACATTTGAATCAAACTTGTAAAACGAACTGTGCATTCTTCTATTCTACTTTTAAGCTTATTCTTTAATTCTAAGCTTATTTTTTAATTCTAATGACACGGAGACGATTTTATGTGTTACAGTTGTCATATAAGTAAACCAAATGTCATTTCTAACCACACTCATTCCACAACATTCACACATTTGAATCAAACTTGTAAAACGAACTGTGCATGCTTCTATTCCACTTTTAAGCTTATTCTTTAATTGTAAGCTTATTTTTGAATTCTAATGACACGGAGACGATTATATGTGTTAGGGTTTTCATATAAGTAAACCAAATGTCATTTCTAACCACACTCATTCCACAACATTCACACATTTGAATCAAACATGTAAAACGAACTGTGCATGCTTCAATTCTACTTTTAAGCTTATTCTTTAATTCTAAGCTTATTTTTGAATTCTAATGACACGGAGACGATTATATGTGTTAGAGTTGTCATATAAGTAAACCAAATGTCTTTTCTAACCATATTCATTCCACAACATTCACACATTTGAATCAAACTTGCAAAACAAACTATGCATGCTTCTATTCTACTTTTAAGCTTATTCTTTAATTCTAATCTTATTCTTGAATTCTAATGACACGGAGAGGATTATATGTGTTAGGGTGGTCATATAAGTAAACCAAATGTCATTTCTAACCACACTCATTCCACAACATTCCCACATTTGAATCAAACTTGTAAAACGAACTGTGCATGCTTCAATTCTACTTTTAAGCTTATTCTTTAATTCTAAGCTTATTTTTGAATTCTAATGACACGGAGACGATTATATGTGTTAGAGTTGTCATATAAGTAAACCAAATGTCATTTCTAACCATATTCATTCCACAACATTCACACATTTGAATCAAACTTGTAAAACAAACTATGCATGCTTCTATTCTACTTTTAAGCTTATTCTTTAATTCTAATCTTATTCTTGAATTCTAATGACACAGAGAGGATTATATGTGTTAGGGTGGTCATATAAGTAAACCAAATGTCATTTGTAACCACACTCATTCCACAACATTCCCACATTTGAATCAAACTTGTAAAACGAACTGTGCATGCTTCTATTCTACTTTTAAGCTTTTTCTTTAATTGTAAGCTTATTTTTGAATTCTAATGACACGGAGACGATTATATGTGTTAGGGTTTTCATATAAGTAAACCAAATGTCATTTCTAACCACACTCATTCCACAACATTCACACATTTGAATCAAACTTGTAAAACGAACTGTGCATTCTTCTATTCTACTTTTAAGCTTATTCTTTAATTCTAAGCTTATTTTTTAATTCTAATGACACGGAGACGATTTTATGTGTTACAGTTGTCATATAAGTAAACCAAATGTCATTTCTAACCACACTCATTCCACAACATTCACACATTTGAATCAAACTTGTAAAACGAACTGTGCATGCTTCTATTCTACTTTTAAGCTTATTCTTTAATTGTAAGCTTATTTTTGAATTCTAATGACACGGAGACGATTATATGTGTTAGGGTTTTCATATAAGTAAACCAAATGTCATTTCTAACCACACTCATTCCACAACATTCACACATTTGAATCAAACATGTAAAACGAACTGTGCATGCTTCAATTCTACTTTTAAGCTTATTCTTTAATTCTAAGCTTATTTTTGAATTCTAATGACACGGAGACGATTATATGTGTTAGAGTTGTCATATAAGTAAACCAAATGTCTTTTCTAACCATATTCATTCCACAACATTCACACATTTGAATCAAACTTGCAAAACAAACTATGCATGCTTCTATTCTACTTTTAAGCTTATTCTTTAATTCTAATCTTATTCTTGAATTCTAATGACACAGAGAGGATTATATGTGTTAGGGTGATCATATAAGTAAACCAAATGTCATTTCTAACCACACTCATTCCACAACATTCACACATTTGAATCAAACTTGTAAAACGAACTGTGCATGCTTCTATTCTACTTTTAAGCTTATTATTTAATTCTAATCTTATTCTTGAATTCTAATGACACGGAGAGGATTATATGTGTTAGGGTGGTCATATAAGTAAACCAAATGTCATTTCTAACCACACTCATTCCACAACATTCCCACATTTGAATCAAACTTGTAAAACGAACTGTGCATGCTTCAATTCTACTTTTAAGCTTATTCTTTAATTCTAAGCTTATTTTTGAATTCTAATGACACGGAGACGATTATATGTGTTAGAGTTGTCATATAAGTAAACCAAATGTCATTTCTAACCATATTCATTCCACAACATTCAGACATTTGAATCAAACTTGTAAAACAAACTATGCATGCTTCTATTCTACTTTTAAGCTTATTCTTTAATTCTAATCTTATTCTTGAATTCTAATGACACAGAGAGGATTATATGTGTTAGGGTTTTCATATAAGTAAACCAAATGTCATTTCTAACCACACTCATTCCACAACATTCACACATTTGAATCAAACTTGTAAAACGAACTGTGCATGCTTCTATTCTACTTTTAAGCTTATTCTTTAATTCTAAGCTTATTTTTGAATTCTAATGACACGGAGACGAATTTATGTGTTACAGTTGTCATATAAGTAAACCAAATGTCATTTCTAACCACACTCATTCCACAACATTCACACATTTGAATCAAACTTGTAAAACGAACTGTGCATGCTTCTATTCTACTTTTATGCATATTCTTTAATTCAAAGCTTATTCTTGAATTCTAATGACACGGAGACGATTATATGTGTTAGGGTTGTCATATAAGTAAACCAAATGTCATTACTAACCACACTCATTCCACAACATTCACACATTTGAATCAAACTTGTAAAACAAACTATGCATGCTTCTATTCTACTTTTAAGCTTATTCTTTAATTCTAAGCTTATTCTTTAATTCTAATGACATGGAGATGATTATATGTGTTAGGGTTGTCATATAAGTAAACCAAATGTCATTTCTAACCACACTCATTCCACAACATTCACACATTTGAATCAAACTTGTAAAACGAACTGTGCATGCTTCTATTCTACTTTTAAACATATTCTTTAATTCAAAGCTTATTCTTGAATTCTAATGACATGGAGACGATTATATATGTTAGGGTTGTCATCTAAGTAAACCAAATGTCATTTCTAACCACACTCATTCCACAACATTCACACATTTGAATCAAACTTGTAAAACAAACTATGCATGCTTCTATTCTACTTTTAAGCTTATTCTTTAATTCTAAGCTTATTCTTGAATTCTAATGACATGGAGACGATTATATATGTTAGGGTTGTCATCTAAGTAAACCAAATGTCATTTCTAACCACACTCATTCCACAACATTCACACATTTGAATCAAACTTGTAAAACGAACTGTGCATGCTTCTATTCTACTTTTAAGCATATTCTTTAATTCTAAGCTTATTCTTGAATTCTAATGACACGGAGACGATTATATGTGTTAGGGTTGTCATATAAGTAAACCAAATGTCATTTCTAACCACACTCATTCCACAACATTCACACATTTGAATCAAACTTGTAAAACGAACTGTGCATGCTTCTATTCTACTTTTAAGCTTATTCTTTAATTGTAAGCTTATTTTTGAATTCTAATGACACGGAGACGATTATATGTGTTAGGGTTTTCATATAAGTAAACCAAATGTCATTTCTAACCACACTCATTCCACAACATTCACACATTTGAATCAAACATGTAAAACGAACTGTGCATGCTTCAATTCTACTTTTAAGCTTATTCTTTAATTCTAAGCTTATTTTTGAATTCTAATGACACGGAGACGATTATATGTGTTAGAGTTGTCATATAAGTAAACCAAATGTCATTTCTAACCATATTCATTCCACAACATTCACACATTTGAATCAAACTTGCAAAACAAACTATGCATGCTTCTATTCTACTTTTAAGCTTATTCTTTAATTCTAATCTTATTCTTGAATTCTAATGACACAGAGAGGATTATATGTGTTAGGGTGGTCATATAAGTAAACCAAATGTCATTTCTAACCACACTCATTCCACAACATTCACACATTTGAATCAAACTTGTAAAACAAACTATGCATGCTTCTATTCTACTTTTAAGCTTATTCTTTAATTCTAATCTTATTCTTGAATTCTAATGACACGGAGAGGATTATATGTGTTAGGGTGGTCATATAAGTAAACCAAATGTCATTTCTAACCACACTCATTCCACAACATTCCCACATTTGAATCAAACTTGTAAAACGAACTGTGCATGCTTCAATTCTACTTTTAAGCTTATTCTTTAATTCTAAGCTTATTTTTGAATTCTAATGACACGGAGACGATTATATGTGTTAGAGTTGTCATATAAGTAAACCAAATGTCATTTCTAACCATATTCATTCCACAACATTCACACATTTGAATCAAACTTGTAAAACAAACTATGCATGCTTCTATTCTACTTTTAAGCTTATTCTTTAATTCTAATCTTATTCTTGAATTCTAATGACACAGAGAGGATTATATGTGTTAGGGTTTTCATATAAGTAAACCAAATGTCATTTCTAACCACACTCATTCCACAACATTCACACATTTGAATCAAACTTGTAAAACGAACTGTGCATGCTTCTATTCTACTTCTAAGCTTATTCTTTAATTCTAAGCTTATTTTTGAATTCTAATGACACGGAGACGAATTTATGTGTTACAGTTGTCATATAAGTAAACCAAATGTCATTTCTAACCACACTCATTCCACAACATTCACACATTTGAATCAAACTTGTAAAACGAACTGTGCATGCTTCTATTCTACTTTTATGCATATTCTTTAATTCAAAGCTTATTCTTGAATTCTAATGACACGGAGACGATTATATGTGTTAGGGTTGTCATATAAGTAAACCAAATGTCATTACTAACCACACTCATTCCACAACATTCACACATTTGAATCAAACTTGTAAAACAAACTATGCATGCTTCTATTCTACTTTTAAGCTTATTCTTTAATTCTAAGCTTATTCTTGAATTCTAATGACATGGAGATGATTATATGTGTTAGGGTTGTCATATAAGTAAACCAAATGTCATTTCTAACCACACTCATTCCACAACATTCACACATTTGAATCAAACTTGTAAAACGAACTGTGCATGCTTCTATTCTACTTTTAAACATATTCTTTAATTCAAAGCTTATTCTTGAATTCTAATGACATGGAGACGATTATATATGTTAGGGTTGTCATCTAAGTAAACCAAATGTCATTTCTAACCACACTCATTCCACAACATTCACACATTTGAATCAAACTTGTAAAACAAACTATGCATGCTTCTATTCTACTTTTAAGCTTATTCTTTAATTCTAAGCTTATTCTTGAATTCTAATGACATGGAGACGATTATATATGTTAGGGTTGTCATCTAAGTAAACCAAATGTCATTTCTAACCACACTCATTCCACAACATTCACACATTTGAATCAAACTTGTAAAACGAACTGTGCATGCTTCTATTCTACTTTTAAGCATATTCTTTAATTCTAAGCTTATTCTTGAATTCTAATGACACGGAGACGATTATATGTGTTAGGGTTGTCATATAAGTAAACCAAATGTCATTTCTAACCACACTCATTCCACAACATTCACACATAGTTTGTTTTACAAGTTTGATTCAGATGTGTGAATGTTGTGGAATGAGTGTGGTTAGAAATGACATTTGGTTTACTTATATGACAAACCTAACACATATAATTGTCTCCGTGTTATTAGAATTCAAGAATAACCTTAGAATTAAAGAGTAAGCTTAAAAGTAGAATAGAAGCATGCACAGTTCGTTTTACAAGTTTGATTCAAATGTGTGAATGTTGTGGAATGAGTGTGGTTAGAAATGAGATTTGGTTTACTTATATGACAACCCTAACACATATAATCTTCTCCGTGTCATTAAAATTCAAAAATAAGCTTAGAATTAAAGAATAAGCTTAAAAGTAGAATAGAAGCATGCACAGTTCGTTTTACAAGTTTGATTCAAATATGCGAATGTTGTGCAATGTGTGTGTGTAGAAATGACATTTGGTTTACTTTTATGATAACCCTAACCATATAATCGTCTCCGTGTCATTATAATTGAAAAATAAGCTTAGAATCAATCCATAAGCTTAAAAGTAGAATAGAAGCATGCACATTTCGTTTTACAAGTTTGATTCAAATGTGTGAATGTTGTAGAATGAGTGTGGTTAGAAATGACATTTTTTTTACTTATATGACAACCCTAACATATATAATCGTCTCCGTGCCATTAGAATTCAAAAATACGCTTAGAATCGAAAAATAAGCTTAAAAGTAGAATAGAAGCATGCACAGTTCGTTTCACAAGTTTGATTCAAATGTGTGAATGTTGTGGAATGAGTGTGGTTAGAAATGACATTTGGTTTACTTATATGACAATCTTAACACATATAATCGTCTCCGTGTCATTAGAATTCAAAAATAAGCTTAGAATTAAAAAATAAGCTTAAAAGTAGAATAGAAGCATGCACAGTTCGTTTTACACGTTTGATTCAAATATGTGAATGTTGTGCAATGTGTGTGTGTAGAAATGACATTTGGTTTACTTATATGATAACCCTAATCATATAATCGTCTCCGTGTCATTATAATTGAAAAATAAATTTAGAATCAAAGCATAAGCTTTAAAGTAGAATAGAAGCATGCAGAGTTCGTTTTACAAGTTTGATTCAAATGTGTGAATGTTATAGAATGAGTGTGGTTAGAAATGACATTTGGTTTATTTATATGACAACCCTAACACATGTAATCGTCTCCGTGCCATTAGAATTCAAAAATAAACTTAGAATGAAAGAATAAGCTTAAAAGTATCACTACTACAAATCCCTTGACTTCTTAACGCTTTAAAAATGGTTTCTTAACGCTTAAAAGCGTCGTAAAATAATTTCTCGACGCTTGAAAAAAGCGTCAATATTTGAGGTGTCAGAATATTGTGACGCTTTTTTGTGTCATCCTTTTCGACACATTAATGCGTTGAAATAAAATATTGACGCCCCATGGTGTCAACAATTCCTGACACATTTTTGTGTCAATAATTACTCTCGACGCTTTATGTTGTCCTGAAAGCGTCAAGAATCATCAAAAGTCTTTTTCACTTTATGCGAAGCACTTTTGGCTTCTAGAGACGAGCATCAAGAATTTTGAACTCATGGTATACAATATGCCATTACGCGACCTATATCAAACATTTGCATTTGGTCATTAATCATCAATCGATCCAAAAGTTGTTTACATATGATGTTACATCCGGAACAATACAATGTAATAAAGCGCTGCTAACTAAAACAACGCAAACTATAGACTTAAGATCCCAAAGTTATATACTTATGTGTACTCAGAACACTTGTAGCTTGATGGCTTCTGTGAGTCACAAGCGCCATGGCTGCCATACATAAAGAATTCGAAACCTACAAATAATGAAGTGAAAACTTGTTATTTGAATATATTAAACCATGGCATAAGTTTAAGTAACACAGCCACAACAACAAAAATCATGAGTCACCATCGATATAATGGAAACATGTGCAGTAACATAAAGCAAAAACATGGTTAAACACAAGAAGCACGATTACATTAACATCAAAATATAGCCGTATTTTGTGATTTAAGTGTACCGAAAGATATGGTGTCTTTTTTAGTGGAGGATCACGTTCAACCCAAAAAATAAACCTAGAGACCTAGTGTTGTTTCTAACCTCCTAGCAACATCATTCCAGCCATAAGTATTATGTCTATAAAGAATGTTTAAGCATCCTGAAATTAGCCGAGTACCATCACAAATGCTACAAAGTTCACCAAGAAGAAAATAGTCTTGCCTTGATCAACCGTATGTGAGCTATTAGGCTTTGTATGACACTATGACTCATATCTTTTTATGCGCGCTCTAGCCTAGGACTTATTGTTCTAGCTTACTGCCTAAGCCTTATTCTATAAGCTACTGCTAAAAGTATGCACGATATAAATAAGTCTGTACAAAAAAAAAGAAAACAAAAAAAAAATCAGAGAGAATACCTGTTTGTCGTGCGAAATCAGAAAGTAAAAACTTAATAAGGGTCAATACCATCTCGCTCTGCAGTCAAAGCAACATATCGCCTGTAGTTGCGTGGCTCCAGCACCTAAGACACCCTACCAAAGAACAAAGAGAGCAAAAAAAATTACCAATGCAGATTTGTCAGATAGAACAGGATAAGCTACATCTTCTGCATTCTAGGTACTCTCATCTTGGGACTCAAGAAGTCTGGGTTTGAAGGGCCTATCTAATTTAAGATAAATAACCGTAAGCTAAGAAAATAGGTAATGTTTAAAGGAATTACCGAAACTAATATGATGAGGTTGGCGATAAGTCAACCCGTTCTGACACTATACGCAGTCATGCATTAGCTTCAACAAAAGTATGAAAAATATAGGATTAGCTCTAATACAATTGCATACTGAATGAGTTTTAAGATTGAACAAACATAGATTCATACACAATTTCAAGGTCATTAAATTCATGCCTAAATAATGGTTACACAAACTGAAGAAGGTTAATATTTCTTTTTGACATGATTAAAAATATGTATTGGGGGTGTCGATACAACATCAAACAGTCCCTTAATGCCAACAATTTCACCCCAATATGCACAAGAATTCCTATTGCAAGCCATGGATCTAGGTGTTTATTAAAAATATTGTTCATGGTTTAACGAAAATGTGACAAATAGTGAGGCATATTTCTAAGAAAACAGTCTGACAGTTTCAGCAACTTTCATTCAACTTTGGAGCTGCATATCTTTTGATACAAAAAGAAGATGGCTACGGTTGTTATATGGGTGGAAAGATCATCTTTCAAGCTTTCTATTGACACCAGTTAGGACTCCATTGAAGTTATGGTGTAGATTTTATATAGGGTCAAAGTCGGGGTGGCAGATTGCGTGACCTGCAGAACAGGGGTTTGACCTGATGTCACTCAGAGGTCAGTATCTCACAAACCATGATGAATTTTTGAGAAATTCTTTTTTCAGTTTAAAGCTAAGATATGTAGCTTTAATATGGTATACAATGGGAAGCATGAATCCATTTGAACAGAAAGTTATGATGACTGCAATGGAGAAGTTGTGCACATCAGGATGTAGTCAAGTTTGATTAAGAGAAATAGTGTCGTTCATTCAAGACTTCTAATCTTCTATTTCCCATTCAAACTATTGAAAGTCCAAACAAAACATGTCACAACAGCATATAACATGTCACAACAACACATTCAAAGAACACCAAAGATATGATTTCCTATGCATTCTTTCAATTATTTGAGACCAAATATTCTGGATATTTTATGATTTAATTTGTAAACACAAAGAAGGTTAGATCAATCTAGCAAATGGCAATAACCAAACCCCAGCTCTGATCTAATGGAAAAACAGTTAACGAAATGCCCAAAATAAGATGAACACCAATTATGATACAAAACTCCCAAATTAGATTCAAAAATACAATCAAATGATAGGTGCCCAGAAACATAAGATTCAAAAATACAATCAAATGATAGGTGCCCAGAAATTGAAATTCCCAAAATCTACCAAAATAATAAGAAAACAAAAGATTATACCTTTGAGCAAAGGACTCGAAAGCAGGTATTGTTGCGGGGAACTCGATTTTTATCACGGCATATATCCCTTCCTCTTCGATTAATATCAAGCAAGTGGTTTTGCTTCAACTGAAAATTATAGCAATTGAACTATAACAAAATAGAGTTTAATTTAAATTGGTTGATTTGTAATGTTTAATATCTGATAGATTGGTGAAATAGAAGAAGAAGAAGACGACGACGAATCAACGGCAGTCATCGATGCTTGGATACTTTGGAGGCAGTTTGAGAGGAGAGAGGAGAAAGAAGAGATATGACAGATAAGAGATGGGACGAGTTAGGGTTTCTTATTTTTCAACTATAGCACGGAAAAGAGTAGCTCCTAAAATTTCAATTTTTGTTGAAAATTGTCAGAGGCGGGTGTTTTACTTTGAGTAGGCGCAAAATGTTAAGGAAAATGTGTCGACGCTTGCAAAAGTGTCATTGTCAAAGCGTCAAGAAAACAAGGGGATTGTAGTAGTGGTAGAATAGAAGTATGCACAGTTCGTTTTACACGTTTGATTCAAATATGTGAATATTGTGCAATGTGTGTATGTAGAAATGACATTTGGTTTACTTATATGATAACCCTAACCATATAATCGTCTCCGTGTCATTATAATTGAAAAATAAGCTTAGAATCAAAGCATAAGCTTTAAAGTAGAATAGAAGCATGCACATTTCGTTTTACAAGTTTGATTCAAATGTGTGAATGTTGTAGAATGAGTGTGGTTAGAAATGACATTTGGTTTACTTATATGACAACCCTAACACATATAATCGTCTCCGTGCCATTAGAATTCAAAAATAAGTTTAGAATCAAATAATAAGCTTAAAAGTATAATAGAAGCATATTATGCATAGCTTGTTTTACAATTTGATTCAAATGTGTGAATGTTGTGCAATGAGTGTGGTTAGAAATGACATTTGGTTTACTTATATGACATCCCTAACACATATAATCATCTCCGTGTCATTAGAATTCAAAAATACGCTTAGAATCAAAGAATCAACTTAGAAGTAGAATCGAAGCATGCACAGTTCGTTTTACAAGTTTGATTCAAATGTGTGAATGTTGTGGAATGAGTGTGGTTAGAAATGACATTTGGTTTACTTATATGACAACCCTAACACATATAATCTTCTCCGTGCCATTAGAATTCAAAAATACGCTTAGAATCGAAGAATAAGCTTAAAAGTAGAATAGAAGCATGCACAGTTCGTTTTACAAGTTTTTATTCAAATGTGTGAATGTTGTGCAATGTGTGTGGGTAGAAATGACATTTGGTTTACTTATATGACAACCCTATGCCATATAATCGTCTTGGTTTCATTAGAAATCAAAAATAAGCTAAGATTCAAAGAATAAGCTTAAAACTAGAATTGAAGCATGCACAGTTCGTTTTGCAAGTTTGATTGGAATGTATCAATGTTGTGGAATGGGTGTGGGTAGAAATGACATTTGGTTTACTTATATGACAACCCTAACACATATAATCATCTTCTTGTCATTAGAATTCAAAAATAAGCTTAGAATCAAAGAATAAGCTTAAAAGTAGAATAGAATCATGCATAGTTTGTTTTACAAGTTTGATTCAAATGTGTGAATGTTGTGGAATGAGTGTGGTTAGAAATGACATTTGGTTTACTTATACGACAACCCTAACACATATAATCGTCTCCGTGTCATTAGAATTCAAAAATAAGTTTAGAATTAAAGAATAAGCTTAAAAGTAGAATAGAAGCATGCACAGTTCGTTTTACAAGTTTGATTCAAATGTGTGAATGTTGTGGAATGAGTGTGGTTAGAAACGACATTTGGTTTACTTATATGACAAGCCTAACACATATAATCGTCTCCGTGTCATTAGAATTAAAGAATACATTTTCACTATAGTATATACAAATACATTTTCTTTTCCATAGGCTATATGGGATTCGAACCCACGTCTTTGTGCAAATGCACATGCTCTTCCATAGTTGAGCTAATAGCCTCTAAAGAGTGACAACAGCTATTGACATCACATAACATTGATGGACAGCTTGCGGATAAAGAAGGTATGATTAGAGATAGTGAACAGAAGGCTACACACTGAAAAAAAAAAAACATTCAGTCAAATATTCATATAACCCGCCATTTCCACTCCTCAAGTCTACAAAAAGACCAATTACTATGGTGTTCGGACATATTGGAGTTGAGTCCTCTGCCTCTACCAGCACATGTCCAACCTGTACCGGCGTATTTGTGTCATTGTGTGTAATGGCTCATCAGTAACTGTTGTGGTGGCATTCTACATTGCAACACGACAACAACATAAGGCTTAGTAAAAACTATTTGGGTCGGCTAACAAGAATTGTCATATGTAACTGTTAGTTTCGTAAGATGTAACATTAACATCCGAGCTAGGTATCTGTCAGCAGAATACAAATTAGAGATTTTCTTCTTAAAATTACTTTTGAATGACTCACACCTTGTGACAGGTCGCCTGTGGCCGAAGCACTCATGCCAGAGTGGAGTCTCCTCAATTTCGTGTTCAAACATAGCCTACATATTCACCAATTGTCCTAGCTACAATTCTGAATCTCGTTACACAAACAAGCAACAAGGTACGTAGCAGAGATACCATGATTTATGTACCTTTTCAGGAAGTTGAACACCTTCTAGTAGGCGCGGTACTTGCAAAGCTGTTGTAGACAACTTAAAACAGCGGCATCTACTGAAACACAACTTCAATTGTAAGTGCAACTTTATGAATAATCAAAGTAAACAGGCTTACTGTCTTTTTCGACTCACATGATGTCTTCTTTATTTACAGCAAGATTAACTTCCTCTGTCTTTTCTGTATGCTGCTCTATGTAATCCTAGATCATTCCAGCACAACTATGCAGAAGAAAAGGTAAACAAACTTACTCTCTACATCAAAACATCAACAGTAATGTTAGTAAAGGTGGTAGAATGATAGGACTAGGATCAATCTCAACCTCAACAAATGATCAGATGTTTTGATGTTTCTTCTAGCTTCAGTCTCCTGCATTACGCAGCTTTGTATCAGAGGCAAACTGTAAGTTAATCAATAGAGTGATAAGCTTAAGACATACCTTAATTCCAGCCTTAAGCTCGCCAATCGCCTTTAGAAACTTTTCTTGATCTATAATTCAAGTGAATGAAACAACGCAGCAGGCAGTTATGTTCTTCTTACTCGTTGCATATCGACTAGGTATCCACCAAGTTTTTTGAACTCTTTCTTGTAGACGTGCATCAGCAAGTCTATGCCACACTGTCATCAATGACTTGTTTATGTGAGATTACAGTTCATAATGCTCGTCCAAATCATTATTCTAAATCATTATTCTGTACCAACACCGTACTAACCTCGTGCATCTCCAACATTGGCATATGAGGTAAGAAATCGTTTCTCATGAAGAAACACATGATAAAAGAAAAATTTAAAAACAATCCTCTCAATGTCAAACACAAATTTATCAGATGGATCAACAATTTGCAAGTCAAGCTCCAGGTATTCTCTCAAATCCATACATGGACAAACTGTACAACAATATACACTATCTATAATCAGTACTAATGCATGTTTTGGGGATCACTGATTTCTATCACGGGTGCTAAGAATTATCTTCCCTTCCGCTGATGTGTGCAGACAATGGTCCGCGATCTTGCTTATGGTGGTCTCAAGTGCTGATTCAGGAGCAGATTTTTGGTGTGGCGCGGTGATTACATCCTATTAACAAGAGACTAGGTGAAAACATGATAGTTGCAACAAGATAATTTTCCATCAGGGCAATAATAATTTTAGTGTTAGGCCTAGGGATACATCAGAAAATGAAGAGCCCAAGTAACACGGGGTATATGCTATCAAGTTTCTTAGGAGATGAAGACAAAATTAACCTCACTTAATATCGAAAAATGTATCCCGTGCGTTGCCAGTGCAAGCATATTCAGAATCAAATCATTAGAAAACATGTACGACATGAGACAAAACTTAGTTGAGTTAGTTCATATATATACACCAGTCCATATAGACAATGGCTATCCAAGAACAGAACGCAGGCTGCGTATAAATGACATAACCTTATGCTCCCCTTCACCACTTACTCCCTCCATTTCATTCATTTCTTTACGTTGGGCCTCGGTTCCCCTCACAAAACCCGACCCAACGTAAAGAAATGAATGAAATGGAGGGAGTAATTGAAAATCACCACTTTATTACTAATTAGTAAAAGATACGGAGTACTAATTATAAAAACCCTCTTATATAGCCATCTCTCTGCCATTATTCTCACATATACACACTTTTATGTCCCAATTGTATCACAAAATTGTCCATTTCTTTACTTGATTATCTAACTTATCTCTTACACCAGGGGTTGTGTTCATAGTAGTTCCTCTAGTTCTATTCAAAGAAACCTATACACCTCCACCTCCATCTAATGAATTTGGCGATAATACCTCACATACATCCTCTTATAAAATCCTACAATCAAAAGCCTCAAGTCTTTTAGATTTAATCTGAATTGTCGAAAACTAATTATCAAAGCCTCCTTGAACATGCTAATAACATCCATGAATTTTCCCCAAAATTTTTCAATTACTAACTCAATATTAAATACACCGATCATAGTATAAGTAAATAACTTTACCAATCATTTCACATTCTAAACCTAATTTCACCCAATGTATATATAAAAAAAAATCTTTAGATGAAACACCTTAACTAATGACTAGATCAAAACCTAATTTCTTTGAATCAAATCATATTAAAGAAATCAACAAGCGTGAATAAGATACCTTCATTTCCTGTATCTCAGGAACTATGTCGCCAACTATCATCCCCTTCAATGTCTATTGTAGACAGCTTTGTGTTGAGAATAAGATGAGTGGAGTTTGATTGAGAAGAAAAAGGGAGAAGATCAGAAATTACTAAAAATAATCAATTAGCATAATGAATTAACAGTAGGAGAAATCGAAGAGTAATTTGGGGTGGGGTTTATCTGGATTGAGGAGAGAGAAGAAGGTACTAAAAGAAATTGATAATCAGAAAATGAGGGGAATTTATGAGTATTGGGTACAATTTTTTATTATTATTAGAAGTCCCTCTCCGAATTTCTACAATTCCATGCTATTTGCTCTGGTGACCTTCTACTTGCTTGTCGTTTGGTGTGCTGTACGAGAATTTGCGGAGCACACTGCTCCCTCTATCCGTCCTCGTCCTGAGATTACGCAATAATTTTCCCATAAGTTGAAAGAAAAAGGCCCGAACGAGGCCAAAATGAGCCAAAGCCCGCTTTTGGCCCGTGTGGGCTGAATTTAGGCCGACTGATTAGGCCCGAAAGAAAGCCCGGCCCACCCATGATCACCTCTAGTCTCGAATTTTCTTAGACCTTCTGGTGGATAAGGAATTATTTTATGTTATGGAATTGTTGTTATACCATATGCGAGTTTATGGTCATTATGTATAAAATTCATATATTTTACTTATGGAAATGTAGTATACCATATGTAGGTTTATGGTATTCTGGAAAAAAAATTCATCAATATAAAAGTTTCCTTTTTAAGTTATGGTAAGATAATAAGTCAAACCTACATTTTAAATAAGAGAAAAGTGCACGACAGTTTCTACATTTTGGTAAAATATAAGAACCAAATATTTTTTTTTTAAAATGCTTCTACAACAGTTAATGAAATTTTAATACAGTTTTTGGTGAATAAAAAATCAGTTTATAAGCTCATTTAGCGTAGAAGTGGCCTGCAACATGGATAGTCAAAAGAAACAGACAACACAGAAAATTACAAAAAGATCGAAGGGAGTATCGGAGTATATGGCAATTAATCACGAAATGGTAAGATAATACAAAAATTGTTTGCTCGCTTTAATATAAGTGTTATTGTATAAGTCTATTCCTTTTTTGTAATCTATGTTTTTGTATATATATAAAAGACTGACCACAAACTACGAATAAATGTAGTGTTTATATTTTTGAATGAATATGATCTTTTCTGCATATAACCATAAGCTTTTAATAAGTCTAGAGACTTTGAAATTGTATTTCATTTTCCGATGAAGAAAAATTTGTTTGCTTTATAAAAATTCATTTATAAGTTATGGAAGATAGTATTTCTAAGCAAGTATATTGTAGTCATGAAAGGGTAAGATAATACAAAGAATTTTATAATGGGTAATGGAAAGATTACATTATATTCCAAATTTAAATTTATTGTAATCATAAAAAGATAGGATACCCCCTCCTTTCAGAAATGTAAGAGTGTTAGACGATTTCATTTTGCGAGCTAGGGCATTGACTGTTGATTTCGCAAAAAACTATCACATTTGCACACTTAAAGTTATACTCATTAAGTGAGGTATCGGCTTTGATGATATTATTATATCTTTGTAATTTTTTGGTTTTTAATTTATAAATGGGTAGCAATTCAACTTACTCAAGTGAATTTCCAAATACTAATAATTACGAGTATAAGGTCGTGTGCGATTGGACTGTATTTTTCTGATCTGATTTGATTTGATTTGATTTGAACTAACTGATTTGATTTGATTTGAATAAACTTGATTTGATTTGATCTAAACTGAATTAATTGATAAATTAACTGCAACTAGACAAAATAATAACTAGAAATAGACTAGATTCATTGTTATTTGGATAATTCTGATATGATTTGATTTGATTTGAATAAAACTGATCTGATTTGATTTGATTTGAATAAATCTGATCTGATTTGAAAACATTGTTGAATAAGTTGAATCGCACAAGGCCTAAGTCTTTGTTTTTTATTCAACAAAAGAAAATATAAGATGACCTAAAAGAAACATACAATTAAGATAATATATTCTTTTTTGCTTTGGTTTCGTAAGTTATGATGTAAAGTTATTTGGATTTATTTAAATATATTAAACTTGCACTAAACTTCTTAGATTTGAACTAATATAAATTCATTTGGAATCAATTTTTTTTACTAGATTCATTATAGTTACAACATCTTAGTCTTGTGATACGAATATGTTAAAAAGAACGAATAAGTTGAATCATACAAAATATTACTAAGAAACTGAAACTTATTGTATTCGGTACCTCTATCTTAATCACTATAACACAACATTTTTCAATTTGTTATTTAGGTTTATTGATGTGAAATAATTGTATATATCTTGCATAATTTGTGTTCAGTTTTGTTTAGTATTGACATCTTTATACTTTTGTCATGAGACATAAACACGTAAACCGATAAAGGTTGGTTAAAGTAGATAATGTAGTAAATGGTTTTATGAAAACAGTTAATTAATTAGCTAGAATATTAATAATGTCATGTAGGTATATACTGTGAGAACTTTGAAAAATAAATTAATCAGTAGTTATAGATAAATGGTAATTTTATTTCGTTATTACGTTAAAAAAACTTTATTTAACTACAATAATTATAATAATTTGGGTAATAGAAATTGCGTATATGTCACCGTTCAACGCATGGACTTCAAACTAGTATATGTATATATATATATATATATATATATATATATATATATATATATATATATATATATATATATATATATATATATATGTATATAACTGATAGCGAATAACCTGGGTTTCATTAGCCACATATCTGATATCTCATCGCCGTCTCCTTCAACTATTAGATCGTAACATAAATAAATAAATAATGGAGACACAAGTAGATCCGACATGTTTGGTGCCGGCCGGAAATGAATCGATGTATATGTTCTTCGATTATGAATCGTTGTTGTCTAAGTCTGTCTATTCTGTGTGTCGAATTGACGTCTCCACCGACGCTGAGGCTGAACAACGGCCGCTAATCCCGATACTGAATTTACAGGGACAAAGAAAGGGGATGAGGGGTGCGATTGTGGGGTCAAAGTTGTACATCCTAGGCGGGGAGTCCATGAACGAGTCCGACGAGGACAAGGAGGAGATGTTTCCGAGGGACGTACTCGTCTTCGATCTCAAGACCGGACAAGTCAGCGATCTTGATTCTCTGCCACATACTGGGAAGCCTGAACCTCTCTTATTCACAGCGAATGGTAAGCTCTATGCTTTAGCTAATCTTGGTTACGTCTGGGGGTCATTAATAACTTCCAAACTTGAATTGTTCGAATGTTATGATCCGGCCACCAATGAGTGGCGTGTCCTTGACGACCCCCCCTGGAGTCGACAGGCACACCATCTGGAAAGGCTGTACCGTCCTCCCTAACTTTGGCCAAGTTGTTTTTCATGGTCGGGACAGGGAGGAGGGCCCATTTTTTCTCTGCTTTGATCTTGCTCAAGAAAAGTGGCGTATACAACACATTATCCTCCCACGCGGCTGTATGCCTATTTGCTGGGATGGGGGTGATGATACGACAGTGTATGGGGTACGATATGAAGGAAAACCGTTCAAGTGTAGAGCACCACATGATGATGCTGGAATTGATATGATGATGTCTACTAATGTACTACGGAGTTTGGCCTGTCCTTACCTCGGCGCGGACAACCCCCCTCCAGTGAAGTTGCTGCGCTATGCTGGTGCTGGCTATTTCTATTATGTGTCCTCGGGTGCGCTTCCCCACCCCAATAGCCCTGACCGTTATGGTAACTTTTACATTGAAGGACATAGCTTAAAAGTTATTGTCACCCTCTTAAAGGACCTTACTGCTGCTGCTAATAATGATGACGACCCTTCACAACAACAAGAAGAAAACGAACAAGGTGTCTTCGAAGCTAAGATTCTGAATTCTCGCAAGTACATTATGAAGGTTCCTGACTGTGGCTTTGCTCAACTGGTTGCCTGCTATCTACATGATCATGCGTGAGTATTCTCGTTTCAACCCCTTATTTTATGGACTAAATATTTTTCTTTGCTCGTAGTTTTGTTTATTACTTGCTGTTGTATGTGGCTTACAGGGTATACTTTTCTTTTAGCTATGTTGGCCATGATGAAATGTTTGTGTGAGCCCATGCCTCTTTTTATTATATCTACATCTATTTGAGCATATATGCGAGTTCTATTTGTGACAACATCCTTTGCTCTGAAATGTGTCAAAACTAACCACTTGTCAATCATACGATCAACAACCACAAAAATTTGTGGAGATCGTAAAACTGTAACAACAATCTTCCCAACCTCTCATAGTTTCCACCTTTATCTAATCAACAAATTTGTAGTGAATTTACAAACGTATGTTCGCCTCCATTAAGAGTAAAACTTGGCTCCATCTTGAAACACTCTATACCCTTGCACTTCTCGTAACTCACTTTCCCACAAAAAATGGCATAAGAGTTTTATGAATTGCAGAGAATATGAGAGTTTTTTCAACGAATTTAATATAATTATTGGTTTAGCTCATCTAACTTCCGTTGATTTTAACAAGTTCATATCGGTTAGATCAGATCACTCTTTTTCAAATCAGAAATTTGCGTCTAATCATCGGTGACCCGAGAACAACATAAGAAAGAGAATAGATATTCAGTAAAGTATAAACTCGGGATTGGTTTAAAAAAGCGTGCCTCATGCGCTAGGCGACTAGGCGAACTCGAGGCCCTAGGCTGTGCATTTACGATTTTTTTCTCATATCTTTACTTTTACCCTTCTCTTTTCCCCTTAATCCCTGATTTCTATTACTTTGGACATTGGCATTCTCTAAATACCAAAAAATAGGTAAACTTTTTGCAATTATTCTTTTGAAAATTAGAGTTTTGTTTGCTAAATATTCTTTTGATTTCTATTTCTTTGGACATTGGCCTTCTTTAAATACCAAGGACCGAGAAAGGCTAACTATTTGGTTTTTCAATATTCTATGTTTGGCAAATAGATAATTAAAATTTCTGCTTATCTGAGTTTGTGATTTTTGCTAACTATTTGGCTTATCTTATTTCTGCTTCATCTTCACTGGACACAGCTGTGATATTTAAGTGGAAGTGATGATTTAAAATTTTCAGGAGCGTCTTAGTTCTTGCATAACCTTTTGACATGATTGGCCCACTGTCCTTCCTCTCGTTTCTTATAAGTAGGGCGGGAGAGACCGATCACCTAAATGACTACTTATTGTGTCCGACCCTTCTCGAACTAGGAAAAATCCATGCATGCGATTTTATGAATCTGTCGCTCACTTTTGGTCCAAGATTCCTTTGTAAACCTGTTTGTAGAGTTGTAGAGTTTAAACGTCCTTTGCTTTTTGTAATTTCTTCACAAGGTATCTTCCTTTCAACCCTTTCCTTTCACCAAACAGCTCTTTTCTATTCATCATGTTTTATGAGCTTTTTTAACTAATGGAAGTCATTGAACCCATGATCTTTAACCTTTTTAGTCTCCTTTGATTTTACCTGAATCCCCCTGAACTTAGTTTAAGGAGGCGCGAGGCTCACCGAGGCGATGCGAGTCATGCGACGAGGCGCGAGGCGCGAGGCGAAGGCGCACGCCTCATAGCTAATTAGAAACCGGAAAAATAATCAACAAACAAACAACATGCTTAGCTAAAAACGAATACAAAAAAGGAGAGGATGGTAAGAATATAAGATGAAAGGAGGAGAAGAGAGGATGATTAGAAAAAAGGAGAGAAGAAACTAGAGCAGGAAGTGAAGCAAAGAAGAAAGAACTTACTAGGAATCCAGGAGCAGAGCAAGAAGTGAAGTGCCAGCATTTATTAGGGTTGGATGTAATATAAAACTCGTGGGGGCAGTCATGTGTGAAGCACGTGACAGCAGATCCAATGATTTGGGCCTTCAACTCTGAGACGCTCCTCTTGCACTCTGAGGCGATCTTTCTTAAACTAAGCCCTTGAATAATTGAATGTAGACCTTTTATGCATGTTAGCCATATTTTTTATATGATAACTACACATGTATTCTTCTAACTTAATTGTAACTATGTTCTCTTTTGTTGTGATGAATGTATCTTTGAAACTGCAGGGGTAATGGGATTTTGTATAAAATTTTGTATTCTAGCCTTAGGTTTTGTCCAATTAGTTTGAATATTTGATATTTGCATCTATACATGAAGGCAGGCTAGAAACTCATATTGAACAACCTAGAGGATATTTTAGTCATTACATTTTCGCGTATATGTTTGTTTATGCCACCCACTGGTCTAACAATGGTTTTACGTCTGTCTAGAAAGCAAAGCGACAGCGAATGATGAAAGGCGTGCAAGAATGCATCGATGGTGAGTCAGTCCTATAAACTTTTTTTTTTTTTTTTCTGTGTTTTTCTCCCCTCCTTGAAGCCTGATTTGATTTTGGATACGGTACGGCCAAACTACCAAATTGGTAAAAAAAAGTGGAGGGCAATTGACATATTGGTAAAAAATCTCCGCCGACAAATAGGTAAAAAAAACGTCCAATGAAGCTTCTCATTAGATAATAGTTATCCCTTATTAGTTATATGCCAAATAATAAAGGAGCCTATGAGGTTTTCAAGTTGTTCTAGAACTATTTAGGAAAGTTCTCTAAATTCAGTTGAGTCGAATTTAAGGAAAGGTTTGTATAGATCCTTACCTTATTTCATAGAGTCTAGATGTTTCTATTTAGTATTAATAGGGAGTCTTATTGTATAGATGAAAGATAGCATAGACGAACATTGAGAATTAATATCAAAGAGTCGAAAGGAGAGTTTCCCTTCAATTCTGTGTGAATTTAGCTAAGATGTACTTTAGCTATTGTTGATTTACTAGCTGCGTGCAAGTGATCAAAGATCGAAACTAGGCGAGGTAGTCTAGGGATTGATCATAGTTTGGACGAGTTATAGGTCTAGCTTGTTCATCCATATCCTTTATTGTTTTATTTGTTTTATTTCCTCACCATAAAACTAAAAAATACCAAAAACAGCCCAGACCAGAATCCTGTTCTGTACCCACGAGATTCCAGAGATCAACTCTGTTCCGTTCTGACGTCATTTCCAGAGATCAGGCCTGTTCTGTTCCAGTTTTCTGACCAGAGTACAGATTCCTGGTCTGTACTGTCGCAACGCTTCCGCAGGCATTGATATTTCGTATCACTTAGCTTACTACTTCGATTGCTAGTAATGGTGAGTGGCAGGGTATGCCGTTACTTTGGTGTTAAGGGCTGTAAATTATTGTGATTATCCTTTTCTAATCTCATTTCGTACTAATTCAAATGAATATTATTTGAAATGATCCTCGATATTGTATTGCTTGGTACTTGCAACTTTCTCATTGCTCACACACGAAGCTTTCATGTATCAATTCATGATAGCCAGGTTTAGTCATTTGTAACTAATGCTTTGTTGTTCTATGCATTGACATTTTTGTTTGGTTGGGTATCGTTATTGTATGTTCACCTGAAAATCTAGGTGCCCAAGAGCTTTTGAATTGTTTATGGATGGATTAAACCGGTAGATATTTGACTTTGACAACTCCTTCGTGTTCGACTAAATTATTATGTGCGTTCTGCTAAATTGGTTCCTGGTTGATTCACAGGAGGTTCCCGATGGTGTGTTCAGTTCGACTTTTTACAACAGCTCCATAATCCTCCTGTGAGTTGATTCCGGAAATTCTCGTCTTGACTTAGGGTGTAATAATACAGCTATTTGTGGCATCAAGATTTGTTATTGTTACTTCTCTAGTTCTTTACTAGTTCAAGAACCTTTGTTATAGCTTAAAAACTTTTTATCTTAAACAGTCAAAGAGTGTAGTTTTCTTCCAATTCAAAAATGCGATGTCGTTAATTGCGATGTCTCCGTATTGGGCTGGACCATGGTTCTCCTACTCCCATGAAATAATAAATGGAAAATGATTGTGTTTGCCTCTATTGGGGGGATCATCATGCTCTTCCGGAAGTGTAATAAGCATTATTGATATTTAACACCTTGGGACGGATGATCCGGAATTACTTCATTCGTTTGACCAAAAAATTGCATGTAGGTTAGGTTAGTCTTTTTTGTAACCCGCTATAAAAAAATTATGGGACTTTGATGAAATGATTAGTAGGTGCACCCTCTTTAATAAGGTATTAAGTGGTCTTACGCAACTTTTCGCTGAACGGAAGAAGTATTTCATACATGCAAGAAAAATTAAGATAATGGACACTATGAATCCAGCCTTTACAAACAATGAAGGGCACTATAAATGCCCGAACTCTTCATCTTTCCTACCGAAATCCCAATATTAGAGATTCGACAAAAACGAGTACTCCATCCTAAAATCAATTGAAACTAAAATGCCACGGGGTACTACTTGTAAGTTGTAAGTACCAACCAAGGCGCACATACCATATATCACCCCCAAAACAAAACCAAAAAAAGACCAGGATTGAACTCAAACCTAAAACATAGAGAATTGAACTCAAACCTAAAACACTGTGAATCCAGCCTTTACAAACAATGAAGGGCACTATAAATGCCCGAACTCTTCATCTTTCCTAATATTAGAGATTCGACAAAAACGAGTACTTCATCCTAAAATCAATTGAAACTAAAATGCCACGGGGTACTACTTGTAAGTTGTAAGTACCAACCAAGGCGCACATACCATATATCACCCCCAAAACAAAACCAAAAAAGACCAGGATTGAACTCAAACCTAAAGCATAGAGAATTGAACTCAAACCTAAAACAGATCAAACTTCTTCTTTTGCATGTCTTGCTTCCATCTCGGAAGTTTGCAAAAGCCTTTGTAACACCAAATATTGACTGAAATTCTTGCTCAGATAAGTAGGCCTACAACAATAAAACATTATTGAGTACGAGTGATAAAAGGCAGGGTTAATCACAACAGCTTACTCAACTAATAAATGGACCAACTAACCTCTCTGCGTTTGAAATCAATCCCTGTGAGAGGATTTTCGGACTTAGCCCTCAGTTGCTCGTAACTAAATGTGGGAACTTTCGGTTTCTTTAGCAGCTGCAACACGACCATATTAATCATTAACACAAGGATCCGAAGTAACTGAAAAACAGACACTATACCAGCAAAACTGCACAGATTTAGAATTTCTTGGAGGTCACCTAATAATCTGGCCCACTCTTCATCTCTCATGAACTCTTACTTCCTCCACGGTTCTATACAATCGGTTTTGCCGTTTTGGCACAACATTTTAGGTGGGATGCGAGGGACTATACCCACACAGGGGAAACTTTAAAGAGAGAAGTTTTAACAAAAAAATTTGAAGAATTGGAATGACTTGCCTAACGCCTTAATAGGAATGTGTAAAAGCATTGAAAGAACTAGAGTGTGACCTTGAAAAAAAAAAAAACACAAAAAAAGGAAAGAAATAAAGAAAGAACTGGATTGCGTATAATATATCTACATGCTCAACACGGATTCTGATAATCAACTTAATAATCTATTCTTACTAATTACACGCTTAACACTATATGAGATTTGGTATTCAGAATGAGAAAACAACTACCCACTTAGTAGGGGAAATTAACGAGAGGCCCCCATTGTATTTGTGTCATCCTCTTTATATAATCATGACATATCCTCTAAGAACATCAATCGGCCATTTGGATCTTTTAACTGCATTCTTTGCGAATTTCTACACTTGGCCTAAGAATAAGTGATCAGTGGGTCTGAATGTCAAGTTGGCCCAAAATGCCAATCTCGAATCTCTCGTATTGTCGTATCTTGTACTAAAACCCATCCCCCTTCATAAAAATAGGAATACGGTAGTAAATCACTCTCGAGAAGAAAATAACGTAAACTAATAATTATATATGATATATCGAAATAAAATCGAGAGTAAGAGTATTGAAATATAACGGTATTTTCGGGCATATCATTGGCCCCACTACTTTGCAACAACTAGGTATTGAGCACCAAGTTTGCAATTTGTTATGAAATGGGGGTTTGGAGGGATTGATGGATGCCCCGAAAGGCCGAAAGGTGTTTGTCAACGTTATGTCTTGGAATTTTCACCACGCTCAAGTTGGTGGAGGATGAAGAGAAGTTTATTACTTTATGAATTAATGATAAAGAGTATCGGCCAGACTATACGGAGCTTCGGGAGATTCTAGGGATTTTGGAGCCCATTAAAGTGGGTGGCGCCTAGTGAGGAGGATGATACTTCTTTTTTTTTGTTTTATCTCAGTTGTAATCAGTTCTACGACCCTAGCATTAGTGCTATTCGGTACCCGCTTTGGCGGCTCCATCCTTACTTGTTTCTTCTGCATGACTATTTTTCTGTAAAGGTGGGCCGACCAAACTTACTCGAGTGAGGTGAAATACCTCATGAGCTTTTTACCTGGACGTGAGGCGACCCAAATTGCGTCTATTTCTTCACTCTCCATTGTCGCGCCACCAAGAAGAGAAGATAAGGTCACATTACCTAAACAGCCAAAGAAATTGAAACAGTGGACGGTGATGATCACCAGTATGGTGGACGGCGTTAAGGGGCGTTGTGATGCAAACCTAAACAGCCAAAGAAATTGAAACACGATATGAACGTTGTAACAATACTCTAAAAAGGCAGAGTACTCCCACAACGAGCTAAGTTACTCCCTAACTAGGTTCTATCCAAGTTAGACAATAACTTCTTGCAAGGATGAGCTACACACCAAGAGCATACTCAAGGATAGTAGACTGAAAGTCTCACAATCTAAAGTATCCTAAGGCTTTAGAGAGAACACCAGTACAAAAATCTAAGGAAATACATAAATAATTAAAAACCTAAAGTAATCTAATCTTGAAGTTTTTTTCTGCAGTTGTAGGCTGGGTCTACGTGGGCTGCCTTTTATGCTGCTTTGTTACTTGATTTCTGCATCTTATCTTTCCTAAATAATTACCTGGGAGAGCTTTCTTAATACTTGGTTTAGCTGGGGAGTTGATGTAGAAAAGTCAAACAAAGCTGCTGTAAAATATTGTATAAAGGAGCTGCTTACTTGCTTGCTTGCCTGCCTCACTCTCATTCTTTAATAAATCACTCGACAGAGCTGCCCTATGGCTGGAGAAAAGGACGTGGGAAATCATTACAAGAAGGCTGCTTCACATGGGCAAATAATTCTCCTATTTGAATATCAAAGCAAACCCTTCGTTATGGGTTTCCTCATGTACTTGCTTATCATTTGGTGGAGCTGCTTGCCTTAATTTCTTGGAACACTTAACTTGATTATTTGATAGCTCTAATCTGACCTCCCTATTTAATAAGTGCTCTTGGAATTACCTTAACCTCGAGCCCCAAACTAACAACACAACCCCGACTAAACTGAACAGAGAATTCAGAATCGCACCAGTGCGGGAACACGTTTCAGACATATCAAAACCTATCGGATTAAGCTCTAAAAGATACCATTGGAAAGCTTACTTCTTGAACTCCAATTTAGACCCAAATTTCACCCCATTTGATGATCTTTGGATGGAGATACAAGAGTTCAAACTTCAGACCTGTAATCTGAACTTTCAGACACACCCCTGCTGTTAGTCCGTTTTGAAAAATAAACTGCGACTAATTGGAAAACCTTTTGCTGTTAATTCAATGTCAAATGGTGGAAAAACTTTACTGTTTTCCCTGGCTTTTTCCAATTAGTCCAAGACTTTTGCTCCAATGGTGAAAAGGTACTTCAAAGGTATTCTGATTGGTCCAAAGACCAAGAAGAGAAGAAGAAATCGTCTTCGGCCCAAATTCCAGCTCCAGTTTATCCTCAATTTCCCAATCCAAGTTTTAATACTGCAGGCCCTTCTACTCCTTCTAAGGGTCAAGGCAAGCATCCTTCATCCAAGTCAAAACAGGCTACAACTCCCGCTCCAGATGAGGCCCTTTTCGAAGAATTCTTAGAATTCAAGAAATTCGTTAAAACTCGGTCCTCTGCTGAAGCTACTTCTAAGTCCAGTTCCAGTTCAGCGGGCTCTTCCTTTTTAGGCCCATTTTCGCAGGATCCATATGAAATGTAAAAAAAAAAAAAAAAAAAAAAAAAAAAAAAAAAAATTGAAAAAGTTGACGAACGGGACAAGCAAGCATTGTCAAAAGTTGGCTTCTACTTTCATAAAGTAGTGCATGTTTGTCAAAAGTTGGCTTCCACTTTCGAAAAGGTAGTGCAAGTTTGTCAAAAAGCAGGTGCAATATTGTCAAAAGCAAGCACTCAGATGCTTTACAGGTGTGCTGTTCGAGATCGTTCTCCAGAAAGCAATCAGTGAAGTGTTTTCCAGCTGTCCAAACTTTGCTGTCCACGTATTTTGCATCGTCCATCTGTCCGAAAGAAATAATTACTCCAGTTAGTTTACTTTTAGCTGTTAGAATTTCATTGGTCCAATATTATTATAAATGTGTCCAACTTCCATCAGTCTAAGGCAGAATTCATCTTACGATAGAATATTTCCTTAGAAAAAATCTCTGTAAATTATTTTCTTTCTTTATCCCCTTCATCTCCAAGATTGTAATCCTTGTCCATCTCCATATTCAAGATTCTGTATTCCACTCCAGATTAATAAAGTAAGCAAATTTTTTCCAATTGCTAACTTTTATATCTTTTAATTTATTTGTTTTATTTATTTATTTTCCGCTTTTATACCCTATTTTTATTTTGATCAAAGCAAACCAAATGTCATTTCTAACCATACTCATTCAACAACATTCACACATTTGAATCAAACTTGTAAAACGAACTATGCATGCTTCTATTCTTTTTTAAGCTTAATCTTTCATTCTAAGCTTATCTTTGAATTCTAATGACACGGAGACGATTATATGTGTTAGGGTTGTCATATAAGTAAACCAAATGTCATTTCTAACCACACTCATTCCACAACATTCACACATTTGAATCAAACTTGTAAAACGAACTGTGCATGCGTCAATTCTACTTTTAAGCTTATTATTTAATTCTAAGCTTATTTTTGAATTCTAATGACACGGAGACGATTATATGTGTTAGGGTTGTCATATAAGTAAACCAAATGTCTTTTCTAACCACACTCATTCAACAACATTCACAGATTTGAATCAAACGTGTAAAACGAACTGTGCATGCTTCTATTCTTTTTTTAAGCTTAATCTTTGATTCTAAGCTTATTTGTGAATTCTAATGACACGGAGACGATTATATGTGTTAGGGTTGTCATATAAGTAAACCAAATGTCATTTCTAACCACACTCATTCCACAACATTCACACATTTGAATCAAACTTGTAAAACGAACTGTGCATGCGTCAATTCTACTTTTAAGCTTATTCTTTAATTCTAAGCTTATTTTTGAATTCTAATGACACGGAGACGATTATATGTGTTAGGGTTGTCATATAAGTAAACCAAATGTCATTTCTAACCACACTCATTCAACAACATTCACAGATTTGAATCAAACGTGTAAAACGAACTGTGCATGCTTCTATTCTTTTTTTAAGCTTAATCTTTGATTCTAAGCTTATTTTTGAATTCTAATGACACGGAGACGATTATATGTGTTAGGGTTGTCATATAAGTAAACCAAATATCATTTCTAACCACACTCATTCAACAACATTCACAGATTTGAATCAAACATGTAAAACGAACTGTGCATGCTTCTATTCTTTTTTTAAGCTTAATCTTTGATTCTAAGCTTATTTTTGAATTCTAATGACACGGAGACGATTATATGTGTTAGGGTTGTCATATAAGTAAACCAAATGTCAATTCTAACCACACTCATTCCACAACAGTCACAGATTTGAATCAAACTTGTAAAACGAATTGTGCATGCTTCTATTCTACTTTTAAGCTTATTCTTTAATTCTAAGCTTATTTTTGAATTCTAATGACACGGAGACTATTATATGTGTTAGAGTTGTCATATAAGCAAACCAAATGTCATTTCTAACCATACTCATTCAACAACATTCACACATTTGAATCAAACTTGTAAAACGAACTATGCATGCTTCTATTCTTTTTTTAAGCTTAATCTTTCATTCTAAGCTTATCTTTGAATTCTAATGACACGGAGACGATTATATGTGTTAGGGTTGTCATATAAGTAAACCAAATGTCATTTCTAACCACACTCATTCCACAACATTCACACATTTGAATCAAACTTGTAAAACGAACTGTGCATGCGTCAATTCTACTTTTAAGCTTATTCTTTAATTCTAAGCTTATTTTTGAATTCTAATGACACGGAGACGATTATATGTGTTAGGGTTGTCATATAAGTAAACCAAATGTCATTTCTAACCACACTCATTCAACAACATTCACAGATTTGAATCAAACGTGTAAAACGAACTGTGCATGCTTCTATTCTTTTTTTAAGCTTAATCTTTGATTCTAAGCTTATTTTTGAATTCTAATGACACGGAGACGATTATATGTGTTAGGGTTGTCATATAAGTAAACCAAATGTCATTTCTAACCACACTCATTCAACAACATTCACAGATTTGAATCAAACATGTAAAACGAACTGTGCATGCTTCTATTCTTTTTTTAAGCTTAATCTTTGATTCTAAGCTTATTTTTGAATTCTAATGACACGGAGACGATTATATGTGTTAGGGTTGTCATATAAGTAAACCAAATGTCATTTCTAACCACACTCATTCCACAACATTCACAGATTTGAATCAAACGTGTAAAACGAACTGTGCATGCTTCTATTCTACTTTTAAGCTTATTCTTTAATTCTAAGCTTATTTTTGAATTCTAATGACACGGAGACTATTATATGTGTTAGAGTTGTCATATAAGCAAACCAAATGTCATTTCTAACCATACTCATTCCACAACATTCACACATTTGAATCAAACTTGCAAAACGAACTGTGCATGCTTCTATTCTACTTTTAAGCTTATTCTTTAATTCTAAGCTTATTTTTGAATTCTAATGACACGGAGACGATTATATGTTTTTGAGTTGTCATATAAGTAAACCAAATGTCATTTCTAACCATACTCATTCAACAACATTCACAGATTTGAATCAAACGTGTAAAACGAACTGTGCATGCTTCTATTCTTTTTTTAAGCTTAATCTTTGATTCTAAGCTTATTTTTGAATTCTAATGACACGGAGACGATTATATGTGTTAGGTTTGTCATATAAGTAAACCAAATGTCATTTCTAACCACACTCATTCCACAACATTCACACATTTGAATCAAACTTGTAAAACGAACTGTGCATGCTTCTATTCTTTTTTTAAGCTTAATCTTTGATTCAAAGCTTATTTTTGAATTCTAATGACACGGAGACGATTATTTGTGTTAGGGTTGTCGTATAAGTAAACCAAATGTCATTTCTAACCACACTCATTCAACAACATTCACAGATTTGAATCAAACGTGTAAAACGAACTGTGCATGCTTCTATTCTTTTTTTAAGCTTAATCTTTGATTCTAAGCTTATTTTTGAATTCTAATGACACGGAGACGATTATATGTGTTAGGGTTGTCATATAAGTAAACCAAATGTCAATTCTAACCACACTCATTCCACAACATTCACAGATTTGAATCAAACTTGTAAAACGAATTGTGCATGCTTCTATTCTACTTTTAAGCTTATTCTTTAATTCTAAGCTTATTTTTGAATTCTAATGACACGGAGACTATTATATGTGTTAGAGTTGTCATATAAGCAAACCAAATGTCATTTCTAACCATACTCATTCAACAACATTCACACATTTGAATCAAACTTGTAAAACGAACTATGCATGCTTCTATTCTTTTTTTAAGCTTAATCTTTCATTCTAAGCTTATCTTTGAATTCTAATGACACGGAGACGATTATATGTGTTAGGGTTGTCATATAAGTAAACCAAATGTCATTTCTAACCACACTCATTCCACAACATTCACACATTTGAATCAAACTTGTAAAACGAACTGTGCATGCGTCAATTCTACTTTTAAGCTTATTCTTTAATTCTAAGCTTATTTTTGAATTCTAATGACACGGAGACGATTATATGTGTTAGGGTTGTCATATAAGTAAACCAAATGTCTTTTCTAACCACACTCATTCAACAACATTCACTGATTTGAATCAAACGTGTAAAACGAACTGTGCATGCTTCTATTCTTTTTTTAAGCTTAATCTTTGATTCTAAGCTTATTTTTGAATTCTAATGACACGGAGACGATTATATGTGTTAGGGTTGTCATATATGTAAACCAAATGTCATTTCTAACCACACTCATTCCACAACATTCACACATTTGAATCAAACTTGTAAAACGAACTGTGCATGCGTCAATTCTACTTTTAAGCTTATTCTTTAATTCTAAGCTTATTTTTGAATTCTAATGACACGGAGACGATTATATGTGTTAGGGTTGTCATATAAGTAAACCAAATGTCTTTTCTAACCACACTCATTCAACAACATTCACAGATTTGAATCAAACTTGCAAAACGAACTGTGCATGCTTCTATTCTTTTTTTAAGCTTAATCTTTGATTCTAAGCTTATTTTTGAATTCTAATGACACGGAGATGATTATATGTGTTAGGGTTGTCATATAAGTAAACCAAATGTCATTTCTAACCACACTCATTCAACAACATTCACAGATTTGAATCAAACGTGTAAAACGAACTGTGCATGCTTCTATTCTTTTTTTAAGCTTAATCTTTGATTCTAAGCTTATTTTTGAATTCTAATGACACGGAGACGATTATATGTGTTAGGGTTGTCATATAAGTAAACCAAATGTCACTTCTAACCACACTCATTTCACAACATTCACACATTTGAATCAAACTTGTAAAACGAACTATGCATGCTTCTATTCTTTTTTTAAGCTTAATCTTTGATTCTAAGCTTATTTTTGAATTCTAATGACACGGAGACGATTATATGTGTTAGTGTTGTCATATAAGTAAACCAAATGTCATTTCTAACCACACTCATTCCACAACATTCACACATTTGAATCAAACTTGTAAAACGAACTGTGCATGCTTCTATTCTACTTTTAAGCTTATTCTTTAATTCTAAGCTTATTTTTGAATTCTAATGACACGGAGACGATTATTTGTGTTAGGGTTGTCATATAAGTAAACCAAATGTCATTTCTAACCACACTCATTCAACAACATTCACAGATTTGAATCAAACATGTAAAACGAACTGTGCATGCTTCTATTCTTTTTTTAAGCTTAATCTTTGATTCTAAGCTTATTTTTGACTTCTAATGACACGGAGACGATTATATGTGTTAGGGTTGTCATATAAGTAAACCAAATGTCATTTCTAACCACACTCATTCCACAACATTCACAGATTTGAATCAAACTTGTAAAACGAACTGTGCATGCTTCTATTCTACTTTTAAGCTTATTCTTTAATTCTAAGCTTATTTTTGAATTCTAATGACACGGAGACTATTATATGTGTTAGAGTTGTCATATAAGCAAACCAAATGTCATTTCTAACCATACTCATTCCACAACATTCACACATTTGAATCAAACTTGTAAAACGAACTGTGCATGCGTCAATTCTACTTTTAAGCTTATTCTTTAATTCTAAGCTTATTTTTGAATTCTAATGACACGGAGACGATTATATGTGTTAGGGTTGTCATATAAGTAAACCAAATGTCTTTTCTAACCACACTCATTCAACAACATTCACAGATTTGAATCAAACTTGCAAAACGAACTGTGCATGCTTCTATTCTTTTTTTAAGCTTAATCTTTGATTCTAAGCTTATTTTTGAATTCTAATGACACGGAGACGATTATATGTGTTAGGGTTGTCATATAAGTAAACCAAATGTCATTTCTAACCACACTCATTCAACAACATTCACAGATTTGAATCAAACATGTAAAACGAACTGTGCATGCTTCTATTCTTTTTTTAAGCTTAATCTTTGATTCTAAGCTTATTTTTGAATTCTAATGACACGGAGACGATTATATGTGTTAGGGTTGTCATATAAGTAAACCAAATGTCATTTCTAACCACACTCATTCCACAACATTCACAGATTTGAATCAAACTTGTAAAACGAATTGTGCATGCTTCTATTCTACTTTTAAGCTTATTCTTTAATTCTAAGTTTATTTTTGAATTCTAATGACACGGAGACTATTATATGTGTTAGAGTTGTCATATAAGCAAACCAAATGTCATTTCTAACCATACTCATTCAACAACATTCACAGATTTGAATCAAACGTGTAAAACGAACTGTGCATGCTTCTATTCTTTTTTTAAGCTTAATCTTTGATTCTAAGATATTTTTGAATTCTAATGACACGGAGACGATTATATGTGTTAGGGTTGTCATATAAGTAAACCAAATGTCATTTCTAACCACACTCATTCCACAACATTCACACATTTGAATCAAACTTGTAAAACGAACTGTGCATGCGTCAATTCTACTTTTAAGCTTATTCTTTAATTCTAAGCTTATTTTTGAATTCTAATGACACGGAGACGATTATATGTGCTAGGGTTGTCATATAAGTAAACCAAATGTCTTTTCTAACCACACTCATTCAACAACATTCACAGATTTGAATCAAACTTGCAAAACGAACTGTGCATGCTTCTATTCTTTTTTTAAGCTTAATCTTTGATTCTAAGCTTATTTTTGAATTCTAATGACACGGAGACGATTATATGTGTTAGGGTTGTCATATAAGTAAACCAAATGTCATTTCTAACCACACTCATTCAACAACATTCACAGATTTGAATCAAACGTGTAAAACGAACTGTGCATGCTTCTATTCTTTTTTTAAGCTTAATCTTTGATTCTAAGCTTATTTTTGAATTCTAATGACACGGAGACGATTATATGCGTTAGGGTTGTCATATAAGTAAACCAAATGTCATTTCTAACCACACTCATTCCACAACATTCACACATTTGAATCAAACTTGTAAAACGAACTATGCATGCTTCTATTCTTTTTTTAAGCTTAATCTTTGATTCTAAGCTTAATTTTGAATTCTAATGACACGGAGACGATTATATGTGTTAGTGTTGTCATATAAGTAAACCAAATGTCATTTCTAACCACACTCATTCCACAACATTCACACATTTGAATCAAACTTGTAAAACGAACTGTGCATGCTTCTATTCTACTTTTAAGCTTATTCTTTAATTCTAAGCTTATTTTTGAATTCTAATGACACGGAGACGATTATTTGTGTTAGGGTTGTCATATAAGTAAACCAAATGTCATTTCTAACCACACTCATTCAACAACATTCACAGATTTGAATCAAACATGTAAAACGAACTGTGCATGCTTCTATTCTTTTTTTAAGATTAATCTTTGATTCTAAGCTTATTTTTGAATTCTAATGACACGGAGACGATTATATGTGTTAGGTTTGTCATATAAGTAAACCAAATGTCATTTCTAACCACACTCATTCCACAACATTCACAGATTTGAATCAAACTTGTAAAACGAACTGTGCATGCTTCTATTCTACTTTTAAGCTTATTCTTTAATTCTAAGCTTATTTTTGAATTCTAATGACACGGAGACTATTATATGTGTTAGAGTTGTCATATAAGCAAACCAAATGTCATTTCTAACCATACTCATTCCACAACATTCACACATTTGAATCAAACTTGCAAAACGAACTGTGCATGCTTCTGTTCTACTTTTAAGCTTATTCTTTAATTCTAAGCTTATTTTTGAATTCTAATGACACGGAGACGATTATATGTTTTTGAGTTGTCATATAAGTAAACCAAATGTCATTTCTAACCATACTCATTCAACAACATTCACAGATTTGAATCAAACGTGTAAAACGAACTATGCATGCTTCTATTCTTTTTTTAAGCTTAATCTTTGATTCTAAGCTTATTTTTGAATTCTAATGACACGGAGACGATTATATGTGTTAGGTTTGTCATATAAGTAAACCAAATGTCATTTCTAACCACACTCATTCCACAACATTCACACATTTGAATCAAACTTGTAAAACGAACTGTGCGTGCTTCTATTCTTTTTTTAAGCTTAATCTTTGATTCTAAGCTTATTTTTGAATTCTAATGACACGGAAACGATTATTTGTGTTAGGGTTGTCGTATAAGTAAACCAAATGTCATTTCTAACCACACTCATTCAACAACATTCACAGATTTGAATCAAACGTGTAAAACGAACTGTGCATGCTTCTATTCTTTTTTTAAGCTTAATCTTTGATTCTAAGCTTATTTTTGAATTCTAATGACACGGAGACGATTATATGCGTTAGGGTTGTCATATAAGTAAACCAAATGTCATTTCTAACCACACTCATTCCACAACATTCACACATTTGAATCAAACTTGTAAAACGAACTATGCATGCTTCTATTCTTTTTTTAAGCTTAATCTTTGATTCTAAGCTTAATTTTGAATTCTAATGACACGGAGACGATTATATGCGTTAGGGTTGTCATATAAGTAAACCAAATGTCATTTCTAACCACACTCATTCCACAACATTCACACATTTGAATCAAACTTGTAAAACGAACTATGCATGCTTCTATTCTTTTTTTAAGCTTAATCTTTGATTCTAAGCTTAATTTTGAATTCTAATGACACGGAGACGATTATATGTGTTAGTGTTGTCATATAAGTAAACCAAATGTCATTTCTAACCACACTCATTCCACAACATTCACACATTTGAATCAAACTTGTAAAACGAACTGTGCATGCTTCTATTCTACTTTTAAGCTTATTCTTTAATTCTAAGCTTATTTTTGAATTCTAATGACACGGAGACGATTATTTGTGTTAGGGTTGTCATATAAGTAAACCAAATGTCATTTCTAACCACACTCATTCAACAACATTCACAGATTTGAATCAAACATGTAAAACGAACTGTGCATGCTTCTATTCTTTTTTTAAGCTTAATCTTTGATTCTAAGCTTATTTTTGAATTCTAATGACACGGAAACGATTATTTGTGTTAGGGTTGTCGTATAAGTAAACCAAATGTCATTTCTAACCACACTCATTCAACAACATTCACAGATTTGAATCAAACGTGTAAAACGAACTGTGCATGCTTCTATTCTTTTTTTAAGCTTAATCTTTGATTCTAAGCTTATTTTTGAATTCTAATGACACGGAGACGATTATATGTGTTAGGGTTGTCATATAAGTAAACCAAATGTCATTTCTAACCATACTCATTCCACAACATTCACAGATTTGAATCAAACTTGTAAAACGAACTGTGCATGCTTCTATTCTACTTTTAAGCTTATTCTTTAATTCTAAGCTTATTTTTGAATTCTAATGACACGGAGACTATTATATGTGTTAGAGTTGTCATATAAGAAAACCAAATGTCATTTCTAACCATACTCATTCCACAACATTCACACATTTGAATCAAACTTGCAAAACGAACTGTGCAAGCTTCTATTCTACTTTTAAGCTTATTCTTTAATTTTAAGCTTATTTTTGAATTCTAATGACACGGAGACTATTATATGTGTTAGAGTTGTCATATAAGCAAACCAAATGTCATTTCTAACCATACTCATTCAACAACATTCACACATTTGAATCAAACTTGTAAAACGAACTGTGCATGCTTCTATTCTACTTTTTAGCTTATTCTTTAATTCTAAGCTTATTTTTGAATTCTAATGACACGGAGACTATTATATGTGTTAGAGTTGTCATATAAGAAAACCAAATGTCATTTCTAACCATACTCATTCCACAACATTCACACATTTGAATCAAACGTGTAAAACGAACTATGCATGCTTCTATTCTTTTTTTAAGCTTAATCTTTGATTCTAAGCTTATTTTTGAATTCTAATGACACGGAGACGATTATATGTGTTAGGGTTGTCATATAAGTAAACCAAATGTCTTTTCTAACCACACTCATTCAACAACATTCACAGATTTGAATCAAACTTGCAAAACGAACTGTGCATGCTTCTATTCTTTTTTTAAGCTTAATCTTTGATTCTAAGCTTATTTTTGAATTCTAATGACACGGAGACGATTATATGTGTTAGGGTTGTCATATAAGTAAACCAAATGTTATTTCTAACCACACTCATTCAACAACATTCACAGATTTGAATCAAACATGTAAAACGAACTGTGCATGCTTCTATTCTTTTTTTAAGCTTAATCTTTGATTCTAAGCTTATTTTTGAATTCTAATGACACGGAGACGATTATATGTGTTAGGGTTGTCATATAAGTAAACCAAATGTCATTTCTAACCACACTCATTCCACAACATTCACAGATTTGAATCAAACTTGTAAAACGAACTGTGCATGCTTCTATTCAACTTTTAAGCTTATTCTTTAATTCTAAGCTTATTTTTGAATTCTAATGACACGGAGACTATTATATGTGTTAGAGTTGTCATATAAGCAAACCAAATGTCATTTCTAACCATACTCATTCAACAACATTCACAGATTTGAATCAAACGTGTAAAACGAACTGTGCATGCTTCTATTCTTTTTTTAAGCTTAATCTTTGATTCTAAGCTTATTTTTGAATTCTAATGACACGGAGACGATTATATGTGTTAGGGTTGTCATATAAGTAAACCAAATGTCATTTCTAACCACACTCATTCCACAACATTCACACATTTGAATCAAACTTGTAAAACGAACTGTGCATGCTTCAATTCTACTTTTAAGCTTATTCTTTAATTCTAAGCTTATTTTTGAATTATAATGACACGGAGACGATTATATGTGCTAGGGTTGTCATATAAGTAAACCAAATGTCTTTTCTAACCACACTCATTCAACAACATTCACAGATTTGAATCAAACTTGCAAAACGAACTGTGCATGCTTCTATTCTTTTTTTAAGCTTAATCTTTGATTCTAAGCTTATTTTTGAATTCTAATGACACGGAGACGATTATATGTGTTAGGGTTGTCATATAAGTAAACCAAATGTCATTTCTAACCACACTCATTCAACAACATTCACAGATTTGAATCAAACGTGTAAAACGAACTGTGCATGCTTCTATTCTTTTTTTAAGCTTAATCTTTGATTCTAAGCTTATTTTTGAATTCTAATGACACGGAGACGATTATATGCGTTAGGGTTGTCATATAAGTAAACCAAATGTCATTTCTAACCACACTCATTCCACAACATTCACACATTTGAATCAAACTTGTAAAACGAACTATGCATGCTTCTATTCTTTTTTTAAGCTTAATCTTTGATTCTAAGCTTAATTTTGAATTCTAATGACACGGAGACGATTATATGTGTTAGTGTTGTCATATAAGTAAACCAAATGTCATTTCTAACCACACTCATTCCACAACATTCACACATTTGAATCAAACTTGTAAAACGAACTGTGCATGCTTCTATTCTACTTTTAAGCTTATTCTTTAATTCTAAGCTTATTTTTGAATTCTAATGACACGGAGACGATTATTTGTGTTAGGGTTGTCATATAAGTAAACCAAATGTCATTTCTAACCACACTCATTCAACAACATTCACAGATTTGAATCAAACATGTAAAACGAACTGTGCATGCTTCTATTCTTTTTTTAAGATTAATCTTTGATTCTAAGCTTATTTTTGAATTCTAATGACACGGAGACGATTATATGTGTTAGGGTTGTCATATAAGTAAACCAAATGTCATTTCTAACCACACTCATTCCACAACATTCACAGATTTGAATCAAACTTGTAAAACGAACTGTGCATGCTTCTATTCTACTTTTAAGCTTATTCTTTAATTCTAAGCTTATTTTTGATTTCTAATGACACGGAGACTATTATATGTGTTAGATTTGTCATATAAGCAAACCAAATGTCATTTCTAACCATACTCATTCCACAACATTCACACATTTGAATCAAACTTGCAAAACGAACTGTGCATGCTTCTATTCTACTTTTAAGCTTATTCTTTAATTCTAAGCTTATTTTTGAATTCTAATGACACGGAGACGATTATATGTTTTTGAGTTGTCATATAAGTAAACCAAATGTCATTTCTAACCATACTCATTCAACAACATTCACAGATTTGAATCAAACGTGTAAAACGAACTATGCATGCTTCTATTCTTTTTTTAAGCTTAATCTTTGATTCTAAGCTTATTTTTGAATTCTAATGACACGGAGACGATTATATGTGTTAGGTTTGTCATATAAGTAAACCAAATGTCATTTCTAACCACACTCATTCCACAACATTCACACATTTGAATCAAACTTGTAAAACGAACTGTGCGTGCTTCTATTCTTTTTTTAAGCTTAATCTTTGATTCTAAGCTTATTTTTGAATTCTAATGACACGGAAACGATTATTTGTGTTAGGGTTGTCGTATAAGTAAACCAAATGTCATTTCTAACCACACTCATTCAACAACATTCACAGATTTGAATCAAACGTGTAAAACGAACTGTGCATGCTTCTATTCTTTTTTTAAGCTTAATCTTTGATTCTAAGCTTATTTTTGAATTCTAATGACACGGAGACGATTATATGTGTTAGGGTTGTCATATAAGTAAACCAAATGTCATTTCTAACCACACTCATTCCACAACATTCACAGATTTGAATCAAACTTGTAACACGAACTGTGCATGCTTCTATTCTACTTTTAAGCTTATTCTTTAATTCTAAGCTTATTTTTGAATTCTAATGACACGGAGACTATTATATGTGTTAGAGTTGTCATATAAGAAAACCAAATGTCATTTCTAACCATACTCATTCCACAACATTCACACATTTGAATCAAACTTGCAAAACGAACTGTGCAAGCTTCTATTCTACTTTTAAGCTTATTCTTTAATTTTAAGCTTATTTTTGAATTCTAATGACACGGAGACTATTATATGTGTTAGAGTTGTCATATAAGCAAACCAAATGTCATTTCTAACCATACTCATTCAACAACATTCACACATTTGAATCAAACTTGTAAAACGAACTGTGCATGCTTCTATTCTACTTTTAAGCTTATTCTTTAATTCTAAGCTTATTTTTGAATTCTAATGACACGGAGACTATTATATGTGTTAGAGTTGTCATATAAGAAAACCCAATGTCATTTCTAACCATACTCATTCCACAACATTCACACATTTGAATCAAACTTGTAAAACGAACTGTGCATGCTTCTATTCTACTTTTAAGCTTATTCTTTAATTCTAAGCTTATTTTTGAATTCTAATGACACGGAAACGATTATTTGTGTTAGGGTTGTCGTATAAGTAAACCAAATGTCTTTTCTAACCACACTCATTCAACAACATTCACAGATTTGAATCAAACGTGTAAAACGAACTGTGCATGCTTCTATTCTTTTTTTAAGCTTAATCTTTGATTCTAAGCTTATTTTTGAATTCTAATGACACGGAGACGATTATTTGTGTTAGGGTTGTCGTATAAGTAAACCAAATGTCATTTCTAACCACACTCATTCAACAACATTCACAGATTTGAATCAAACGTGTAAAACGAACTGTGCATGCTTCTATTCTACTTTTAAGCTTATTCTTTGATTCTAAGCTTATTTTTGAATTCTAATGACACGGAGACGATTATATGTGTTAGGGTTGTCATATAAGTAAACCAAATGTCATTTCTAACCATACTCATTCCACAACATTCACACATTTGAATCAAACTTGCAAAACGAACTGTGCATGCTTCTATTCTACTTTTAAGCTTATTCTTTAATTTTAAGCTTATTTTTGAATTCTAATGACACGGAGACTATTATATGTGTTAGAGTTGTCATATAAGCAAACCAAATGTCATTTCTAACCATACTCATTCAACAACATTCACACATTTGAATCAAACTTGTAAAACGAACTGTGCATGCTTCTATTCTACTTTTAAGCTTATTCTTTAATTCTAAGCTTATTTTTGAATTCTAATGACACGGAGACTATTATATGTGTTAGAGTTGTCATATAAGAAAACCAAATGTCATTTCTAACCATACTCATTCCACAACATTCACACATTTGAATCAAACTTGCAAAACGAACTGTGCATGCTTCTATTCTACTTTTAAGCTTATTCTTTAATTCTAAGCTTATTTTCGAATTCTAATGACACGGAGACGATTATATGTGTTAGGGTTGTCATATAAGTAAACCAAATGTCTTTTCTAACCACACTCATTCAACAACATTCACAGATTTGAATCAAACGTGTAAAACGAACTGTGCATGCTTCTATTCTTTTTTTAAGCTTAATCTTTGATTCTAAGCTTATTTTTGAATTCTAATGACACGGAGACGATTATATGTGTTAGGTTTGTCATATAAGTAAACCAAATGTCATTTCTAACCACACTCATTCCACAACATTCACACATTTGAATCAAACTTGTAAAACGAACTGTGCATGCTTCTATTCTTTTTTTAAGCTTAATCTTTGATTCAAAGCTTATTTTTGAATTCTAATGACACGGAGACGATTATTTGTGTTAGGGTTGTCGTATAAGTAAACCAAATGTCATTTCTAACCACACTCATTCAACAACATTCACAGATTTGAATCAAACGTGTAAAACGAACTGTGCATGCTTCTATTCTTTTTTTAAGCTTAATCTTTGATTCTAAGCTTATTTTTGAATTCTAATGACACGGAGACGATTATATGTGTTAGGGTTGTCATATAAGTAAACCAAATGTCAATTCTAACCACACTCATTCCACAACATTCACAGATTTGAATCAAACTTGTAAAACGAATTGTGCATGCTTCTATTCTACTTTTAAGCTTATTCTTTAATTCTAAGCTTATTTTTGAATTCTAATGACACGGAGACTATTATATGTGTTAGAGTTGTCATATAAGCAAACCAAATGTCATTTCTAACCATACTCATTCAACAACATTCACACATTTGAATCAAACTTGTAAAACGAACTATGCATGCTTCTATTCTTTTTTTAAGCTTAATCTTTCATTCTAAGCTTATTTTTGAATTCTAATGACACGGAGACGATTATATGTGTTAGGTTTGTCATATAAGTAAACCAAATGTCATTTCTAACCACACTCATTCCACAACATTCACACATTTGAATCAAACTTGTAAAACGAACTGTGCATGCTTCTATTCTTTTTTTAAGCTTAATCTTTGATTCTAAGCTTATTTTTGAATTCTAATGACACGGAGACGATTATATGTGTTAGGGTTGTCATATAAGTAAACCAAATGTCATTTCTAACCACACTCATTCCACAACATTCACACATTTGAATCAAACTTGTAAAACGAACTGTGCATGCGTCAATTCTACTTTTAAGCTTATTCTTTAATTCTAAGCTTATTTTTGAATTCTAATGACACGGAGACGATTATATGTGTTAGGGTTGTCATATAAGTAAACCAAATGTCTTTTCTAACCACACTCATTCAACAACATTCACAGATTTGAATCAAACTTGCAAAACGAACTGTGCATGCTTCTATTCTTTTTTTAAGCTTAATCTTTGATTCTAAGCTTATTTTTGAATTCTAATGACACGGAGACGATTATATGTGTTAGGGTTGTCATATAAGTAAACCAAATGTCAATTCTAACCACACTCATTCCACAACATTCACAGATTTGAATCAAACTTGTAAAACGAATTGTGCATGCTTCTATTCTACTTTTAAGCTTATTCTTTAATTCTAAGCTTATTTTTGAATTCTAATGACACGGAGACTATTATATGTGTTAGAGTTGTCATATAAGCAAACCAAATGTCATTTCTAACCATACTCATTCAACAACATTCACACATTTGAATCAAACTTGTAAAACGAACTATGCATGCTTCTATTCTTTTTTTAAGCTTAATCTTTCATTCTAAGCTTATCTTTGAATTCTAATGACACGGAGACGATTATATGTGTTAGGGTTGTCATATAAGTAAACCAAATGTCATTTCTAACCACACTCATTCCACAACATTCACACATTTGAATCAAACTTGTAAAACGAACTGTGCATGCGTCAATTCTACTTTTAAGCTTATTCTTTAATTCTAAGCTTATTTTTGAATTCTAATGACACGGAGACGATTATATGTGTTAGGGTTGTCATATAAGTAAACCAAATGTCATTTCTAACCACACTCATTCCACAACATTCACACATTTGAATCAAACTTGTAAAACGAACTGTGCATGCGTCAATTCTACTTTTAAGCTTATTCTTTAATTCTAAGCTTATTTTTGAATTCTAATGACACGGAGACGATTATATGTGTTAGGGTTGTCATATAAGTAAACCAAATGTCATTTCTAACCACACTCATTCAACAACATTCACAGATTTGAATCAAACGTGTAAAACGAACTGTGCATGCTTCTATTCTTTTTTTAAGCTTAATCTTTGATTCTAAGCTTATTTTTGAATTCTAATGACACGAAGACGATTAAATGTGTTAGGGTTGTCATATAAGTAAACCAAATGTCATTTCTAACCACACTCATTCCACAACATTCACACATTTGAATCAAACTTGTAAAACGAACTATGCATGCTTCTATTCTTTTTTTAAGCTTAATCTTTGATTCTAAGCTTAATTTTGAATTCTAATGACACGGAGACGATTATATGTGTTAGGGTTGTCATATAAGTAAACCAAATGTCATTTCTAACCACACTCATTCAACAACATTCACAGATTTGAATCAAACGTGTAAAACGAACTGTGCATGCTTCTATTCTTTTTTTAAGCTTAATCTTTGATTCTAAGCTTATTTTTGAATTCTAATGACACGAAGACGATTATATGTGTTAGGGTTGTCATATAAGTAAACCAAATGTCATTTCTAACCACACTCATTCCACAACATTCACACATTTGAATCAAACTTGTAAAACGAACTATGCATGCTTCTATTCTTTTTTTAAGCTTAATCTTTGATTCTAAGCTTAATTTTGAATTCTAATGACACGGAGACGATTATATGTGTTAGTGTTGTCATATAAGTAAACCAAATGTCATTTCTAACCACACTCATTCCACAACATTCACACATTTGAATCAAACTTGTAAAACGAACTGTGCATGCTTCTATTCTACTTTTAAGCTTATTCTTTAATTCTAAGCTTATTTTTGAATTCTAATGACACGGAGACGATTATTTGTGTTAGGGTTGTCATATAAGTAAACCAAATGTCATTTCTAACCACACTCATTCAACAACATTCACAGATTTGAATCAAACATGTAAAACGAACTGTGCATGCTTCTATTCTTTTTTTAAGATTAATCTTTGATTCTAAGCTTATTTTTGAATTCTAATGACACGGAGACGATTATATGTGTTAGGGTTGTCATATAAGTAAACCAAATGTCATTTCTAACCACACTCATTCCACAACATTCACAGATTTGAATCAAACTTGTAAAACGAACTGTGCATGCTTCTATTCTACTTTTAAGCTTATTCTTTAATTCTAAGCTTATTTTTGATTTCTAATGACACGGAGACTATTATATGTGTTAGATTTGTCATATAAGCAAACCAAATGTCATTTCTAACCATACTCATTCCACAACATTCACACATTTGAATCAAACTTGCAAAACGAACTGTGCATGCTTCTATTCTACTTTTAAGCTTATTCTTTAATTCTAAGCTTATTTTTGAATTCTAATGACACGGAGACGATTATATGTTTTTGAGTTGTCATATAAGTAAACCAAATGTCATTTCTAACCATACTCATTCAACAACATTCACAGATTTGAATCAAACGTGTAAAACGAACTATGCATGCTTCTATTCTTTTTTTAAGCTTAATCTTTGATTCTAAGCTTATTTTTGAATTCTAATGACACGGAGACGATTATATGTGTTAGGTTTGTCATATAAGTAAACCAAATGTCAATTCTAACCACACTCATTCCACAACATTCACAGATTTGAATCAAACTTGTAAAACGAATTGTGCATGCTTCTATTCTACTTTTAAGCTTATTCTTTAATTCTAAGCTTATTTTTGAATTCTAATGACACGGAGACTATTATATGTGTTAGAGTTGTCATATAAGCAAACCAAATGTCATTTCTAACCATACTCATTCAACAACATTCACACATTTGAATCAAACTTGTAAAACGAACTATGCATGCTTCTATTCTTTTTTTAAGCTTAATCTTTCATTCTAAGCTTATCTTTGAATTCTAATGACACGGAGACGATTATATGTGTTAGGGTTGTCATATAAGTAAACCAAATGTCATTTCTAACCACACTCATTCCACAACATTCACACATTTGAATCAAACTTGTAAAACGAACTGTGCATGCGTCAATTCTACTTTTAAGCTTATTCTTTAATTCTAAGCTTATTTTTGAATTCTAATGACACGGAGACGATTATATGTGTTAGGGTTGTCATATAAGTAAACCAAATGTCATTTCTAACCACACTCATTCCACAACATTCACACATTTGAATCAAACTTGTAAAACGAACTGTGCATGCGTCAATTCTACTTTTAAGCTTATTCTTTAATTCTAAGCTTATTTTTGAATTCTAATGACACGGAGACGATTATATGTGTTAGGGTTGTCATATAAGTAAACCAAATGTCATTTCTAACCACACTCATTCAACAACATTCACAGATTTGAATCAAACGTGTAAAACGAACTGTGCATGCTTCTATTCTTTTTTTAAGCTTAATCTTTGATTCTAAGCTTATTTTTGAATTCTAATGACACGAAGACGATTAAATGTGTTAGGGTTGTCATATAAGTAAACCAAATGTCATTTCTAACCACACTCATTCCACAACATTCACACATTTGAATCAAACTTGTAAAACGAACTATGCATGCTTCTATTCTTTTTTTAAGCTTAATCTTTGATTCTAAGCTTAATTTTGAATTCTAATGACACGGAGACGATTATATGTGTTAGGGTTGTCATATAAGTAAACCAAATGTCATTTCTAACCACACTCATTCAACAACATTCACAGATTTGAATCAAACGTGTAAAACGAACTGTGCATGCTTCTATTCTTTTTTTAAGCTTAATCTTTGATTCTAAGCTTATTTTTGAATTCTAATGACACGAAGACGATTATATGTGTTAGGGTTGTCATATAAGTAAACCAAATGTCATTTCTAACCACACTCATTCCACAACATTCACACATTTGAAACAAACTTGTAAAACGAACTATGCATGCTTCTATTCTTTTTTTAAGCTTAATCTTTGATTCTAAGCTTAATTTTGAATTCTAATGACACGGAGACGATTATATGTGTTAGTGTTGTCATATAAGTAAACCAAATGTCATTTCTAACCACACTCATTCCACAACATTCACACATTTGAATCAAACTTGTAAAACGAACTGTGCATGCTTCTATTCTACTTTTAAGCTTATTCTTTAATTCTAAGCTTATTTTTGAATTCTAATGACACGGAGACGATTATTTGTGTTAGGGTTGTCATATAAGTAAACCAAATGTCATTTCTAACCACACTCATTCAACAACATTCACAGATTTGAATCAAACATGTAAAACGAACTGTGCATGCTTCTATTCTTTTTTTAAGATTAATCTTTGATTCTAAGCTTATTTTTGAATTCTAATGACACGGAGACGATTATATGTGTTAGGGTTGTCATATAAGTAAACCAAATGTCATTTCTAACCACACTCATTCCACAACATTCACAGATTTGAATCAAACTTGTAAAACGAACTGTGCATGCTTCTATTCTACTTTTAAGCTTATTCTTTAATTCTAAGCTTATTTTTGATTTCTAATGACACGGAGACTATTATATGTGTTAGATTTGTCATATAAGCAAACCAAATGTCATTTCTAACCATACTCATTCCACAACATTCACACATTTGAATCAAACTTGCAAAACGAACTGTGCATGCTTCTATTCTACTTTTAAGCTTATTCTTTAATTCTAAGCTTATTTTTGAATTCTAATGACACGGAGACGATTATATGTTTTTGAGTTGTCATATAAGTAAACCAAATGTCATTTCTAACCATACTCATTCAACAACATTCACAGATTTGAATCAAACGTGTAAAACGAACTATGCATGCTTCTATTCTTTTTTTAAGCTTAATCTTTGATTCTAAGCTTATTTTTGAATTCTAATGACACGGAGACGATTATATGTGTTAGGTTTGTCATATAAGTAAACCAAATGTCATTTCTAACCACACTCATTCCACAACATTCACACATTTGAATCAAACTTGTAAAACGAACTGTGCGTGCTTCTATTCTTTTTTTAAGCTTAATCTTTGATTCTAAGCTTATTTTTGAATTCTAATGACACGGAAACGATTATTTGTGTTAGGGTTGTCGTATAAGTAAACCAAATGTCATTTCTAACCACACTCATTCAACAACATTCACAGATTTGAATCAAACGTGTAAAACGAACTGTGCATGCTTCTATTCTTTTTTTAAGCTTAATCTTTGATTCTAAGCTTATTTTTGAATTCTAATGACACGGAGACGATTATATGTGTTAGGGTTGTCATATAAGTAAACCAAATGTCATTTCTAACCACACTCATTCCACAACATTCACAGATTTGAATCAAACTTGTAACACGAACTGTGCATGCTTCTATTCTACTTTTAAGCTTATTCTTTAATTCTAAGCTTATTTTTGAATTCTAATGACACGGAGACTATTATATGTGTTAGAGTTGTCATATAAGAAAACCAAATGTCATTTCTAACCATACTCATTCCACAACATTCACACATTTGAATCAAACTTGCAAAACGAACTGTGCAAGCTTCTATTCTACTTTTAAGCTTATTCTTTAATTTTAAGCTTATTTTTGAATTCTAATGACACGGAGACTATTATATGTGTTAGAGTTGTCATATAAGCAAACCAAATGTCATTTCTAACCATACTCATTCAACAACATTCACACATTTGAATCAAACTTGTAAAACGAACTGTGCATGCTTCTATTCTACTTTTAAGCTTATTCTTTAATTCTAAGCTTATTTTTGAATTCTAATGACACGGAGACTATTATATGTGTTAGAGTTGTCATATAAGAAAACCAAATGTCATTTCTAACCATACTCATTCCACAACATTCACACATTTGAATCAAACTTGTAAAACGAACTGTGCATGCTTCTATTCTACTTTTAAGCTTATTCTTTAATTCTAAGCTTATTTTTGAATTCTAATGACACGGAAACGATTATTTGTTTTAGGGTTGTCGTATAAGTAAACCAAATGTCTTTTCTAACCACACTCATTCAACAACATTCACAGATTTGAATCAAACGTGTAAAACGAACTGTGCATGCTTCTATTCTTTTTTTAAGCTTAATCTTTGATTCTAAGCTTATTTTTGAATTCTAATGACACGGAGACGATTATTTGTGTTAGGGTTGTCGTATAAGTAAACCAAATGTCATTTCTAACCACACTCATTCAACAACATTCACAGATTTGAATCAAACGTGTAAAACGAACTGTGCATGCTTCTATTCTACTTTTAAGCTTATTCTTTGATTCTAAGCTTATTTTTGAATTCTAATGACACGGAGACGATTATATGTGTTAGGGTTGTCATATAAGTAAACCAAATGTCATTTCTAACCATACTCATTCCACAACATTCACACATTTGAATCAAACTTGCAAAACGAACTGTGCATGCTTCTATTCTACTTTTAAGCTTATTCTTTAATTTTAAGCTTATTTTTGAATTCTAATGACACGGAGACTATTATATGTGTTAGAGTTGTCATATAAGCAAACCAAATGTCATTTCTAACCATACTCATTCAACAACATTCACACATTTGAATCAAACTTGTAAAACGAACTGTGCATGCTTCTATTCTACTTTTAAGCTTATTCTTTAATTCTAAGCTTATTTTTGAATTCTAATGACACGGAGACTATTATATGTGTTAGAGTTGTCATATAAGAAAACCAAATGTCATTTCTAACCATACTCATTCCACAACATTCACACATTTGAATCAAACTTGCAAAACGAACTGTGCATGCTTCTATTCTACTTTTAAGCTTATTCTTTAATTCTAAGCTTATTTTTGAATTCTAATGACACGGAGACGATTATATGTGTTAGGGTTGTCATATAAGTAAACCAAATGTCTTTTCTAACCACACTCATTCAACAACATTCACAGATTTGAATCAAACGTGTAAAACGAACTGTGCATGCTTCTATTCTTTTTTTAAGCTTAATCTTAGATTCTAAGCTTATTTTTGAATTCTAATGACACGGAGACGATTATATGTGTTAGGTTTGTCATATAAGTAAACCAAATGTCATTTCTAACCACACTCATTCCACAACATTCACACATTTGAATCAAACTTGTAAAACGAACTGTGCATGCTTCTATTCTTTTTTTAAGCTTAATCTTTGATTCAAAGCTTATTTTTGAATTCTAATGACACGGAGACGATTATTTGTGTTAGGGTTGTCGTATAAGTAAACCAAATGTCATTTCTAACCACACTCATTCAACAACATTCACAGATTTGAATCAAACGTGTAAAACGAACTGTGCATGCTTCTATTCTTTTTTTAAGCTTAATCTTTGATTCTAAGCTTATTTTTGAATTCTAATGACACGGAGACGATTATATGTGTTAGGGTTGTCATATAAGTAAACCAAATGTCAATTCTAACCACACTCATTCCACAACATTCACAGATTTGAATCAAACTTGTAAAACGAATTGTGCATGCTTCTATTCTACTTTTAAGCTTATTCTTTAATTCTAAGCTTATTTTTGAATTCTAATGACACGGAGACTATTATATGTGTTAGAGTTGTCATATAAGCAAACCAAATGTCATTTCTAACCATACTCATTCAACAACATTCACACATTTGAATCAAACTTGTAAAACGAACTATGCATGCTTCTATTCTTTTTTTAAGCTTAATCTTTCATTCTAAGCTTATTTTTGAATTCTAATGACACGGAGACGATTATATGTGTTAGGTTTGTCATATAAGTAAACCAAATGTCATTTCTAACCACACTCATTCCACAACATTCACACATTTGAATCAAACTTGTAAAACGAACTGTGCATGCTTCTATTCTTTTTTTAAGCTTAATCTTTGATTCTAAGCTTATTTTTGAATTCTAATGACACGGAGACGATTATATGTGTTAGGGTTGTCATATAAGTAAACCAAATGTCATTTCTAACCACACTCATTCCACAACATTCACACATTTGAATCAAACTTGTAAAACGAACTGTGCATGCGTCAATTCTACTTTTAAGCTTATTCTTTAATTCTAAGCTTATTTTTGAATTCTAATGACACGGAGACGATTATATGTGTTAGGGTTGTCATATAAGTAAACCAAATGTCTTTTCTAACCACACTCATTCAACAACATTCACAGATTTGAATCAAACTTGCAAAACGAACTGTGCATGCTTCTATTCTTTTTTTAAGCTTAATCTTTGATTCTAAGCTTATTTTTGAATTCTAATGACACGGAGACGATTATATGTGTTAGGGTTGTCATATAAGTAAACCAAATGTCTTTTCTAACCACACTCATTCAACAACATTCACAGATTTGAATCAAACGTGTAAAACGAACTGTGCATGCTTCTATTCTTTTTTTAAGCTTAATCTTTGATTCTAAGCTTATTTTTGAATTCTAATGACACGGAGACGATTATATGTGTTAGGTTTGTCATATAAGTAAACCAAATGTCATTTCTAACCACACTCATTCCACAACATTCACACATTTGAATCAAACTTGTAAAACGAACTGTGCATGCTTCTATTCTTTTTTTAAGCTTAATCTTTGATTCAAAGCTTATTTTTGAATTCTAATGACACGGAGACGATTATTTGTGTTAGGGTTGTCGTATAAGTAAACCAAATGTCATTTCTAACCACACTCATTCAACAACATTCACAGATTTGAATCAAACGTGTAAAACGAACTGTGCATGCTTCTATTCTTTTTTTAAGCTTAATCTTTGATTCTAAGCTTATTTTTGAATTCTAATGACACGGAGACGATTATATGTGTTAGGGTTGTCATATAAGTAAACCAAATGTCAATTCTAACCACACTCATTCCACAACATTCACAGATTTGAATCAAACTTGTAAAACGAATTGTGCATGCTTCTATTCTACTTTTAAGCTTATTCTTTAATTCTAAGCTTATTTTTGAATTCTAATGACACGGAGACTATTATATGTGTTAGAGTTGTCATATAAGCAAACCAAATGTCATTTCTAACCATACTCATTCAACAACATTCACACATTTGAATCAAACTTGTAAAACGAACTATGCATGCTTCTATTCTTTTTTTAAGCTTAATCTTTCATTCTAAGCTTATTTTTGAATTCTAATGACACGGAGACGATTATATGTGTTAGGTTTGTCATATAAGTAAACCAAATGTCATTTCTAACCACACTCATTCCACAACATTCACACATTTGAATCAAACTTGTAAAACGAACTGTGCATGCTTCTATTCTTTTTTTAAGCTTAATCTTTGATTCTAAGCTTATTTTTGAATTCTAATGACACGGAGACGATTATATGTGTTAGGGTTGTCATATAAGTAAACCAAATGTCATTTCTAACCACACTCATTCCACAACATTCACACATTTGAATCAAACTTGTAAAACGAACTGTGCATGCGTCAATTCTACTTTTAAGCTTATTCTTTAATTCTAAGCTTATTTTTGAATTCTAATGACACGGAGACGATTATATGTGTTAGGGTTGTCATATAAGTAAACCAAATGTCTTTTCTAACCACACTCATTCAACAACATTCACAGATTTGAATCAAACTTGCAAAACGAACTGTGCATGCTTCTATTCTTTTTTTAAGCTTAATCTTTGATTCTAAGCTTATTTTTGAATTCTAATGACACGGAGACGATTATATGTGTTAGGGTTGTCATATAAGTAAACCAAATGTCAATTCTAACCACACTCATTCCACAACATTCACAGATTTGAATCAAACTTGTAAAACGAATTGTGCATGCTTCTATTCTACTTTTAAGCTTATTCTTTAATTCTAAGCTTATTTTTGAATTCTAATGACACGGAGACTATTATATGTGTTAGAGTTGTCATATAAGCAAACCAAATGTCATTTCTAACCATACTCATTCAACAACATTCACACATTTGAATCAAACTTGTAAAACGAACTATGCATGCTTCTATTCTTTTTTTAAGCTTAATCTTTCATTCTAAGCTTATCTTTGAATTCTAATGACACGGAGACGATTATATGTGTTAGGGTTGTCATATAAGTAAACCAAATGTCATTTCTAACCACACTCATTCCACAACATTCACACATTTGAATCAAACTTGTAAAACGAACTGTGCATGCGTCAATTCTACTTTTAAGCTTATTCTTTAATTCTAAGCTTATTTTTGAATTCTAATGACACGGAGACGATTATATGTGTTAGGGTTGTCATATAAGTAAACCAAATGTCATTTCTAACCACACTCATTCAACAACATTCACAGATTTGAATCAAACGTGTAAAACGAACTGTGCATGCTTCTATTCTTTTTTTAAGCTTAATCTTTGATTCTAAGCTTATTTTTGAATTCTAATGACACGAAGACGATTATATGTGTTAGGGTTGTCATATAAGTAAACCAAATGTCATTTCTAACCACACTCATTCAACAACATTCACAGATTTGAATCAAACATGTAAAACGAACTGTGCATGCTTCTATTCTTTTTTTAAGCTTAATCTTTGATTCTAAGCTTATTTTTGAATTCTAATGACACGGAGACGATTATATGTGTTAGGGTTGTCATATAAGTAAACCAAATGTCATTTCTAACCACACTCATTCCACAACATTCACAGATTTGAATCAAACTTGTAAAACGAACTGTGCATGCTTCTATTCTACTTTTAAGCTTATTCTTTAATTCTAAGCTTATTTTTGAATTCTAATGACACGGAGACTATTATATGTGTTAGAGTTGTCATATAAGCAAACCAAATGTCATTTCTAACCATACTCATTCCACAACATTCACACATTTGAATCAAACTTGTAAAACGAACTATGCATGCTTCTATTCTTTTTTTAAGCTTAATCTTTGATTCTAAGCTTATTTTTGAATTCTAATGACACGGAGACGATTATATGTGTTAGTGTTGTCATATAAGTAAACCAAATGTCATTTCTAACCACACTCATTCCACAACATTCACACATTTGAATCAAACTTGTAAAACGAACTGTGCATGCTTCTATTCTACTTTTAAGCTTATTCTTTAATTCTAAGCTTATTTTTGAATTCTAATGACACGGAGACGATTATTTGTGTTAGGGTTGTCATATAAGTAAACCAAATGTCATTTCTAACCACACTCATTCAACAACATTCACAGATTTGAATCAAACATGTAAAACGAACTGTGCATGCTTCTATTCTTTTTTTAAGCTTAATATTTGATTCTAAGCTTATTTTTGACTTCTAATGATACGGAGACGATTATATGTGTTAGGGTTGTCATATAAGTAAACCAAATGTCATTTCTAACCACACTCATTCCACAACATTCACAGATTTGAATCAAACTTGTAAAACGAACTGTGCATGCTTCTATTCTACTTTTAAGCTTATTCTTTAATTCTAAGCTTATTTTTGAATTCTAATGACACGGAGACTATTATATGTGTTAGAGTTGTCATATAAGCAAACCAAATGTCATTTCTAACCATACTCATTCCACAACATTCACACATTTGAATCAAACTTGTAAAACGAACTGTGCATGCGTCAATTCTACTTTTAAGCTTATTCTTTAATTCTAAGCTTATTTTTGAATTCTAATGACACGGAGACGATTATATGTGTTAGGGTTGTCATATAAGTAAACCAAATGTCTTTTCTAACCACACTCATTCAACAACATTCACAGATTTGAATCAAACTTGCAAAACGAACTGTGCATGCTTCTATTCTTTTTTTAAGCTTAATCTTTGATTCTAAGCTTATTTTTGAATTCTAATGACACGGAGACGATTATATGTGTTAGGGTTGTCATATAAGTAAACCAAATGTCATTTCTAACCACACTCATTCAACAACATTCACAGATTTGAATCAAACATGTAAAACGAACTGTGCATGCTTCTATTCTTTTTTTAAGCTTAATCTTTGATTCTAAGCTTATTTTTGAATTCTAATGACACGGAGACGATTATATGTGTTAGGGTTGTCATATAAGTAAACCAAATGTCATTTCTAACCACACTCATTCCACAACATTCACAGATTTGAATCAAACTTGTAAAACGAACTGTGCATGCTTCTATTCTACTTTTAAGCTTATTCTTTAATTCTAAGCTTATTTTTGAATTCTAATGACACGGAGACTATTATATGTGTTAGAGTTGTCATATAAGCAAACCAAATGTCATTTCTAACCATACTCATTCAACAACATTCACAGATTTGAATCAAACGTGTAAAACGAACTGTGCATGCTTCTATTCTTTTTTTAAGCTTAATCTTTGATTCTAAGCTTATTTTTGAATTCTAATGACACGGAGACGATTATATGTGTTAGGGTTGTCATATAAGATAACCAAATGTCATTTCTAACCACACTCATTCCACAACATTCACACATTTGAATCAAACTTGTAAAACGAACTGTGCATGCGTCAATTCTACTTTTAAGCTTATTCTTTAATTCTAAGCTTATTTTTGAATTCTAATGACACGGAGACGATTATATGTGCTAGGGTTGTCATATAAGTAAACCAAATGTCTTTTCTAACCACACTCATTCAACAACATTCACAGATTTGAATCAAACTTGCAAAACGAACTGTGCATGCTTCTATTCTTTTTTTAAGCTTAATCTTTGATTCTAAGCTTATTTTTGAATTCTAATGACACGGAGACGATTATATGTGTTAGGGTTGTCATATAAGTAAACCAAATGTCATTTCTAACCACACTCATTCAACAACATTCACAGATTTGAATCAAACGTGCAAAACGAACTGTGCATGCTTCTATTCTACTTTTAAGCTTATTCTTTAATTCTAAGCTTATTTTTGAATTCTAATGACACGGAGACGATTATATGTTTTTGAGTTGTCATATAAGTAAACCAAATGTCATTTCTAACCATACTCATTCAACAACATTCACAGATTTGAATCAAACGTGTAAAACGAACTGTGCATGCTTCTATTCTTTTTTTAAGCTTAATCTTTGATTCTAAGCTTATTTTTGAATTCTAATGACACGGAGACGATTATATGTGTTAGGTTTGTCATATAAGTAAACCAAATGTCTTTTCTAACCACACTCATTCAACAACATTCACTGATTTGAATCAAACGTGTAAAACGAACTGTGCATGCTTCTATTCTTTTTTTAAGCTTAATCTTTGATTCTAAGCTTATTTTTGAATTCTAATGACACGGAGACGATTATATGTGTTAGGGTTGTCATATAAGTAAACCAAATGTCATTTCTAACCACACTCATTCAACAACATTCACAGATTTGAATCAAACATGTAAAACGAACTGTGCATGCTTCTATTCTTTTTTTAAGCTTAATCTTTGATTCTAAGCTTATTTTTGAATTCTAATGACACGGAGACGATTATATGTGTTAGGGTTGTCATATAAGTAAACCAAATGTCATTTCTAACCACACTCATTCCACAACATTCACAGATTTGAATCAAACTTGTAAAACGAACTGTGCATGCTTCTATTCTACTTTTAAGCTTATTCTTTAATTCTAAGCTTATTTTTGAATTCTAATGACACGGAGACTATTATATGTGTTAGAGTTGTCATATAAGCAAACCAAATGTCATTTCTAACCATACTCATTCAACAACATTCACAGATTTGAATCAAACGTGTAAAACGAACTGTGCATGCTTCTATTCTTTTTTTAAGCTTAATCTTTGATTCTAAGCTTATTTTTGAATTCTAATGACACGGAGACGATTATATGTGTTAGGGTTGTCATATAAGTAAACCAAATGTCATTTCTAACCACACTCATTCCACAACATTCACACATTTGAATCAAACTTGTAAAACGAACTGTGCATGCGTCAATTCTACTTTTAAGCTTATTCTTTAATTCTAAGCTTATTTTTGAATTCTAATGACACGGAGACGATTATATGTGCTAGGGTTGTCATATAAGTAAACCAAATGTCTTTTCTAACCACACTCATTCAACAACATTCACAGATTTGAATCAAACTTGCAAAACGAACTGTGCATGCTTCTATTCTTTTTTTAAGCTTAATCTTTGATTCTAAGCTTATTTTTGAATTCTAATGACACGGAGACGATTATATGTGTTAGGGTTGTCATATAAGTAAACCAAATGTCATTTCTAACCACACTCATTCAACAACATTCACAGATTTGAATCAAACGTGCAAAACGAACTGTGCATGCTTCTATTCTACTTTTAAGCTTATTCTTTAATTCTAAGCTTATTTTTGAATTCTAATGACACGGAGACGATTATATGTTTTTGAGTTGTCATATAAGTAAACCAAATGTCATTTCTAACCATACTCATTCAACAACATTCACAGATTTGAATCAAACGTGTAAAACGAACTGTGCATGCTTCTATTCTTTTTTTAAGCTTAATCTTTGATTCTAAGCTTATTTTTGAATTCTAATGACACGGAGACGATTATATGTGTTAGGTTTGTCATATAAGTAAACCAAATGTCTTTTCTAACCACACTCATTCAACAACATTCACTGATTTGAATCAAACGTGTAAAACGAACTGTGCATGCTTCTATTCTTTTTTTAAGCTTAATCTTTGATTCTAAGCTTATTTTTGAATTCTAATGACACGGAGACGATTATATGTGTTAGGGTTGTCATATAAGTAAACCAAATGTCATTTCTAACCACACTCATTCCACAACATTCACACATTTGAATCAAACTTGTAAAACGAACTGTGCATGCGTCAATTCTACTTTTAAGCTTATTCTTTAATTCTAAGCTTATTTTTGAATTCTAATGACACGGAGACGATTATATGTGTTAGGGTTGTCATATAAGTAAACCAAATGTCTTTTCTAACCACACTCATTCAACAACATTCACAGATTTGAATCAAACGTGTAAAACGAACTGTGCATGCTTCTATTCTTTTTTTAAGCTTAATCTTTGATTCTAAGCTTATTTTTGAATTCTAATGACACGGAGACGATTATATGTGTTAGGGTTGTCATATAAGTAAACCAAATGTCATTTCTAACCACACTCATTCCACAACATTCACACATTTGAATCAAACTTGTAAAACGAACTATGCATGCTTCCATTCTTTTTTTAAGCTTAATCTTTGATTCTAAGCTTATTTTTGAATTCTAATGACACGGAGACGATTATATGTGTTAGTGTTGTCATATAAGTAAACCAAATGTCATTTCTAACCACACTCATTCCACAACATTCACACATTTGAATCAAACTTGTAAAACGAACTGTGCATGCTTCTATTATACTTTTAAGCTTATTCTTTAATTCTAAGCTTATCTTTGAATTCTAATGACACGGAGAGGATTATATGTGTTAGGGTTGTCATATAAGTAAACCAAATGTCATTTCTAACCACACTCATTCCACAACATTCACACATTTGAATCAAACTTGTAAAACGAACTGTGCATGCGTCAATTCTACTTTTAAGCTTATTCTTTAATTCTAATCTTATTTTTGAATTCTAATGACACGGAGACGATTATATGTGTTAGGGTTGTCATATAAGTAAACCAAATGTCTTTTCTAACCACACTCATTCAACAACATTCACAGATTTGAATCAAACGTGTAAAACGAACTGTGCATGCTTCTATTCTTTTTTTAAGCTTAATCTTTGATTCTAAGCTTATTTTTGAATTCTAATGACACGGAGACGATTATATGTGTTAGGGTTGTCATATAAGTAAACCAAATGTCATTTCTAACCACACTCATTCCACAACATTCACACATTTGAATCAAACTTGTAAAACGAATTATGCATGCTTCTATTCTTTTTTTAAGCTTAATCTTTGATTCTAAGCTTATTTTTGAATTCTAATGACACGGAGACGATTATATGTGTTAGTGTTGTCATATAAGTAAACCAAATGTCATTTCTAACCACACTCATTCCACAACATTCACACATTTGAATCAAACTTGTAAAACGAACTGTGCATGCTTCTATTCTTTTTTTAAGCTTAATCTTTGATTCTAAGCTTATTTTTGAATTCTAATGACACGGAGACGATTATATGTGTTAGGGTTGTCATATAAGTAAACCAAATGTCATTTCTAACCACACTCATTCCACAACATTCACACATTTGAATCAAACTTGTAAAACGAACTGTGCATGCTTCTATTCTACTTTTAAGCTTATTCTTTAAATCTAAGCTTATTTTTGAATTCTAATGACACGGAGACGATTATTTGTGTTAGGGTTGTCGTATAAGTAAACCAAATATCATTTCTAACCGCACTCTTTCCACAACATTCACACATTTGAATCAAACTTGTAAAACGAACTGTGCATGCGTCAATTCTACTTTTAAGCTTATTCTTTAATTCTAAGCTTATTTTTGAATTCTAATGACACGGAGACGATTATATGTGTTAGGGTTGTCATATAAGTAAACCAAATGTCTTTTCTAACCACACTCATTCAACAACATTCACAGATTTGAATCAAACGTGTAAAACGAACTGTGCATGCTTCTATTCTTTTTTTAAGCTTAATCTTTGATTCTAAGCTTATTTTTGAATTCTAATGACACGGAGACGATTATATGTGTTAGGGTTGTCATATAAGTAAACCAAATGTCATTTCTAACCACACTCATTCCACAACATTCACACATTTGAATCAAACTTGTAAAACGAATTATGCATGCTTCTATTCTTTTTTTAAGCTTAATCTTTGATTCTAAGCTTATTTTTGAATTCTAATGACACGGAGACGATTATATGTGTTAGTGTTGTCATATAAGTAAACCAAATGTCATTTCTAACCACACTCATTCCACAACATTCACACATTTGAATCAAACTTGTAAAACGAACTGTGCATGCTTCTATTCTTTTTTTAAGCTTAATCTTTGATTCTAAGCTTATTTTTGAATTCTAATGACACGGAGACGATTATATGTGTTAGGGTTGTCATATAAGTAAACCAAATGTCATTTCTAACCACACTCATTCCACAACATTCACACATTTGAATCAAACTTGTAAAACGAACTGTGCATGCTTCTATTCTACTTTTAAGCTTATTCTTTAATTCTAAGCTTATTTTTGAATTCTAATGACACGGAGACGATTATTTGTGTTAGGGTTGTCATATAAGTAAACCAAATGTCATTTCTAACCACACTCATTCCACAACATTCACACATTTGAATCAAACTTGTAAAACGAACTATGCATGCTTCTATTCTTTTTTTAAGCTTAATCTTTGATTCTAAGCTTATTTTTGAATTCTAATGACACGGAGACGATTATATGTGTTAGGGTTGTCATATAAGTAAACCAAATGTCATTTCTAACCACACTCATTCCACAACATTCACACATTTGAATCAAACTTGTAAAACGAACTGTGCATGCTTCTATTCTACTTTTAAGCTTATTCTTTAATTCTAAGCTTATTTTTGAATTCTAATGACACGGAGACGATTATTTGTGTTAGGGTTGTCGTATAAGTAAACCAAATATCATTTCTAACCGCACTCTTTCCACAACATTCACACATTTGAATCAAACTTGTAAAACGAACTGTGCATGCTTCAATTCTACTTTTAAGCTTATTATTTAATTCTAAGCTTATTTTTGAATTCTAATGACACGGAGACGATTATATATGTTAGGTTTGTCATATAAGTAAACCAAATGTCATTTCTAACCACACTCATTCCACAACATTCACAGATTTGAATCAAACGTGTAAAACGAACTGTGCATGCTTCCATTCTTTTTTTAAGCTTAATCTTTGATTCTAAGCTTATTTTTGAATTCTAATGACACGGAGACGATTATATGTGTTAGGGTTGTCATATAAGTAAACCAAATGTCATTTCTAACCACACTCATTCCACAACATTTACACATTTGAATCAAACTTGTAAAACGAACTATGCATGCTTCTATTCTTTTTTTAAGCTTAATCTTTGATTCTAAGCTTATTTTTGAATTCTAATGACACGGAGACGATTATATGTGTTAGGGTTGTCATATAAGTAAACCAAATGTCATTTCTAACCACACTCATTCCACAACATTCACACATTTGAATCAACGGAAAATAAATAAATAAAACAAATAAATTAAAAGATATAAAAGTTAGCAATTGGAAAAAATTTGCTTACTTTATTAATCTGGAGTGGAATACAGAATCTTGAATATGGAGATGGACAAGGATTACAATCTTGGAGATGAAGGGGATAAAGAAAGAAAATAATTTACAGAAATTTTTTCTAAGGAAATATTCTATCGTAAGATGAATTCTGCCTTAGACTGATGGAAGTTGGACACATTTATAATAATATTGGACCAATGAAATTCTAACAGCTAAAAGTAAACTAACTGGAGTAATTATTTCTTTCGGACAGATGGACGATGCAAAATACGTGGACAGCAAAGTTTGGACAGCTGGAAAACACTTCACTGATTGCTTTCTGGAGAACGATCTCGAACAGCACACCTGTAAAGCATCTGAGTGCTTGCTTTTGACAATATTGCACCTGCTTTTTGACAAACTTGCACTACCTTTTCGAAAGCATTAGAATTCAAAAATAAGCTTAGAATTAAAGAATAAGCTTAAAAGTAGAATTGAAGCATGCACAGTTCGTTTTACAAGTTTGATTCAAATGTGTGAATGTTGTGGAATGAGTGCGGTTAGAAATGATATTTGGTTTACTTATACGACAACCCTAACACAAATAATCGTCTCCGTGTCATTAGAATTCAAAAATAAGCTTAGAATTAAAGAATAAGCTTAAATGTAGAATAGAAGCATGCACAGTTCGTTTTACAAGTTTGATTCAAATGTGTGAATGTTGTGGAATGAGTGTGGTTAGAAATGACATTTGGTTTACTTATATGACAACCCTAACACATATAATCATCTCCGTGTCATTAGAGTTCAAAAATAAGCTTAGAATCAAAGATTAAGCTTAAAAAAAGAATAGAAGCGTGCATAGTTGGTTTTACAAGTTTGATTCAAATGTGTGAAGTTTGTGGAATGAGTGTGGTTAGAAATGACATTTGGTTTACTTATATGACAACCCTAACACATATAATCGTCTTCGTGTCATTAGAATTCAAAAATAAGCTTAGAATCAAACATTAAGCTTAAAAAAACAATAGAAGCATGCACAGTTCGTTTTACAAGTTTGATTCAAATGTGTGAATGTTGTGGAATGAGTATGGTTAGAAATGATATTTGGTTTGCTTATATGACAACTCTAACACATATAATAGTCTCCGTGTCATTAGAATTCAAAAATAAGCTTAGAATTAAAGAATAAGCTTAAAAGTAGAATAGAAGCATGCACAGTTCGTTTTACAAGTTTGATTCAAATCTGTGAATGTTGTTGAATGAGTGTGGTTAGAAATGACATTTGGTTTACTTATATGACAACCCTAACACATATAATCGTCTCCGTGTCATTAGAATTCAAAAATAAACTTAGAATCAAAGATTAAGCTTAAAAAAAGAATAGAAGCATGCACAGTTCGTTTTACAAGTTTGATTCAAATCTGTGAATGTTGTGGAATGAGTGTGGTTAGAAATGACATTTGGTTTACTTATATGACAACCCTAACACATATAATCGTCTCCGTGTCATTAGAATTCAAAAATAAGCTTAGAATCAAAGATTAAGCTTAAAAAAAGAATAGAAGCATGCACAGTTCGTTTTACAAGTTTGATTCAAATGTGTGAATGTTGTGGAATGAGTATGGTTAGAAATGACATTTGGTTTACTTATATGACAAACCTAACACATATAATCGTCTCCGTGTCATTAGAATTCAAAAATAAGCTTCGAATTAAAGAATAAGCTTAAAAGTAGAATTGAAGCATGCACAGTTCGTTTTACAAGTTTGATTCAAATGTGTGAATGTTGTGGAATGAGTGTGGTTAGAAATGACATTTGGTTTACTTATATGACAACCCTAACACATATAATCGTCTCCGTGTCATTAGAGTTCAAAAATAAGCTTAGAATCAAAGATTAAGCTTAAAAAAAGAATAGAAGCATGCATAGTTGGTTTTACAAGTTTGATTCAAATGTGTGAAGGTTGTGGAATGAGTGTGGTTAGAAATGACATTTGGTTTACTTATATGACAACCCTAACACATATAATCGTCTTCGTGTCATTAGAATTCAAAAATAAGCTTAGAATCAAAGATTAAGCTTAAAAAAACAATAGAAGCATGCACAGTTCGTTTTACAAGTTTGATTCAAATGTGTGAATGTTGTGGAATGAGTATGGTTAGAAATGATATTTGGTTTGCTTATATGACAACTCTAACACATATAATAGTCTCCGTGTCATTAGAATTCAAAAATAAGCTTAGAATTAAAGAATAAGCTTAAAAGTAGAATAGAAGCATGCACAGTTCGTTTTACAAGTTTGATTCAAATCTGTGAATGTTGTTGAATGAGTGTGGTTAGAAATGACATTTGTTTTACTTATATGACAACCCTAACACATATAATCGTCTCCGTGTCATTAGAATTCAAAAATAGGCTTAGAATCAAAGATTAAGCTTAAAAAAAGAATAGAAGCATGCACATTTCGTTTTACAAGTTTGATTCAAATCTGTGAATGTTGTGGAATGAGCGTGGTTACAAATGACATTTGGTTTACTTATATGACAACCCTAACACATATAATCGTCTCCGTGTCATTAGAATTCAAAAATAAGCTTAGAATCAAAGATTAAGCTTAAAAAAAGAATAGAAGCATGCAGAGTTCGTTTTACAAGTTTGATTCAAATGTGTGAATGTTGTGGAATGAGTATGGTTAGAAATGACATTTGGTTTACTTATATGACAACCCTAACACAAATAATCGTCTCCGTGTCATTAGAATTCAAAAATAAGCTTAGAATTAAAGAATAAGCTTAAAAGTAGAATAGAAGCATGCACAGTTCGTTTTACAAGTTTGATTCAAATGTGTGAATGTTGTGGAATGAGTGTGGTTAGAAATGACATTTGGTTTACTTATATAACAGCCCTAACACATATAATCGTCTCCGTGTCATTAGAATTCAAAAATAAGCTTAGAATCAAAGATTAAGCTTAAAAAAAGAATAGAAGCATGCATAGTTCGTTTTACAAGTTTGATTCAAATGTGTGAATGTTGTGGAATGAGTGTGGTTAGAAATGACATTTGGTTTACTTATATGACAACCCTAACACATATAATCGTCTTCGTGTCATTAGAATTCAAAAATAAGCTTAGAATCAAACATTAAGCTTAAAAAAACAATAGAAGCATGCACAGTTCGTTTTACAAGTTTGATTCAAATGTGTGAATGTTGTGGAATGAGTATGGTTAGAAATGATATTTGGTTTGCTTATATGACAACTCTAACACATATAATAGTCTCCGTGTCATTAGAATTCAAAAATAAGCTTAGAATTAAAGAATAAGCTTAAAAGTAGAATAGAAGCATGCAGAGTTCGTTTTACAAGTTTGATTCAAATCTGTGAATGTTGTTGAATGAGTGTGGTTAGAAATGACATTTGGTTTACTTATATGACAACCCTAACACATATAATCGTCTCCGTGTCATTAGAATTCAAAAATAAGCTTAGAATCAAAGATTAAGCTTAAAAAAAGAATAGAAGCATGCACAGTTCGTTTTACAGGTTTGATTCAAATCTGTGAATGTTGTGGAATGAGTGTGGTTAGAAATGACATTTGGTTTACTTATATGACAACCCTAACACATATAATCGTCTCCGTGTCATTAGAATTCAAAAATAAGCTTAGAATCAAAGATTAAGCTTAAAAAAAGAATAGAAGCATGCACAGTTCGTTTTACAAGTTTGATTCAAATCTGTGAATGTTGTGGAATGAGTGTGGTTAGAAATGACATTTGGTTTACTTATATGACAACCCTAACACATATAATCGTCTCCGTGTCATTAGAATTCAAAAATAAGCTTAGAATCAAAGATTAAGCTTAAAAAAAGAATAGAAGCATGCACAGTTCGTTTTACAAGTTTGATTCAAATGTGTGAATGTTGTGGAATGAGTATGGTTAGAAATGACATTTGGTTTACTTATATGACAACCCTAACACATATAATCGTCTCCGTGTCATTAGAATTCAAAAATAAGCTTAGAATTAAAGAATAAGCTTAAAAGTAGAATTGAAGCATGCACAGTTCGTTTTACAAGTTTGATTCAAATGTGTGAATGTTGTGGAATGAGTGCGGTTAGAAATGATATTTGGTTTACTTATACGACAACCCTAACACAAATAATCGTCTCCGTGTCATTAGAATTCAAAAATAAGCTTAGAATTAAAGAATAAGCTTAAATGTAGAATAGAAGCATGCACAGTTCGTTTTACAAGTTTGATTCAAATGTGTGAATGTTGTGGAATGAGTATGGTTAGAAATGATATTTGGTTTGCTTATATGACAACTCTAACACATATAATAGTCTCCGTGTCATTAGAATTCAAAAATAAGCTTAGAATTAAAGAATAAGCTTAAAAGTAGAATAGAAGCATGCACAGTTCGTTTTACAAGTTTGATTCAAATGTGTGAATGTTGTGGAATGAGTGCGGTTAGAAATGATATTTGGTTTACTTATACGACAACCCTAACACAAATAATCGTCTCCGTGTTATTAGAATTCAAAAATAAGCTTAGAATTAAAGAATAAGCTTAAATGTAGAATAGAAGCATGCACAGTTCGTTTTACAAGTTTGATTCAAATGTGTGAATGTTGTGGAATGAGTGTGGTTAGAAATGACATTTGGTTTACTTATATGACAACCCTAACACATATAATCATCTCCGTGTCATTAGAGTTCAAAAATAAGCTTAGAATCAAAGATTAAGCTTAAAAAAAGAATAGAAGCATGCATAGTTCGTTTTACAAGTTTGATTCAAATGTGTGAATGTTGTGGAATGAGTGTAGTTAGAAATGACATTTGGTTTACTTATATGACAACCCTAACACATATAATCGTCTTCGTGTCATTAGAATTCAAAAATAAGCTTAGAATCAAACATTAAGCTTAAAAAAACAATAGAAGCATGCACAGTTCGTTTTACAAGTTTGATTCAAATGTGTGAATGTTGTGGAATGAGTATGGTTAGAAATGATATTTGGTTTGCTTATATGACAACTCTAACACATATAATAGTCTCCGTGTCATTAGAATTCAAAAATAAGCTTAGAATTAAAGAATAAGCTTAAAAGTAGAATAGAAGCATGCACAGTTCGTTTTACAAGTTTGATTCAAATCTGTGAATGTTGTTGAATGAGTGTGGTTAGAAATGACATTTGGTTTACTTATATGACAACCCTAACACATATAATCGTCTCCGTGTCATTAGAATTCAAAAATAAGCTTAGAATCAAAGATTAAGCTTAAAAAAAGAATAGAAGCATGCACAGTTCGTTTTACAAGTTTGATTCAAATCTGTGAATGTTGTGGAATGAGTGTGGTTAGAAATGACATTTGGTTTACTTATATGACAACCCTAACACATATAATCGTCTCCGTGTCATTAGAATTCAAAAATAAGCTTAGAATCAAAGATTAAGCTTAAAAAAAGAATAGAAGCATGCACAGTTCGTTTTACAAGTTTGATTCAAATGTGTGAATGTTGTGGAATGAGTATGGTTAGAAATGACATTTGGTTTACTTATATGACAACCCTAACACATATAATCGTCTCCGTGTCATTAGAATTCAAAAATAAGCTTAGAATTAAAGAATAAGCTTAAAAGTAGAATTGAAGCATGCACAGTTCGTTTTACAAGTTTGATTCAAATGTGTGAATGTTGTGGAATGAGTGCGGTTAGAAATGACATTTGGTTTACTTATATGACAACCCTAACACATATAATCGTCTTCGTGTCATTAGAATTCAAAAATAAGCTTAGAATCAAACATTAAGCTTAAAAAAACAATAGAAGCATGCACAGTTCGTTTTACAAGTTTGATTCAAATGTGTGAATGTTGTGGAATGAGTATGGTTAGAAATGATATTTGGTTTGCTTATATGACAACTCTAACACATATAATAGTCTCCGTGTCATTAGAATTCAAAAATAAGCTTAGAATTAAAGAATAAGCTTAAAAGTAAAATAGAAGCATGCACAGTTCGTTTTACAAGTTTGATTCAAATCTGTGAATGTTGTTGAATGAGTGTGGTTAGAAATGACATTTGGTTTACTTATATGACAACCCTAACACATATAATCGTCTCCGTGTCATTAGAATTCAAAAATAAACTTAGAATCAAAGATTAAGCTTAAAAAAAGAATAGAAGCATGCACAGTTCGTTTTACAAGTTTGATTCAAATCTGTGAATGTTGTGGAATGAGTGTGGTTAGAAATGACATTTGGTTTACTTATATGACAACCCTAACACATATAATCGTCTCCGTGTCATTAGAATTCAAAAATAAGCTTCGAATTAAAGAATAAGCTTAAAAGTAGAATTGAAGCATGCACAGTTCGTTTTACAAGTTTGATTCAAATGTGTGAATGTTGTGGAATGAGTGTGGTTAGAAATGACATTTGGTTTACTTATATGACAACCCTAACACATATAATCGTCTCCGTGTCATTAGAGTTCAAAAATAAGCTTAGAATCAAAGATTAAGCTTAAAAAAAGAATAGAAGCATGCATAGTTGGTTTTACAAGTTTGATTCAAATGTGTGAAGGTTGTGGAATGAGTGTGGTTAGAAATGACATTTGGTTTACTTATATGACAACCCTAACACATATAATCGTCTTCGTGTCATTAGAATTCAAAAATAAGCTTAGAATCAAAGATTAAGCTTAAAAAAACAATAGAAGCATGCACAGTTCGTTTTACAAGTTTGATTCAAATGTGTGAATGTTGTGGAATGAGTATGGTTAGAAATGATATTTGGTTTGCTTATATGACAACTCTAACACATATAATAGTCTCCGTGTCATTAGAATTCAAAAATAAGCTTAGAATTAAAGAATAAGCTTAAAAGTAGAATAGAAGCATGCACAGTTCGTTTTACAAGTTTGATTCAAATCTGTGAATGTTGTTGAATGAGTGTGGTTAGAAATGACATTTGTTTTACTTATATGACAACCCTAACACATATAATCGTCTCCGTGTCATTAGAATTCAAAAATAGGCTTAGAATCAAAGATTAAGCTTAAAAAAAGAATAGAAGCATGCACATTTCGTTTTACAAGTTTGATTCAAATCTGTGAATGTTGTGGAATGAGCGTGGTTACAAATGACATTTGGTTTACTTATATGACAACCCTAACACATATAATCGTCTCCGTGTCATTAGAATTCAAAAATAAGCTTAGAATCAAAGATTAAGCTTAAAAAAAGAATAGAAGCATGCAGAGTTCGTTTTACAAGTTTGATTCAAATGTGTGAATGTTGTGGAATGAGTATGGTTAGAAATGACATTTGGTTTACTTATATGACAACCCTAACACAAATAATCGTCTCCGTGTCATTAGAATTCAAAAATAAGCTTAGAATTAAAGAATAAGCTTAAAAGTAGAATAGAAGCATGCACAGTTCGTTTTACAAGTTTGATTCAAATGTGTGAATGTTGTGGAATGAGTGTGGTTAGAAATGACATTTGGTTTACTTATATAACAGCCCTAACACATATAATCGTCTCCGTGTCATTAGAATTCAAAAATAAGCTTAGAATCAAAGATTAAGCTTAAAAAAAGAATAGAAGCATGCATAGTTCGTTTTACAAGTTTGATTCAAATGTGTGAATGTTGTGGAATGAGTGTGGTTAGAAATGACATTTGGTTTACTTATATGACAACCCTAACACATATAATCGTCTTCGTGTCATTAGAATTCAAAAATAAGCTTAGAATCAAACATTAAGCTTAAAAAAACAATAGAAGCATGCACAGTTCGTTTTACAAGTTTGATTCAAATGTGTGAATGTTGTGGAATGAGTATGGTTAGAAATGATATTTGGTTTGCTTATATGACAACTCTAACACATATAATAGTCTCCGTGTCATTAGAATTCAAAAATAAGCTTAGAATTAAAGAATAAGCTTAAAAGTAGAATAGAAGCATGCAGAGTTCGTTTTACAAGTTTGATTCAAATCTGTGAATGTTGTTGAATGAGTGTGGTTAGAAATGACATTTGGTTTACTTATATGACAACCCTAACACATATAATCGTCTCCGTGTCATTAGAATTCAAAAATAAGCTTAGAATCAAAGATTAAGCTTAAAAAAAGAATAGAAGCATGCACAGTTCGTTTTACAGGTTTGATTCAAATCTGTGAATGTTGTGGAATGAGTGTGGTTAGAAATGACATTTGGTTTACTTATATGACAACCCTAACACATATAATCGTCTCCGTGTCATTAGAATTCAAAAATAAGCTTAGAATCAAAGATTAAGCTTAAAAAAAGAATAGAAGCATGCACAGTTCGTTTTACAAGTTTGATTCAAATCTGTGAATGTTGTGGAATGAGTGTGGTTAGAAATGACATTTGGTTTACTTATATGACAACCCTAACACATATAATCGTCTCCGTGTCATTAGAATTCAAAAATAAGCTTAGAATCAAAGATTAAGCTTAAAAAAAGAATAGAAGCATGCACAGTTCGTTTTACAAGTTTGATTCAAATGTGTGAATGTTGTGGAATGAGTATGGTTAGAAATGACATTTGGTTTACTTATATGACAACCCTAACACATATAATCGTCTCCGTGTCATTAGAATTCAAAAATAAGCTTAGAATTAAAGAATAAGCTTAAAAGTAGAATTGAAGCATGCACAGTTCGTTTTACAAGTTTGATTCAAATGTGTGAATGTTGTGGAATGAGTGCGGTTAGAAATGATATTTGGTTTACTTATACGACAACCCTAACACAAATAATCGTCTCCGTGTCATTAGAATTCAAAAATAAGCTTAGAATTAAAGAATAAGCTTAAATGTAGAATAGAAGCATGCACAGTTCGTTTTACAAGTTTGATTCAAATGTGTGAATGTTGTGGAATGAGTATGGTTAGAAATGATATTTGGTTTGCTTATATGACAACTCTAACACATATAATAGTCTCCGTGTCATTAGAATTCAAAAATAAGCTTAGAATTAAAGAATAAGCTTAAAAGTAGAATAGAAGCATGCACAGTTCGTTTTACAAGTTTGATTCAAATGTGTGAATGTTGTGGAATGAGTGCGGTTAGAAATGATATTTGGTTTACTTATACGACAACCCTAACACAAATAATCGTCTCCGTGTTATTAGAATTCAAAAATAAGCTTAGAATTAAAGAATAAGCTTAAATGTAGAATAGAAGCATGCACAGTTCGTTTTACAAGTTTGATTCAAATGTGTGAATGTTGTGGAATGAGTGTGGTTAGAAATGACATTTGGTTTACTTATATGACAACCCTAACACATATAATCATCTCCGTGTCATTAGAGTTCAAAAATAAGCTTAGAATCAAAGATTAAGCTTAAAAAAAGAATAGAAGCATGCATAGTTCGTTTTACAAGTTTGATTCAAATGTGTGAATGTTGTGGAATGAGTGTAGTTAGAAATGACATTTGGTTTACTTATATGACAACCCTAACACATATAATCGTCTTCGTGTCATTAGAATTCAAAAATAAGCTTAGAATCAAACATTAAGCTTAAAAAAACAATAGAAGCATGCACAGTTCGTTTTACAAGTTTGATTCAAATGTGTGAATGTTGTGGAATGAGTATGGTTAGAAATGATATTTGGTTTGCTTATATGACAACTCTAACACATATAATAGTCTCCGTGTCATTAGAATTCAAAAATAAGCTTAGAATTAAAGAATAAGCTTAAAAGTAGAATAGAAGCATGCACAGTTCGTTTTACAAGTTTGATTCAAATCTGTGAATGTTGTTGAATGAGTGTGGTTAGAAATGACATTTGGTTTACTTATATGACAACCCTAACACATATAATCGTCTCCGTGTCATTAGAATTCAAAAATAAACTTAGAATCAAAGATTAAGCTTAAAAAAAGAATAGAAGCATGCACAGTTCGTTTTACAAGTTTGATTCAAATCTGTGAATGTTGTGGAATGAGTGTGGTTAGAAATGACATTTGGTTTACTTATATGACAACCCTAACACATATAATCGTCTCCGTGTCATTAGAATTCAAAAATAAGCTTAGAATCAAAGATTAAGCTTAAAAAAAGAATAGAAGCATGCACAGTTCGTTTTACAAGTTTGATTCAAATGTGTGAATGTTGTGGAATGAGTATGGTTAGAAATGACATTTGGTTTACTTATATGACAACCCTAACACATATAATCGTCTCCGTGTCATTAGAATTCAAAAATAAGCTTAGAATTAAAGAATAAGCTTAAAAGTAGAATTGAAGCATGCACAGTTCGTTTTACAAGTTTGATTCAAATGTGTGAATGTTGTGGAATGAGTGCGGTTAGAAATGATATTTGGTTTACTTATACGACAACCCTAACACAAATAATCGTCTCCGTGTCATTAAAAAACAAAAATAAGCTTAGAATTAAAGAATAAGCTTAAAAGTAGAATAGAAGCATGCACAGTTCGTTTTACAAGTTTGATTCAAATGTGTGAATGTTGTGGAATGAGTGTGGTTAGAAATGACATTTGGTTTACTTATATGACAACCCTAACACATATAATCATCTCCGTGTCATTACAGTTCAAAAATAAGCTTAGAATCAAAGATTAAGCTAAAAAAAAGAATAGAAGCGTGCATAGTTGGTTTTACAAGTTTGATTCAAATGTGTGAAGGTTCTGGAATGAGTGTGGTTAGAAATGACATTTGGTTTACTTATATGACAACCCTAACACATATAATCGTCTTCGTGTCATTAGAATTCAAAAATAAGCTTAGAATCAAACATTAAGCTTAAAAAAACAATAGAAGCATGCACAATTCGTTTTACAAGTTTGATTCAAATGTGTGAATGTTGTGGAATGAGTATGGTTAGAAATGATATTTGGTTTGTTTATATGACAACTCTAACACATATAATAGTCTCCGTGTCATTAGAATTCAAAAATAAGCTTAGAATTAAAGAATAAGCTTAAAAGTAGAATAGAAGCATGCATAGTTCGTTTTACAAGTTTGATTCAAATCTGTGAATGTTGTTGAATGAGTGTGGTTAGAAATGACATTTGGTTTACTTATATGACAACCCTAACACATATAATCGTCTCCGTGTCATTAGAATTCAAAAATAAGCTTAGAATCAAAGATTAAGCTTAAAAAAAGAATAGAAGCATGCACAGTTCGTTTTACAGGTTTGATTCAAATCTGTGAATGTTGTGGAATGAGTGTGGTTAGAAATGACATTTGGTTTACTTATATGACAACCCTAACACATATAATCGTCTCCGTGTCATTAGAATTCAAAAATAAGCTTAGAATCAAAGATTAAGCTTAAAAAAAGAATAGAAGCATGCACAGTTCGTTTTACAAGTTTGATTCAAATCTGTGAATGTTGTGGAATGAGTGTGGTTAGAAATGACATTTGGTTTACTTATATGACAACCCTAACACATATAATCGTCTCCGTGTCATTAGAATTCAAAAATAAGCTTAGAATCAAAGATTAAGCTTAAAAAAAGAATAGAAGCATGCACAGTTCGTTTTACAAGTTTGATTCAAATGTGTGAATGTTGTGGAATGAGTATGGTTAGAAATGACATTTGGTTTACTTATATGACAACCCTAACACATATAATCGTCTCCGTGTCATTAGAATTCAAAAATAAGCTTAGAATTAAAGAATAAGCTTAAAAGTAGAATTGAAGCATGCACAGTTCGTTTTACAAGTTTGATTCAAATGTGTGAATGTTGTGGAATGAGTGCGGTTAGAAATGATATTTGGTTTACTTATACGACAACCCTAACACAAATAATCGTCTCCGTGTCATTAGAATTCAAAAATAAGCTTAGAATTAAAGAATAAGCTTAAATGTAGAATAGAAGCATGCACAGTTCGTTTTACAAGTTTGATTCAAATGTGTGAATGTTGTGGAATGAGTGTGGTTAGAAATGACATTTGGTTTACTTATATGACAACCCTAACACATATAATCATCTCCGTGTCATTACAGTTCAAAAATAAGCTTAGAATCAAAGATTAAGCTTAAAAAAAGAATAGAAGCGTGCATAGTTGGTTTTACAAGTTTGATTCAAATGTGTGAAGGTTGTGGAATGAGTGTGGTTAGAAATGACATTTGGTTTACTTATATGACAACCCTAACACATATAATCGTCTACGTGTCATTAGAATTCAAAAATAAGCTTAGAATCAAACATTAAGCTTAAAAAAACAATAGAAGCATGCACAGTTCGTTTTACAAGTTTGATTCAAATGTGTGAATGTTGTGGAATGAGTATGGTTAGAAATGATATTTGGTTTGCTTATATGACAACTCTAACACATATAATAGTCTCCGTGTCATTAGAATTCAAAAATAAGCTTAGAATTAAAGAATAAGCTTAAAAGTAGAATAGAAGCATGCATAGTTCGTTTTACAAGTTTGATTCAAATCTGTGAATGTTGTTGAATGAGTGTGGTTAGAAATGACATTTGGTTTACTTATATGACAACCCTAACACATATAATCGTCTCCGTGTCATTAGAATTCAAAAATAAGCTTAGAATCAAAGATTAAGCTTAAAAAAAGAATAGAAGCATGCACAGTTCGTTTTACAGGTTTGATTCAAATCTGTGAATGTTGTGGAATGAGTGTGGTTAGAAATGACATTTGGTTTACTTATATGACAACCCTAACACATATAATCGTCTCCGTGTCATTAGAATTCAAAAATAAGCTTAGAATCAAAGATTAAGCTTAAAAAAAGAATAGAAGCATGCACAGTTCGTTTTACAAGTTTGATTCAAATGTGTGAATGTTGTGGAATGAGTATGGTTAGAAATGACATTTGGTTTACTTATATGACAACCCTAACACATATAATCGTCTCCGTGTCATTAGAATTCAAAAATAAGCTTAGAATTAAAGAATAAGCTTAAAAGTAGAATTGAAGCATGCACAGTTCGTTTTACAAGTTTGATTCAAATGTGTGAATGTTGTGGAATGAGTGTGGTTAGAAATGACATTTGGTTTACTTATATGACAACCCTAACACATATAATCGTCTCCGTGTCATTAGAGTTCAAAAATAAGCTTAGAATCAAAGATTAAGCTTAAAAAAAGAATAGAAGCATGCATAGTTGGTTTTAGAAGCATGCACAGTTCGTTTTGCAAGTTTGATTCAAATGTGTGAATGTTGTGGAATGAGTATGGTTAGAAATGACATTTGGTTTACTTATATGACAACCCTAACACATATAATCGTCTCCGTGTCATTAGAATTCAAAAATAAGTTTAGACACAAAGATTAAGCTTAAAAAAAGAATGGAAGCATGCACAGTTCGTTTTACACGTTTGATTCAAATCTGTGAATGTTGTGGAATGAGTGTGGTTAGAAATGACATTTGGTTTACTTATATGACAAACCTAACATATATAATCGTCTCCGTGTCATTAGAATTCAAAAATAAGCTTAGAATTAAAGAATAAGCTTAAAAGTAGAATTGACGCATGCACAGTTCGTTTTACAAGTTTGATTCAAATGTGTGAATGTTGTGGAATGAGTGTGGTTAGAAATGACATTTGGTTTACTTATATGACAACCCTAACACATATAATCGTCTCCGTGTCATTAGAATTCAAAGATAAGCTTAGAATGAAAGATTAAGCTTAAAAAAAAGAATAGAAGCATGCATAGTTCGTTTTACAAGTTTGATTCAAATGTGTGAATGTTGTGGAATGAGTGTGGTTAGAAATGACATTTGGTTTACTTATATGACAACCCTAACACATATAATCGTCTCCGTGTCATTAGAATTCAAAAATAAGCTTAGAATCAAAGATTAAGCTTAAATAAAGAATGGAAGCATGCACAGTTCGTTTTACACGTTTGATTCAAATCTGTGAATGTTGTTGAATGGGTATGGTTAGATGATACATGGGAGCTATGGGTCAAAGCTTATAGTGGAAGTTCAAGACTATCACGTCACCTTCCAGTCTCAATATCTTCTGAAGTACTCAATATTTCGAAGAACAATCAATTGTATAGGAAAGTTCATGATCTAAGCTTTCCGAAAAGTGGTCATATGCCTTAAATGGTTAAGTAACGAAGGAGATATGCTTGTTTTAAGTTGAGCTGTCCAGTTTCTACGCGGGCACACAAGGATGGCCGAATCTGCTATATTCCCCAAGCCATGCACGTCCAAGGAAGTTCTTAGTAGATATAATACTTATTCTTATTTGTGTCTTTGTTTAAGTTTAGGAAAGTATCTTATTTACAGTATTTTGTGGAATAAAGGAGCCTTAGAAGGTTTCCAAGTTGTTATAGAAGATTTTAGGAAAGTTTCAGTAATAAGCTTGAAGTTGGTTTAAGGGAAGACCTAAAACTGGTTCTTAACTTGACTTTAGGTAAGTTTAGGAGTCTTAAGAGTAGTATAAATAGAGAGTCTTATTGTATTGTTTTTCATACAAGTTTGAGCATTAATATCGAAGAGTCGAAGGGAGTTTCCTTCAAAATCTTGGCCTTGCGAGGTATTCTTTTGGTTTGTACCTTGTTTCTATGTGATCTTGGTGCTTGCCGTTTGTTTGTGCTTGTTTCTTTGTGATCTTAGTACAAATTAGTCTTAGTCGAGTATTCTTGCGAGGATTCTAGACTAATTCATATCCTTTATTTTCTGTTTTAATTCCGCTGCGTTACAAACTCAAAAACACATAAAAATTAGAGTAAGTTTTACATCATCAGGTGTTACTAATTATATTGAATTTAGGATATTTACGGCTTGTTTTGGGAATCTAATCCTATTTATTAAAACCTGAAACCAAGTCTTTCATAGAACGACACTTGACATTTATGAATTGGATAGAACATAAAAATAGCATTAAATATAATTATCGGTTAAGATATGGTAATAAATTATCATAGAGTAGTATTATGTAGATAATTTATGGAAAATAATTATTAAGGTAATTTATTTGAACAAAGATAAGCCGTAGTATAGTATAACTAATTTATGGAATATAATCATTATGGTAATTTATTAGAACAAAGATAAGCCAACATTTTTTTTATAGAGTGAGTATAAACAATATAAATATATAGCCCGGGCGTGGCACAATTATAAAGGGTTTTGATTGTTTTTATAAAACAAACTTTGTAAACAAAATAAATCAATTTTTAAAATTAAATATCTATATTATTAAACAATTAAATTACCATTTTTCCCCTTACTTCAACACTAAGAAATCCTTCTATATTATTAAAAGAGACTTTTTTTAAGCTCCCACAACGACCGATTGTTTTTAGAGTGTTTGTAGAGAGTTTTAGCAATTAAATATTATTAATCAAAATAATATTAATTAAATATAGGTATTTTTGTGGTAACCAAAGAGTAAATAAATAAATAGTGACAACTTTGGTTTTAGCACAATCTACTTTTCATTGTCATACGATTCCTTCTTTTGGAGTCAACTCACTCTGGATTGATTTTAAATTAAATTATTATAATTCACTGATGAACTTCTTTTATTTATATGGCCCTATGACAATCCTAGTTAAATTAAATTTGTAACTCTTATAGTCTTATCTAAATTAAATTTGTATCACAATTTTATCAATCTTAAGACTCATTGATCAGTTTTACCAAACCTTTGGACCCATCAATGTTAAGTATTTATCGTAAAACACGTAATAATAAAACATAGCACATCATAATTATATCGCAATCTTTTACTTTGATTTATTTACCATGTTTGTTTGGTTTGTCCAAGTTGCAAAACCATTGTGTGTTCTCTAATGAGTGTCGGTTATTAGAGAGCGACTATTGACACTTCATCCGTGTATTCCCACACTCCCACTAACAATATTATATCTCAAAGAAAATTCATGTAGAGGGAGTATTGGAATGCTATTGTGGAGTGCCAATAATCGTTCCCTAAAATTATCCTCGCGTTAATTTTATCTCCTGGCATATTATGGAGTCCGGTAAATTTGTCATGACTTCCTGTCATATACATAAGGTTATTTATGTTGTCGATGATCCGTTGGTAACAAGAGATAATCATTAATTTACTTTTTATTGTTAATTAAATAGTTTGAATTGTAAATAATATGATTTTGAATTTTAGAAAGATGCCATAAATATACACATTGCATGGTAAAATATTGAAAATATCAAGACTTAGCAGAGTGGATTCATCATGGATGAGTATACTATAATTTTTCACAATTAAGTCATTCTATACTGTTGATTTTCATCCAACATAAATATAGGAGTATAATTCAGATTTATTACATCTACATCAACAACAATAACAACAATCAAGCTTTATTCCCAAAACAATTTGGGATCGGCGAACAATAGATATCATTATTAAGAGACCCGTGCAATGCACGGGCATTCATCCTAGTTGCCTATGTAAAAGACATTTGCACTGCCAGAATCACGTTTTCATTATCATCTTCATTTGTTTTGTTCGCCATTTTGCTCCACTTCGAACGCCACTTACATTCGCTCAGTTCATCACGTATTCAACCCGGTTTTTGACGAAAATTATACCATTAAATCCCTCTATTCCTCCTCTACACAACGGTATGAATTTCCCCTTGTTTAGTTTAAGTCGTAACGTTATCGATTTTTCGTTATTCTCGCTCTAGGTTCGATTTTCCTTAATTATAATTGATTTGATTCTTATATAAGTGATTAGTATGATTATCAGAAGATTAGAAGCTGTTCATATGAGTGATTTGAGTTAGTTTTTGGGTTTGTGCTGATTTTTGTGAGGGTTTGGTGTCCTCTGTTTTGAGTCGTTGTGGCTGGGTTTCCATGGATGTTGTTATTCATGTTTCGAAGGCTTCTTGCGCTATGGTCAACGATTGTTGTCGTTTCTATTGTGTTGCTTAAAGGTGGTTGTCGTGGTGTTGTTTGGAGGTTGTTCGGTGCTGCTATTGTCGTGGCTTTAAGGAGCTGACGACGCCCCTGTTTTTGGTATTATCGACGCCCATGTTTTGCGGTCGTCGATATTGTGTTGTTGCAGTTGTTGTTCGTGTTGTCGTAGCTACTGCTGGTGTTGTCGGATATTCTTGTTGCTGTTGTCGGAGCTTCTTGTAGTAGTTGTTGTGTCCAGTTGTGTTGTGGTCGTGTAGTTATGATTGAGCAAGGACCATTAGTGCTACTCATGATAATGGCTCGGCTTTGGGGGAAATAATAATAGATTAAATAGTGTTTTTGGGTTTAATTTGGGGGTTATAATGCTAATTATTTGAGGTTTTATGGTATTAGTTCATAAGGTTTATAAAGTTAGAATATGTGAGATTTACTTGTCAATAGTTCGGTAGACTTAGGTGGTTCTTTCATTAATTTCTCATTTAATTGTATATAGCTTGCGGGTTAAAGAAGTTCAGTTTGACGATTTTTTGAGGAATGAATAAGGATCGGAGAAGTTTAGTGGTATTGGTAAGAACGTTAACCCCTCTCTTGAGCTCGAGCATGTTTTCATACGTCTTTTGGTGATCCGACTTTTCAGCTTATATAATTTGTATTGCAATTCATACATACTCTTATCGTTCCTAAATTCTATGAAGTCGGATAGTTGAAATTCAACCAAATGAGAAGGGGCTCGACCCCTCCGTTATATATTCGATCTTTGTACTCGTCTTTGTTTGATATTCGGCTTTGGCCTGAGTTGTCATATGAGATCAATTCTATGAACAAAATAATGTATCTAAGATGGATGAAATGGCTATTTTGAATAATGTAACATCACAATCTGCTAGAGCAGGCGTGACCACTGGTCCATTGGAGAATTATAAAAACACTCTGATCAAGGTGAAAATCTGGGCTGGGGTAGCTGCCAGTCGCCTATTAGACGTCCTCCTAGAAGGGTTACATCCTACTGGCTCTCTAGTGAAGGGTGTGCACACTCGGGTCTATAGGGAGGTTCGGAGCTCTAGTAGCCTGTTGGGGTAGGACCCAATCACGAAACCGGACTTGTAACTGTTGAGATATTGAACTGATTGAATCTCGACTTTGAACTTTCGTTATGATCCTATACTTTTCTTTCTTTGTCTAAGCATTGCTTGATTAGTTACGCGCCATGAAGGCGCGTATCTTGTTGTCCTTATTGTTCTGTATGCTTGTGAGTTTTTACTCAGCCCTTTGCTAATGTTTTATGTTTTGGGTTTGTCCCTACCCTATTTTGGAACCTGTATCTTTCTCTGATGATGCAGTTGGCAGGTCTACTTGAAGTGAATTGTTGCATGGACGTCGGTGTATATCATGGGGCTAGCTTTGAGTAAATGATACTCTGGTTGAGTCACTTAAATAGCTATACTTGTCATTTCCATTTGGATTCGATATTGTAAACTTGACTTCAGTCTTCCGCTGTCAACTTATTCATAATTTTATATAACTAATTTGGTTTAAATTTATGGTCTTTTAGCCTTGCAGTTGACTCGGTGGTCAATTGTGGCATAACAGTCTTAGAATTTTGTATTATTAAATTTGGTCAAAAATTTAGGGTTTTTACACCGTCAACCTAAGCAATAAACTAGTTGCGCACCTAACAATCACAAAAGACAATTGTATGAAATAAGAACAAAAAATAAGACTATAATTGAAAACAATAAAAGGAATATATCAAACTCACGATATTGTCAATATGATGCTTCGATTAATCGATCATGAAAATAGAAAATTAGCTCCTCATACAATCCATGGAAAACCCCTTGTTTTTCTTCTTAAAAAAACTAAATGAATAAACCTAGAGTCGAGGGTTCTTATTTATAAAGTCTAAGAAAGCGTAAAATAGAAAAATACGGAATTAGGAAAATAGCGGCCATCGCGGTCCGCCAAGGTAACAACCACAGACCGCCAAGAACCATCGCGGCCTGCCAAACACTCCGGCGCAGCCCGTGAAATATCTCTGCCGTGGGTCTTTTGTTCTTTCTCAGGCGCTCCGCCAAGCTTGCAGCGCGGCCCGTCAAATATCTCTGGTCTTCACCAGCGCCTCAATTGTTCGCATCCAAAATGTGCTTAAAACGACTAAAATTACACAAAACTTAAGAATCGATACTCAACACCAATAGTGTGTATATTACATCATTTGGAACGTTAAAATACAATAAAAACCATCAAGTTCATGCGTACAAAATGGGCAGATCAGTTTTGCAGCTAGGGAGGATACAAAGTTGTGCTTTGGCATAGATATATCATCCCAAACCACTTTACTCTCTCTAAATCTGCTTTGCTTCTTTCTAATGTGCTCATATGCATTTTTCACACTAAATTTGCTCCCTTTAGCCCAGGATAATAGCATTGTATTTGCATTAGCCTGATTCCCTGCACTTACTTGTTGGAGTAGGTGTCCTAATGTGTTGACTAATTAAATCTAATTAGGAATAAAGCTGGGATATATGGAATATACTTAGTCAGTAGATTAACGTAAATCGATAACGGTTGGCTGGCTAGAGTTTGACGTTATTACCGTTTGACGGCGGTAATCAACTGATTCCTCTCGGTCACACCTATCTAGATAGTTTCTCCAAAGGCTATTATATTTGTATCTATCAAAAATATTATATAAACCCTAATATTTCAGTTAAAGAGTTAACTGCTTATAGACGAAAGTGTTCTACGAGTTTGGAACTCAGGTCGAATAAATTACGGTATTTGTGTGAATTGTCAATATAGACAACTAGCTAATCAAATTACAAGTAGTTGTAATTTTAGGTAAAATGATTTAATTTTAATTATTATATAATAATATAATAATTAAATAAACCCTTGAAGAAATTAGTGTACAAATTATACCCAAATTGTAATATAAGATGTTAAGGGGTATAATTAGTAAGGCAATATATTGTTTATGGTCAAACAAACACAACACATCAATTTACACAAACACAAATTGATTTTAGAGAGAGAATTAAGAGTAAACCTCCATTTTTCTCTCAAAAATCAGCCAACTTCAATTCCAACATCTTTGAGATCAAGTTTTCTTCATTGCATGTCAATGCAAACTTGATCAAAACACTTAACTAAACCTAGAATGACATTGGCTAAAGTCTTAGCTAAATTTATTTTGGTATTAGGGTTAAAATCTCTTAAAACTAGCCCTTTTGTAAGATTTTTTTGAGAGCTTCTTTGGTGGATCACGTGAGGAGGTTTCCTAACTTGGAAACTCAAATTAAGGAGGAGGATCCCCATTCATTAGCAGCTCAAGAACTTTCTTTGAAGGTGTGGTCAAAAACTTTCCTAATTAAGGTATAAAAACTAGCTAGTTTTATACACTTTTTCATGCTTTAATCTTACATGCAACAAATGACCCTTAGCTAAAATTAATTAGGAGTAAGTAAGTAATAATTATATGAGTCTAACTAGAGCCTAAATAACTTTCATGTGATATTAGAACATCTGTTTAACTTGCATGTTAATTTTAAGTTTTAATTAGGTTAATTAGTAACTTAATTAATTTTTGATGATAAAAAATTAGTTTTATCATACAATTAGAGTTGCGTGTGATGTTTTTGGCATGTGGATGCTCCAACCGAAATTATGGTATTTTAGGAATTTAGTTACTAATTTTGCTTATTGTTTTGTTGTTTTTACAAGATTTATGCTATTTTCAAATTAATTGGGAATTAGAGTAACATGCATATTCATTTTTTTAATTTAATAAATTTATAATTTTTCCAGAATTATAATGATTATAATTTTCGGAAATTATTTCATAATTATATTGGCCATTTGTTATTAATTAGTAATAATATAAATGGTGGAAATTGATTTCTTAAGAGAAAATAACCAAAATAATTTTGCAGATTTTTAGTCCATCTTTAGCTACTGGTTGTGAGCTTAAATCACATAATGAAATAATTTCTAAAGAGTTTCATAATTAGTTATGATTTATTTAGATATTTTCGGGTTTATTATGTGATTTTTGGACAAACAGTTAGCAAATATAATCAAATTAAACTAATTAATTCAATTTTAGTGGAGACTATATATTGAAACACTAATTGGTTGGTTGTTAGTTTAAATTAAAAGGATTTTTAAGTGTTTATTATTGAATCTAATAAGTTAGAATCAAAAATTTCTAAATATACCAGGCTACTTGTATTGTAAATTTAAAAATCTGATTTTCAATCATATTTGCATGATTCTAAGTATAGTATGGCCATAGAGTACAATGGTATCAGTAATGTACCAAAATGTTTGGACTGTATCCGATTGTTTTGTAATAACTGCGATCTCGTATCGCCGGTTTGTAATAATATATAGTTTCTTTATTTTTCAAAAATGTATAGTAGGATAGTCTAAATATGCATTTGTTTATATTGAAGATCGGCGCTTTCCTGAAACCAATGGCTGGTGGATTGAGATGGAAGTGAAGACGGAGCTTTTGAAACATTTGAAGCCTATATTAGGTTTAATTGTTTTCACTAGATTCTAGTCTTATGACCATACTAGGACTTGGATTTATTTGATGCATACTTGGTTTAATTTTTGCACAATTACAACCAAACGCTAATTCAAACATTCTCATATTAATCATCCTTGATTCGCTAGAATTAGTTCACTTAAAAGCGATAGATAAAATATGACAAGATCTCTCCCTAAAATCGAGATTTAGTACTTCCACAATCCATACCTATGCAACCCTTGTTCATTAGGGGCACGCTCGCCCAAACGGGGTGTTTCCTTTTCACCTTGGGGGAGTAGGTTAATAAATAGTTATTATGAGTGAATTTTGGTTTAATCTCGATGTAACATGCAATACAAGTCTTGCAATCCGGGACTAAAAGATTGATTTTGTCAAAATCGATCAACCGAGAGTTCTAAGTGTAAAATCAGTCAAGAGTTGGTTCACCAAAATTACACAATTTAGGATGTATCGCCCTCCACGTGCCTAAATTTATATGATATCAGATCTCGGAATCATTTATATAGTTTAGAGAGATCATTATATAAACGCCAAAATTCACAAATTATTGATTTAATGTGAATTTGACGATGAATTTAATCGATTGTTTTTCCCACGTTGTAGTTTTAATTCGAAAATGGCTCAAACATCGAATTTAGTAATTTCCAAAGACTCCTGGCTTCGTAATTTCATCGAAAAGAATGAACTAGAAGAGGAAGGGAGCTATTTTACTGATAAGGGGTTAAACCTGCGATAAAGCCCTTCAATCGGATAGAAAACAACGTTTTCTATACAACCCCCCGATTCCCGCTCCAGGTCCCAACGCCACCTCTGAAATGGCACAAATGTATCAAGAGTACGAGCATCTATATGACCAGATTTGTAACAACCCTGTTCCACCGTCCGTCGCAACACAACCCAATAAGATGGGTAATCACCTATTAGGCCCATATATCCTCTCCGGGCTCTAAAAGGTGAAGGCCTTGTTGGTAGTATGATGGTAGAAATCTATTATAAACTGATCATATGAGCCTTATTTTCCCAATGTGGGACAAACCAACTCCATAATCCACTTTCCAAATTCCGTAGTGTTACAAACTCCCCCACTTAGAGAACGCAACGTCCCCGTTGCGCCTCGGCCAAACCATACCAACATCAACACAGGTCCAAGATCTCCCCCGCTAGACGGCTGGCCTGGGCCTCGACCCATCACCCAGCACGCGGTCGCAGGGTTGCTCTGATACCATCTGTAACAGCCCTGGTCCACCGTCCGTCGCAACACAACCCAATAAGTTGGGTAGTCACCTATTAGGCCCATATATCCTCTCCGGGCTCTAAAAAGTGAAGGCCTTGTTGGTAGTATGATGGTAGGAATCTATTATGAACTGATCATATGAGCCTTATTTTCCCAATGTGGGACAAACCAACTCCATAATCCACTTTCCAAATTCCGTAGTGTTACAAGATTAATAATGTATTAATTTTTGCTATGCACCCGCGTTTAAAGACACGCATGATTGATTTCAATGCATATCAAATATTCGCTAGGCTAACGACTAGTTTCTCGCAAAAGCCGCGAATACTTCAATATGAAGCAGCTTCTAGTTTCTTTGAGACTAAGCTCTCAAAGGGCCAACCTGTTAGTCCACACGTTCTCAAATTTATTGAGAATATTGAAACTCTTTGTAATACCCCAAATTTCAAAGGAAGTTTATAAGAGATTAAGGGCTCATATGAGGTGATTAATAGGATTGATAGTGCTACTCATACCAACAAAGTCGACTTTCCTTTTAGGAAGCCCATGAGATAAGAACTCCACAATTAAGCGTGCTTGACTGGGAGTAATTTCAGGATGGGTGACCTCCTAGGAAATTTCCCAGGGTGCGCACGAGTGAGGTCAAAGTGCGCCGAAAGGACCCGTGTTGGTCTGTGAGGTGAGCCCACAGCGTGGCAGGGCTTCCATAGGTGACTACTCTCGGTTCAGGCAATGAGCCGGGTTGTTACACTCTTGAGAAGTTAGGTTGCCCAATTTCTGAAGATTTTGTGGTATACTGCCTGCAACATTCGGTCTTTTTCGGACGAATTACAACATGAACAATTTAAAAAAAATGAATTGCATGCCATGCTTGTACAACATGAGAGAGATATGGTGTCTAGTGGGAGTAGGAATAGATATGTTTTATCCATGGCGGTAAAACAAAAGGAGAAGTTTAAGAAGGGTGGGGGGAAGGGTAAGAAACCCGCGCGTGGCAAAGGATAAGGAAAAGTTGCTTCGGGCAACAATTCTATTGCTAAAATAGACGCGACTCCCGAACAGAAATGCTTCCATTGTGGAATTTCGGCCATTGGAAAGAAATTGCCCAAAATACCTAGAGGAGAAAAAGTCGAAACCAGGTATAAATATGATAGACATTAATTATGCAAGTAACACAACCTGGGTACTGGACGTTCATCTTGTCGTCCCCTTACAAGGTTTCCTTGCATTGCAACCTACACCTTTCCCTCCAAACATACGAATCCTAATGCTAGACCCTTCAGCCATTTCACCGGGGGTAGGTGTAATTATTAAGCCCTGTGGGAAGATTCCTAATCAACAGATCCATTGGGAAATCCGCATCAATTAGGGGTTACCACAAAAGAATTTCTTACTAGACTCTAAGCTCTTTTGCTTACTGGGTAAGGTCTCCAGTCTTATATTTGAGGGAATGCCTTCCTTCTAGTTGTTTTGTTCTATCTATTAGGGGTAAGAAAAGGGGCTTGATTAAGAACTTGATCGTACATACAAAATCTTCACTTTTGTAATCACTTGCATGGGCTAACGAAGGCACGTCGGCTGGCATAGAAGTTCACCTCCGTTTCGTAAATGGAGCTAAAGTAGCCGTCGTATCAGTAGGAACGTATATTCTGTCACTTGCCTCAGGGCTAGAGTTGTATCTAAATAACTGCTATTTTGTACCAACTCTAGGTAAGAATATAATTTCGCTTTCTGCTTTATACGTTGAAAGTTTTGAATTTTCAATACGAAACAACAGTTGTACCTTCTCGTTTAATGATATGGTATACGGAAAAACCAAATCTATAAACTGTATTTATGTTTTAGATTTGACATATGAGATCTATCATGTAACAAATAAAAAGTTCAAAATAGGAGATCCCGATCAATCCTACCTTTGGCACTGTCGTTTAGGGCATATAAACGAAAAACGCATTGAGAGACTCGTAGCAAATGAAGTTCTCAAACCATTCGATTTTGGATCTTATGTAACATGTGAATCTTGTCTTTTAGGCAAGATGACTTGTGCACCTTTTTCAGGAAAAGGAGTACGAGCTAGAGATTTATCGGCCCTCATTCATACAGATGTTTGCGGTCCAATGACAATCACTGCCAGAGCTGGTTATGACTACTTTGTCACTTTTACGGATGATTTTAGTAGATATGGCTACATCTACCTAATCAAACATAAAAGTGAGGTGCTTGAGAAATTTATAGAATTTCAAAAGAAAGTAGAAAACCAATTACGAAATAAGATTAAGACCTTACAATCAGATCGGGGAGGGGAATATCTCAGTAATGACTTTGGTATTCATCTGAAAGACTGTGGCATCATATCATAGCTTACACCTCATGGTACACCACATTAAATGGTGTAGCCGAAAGAGAAATCGTACCCTGTTGGATATGGTATGATCAATATTGAGTCAGTCCGAGCTTCCTAATTCATTCTGGGGTTTTGCTCTCCAAACTGCCATTTTTACACTCAATAGATGTTCAACTAAATCAGCCCCGAAAACTCCATATGAGTTATGGAAGGAAAAGTTCTCAACTTCATTGTTAATATTTGGGGTTGTGGAGAATATGTAAAAAACAAGACCGACAATAAGTTTGCACAAAGATTTGATAAATGTCTCTTTGTAGGTTATCCTGTACATACTCGAGGATATTACTTCTACAATCGTCTACAGACAAAGTTTTAGTGTCTCGAGATGCTGAAAAAAACAATTTATTTCTAAAAGACAAAAAGACGGAGTGGGAGAAAATTTGAACTTAGTGAAGTTCAGGAGCCACAAATACAAAATGAGGCTCAGGGTGTATTACCAGAAGACATTCCTGAATCATCGAACTTTGTGGTTCCATTCTCGACTTCCAGAAGGTCAGGCAGACCAAGTCACCCACCAGATCGATACCTAGGTGTAATCGAGGATGGTGGTGATCGGTTTTTGCTTCCAAAAAGTAATGAGCCTTCAACCTACAGAGCAACCATGACTGGCCCGAATTCAGCTAAACGGCTAGAGGCAATGAAATCCGAGATGAATTCCATGAACGAGAATCAAGTGTGGGACTTGGTTAACTTGCCTGAATGAACCATGGTTTTTCAGTGCAAATGGATTTTTAAGATCATGAACAACATGGATGGAAATAAGAATAATTTCAAAGCTAGACTGGTAGCTAAAGGTTTTACGCAAGTTCATGGGTTTAAACTATGACATGCGAGACCTTTGCGCCAGTTGCGATGCTCAGATCTATTCGGATAATCTTAACGATTGCTGTTTTTCATGATTATGAGATATGGCAGATGGACGTTAAAACTGCCTTCCTAAATGGGTTTCTAGAAGAGGAAGTGTATATGGCACAACCTCGGGGTTTTATAGATCCAAACAATCCTATGATTCTTGAGATAAATCAAAAAGAATCACAACGCACAACGCACAACGCATCCTAGGTTTATAGATCCAAGCAATCCTAGGATTCCTGAATGGGTTTCTGGAAGAGGAAGTGTATATGGCTCGAGAAACATTTCCAGATGAAGGATTTAGGAGAAGCACAACGCATCCTAGTTATTCGGATCTATAGAGATAGATAAAAAAGAATACTAGAGTTAAGTCAATAAACTTATATTGATAAGATTCTTGACAGGTTCAGTATGAAAGACTCCAAAAGAGGTTTTTTTACCCATGGGAAATGGGATAACTTTGAGTAAATCTCAGTGTCCAACTAAACCTAAGGATATTGAAGCATGAAATCAAAACCATACGCTTCCGCAATCGGTTCAATCATGTATGCTATGATGTGTACGCGTCTAGACGTGTCATATGCTTTAAGTATGACAAGTCGTTACCAAGCTAATCTAGGCAAAAGTCACTGGATAGCTGTTAAGAACGTCCTTAAATACTTAAAAAGGACTAAGGACACGTTCTTAGTTTTTGGAGGGGATTCTGAGCTTCGTATAAAGGGTTACGCGGATGCTAGCTTCAAACAGATTGAGATGATTCAAAATCTCAATCAAGATGTGTATTTATACTGAATGGTGGATCCATATGCTGGAAGAGCACCAAGCAATCAGTGACTGCGGATTCTACAACGGAGGTTAATTATCTTGGAGCATCAGAAGGTGCGAAAGAGCAGTTTGGATCCGCCAGTTCCTGGAATGATTAAATATAGTCCCTACAACAGCAGATCCTATTGCAGTCAATTACGACAATAGTGGAGCAATAGTTCAGGTTAAAGAGCCTAAGTCTAGTGACAAATCTAGACATGTACTCAGGAAGTTCCATGTAATTAGAAACTTTCTGGAACGAGAAGATATAACGATTTGTAAGGTTAGAACAGATGATACGGTGTAAAATTTAGTGTGTAATCCGCATGTTTTAGGCAGTTTAGGGGTTATTTGGGCGTGGTTTTATCGTCATTCGTAGACCATTTTATTTGGAGTAATTTTGGAGCTTATTTGATGGTTTTACGGGATTTCGGTGCTCAAGACCCTTTGGCGGCTCTTGGATGTAAATAGAAGATCAAGCTATGACTTGGAGCGGGTTTCGAGGAGAAGTTAGCTCGTCTATGCATCGGGATTTACACTAGCTCGAGAGAAGAAGAAAAGAGAAGAGGAGTTCAATTTCCTCGACTCGAGGGAGTGTGTCCCCGAGTCGAGGATTTTCTCGCTCGACTCGAGAAGAGTGTTCCTCGAGTCGAGGATTCCGTCGCTCGACTCGAGGATTTCTCTCCTCGAGTCAAGGAAGCTAGATTCCGGGAAGTTTCCCATGGGCTTCTGACGGTTTCTTTTTGCCTAAGAAATATCTAATTCGTCTTTTAGTGCAATGTACTTAGACTTAATAAAGGGGCTTGAATCCCTCAATAATACTAATCACTTTTCATTATATTTTGCATCTTGTTCTTAGTTTTAGAGGGAGAAACTCAAGGAGAGATTAGTGAGAATTAGTATTTTCATTATGATTTCCATCTCAAATATTGTTGTAATAATTAATATGGGAGGCTAATCCCCTTCCTAGACTCTTGGTGTAATCAAATTCTTCATCCTATGTATTATGTACTTTTCTCTCTATTTTGCCTTTAATTTCATTATAATTAATTCCTTGTTCTTTAATTGCTTGATTTACCTTTATTTTATCTAATTGGTTAATTGGATTGAATTGGGTATTTCATATACTTGGTTAATTGTTGATGGTCATTAATTTTAACCCTAAAGGAAGCAACTTTCACATGATTAGTGTCGCGGTTGCGGCTAATTAGTGATTGGGGAATTAATTAGGCAACTAATAGATTAAATTTGATTAATGTCGCGGTTGCGGCTAATTAGATACTAATTTGGGTTGTTCTTAATCTTTTATTAGTCCTTGCTCTTCATGCCTTTGCTTGTGATTTGTTTGAGTGGTCACTAGATAAATTAGGACTATAAGGAGGGGAATTTGGTAGCGGTTGCTCAAATTTCCCATAAAAGATGATTAATTGGTTAAAACCGGGATTATTAATGAATTGGTAACATTAGAGAGAGGTAAAACTTACTATACTAGGGTGTTAGAAGAGATTATCATCGAGAGTCGCTTTAATCAATTTGATAGTTCGTTTATTTCGCTTTTACTCAAAACTCAAACCAAAAACCCCCCTTTTTAATTGTTTATTTCTTTTGTTTATTTCATTTCCGCATTAGAATTGCATATTAGGCTATCCCTCTTCCTTGTGGATACGATACCCACTTACCCTTGCTAGTTTAGTAGGAATAGTGGTAATTTGACTAGGAATATGGACTTTCTAGCTTACCAAATTTGGCGCCGTTGCCGGGGAAGAGGCGTTTTTAGTCTTTTTGCTATTTTTGTGTGGCTTTTATATATCTTTGTTGTGTGCTTTTCTTTTTGTTATTTTCTTTTTCTTCTAAGTGTGTTTGAGGCTTTTTCTTATTTGTTTCCTACGGTATTTGGGCCACTAGCCTATGGTCCAAACCCGCGCTACTAATCACGATTCGTGTTACTTTGAGATTGATTGGGAACTTGAGAGAACGTTGAGGCAAAGAAAGATGTTATCACTGGAGCAAGTGAATCAAGTGGTTGTTGAGGAAGAAGGGAACGTGTTTGCCGAGTTTGATTTGTTTAGGGAGGACGGTTCTTACAATTCTGCAACCTCCGACTTTGTTGGCCTTAACACCATGAGTATTCGGGAACTCACCACTCCGGATCTCTCACAACAACCCTCATGCATTGTCTTCCCCGATGATGAGGCTACTTCAAGAATCGAGATCAAAGGAGCTCTACTACACCATCTACCCACCTTCTACGGCTTTAGCACGGAGGATGCTAATAAACACATTATGGGGTTTCACATGGTGTGTAACAATATGAAGTCGGCCGGGGTTGATCTAGACATTTTCTTCCTCAAGGTATTTCCGTTTTCCTTGAAGGATCGTGACTTGAATTGGCTCTACACCCTCCCCCACTATAGCATCACTTCTTGGGAGTTGTTGAAGAAGCTTTTATTCTCAAGTACTTCCCCAACACAAAGCCTTCCGCCTTGAAGAAGGAGATATTCACGATTGAGCAAAGGGGAGAGTCGCTCGCCTCCTATTGGGATCGCTTTCGAGAGTTAGTAGCTAGTTGCCCTTACCATGGCTACAAGGAGCAAGATTTAATCCTATTCTTCTACCACGGCCTCGATGATCATGACTATAGGCACGTGGTAGCTTCAACCAATGGGGGGTTGGACAAAATGACCCCGGCCGAGGCTTAGGATTTGCTTGAGGAGCTAGTAACGAACTCAAGGGACCGAGAATCCAAGAGGTGCGTGAAGAGAGTGAATGTGGTAGAAACCCCTTCAAATGATTCACAAATCAGGGAGTTGGCTAGCATGATGAAGGAAATATTGAGGAATCAAGGTAGAAACTCACCCCCTAGAGAATTTGAGGAAGTTGATGCGATTAGTGGCTTCCAAAGCAATCAAAGAAGGTTTAACGGTTTCCAAGATGAGAATAGAGGCTACAATCAAGGTAGCCAAAGCAATCGATATGATGGAAACCGATTTCAAGATCAAAGGAATTATGAAGCTAATGGAGGCCAAAGAAATCGAGAAAATCCGACCTATGGAGGTCATGGGGGGGGGGGGTAACAACTCACAAAGAGGAATGTACCAAATGAAACCACCCTCTAATGACCAAAATCAAGCTCAAGGAGGAACTGGTCCACCGTCGCATATAGAGGAAATGATGAAGGCCCTTACGCAAAATGTTATGACAATGCAATCCTCAATGGTGAGTCATCAACAAGAAACAAAGGCGAGCATTCTAAATCTTGAGGATCAAATGAGCAAGTTAGCTACCGTGGTCAATCGACTCGAGTCTAGAGGCTCCAAAAAATTTCCATCCCAATCCGAGCCAAATCCTACCAAAAATGTGAGTTTCATTGGTCTACGAAGTGGTAGGAAACCTCACATCGAGTTTGAGGGTGGAAATCGAGATATGGGAATGGTTGAAGAAGAGTTTGGGCGACGGGAAGACCATAGAGAAGGTTTAGAGCAAGATTGGGCCGAGGAAGACCATCCTCGAGTCGCGAGGGAGATGTCTCGAGTCGAGGACATGGCGCCTCGAGTCAAGGAAATGGCCCGTAAAAATAACACTTTTGATCCGACCTCTCGACTCGAAGGACAGAAATCTCGGGTCGAGGAGAGCATACCTGAGTCGAGAAGAGCTATCCTCGAGTCGAGAGCTCTGTGCCTCAACTCGAGACCTCTGTTTCTTCTTCATCCTTGATTGTTGAGTCTACTACTTCCCATGATAATGATGAGGATGATGATGTACCATTTCCCGAGGCACTAAAGGAAACTCGGAAGTACGCCCACGACTCCGACATGTACGCTCTTTTTCAAGATTGCCAAGTGAATGTACCATTTTTTGACTATGTGAAGAGCGCTCCAAAGCTGGCAAAGTTTGTCAAAGACATATGCACGGTCAAGAGGAAACCGAAAGCTAAGGACAAAAAGAAAGTGGTGATGAGTGAGCAAGTTTCGGCCGTTTTTCAACAACGGCTACCAATGAAATGTGATGATCCCGGTATGTTTACCGTTCCGGCAACCATAGGTAACACCATTTTCCCTAAGTCCATGCTAGATTTAGGTGCTTCTATTAATGTATTACCACTCTCATGCTATAATTCAATGAAACTCAAACCAATGCATGAAACCGATATTGTGATAGAACTAGCGGATCGTTCTAAGGTTTATCACGAAGGAATTGTAAGGGACGTGCATGTTAGGATAGATAATCTTGTCTTTCCCGCGGATTTATATGTCCTTGATACAAATCATAGTGAGCATGAACCCTCTCTCCTTCTAGGACGACCCTTTATGAAAACTGCAAGAATGAACATTGATATGCACACCGGTATTCTTGCACTAGAAGCTAATGGTTGTTGAATAGAGCGGCATGTTTATGATTCAAAGCATGATGTTGATAATGATCATTCGGTTCACTCTATTGATATATACATGAATTGAGAAATCCCTAAGGCATGATCCACCCGACCCCAAAATTGAAAATGTGAAATGCATGTCTTTGAATTGCATGAAAAATGTAAAATCTAATGTGAAAAGAATGCATGTTTCTCTAACTAAGTCGCCCATAGTATGTGAAAAGTCTTTGCCACCGGTTTTGCAGGAATCGAGGCCCAAGAAGATTATTCCGGATTGTTCAAAGAAGAAAAAAGGAAACACCGGAAAATTTGGGGTCAAAAGCGTTCCTAGATGGAGGATCAAGGGTGAAACGGCAAAGTGTGGGTTGGATGTGTTGGGACTTGGTTATGGTTGATCGGGGAGAGCATTGATGAGTCGAGCCAACGACGTTAAACAAAGGCGCTACTCGGGGCGCAACCCGAGCCATTTGTATATATTTGAGGTGTGGTGTGTTGTCATGCGTTGGAAATCGGTTTACATCTGAGTCTCAAGCAAGAAAAGAAGGAAGAGGAGCAAATAAGAGCTTCCTCGACTCGAGAAGGAAGTCCCCCGAGTCGAGGCATTAGAACAGTAAAGTGCAAAAAAGAGGTGAAATCCTCGACTCGAGCGAGTGTTAGCTCGAGTCGAGGGAGGATCACCTCGAGTCGAGAATAAAGCCCCTCGACTCAAGGACTTTCAACAGTGAGGTGTTTTATCGGGGGTAAATCCTCGACTCGAGGGACTTCTATTCGAGTCGAGCGTACTTATCCTCGAGTCAAGGCGTCATTTCTCGACTCTAGGATCCTGCAGTTCCGGTTTTTGCAAATTCTTTATACCCGACTCTCCTCACTTCTCCTTCTTCATTTTCTCTTCCCCATTTTCGACCCCCCCTACCCCAACCCTCACAAAAACCCTCAAATCTCCACAAAATCACACATAATCACCCCCAATCTTCTAATTTCTTCACAAAAATCACTCTACAAACAAAAAATCAACCACAAAAACTCTTATTTCATCAAAAATCACTCAAAAATCTCAAATTTTCTCAAGAACCATTGAAATTAGGGGTTTTGTTTTTTGGAGCTTTTGTGTCGATTTAAAGGTTGGAATAGCATCTAGGGGCTGTAGTGAAGCTATTGGAAGCATTTTGGAGGATCGACTTTGCTCAAAATTTTCTTTTTGAGCCCATTTTGGTAAGAAACATCCCCAAATTCGAAATTGGCCTTTGTAGGTGTTTTGGTTGTTTGTTGTTGGCTTGGTGTTAGTATTTTGGTTTGATTGATCTTTGTGAAGGATTATTGTGGTTTTAAACGAGTTGGGTGGTGTGAATTTTGAATTGTGTAGTGTGTATTTGGGTGTTGGTGAATTGTTGCCAATTGTGTTTTATTGGGTGCTTGGGTTTGGTTGGTGCATTGTCAAGGAGAATTTTATTGTCGTCGTGTTGTGCTTGTGCGATAATGGGAAGAAATGATGGTGAAGCCGGCCCCTCCAAGAAGCAAAAGAAAGTAAGGGATGCTAAACATTAGGAGACCATGGGTGTTGAAGGGTTGGATGATACGGAGAAGGCACGCTTCAATGATTTTGTCGAGCGCAAGAAGCTCGTGGTCACTAAATGCACCCACTTTAGAGCAATTGGGTTTTCTAGAGTCCGTGCGGTTTCACTTAGTGATAGGGGGCATGCTCGATTTCTTGGGCAAGTCGGCCCCCACCTATGAGAGATGGACTTACGAGTTCTTGTCCACTCTCAAGCACGAGCCTGACAATGAGAGGATCCTTTTCCGCCTCGGTAACCGCTTAGGGAAGTGGAGTTACGCGGATTTGGATCGTTGCTTTGGGGGGCAACCACGAGTGGACGAGCGAAAGCCGTACAGTTTGTACGGGGGGTTTGAGGCGAAAGTCTTATGGACCAAGCTCACGAGGGAGCCGGTGATCCCTCCCTCGGGGAAGATTTCGATGGTCCCTCACCCGGCCATGAGGCTCATATACCGGGTGATCGGCATGTGTGTTTTTGGGCATGGAGGGCCCAATAACATACAGTTTATGGAGATGGGTTGTCTCGCCTCATTCATCCTGAATAAGAATGGTCGACCGCGGTGGGCGGAGCTCTTTGTTGAGGCGTGCGTGGCATGCCAGATGTTTCCCGTGCGGTCTATCGGGTTGGGGGGCATGATCACCCTCATCGCCCGTCGATGTAGGGTAGAGAGGGTAGATGAGGAGGTGGCTTTGGAGGGGCTCATGACATTGAACACCCAAGCCCTCCGGAAGATCAGGTAGATCACCCCAGTTTTGAGATTGAGAGAGTATGCAGGGCGATACGATTGGATGTTGGGGACGGATGCACAAAACTACTTGTAGCTCCCCAATGCCGATCATTTGAAGATTGATGAGAGTCAGGATGCGGAGGAGCTTTTTATGAAGGGGCAACGACTAAATGTCGCTCAGGGGCAGGCCGTGCTTGAGGCAGTTCCGAGCCCTCCGCGAATCCAGGTGGAAGGACCCGGCTTTGCGCCCCAGATGGTGTTCCCTCCTGTGTTCGAGACGTGGAGGTCGGATATTGGTCATCGGCTAGATGGCATGGACCACAGGTTGATGGTCCAGGAGGCCCAGACTGAGCGCATGATGATGTTTCTGGAGGCTAGCCATAACCTCCACGTGAGGGCTCAGACGCCATACTACGAGGCCCCCGACTTCGCGGAGATCGATGAGCGTCTTCGCCTCCTCTCCATTAGTGGGCAGCAGTTCCGCCCACGCGGCCCCCCTCAGTGAGTCACGCCTTCCCCCTCTCTTTATGCTTTGTTCCGATGAGTATTCACATGTTTTAAGCATGGGGGAGAGGATATCTTGCTTGTATATATTTTGTTTGCCTAACCGATTTCCTAGTTTGTTTGTTTTATCTTGTTTTGTTTGTTTGGATCACGACATTTGCCAATCTTTCGGAGGAGTCAAGGTATGACAATCTCTATCCCTTACACTTTCTTCTCCTCTCATCTCTAGCCGACTCACTCTATGACCATATTTTATCCCATGTTTTGTACCATCTCTCTTCGTATTGACCCCTTCCGTTTGTTCCACATGCTTGTTCATTCATAAATTATTGACATTTGGCCCTGAACTCACAAAATATTCACAAAATGGCCTTCTACCGGTTTTTGGACAACTTTTGGTATGGGGTCATTATGCTCCAACAAACACACGAGGAAGATGGGAGTTTGTAAGGTGATAGGAGGCGACGTATTTTGAGGAAGACGGAGTTGTGAGGTGAGAGAGTGACTCTTCTACCGGTCTTTTGACCATGAGCCACTTGCTTTGACGGTAATTGAGGGAAATGGAGCTCACACGAGGTATGTCTTTCTTTCCCTTTAACTTTTCTCTCTCTCACGATTCTAACCCTTACTCCCCACCCGTTTCACTAGCTTGTTTCTATACCATCTCTCTTTGTGCCCCGCCGCGTTTGTTCCCCCCGTTCTTCTTGTTCCACCCACCCCATTTTACCCCTTAAACCAATAAAATAGCCTTGTTTGGTTCATTTTGGTTGGGTTGTTTTTGGATGGTTGGTTGTTATTGGAGGATAACGCGTAATTGATATTGTTAATAAAGGAGATGGAGTAGTGAGACGAGGGATGGATTCATTTTCGAGGAAGAATAGGGGAGTGAGGTGGAGTGGGTGCCTCTTGGCCCGAGAGCCCGTTATTTCCTTATTTGATGAGATGAGATGATTTGTTCTTTGTTCATAATTGTACGGGATAGTCAGTGGATGATTTGATGGTACTCCCCCTGCCTAACTCGTTGTTGCCAATCTTTTGGTTGGTGTTGGTTGTCATTGTGGGCAATGACGAGGTTCAAGCATGGGGGAGACGCTTGGCATGATATTGTACTTCGATTTTGGCATTTGTCACCTTGTTTGTAATATAGGTGTGATTTTCTTTTCTGTTTGAAAAAAAAAGGTAGTCCATGGCGGGTGACATAAGATGAGGAGTTCGGGGCGTAATGGGTTAGGATCACTACGGGGGTTATAAGGAGGTTCGGTGATAGGAATTGGTGGTCCTAGGTTTAAAATCCTCTTGCATTGTGATGATAGAGGCGCCGGTGGATTGATAAGAGGTGAGTCGTGTTCGATAACTTCATTTCGAGCATGGCTTTGAGGGAGTCGTGAGCCAAGTGGGGGGAAACGTGATTTGTTAGTTCCCGTAACTTAGAGTGTGTGAGAAGGGAGGATAAGATGGTTAGAGTTGGGGTGTCGAGCATTTCATCCACTCCAACTTTAGCTACCACCGTTTGAGTGTTTTGGTTGGCTTGCGGTTCCTTGTTTTGGAAGAGTTCGATAATTGTAACTCGCCCCGTGCTGTAAGGGAGACCTAGGTGTTAAGTGCGGAGAATTGGATAACTCGAGGATGAGTAATGGTCTAAGCATGGGGGAGTTTGATACGGTGTAAAATGTAGTGTGTAATCCGCATGTTTTAGGCAGTTTAAGGGTTATTTGGGCGTGGTTTTATCGTCATTCGTAGACCATTTTATTCAGAGTAATTTTGGAGCTTATTTGATGGTTTTACGAGATTTCGGTGCTCAAGACCCTTTGGCGGCCCTTGGATGTAAATAGAAGATCGAGCTATGACTTGGAGCGGGTTTCGAGGAGAAGTTAGCTCGTCTATGCATCGGGATTTACACTAGCTCGAGAGAAGAAGAAAATAGAAGAGGAGTTCAGTTTCCTCGACTCGAGGGAGTGTGTCCCCGAGTCGAGGATTTTCTCGCTCGACTCGAGAACAGTGTTCCTCGAGTCGAGGATTCCGTTGCTCGACTCGAGGATTTCTCTCCTCGAGTCGAGGAAGCTAGCTTCCGGGAAGTTTCCCATGGGCTTCCGACGGTTTCTTTTTGCCTAAGAAATATCTAATTCGTCTTTTAGTGCAATGTACTTAGACTTAATAAAGGGGCTTGAACCCCTCAATAATACTACTCACTTTTCATTATATTTTGCATCTTGTTCTTAGTTTTAGAGGGAGAAACTCAAGGAGAGATTAGTGAGAATTAGTATTTATATTATGATTTCCATCTCAAATATTGTTTTAATAATTAATATGGGAGGCTAATCCCCTTCCTAGACTCTTGGTGTAATCAAATTCTTCATCTTATGTATTAGTAAGTATTTTTCTCTCTAATTTGCCTTTAATTTCATTATAATTATTCCCTTGTTCTTTAATTGCTTGATTTACCTTTATTTTATCGAATTGGTTATTTGGATTCAATTGGGTATTTCATATGCTTGGTTAATTGTTGATAGTCATTGATTTTTAACCCTAAAGGAAGCAACTTTCACATGATTAGTGTCGCGGTTGCGGCTAATTAGTGATTGGGGAATTAATTAGGCAACTAATAGATTAGATTTGATTAGTGTCGCGGTTGTGGCTAATTAGATACTAATTTGGGTTGTTCTTAATCTTTTATTAGTCCTTGCTCTTCATGTCTTTGGTTGTGATTTGTTTGAGTGGTCACTAGATAAATTAGGATTATAAGGAGGGGAATTTGGTAGCGGTTGCTCAAATTCCCCATAAAAGAGGATTAATTGGTTAAAACCGGGATTATTAATGAATTTGTAACATTAGAGAGAGGTAAAACTTACTATACTAGGGTGTTAGAAGAGATTATCACCGAGAGTCGCTTTAATCAATTTGATAGTTCGTTTATTTCGCTTTTACTCAAAACTCAAACAAAAAACCCTCATTTTTAATTGTTTATTTCTTTTGTTTATTTCATTTCCGCATTAGAATTGCATATTAGGCTATCCGTCTTCCTTGTGGATACGGATAGCCTACTTACTCTTGCTAGTTTAGTAGGAATAGTGGTAATTTGACTAGGACTATCGACTTTCTAGCTTGTCAACAGACGATAATATCGCTGATCCTTTAACCAAGCCATTATCACAGGCTAAACACAATGGTCATATTGTCTCGATGGGTTTGAGGCGTATGCCTAACATGTGTTAGATTAGATGTTACAATAGTTAATAAGTGTAATATCTTTTACATATATGATAATTGAATTCATCGTTTTAAGTTTTATTAAACTCTTTTATTAATTCAGTTTTAATAAAATTCTAAATAATATATATGCCCTGTTGATTTGTAATAGTTCGTGGAGACGATTTGAACCCTATTAAGTGAATAAGATTAACAGTGTATTTTGTCTCTAGTCATAAATTGAGGTGACGTCTCAATTGACTAGATTGTAAGTCAGTTGATGACTAGTTCAATAGTCATGGATTCATAGAGACCAACACGGGGTCCTTCCGGCGCATTATAACCTCACTCATGCGCACTCTATGAAACTTCCCAGGAGGTCACCCATCCTGAAATTGCTCTCAGTCAAGCACGCTTAACTTTGGACTTCTTTTCACATAGGATTCCTAAAAGAAAAGTCGACTTTGTTGGTATGAGTAGCACTATCAATCCTTTCAAGCACCTCATATGAGCTTCTTATATCTCTTTGAACTTCTGAAAATTTAGGCCCATATTATTGCGGGCTTTTTTCGAGCTTTGGGCCATTTTTCGGGCCTATTTGGTCGGCCCAAACCCGAGAAAAAGTCAGACCGGGTCTGGCTATCGGGCCTGGGCCATTTGATCAGCTATAGTAGAAGACTAGAACCTAATAAAAGCAATTAAACCTAAACTAGGTTACAACTGCTTCGAGGCTCCGTCTTCAATTCGTTCTTGACTCGCCAACCATTGGCTTCAGGAAACCGTCGGTCTTCAATAAATAACAAATGTACAAATGGTATATCCTATTATGCGTGTCTGAAATTCAAAAGAATGAAATATTATTACAAACAAGCGATACGAGATCGAATTATTACAAATCAATGGCATATATACCGTCCATATATTTCGGTACAGTACCGATACAATAGTATTCTATGGCCATACCATACTTAGAATGGTGAAATTAGACCGAAATTAAAATTTTCAACTTTAGAGTACAAGTAGCCTGGTTAATTCAGGAATTCCAGATTCTAAATTATTACATTCAATAATCAACACTTAAAATTCCTTTTATGTTTAAACTAACAACTAAATTTCATTTTTCATTTTTAGTCTCCACTAATACATTGAAATAATTAGGTTAACTTGATTATATTTGCTAACTATTTATCCAAAAATCACATAATAAACCCAAAAATATCACATAAATAATTATGAAAAGTATAGAAATTATTTTATTAAATAAAATTAAGCTCACAACCAGTAGGTAAAATGGAAACAAAATTGCAAAATTATTTTGGTTATTTTCTCTTAGGAAAACAATTTTCACCATAAATATCATTACTAATTAATAACAAATGACCAATAAATCATGAAATACTTTATTAAGAAAATTTAACTCATTATAGAAAAATTTAATGATTTCTTAAATTCACATAATTTGCATGCATGTTAATCTAATTACCAATTGATTAGAAAATAGCATAAAACATGTAAAATAACCAAAAATTTAGCATAAATAGCAAATACATTCCCTAAAATTCGATGACTTCGGTTGGAGCATCCTCATGCCCAAAAAATCACATGCAACTTTAATTTGTGTAATAAAATCAGTTTTATCACCAAAAATTAATTAAGTTACAGATTAACCTAATTAAAGCCCAAAATTAAGATGCAACTTAAACCGATACTATGTTACAAAATGAAAGTTATTAGCCTCTAATTAGGCTCCTCTGATGAGTCACTTTATGATGTCTAATTAAGTTTAGGTAAGGATCTTTAGTTGCATGTAAGATAAAAGCACATATAAGTGTATAAAACGTGTTTTTATACCTTTATAAATTATGCAAATTGACTTTCCTTCTTAATAAGCATCTTGAGCTGCTAAAAATAGGCATTCTCCTCCTTATTCTTTGAGTTTAAATTCCAAGTTAGAAAACCTCCTTACACCAAATAAACCCCCAAAATCACCAAAAAAAGGCTAGTAAAATTTGGTGAAACCCCCTAAAACATGTATATAATTAGCTAACAACTTAGAAAACCATATTCTAAGCTTGGATCATGATCTTGAAGTGTTTAGATAAGACATGCAACGAAAAAAAAAATCTTTGTCTTTGGGTTGGCTGAGAAGGAGAGAAAACGGAGATGGATTTCTCGCTAATTCGTGTGATAATTGTGTAAATAATGATCTTTTAGAGTTAAAGCTATGGAAGATTTTTTGGGATTAAGGCAAAAAGAGAAGATGTATGTAAGCGATTATCGGGATAGGTTTGAGGGGTTGTGTATGTTTGCTCCTCAGTCTATGTTCACGGAGGCGGACAACGCTTGTAGGTTCATTTATGGGGTAGAACCAAAAATTAAACAAGGAGTGAGTGTTTTTTAGTTACAGGAGTATGATACAGTGGTTGAGAAAGCAAGGATAGTGGAATTGAACCGTAGAGAGGTAAAGAAGGAAAAGAGTAAGAAGAGGGATTCCGATGTTATTCAAACTTTTGGGATTAGTTTAAAGAAACAACACACACAAGCATTTGAACTGTCGGCGATTTCTTCCTTTCCCCAAGCATGTCTCTAGAATCCAGCCATCTGTGGAAAGTGTAGTTTTTCCATGAAACAGAGGTAGCCAGGGACCAATTAGGACGTGTCAAAAGTGTTCTAGGATGATTAAAGGAAACGAGTGCAAGTGGTGTTCGGGAACTTATTTCAGGTGCAACAAAAAGGCGCACATGACTGTTCGGAACCAAAGACAAGCCAAGCACCGTACCCTCAAACCACCAACCCCATAGGACACAAGTCTTGGCGGGGAAGCAGTCAAGTGACCACCTTATGAGTGGATAAAACGCGAGCGTTTTTGGGAAAGTATTTGCAATCATGGAGGAAGATCCTCCGTCCTCGAGTTATATGGTCACGGGTATTATTCTCATTTCACATACTTCTAGATATGTCCTGTTTTTTTCTGGAACCACACATTCCTTTAATTTGTTTCTCATGAATTTTCCAAAAAGTGTACCTTTTAATTCGTGCCTTTGAATATGCATATAAAAGTGAGTACTTCGTCTGGACACACGTGTGTGGCTTCCTTGATGTCTAGAAATCGCATTATTATTAGAATAGGAGAAAGAAAACTACTTGCGAACCATGTCGTTTTAGACATGTCCAACTTTGATGTGATTTTAAGGATGTAATGGTTATCCTCTAATTTTCCAAGTATTAATTGTCACCGGAAGGTTGTTAATTTCAAGACCTCGGGGCAACCATAATTTATGTTTTGAAAAGAACGAGGAGTATTAGCTAACATAGTTGTTGGTTGTGGGAAGAGTGAATTAAAGCTAGATAATATTAGGATTGTGAGGGAATTTGTAGAGGTTTTTCTCGAAAATTTGGCGGGATTACCCTCGGATAGAGAAATTGAGTTCACCATTGATTTGATACCCGAAACTGCTCCTATTTCTAAAATTATGTATCAAATGGCACCAACAGAATTAGCAAAATTGTGGGAACAATTACAAGAGTTGGAAACTATGGGGTTCATTAGGAATAGTGTTTCTCCTTCGAATGCCCTCGTGTTATTTGTAAAGAAGAAAGATGGTAGGATGAAGCTTTGCATTGAAAATAGGGCGTTAAACAAGTAACTATCCGTAATAGAACATTTGCCTTGTATTGATGAATTGTTTGACAAATTACAAGGAGCTAGTGTATTCTCCAAAATAGATCTCTGATCGGGATACCATCAGTTGAAGATTAAACATGAGGATGTTGCAAATTAAAAACTGCATTTAGAGCCCGTTATGGTCATTATGAATTTTTTATGATGCCATTTCGTTAACCACTACTGTAGAACCAATGCACCTTCAGAATTTATAGATTTTATGAATAGAGTGTTTAGACATTTTTTGGATAAATTTGTCATTGTATCTGTAGACACCTGCATTTGTCCCTGCCCAAATGCGCGATGATGATAGGACATTATACTGTGAACTGCGTCTACTTGCTCTACTATGTGAACCATCGTTGTCGTGAACAAATGCGTCTTTACCTAAAATAAGGCCAAAAACAATCACTTTCCAGCCCTTTTACACCTGACCTAACTCAGGAATGACCGGCGTGCCTAAACTGCAAAAAATCATCAAAAAACATATTTCGGTACATCATTTGCCCACCCAAATTTACATGTACAATACTCATATTATGACAAAGCCAAAAATGCAATTTTGCATGGCGCGTCAGAGGGTCCAGGCGCACCTTCGCGCGCACAGAGGCCTTGGCGCACTCGCGCGTGCGCCTTGCGCACCACCACCTGCGCCTGACACAGCTACGCGTGCACCAGGCGCACCGTCGCGCGCGCCTTGCACGTGAAACCCTAGTGGCCGGCTAACCCTAGCTCACAAACACCTATAAATACAACCCTTTCCCACCTCATTTCACACACCTTTCACACCCCATTCCCACTCCGAAACTCTGCTCATCTCTCACAAAATACTCTAGCACAACACAAAAACCCTTGCAACGCAACTACAAAATCCCTAGGGCACCCTTAAACCTTTAGGGCACCCCCAAACACAATACATCTCAATTACAACACAAACAAAGCCCCTCTCAAACACCTACGCTCGAAGAGCAACACATCGCCTCAAGAACACATCTAAAACTGACACCCCCAAACACAAAAATGCACATTTTGTTCCTTACGTCCCTCGCTTTTATCCCTTTTGGTAAACGACTCGCGAAAGTGTTCTGTACTTGGCATGACTTGCTACTTCAAGCGTTTATGCTCAATGGGTACTGACTCGCCTAGCGTTTACGTAGTCCCTTGGTAACAAGGAACAAGATCGTATTGCATGGTTTCCAAACACCCCACAATTGTTTGGTGGCGACTTCTATCCTAGTGCAATCATCGCACGACTCGTGCGTCCGCTGCGATAGAGACCATCTGTGGAATCTACAGTATCCATTGATGTTATTTTGGTGTATGTACTCTAAAAGTATAGTGGAGCATGAGAAACACTTCAGTATTGTCTTACAAACATTGAGTGAACAAAAATTATATGCCAAATTTAAGAAATGTGAGTTCTGGCTAGATGAAGTTGAATTTCTTGGGCATATAGTTTCATCAAAAGGAATTGTGGATCTTGAAAAAATTAAGGCAATAGTCGAATGGAGAATACCCAAAACCGTAACGGAAGTTAGGACTTTCTTGGGTCTTGTTGGTTATTACACGAAATTTGTTAAGAATTTCTCTAAGATTGATGTACCACTTACAAAATTGGCACACACAAGGGTGCCAAGTTTGTATGGACTACAGGGTGCGAAGAGAATTTTTAAGAGCTAAAGAAGACACGGACTTATGCCCCTATGCTGACCCTTCCATCCGGAAGTGGAGGGTATACCTTGTACAATGATGCCTCCAAGTTAGGGCTAGGGGCTATCTTGATGCATGGTGATAAGGTTGTGGCCTATGCTTCAAGACAATTGAAACCTTATGAGCAAAACTATCCGACCCATGATCTGGAACTTGCAGCAGCAAACTTTTCACTAAAATTTGGAGACATTATCTTTATGGTAAGAAATGTGTGGTATACTCGTATCATAAAAGTTTAAAACATATCTTCACTTAAAGAGATTTGAATATGAGACAAAGGAGGTGGATGCAGTTACCCAAGAATTATGATCTGACAATCATTTATCATGCTGGTAAGGCTAATGTTATGGCTGATGCATTGACTGGGAAAAATTATGATAATTTAGCCACACTCATCAGCGAGCAGAAACCCTTAATGGAAGAAATGAGAAGAATGAATCTTTGGATCAGAAGCAATCGAAGTCACAATTCACAAGGCATTATGCTCGTGATAGCGGTAAAGTCATCTTTGATTGAGAAACTCAAGGAAGCTCAAGTACAAGATGAATTCTTGGTTACGATCAAAGAACGTATGGTGAGTAGGCCATTCACGGAAGATTCATCTGGCATATCCATATATACTCGGACGACTCCATGCAATTGAAGAACAGAATTTGGGTCACTAACAATAAGGAGCTAAAAGGGAAATCTTGAAAGAAACATGCAACACTGGTTATATGGTGCATCGAGGTGGTACTAAGATGTATATGGACTCGAAGGAGCATTTTTGGAGGACTAACATGAAGAGAGGCATTGTTGACTATATCTCACAATGTCTAACTTGCCAGCAGATCAAGGCGGATCATCAAAGGTCTGTAGGAAAATTACAATCTCTACCGATACCGACTTGGAAGTGGGAGTAAGTGTCAATGGACTTTGTGGGTGGTCTGACAAGGATTCAAAGTGGATATGAGTCTATTTGCGTCATTGTAGAATGATTAACAAACTCAGCTCATTTCTTACCATTAAGAGTCGGTTTCACAGCAAAATCATTGGTTGAGTTGTGTGTTAGAGAATCACGTGAGATTTCATGGTGTTCCTGTGTCTATTGTGTTGGACAGAGACTCAAAATATGTGTCGCATGATTTTGGCAGAGCCTACATGATGCGATGAGAACAAAAATAAATTTCAATACCCCTTATCATCTCAAACTTATGGAGAGTTAGAAATGGTCATCCAAACGCTAGAAGACATGCTCAGGGCATGTGTCCCAGATTTCGGGGGATCATGGGAGGATGGTACTCTCTTGTGAAGTTTGCATATACCAAAAGTTATTATTCCAGTATTGGTGTTACACCATTCGCGGCCTTGTATGGACGATAGAGCATGTTATCTTTAGGTTGAGGTGATATGGGCGAAAGACAACTTTTGGGTCCCGAGCTAGTACAACAAATCGTTGAAAAGATACAGGTGATAAGAGGGCGTATGAGAGCTGCTCAGAGTCGACAAAAGAGGTATGTTGACAAGAAAAGACGGGACATGGATTTGAAGGAAGGAGACAAGGTATATCTCAAAGTTTTACCAACCAGAGGAGTGTACAGATTTGGAGGTTGTGGAAAACTCAGTTCGAGATTTATTGGCTCATATGAAATTCTTGAAATTGTTTGGAAGGTGTCATATAGGTCGGCGTCACCACCCATCCTGCGGGTAGTCCATAATGTGCTTCATGTTTCAATGCTTAAGAGGTTTGTCCAACCAGATGAGCAAATTATAGAACTTAAACCTGTTCAACTTCAGCCAGATTTGAGTCACGAAGAGGGACCACTACAACTTTTGGGCAGAGAAATCAAGGGTTTTTGTGCAACCCGCCCCCGATGGGTGGTCCTAGTGGCCTCGCGCCACCATGTGCGGCCCAGCTCTAATAGCATGATCAATTATATGTTGCAAGACAACCCAATAAGATAGGGAGTCACTCTTTAGCCTAGGGGAGAACAAATACTCAGTCCACGTTTTTTGGGGAATTTTGGTTCGGTCCACTCGTCCAAGGGACGGGTCCTCAGGTCCAAAATTTTTTGAGCCTCGGTGCAGTCCGATGCTCAGCCTTACGTTAGCCCATATAACCTCTCCGGGCTTTAAAAGGTGAAGTCTTTGTTGGTAGTATGATGGTAGGAATTTATAATTAAAATGATCATATAAGCCTTAGGCCCTGTTCGATAGGACTTAATAAAATCAGTATTCAGATTAGTTCAGAGTCATTCAAATCAGATGAGATCAGATCAAAAATGTTCAAATAACTATCAATGTATTTGGTCCATAATTGATACTAATTCGTTGAAATTCAATCAAATTTTCAACAACTTCAGATCTGATTAGACCAGTTCAGAGTCATTCAAATCAGATCAGATCAGATCATAATCATTTAGAACAGATCAGATAAGTTCAGAAAAATGCAGTCCTATTAAACGAGACCTTAGTTTCCCAATGTGGCACAAACCAATTCCATAATTCTGTAGTGTTACACCAGTGGTGGTGGAGGTGGAGAGAGGGAGGTGGTAAGGGTGGTAGGCGGTGGTTAATGGGGCGGTGGGGAGAGTAGGATGATCTGCTGGAAAATTGAGGATTGAAAAAAAAAATTGGGTATTTTTTTTATTTGTGTTTTTTTTTTTTATTAATTACAAAAAAAATGATTAAATTTCACTAATTGTATGCCACATCATCGTTTAACATCCAAAAGTTAACGACGTTAGTGAATAAGGGCACCACGTGCCTATATGGGTAAAGTCGGGTCCACCAGATTGTACAAGTTTCAAACGCAAAGGCACCAAGGGTATTGTAACATAGTTCGGGGGTGCCACGTGACTTTGTCGTTTTATATATATCGTAAAACTTATGGCATATATCTCGTTAAATCTATTTTGAAATTTAATCTAAAATGCGTTCCACTTCTACATTTGTTTGATAGAAATGTATTAGTTAACAATCATCCCATAAAATGTTTGATAGAAATGCATTAGTCAACAATCATCTAACAAAAATTACAAAAATGATACTCCCTCGAGTTCACTTTGATGTTCCACAATGGAATTTGCACGGAGTTTTTTGTAAGTAGTAAGATGTGGTGGAAAATGAATGTGGGTGGCTCACAATCCATTAGGGTCACAAATAACATAACAGATAAGGAAAGTAGAAGATCATTTGAACTGGCTCGGGGAGTGAAAGAGGATAGAGAAAATGAGGAAAAGAAGACGTGGAGGACTATAGAGGCGGTGGCGCGGGGAGAAAGTGGCCGTCGTGGGGTCGCCGGAGTGGCGCGCGTCGAATGGGGGGGTTGTCGTCGCGTGAGGTGGTGGTCGGCGCAAGGGGACGGTGGCGACCGGCTAGTGCGTGGTGGTGGTGGGAGGGTGGAGGAGGAGAGAGAGAAAGAAGGGTTCATTTTTCTGTTTTTTTTTTTAAATCGGTTTTTTTTATTAAAGTTATGAATTTTAGTACGTGGAGTTATTAGAGTTAAGTGTTTCAGGGTATGGAGTTATTATAGTTACGTGTTTTAAGTTAGTGGAGTAATTATAATTACGTGTTTTAATTAGTAAAGTTATATTAAAATAAATCTTTTAGTTGTTGAAGTTATTGGAGTTAAGTTGGAGTTACGTATTTTAGTGTGTGGAGCTATTAGAGTTACGTGTTTTAGTGTGAGTAGTTACGTGTTTTAGTTAGTGGAGTTATTATAATTACGCGTTTTAATTAGTAAAGTTATATTAAAATACGTCTTTTAGTTGGTAAAGTTATTGGAGTTACGTATTTTAGTGTGTGGAGTTATTAGAGTTACGTGTATTAGTGTGTGGAGTTATTATAGTTACGTGTTTTAGTTAGTGGAGTTATTATAATTATGTGTTTTAATTTGCAAAGTTATATTAAAATACGTTTTTTAATAGTTCAAGTTATTGGAGTTAAGTTGGAATTACGTATCTTATTTAATATTGATAAGTTAGAGTTGTAAAGTTATTGTAGTTATGTCACTTATGTGCTTAGTTACTAGAGTTACGGAATAACTGAAGTTATGAGAGTTAGTGGAGTATCAAGAAGTATCCTTATATCAGAAGGTCAGAAGTAATCTGAGCCACACATCATGATACTCCACTTACTCTCATAACTTCAGTTATTCCGTAACTCGATTAACTATAGCATATAACTCCAATAACTTTACAGCTTTAACTTAACAATATTAACTAAAATACGTAACTCCAACTTAACTTCAATAATTTCAACAATTAAAAGACGTATTTTAATATAACTTCACCAACTAAAACATGTAACTATAGTAACTTCACACACTAAAACACGTAACTCTAATAACTCCACATACTAAAATTCATAACTTTAATTAAAAAAACCGAAAAAAAAAATTTTAAAAAAAAAACACAGAAAAATGAACCCTTTTTTTTCTCTCTCCTCCTCCACCCTCCCACCACCGCCACCACCACACACCAGCCGGCCACCGCTATCCCTGTAGACACCAAATTTTGTCTCACCTTTTTTTATTTCATTCTCATGAAAATGTAGATGTATCAAAGCATGCTTATTATAATGTACACTTTACTCATTTAGCTCATACCATTTAAAATTGATAAGGTACATTAGACCTTCAAAATTCCACAATCTTATCCATATTCCAACTATTCCAAACATTTAAATTTCAACCATTCCAAACATCCAAATTCTAGCATATATCACCAAACTTTTATCATAAATTTGAAACAAAACAACCATACAGAAGCCTCACATGTGTAAACAAGTGACAAGTAATAAACAAAACATACACTAAACGAACAAAAACAGACAAACCCATCCCCCTACGGCTTGATTCATTTTATTCATTTAATTAATTAATTATTTATTTATTTTGCTAGTTGATTCGTGTATTTCATTTTCCTAGTCTCATTAGTTCATTTTAGCGTGTGACCTAACCTGGGCTTTGATACCAACTGTAACACCCCCAAATTTCCTTTCCTTTTCACAAACATTTTATCGAGAATCAAAACACAAATAAGGAAATTCAGAGGTGTCACTTCGCACTCGAGTTAAAGACCTGAATGCTAGGAGATTTCAAAAGCCACAGTATAATTGTCTAATGGTCTAAAATAGTCTATTACAACCCATTAATTAAAATTACAATAGTCCAAAATCTAAAATATAAATATATATGATATAGCCTATGTTTAATAACTACGAGTCTTATAATTGTTTCCAACTAATTCTAGTGAGTCGTCGTTCCCGCATGCATCAATCACTCCAAACCTGTGGTGGATTTAAAGCACAAAAACCACAGTTGAAAAAGTCAGTGAAATTGAGAAAGCTAACACCTCAACGTGTAGAAAACCAAAACTCTTACCTGGATTTTGAAAACGTTTTGTTTTATTTTCGAAAACACACTCAGAACATAAACATATAATCATCCAATAATAATTCCAAACCAGTAGTTAAGAGTCATATATCAGAATCCACCATTCAATTCATCACATACTCATAGTATAAGAAACATTCCATAATCCATATGCAACAAATCAAAGATTAACGATAAATAAGAAATTCATAAGTCATGAGCCATAATCCACAATTCATAGTTAACAATCCACAATCCACAATCCATAATCCATAATCCTTATTATTTAGAAATGAACTGAATCTTTTGCCAATTCACCCTATCAACCATAATCCATAATCCATAATCCAAGACAACTAGACCTTAAGTGTGCACACCCCCTATTGGGTGTTTTTAACCCATGTAGAGTAGACTAGAGTCTAACCCTCTTAAAGACAGATGCGGTGGGGTAATTAATAGGAGTCGATGCGACTCAATCCAGTAAATAAGAGTTCTTTTGACTCAAACAAATAAATAGGAGCTCTTTTGGCTCAAATAAATAATTAGGAGTTATTTTGCTCCGTCTAAGTAACCAATATCTTATTGAGAGAGAGTTGATGATCACAGTTCATATAAAACGATACCAAACCAACATCACAATATAAATTGGCTATGCGCCCACAAACCAAACCAAACCAAACCAAATCAACCAATTCAATATGCATTTAATCTTACTTTTCAAAATAACATATTTGTCACAAGCCATACCATATACCAATATCAATACAATAAATCCAACCAATCAAAATACGATAATTGTATAAACTGAATTGTTCTCCACCTTTCATGATACTACGTTCTCATCCAATCACACCATTCACATCTAGCACGTAAGTTTGAAAGGTCTCTACAAGTTTAAGAAGGGTTGAGCAGGCTAGCTTACCTTTTCAAGCAAACGAAAACTCAATAGCACAACAATTAGTAGTACTCCTCGTCTACGAACTCAGGCTCTACAATTATACAAACGACATTCTCAAATTAACACTCAATCTTTCTTAACCAACCAACCAAATATATTCCTATATGTCAGTATGATCCTATATGCAATGCATGATTATGACAATACCAAATCCAAACAAACAATTACCAATTATTCAATAATTATCCAATAGAACTCAATTAACACCAAAATTAAAATAAAAATTCACAAAGGCCTAAAATTAGTTTAAAACAGAATATAACTCATAAAAATTAACCCTTAATTATTCCAATTTAATTAAAAATTAATCTAGCAATTTAAATTATGTTTTATCAATTAAAAACAATGTTTTATTACATAAAATCCCAAAACTTTGAATTAAATTATATAAATCATGAAAATCAGTTTATAATTTGTTAAATTATCAGAATGTCAAAATATTGATTATTATAATTAATTTGGACTAATTAACCTAAATTAGAAACAATTAACCAAAATTCCCCAATTTACAATTTATACAAACTTGATCAAATCCCCAATTTAAATCTCAAACTAAATTCAAGAATCCTAATTAACAGATTATAAACATATTAAAGTCATAAGTTTCGAAATTAATTGAACCAAATTCGAATAATTAAGCTAATTAATCCTAAATTCGAAATTAATGAAAATCAACTCAAAACAACCATCAAGATCAATTCTTTATGCATAAAACTAACTCTAATCGATTACCCACTAACCATAACATTTATTAACATCAATTAAACACAAATTAGAGCTTTCAAAACACTTGTTAATCACGTTTTAAGGAAGGGAACGAAAACAGGGGAAGGGTGAAGGAGGCGTTACCCACAGTAATTAAAGGAAGAAGAGAAGGTGGCTAGGTGGTCGGCCGGCGAGCTGTGTCGGCGTGCGCGAGCGGCGTCGAGGGCGGTAGGCGAGGTCGGCGTGCGCGTGCGGTGTGTGGGCAAAGGAAGAGGGCGAAAAAACAGAGGCAGCTCTGTTTTTATAGGGGGGTGGCTGTGTCGGTTTTCTATTGTTTTTTTTTCGTTTGATTTTTTTTTTCTTTTCCTTTTTAAAATCTGATTTCCTTTTTCCTTTGGGTTTGGGCCAATTGGTGTGGGCTTGAGTTGTTGTAGTGTTTGGAAGATAGCCCAATTCAGAAATTAGAAAATCCTATATAGAAAATCCGGCTCCAAAATCCATTTTCGGTTTTGAAAACGACAATTAATAATTAAAATATTTTTATTTCAATAATCTAATTAATAGATCTAAAAATATTAATATAAAATACTTTAAAATTTTGGGATATTACAGTAAGTGTCCTAAGCTTATCAAGGATAAGGCAAAGAATACTACTTCTCAGGCCGCTGTTGCACAAGGGAAAGATGATGACTCAGATGAAGATTATGCGTTCGTTGTCGCTGTTGTTTCACATCCTGTTGATAGATGGATTTTGGACACTGGCTGTCCATATCATATGTGTCCTACAATAGAGTGGTTCAATTCCTATGAAGAGTCTAGTGGAGGTATTGTTGCCATGGGTAATGGTGCTATATGTGAGGTTGTTGGAATTGGTTCCGTTTGAGTTAGGGCTGTTGATGGTGTGATTCGGGTTCCTCATGGACTTAGGCATATCCCAAAACTGAAGAGAAATCTTGTGTCACTAGGAAAATTAGTCGAAGAGGGCTATAGTTTCCAAGGTGATGGAGCTGTTTTGTGCGTTTGTGATGGCTCGTTTGTAATTTGGAAGGGTGTGAAGGAAGGATCTATGTATGTTCTTCAAGGCACTACGCTGACTGTTGGTTCGTCTTGTGATTCACCGTTTGTTTCTTTGTCGACGAAGTTGAGCCATGCACAACTTAGTCATTTGGGTGATCCATCGACGAAATTTGATGATTCTGAGTTGGTTGGTCCTAAGGTTGAGGATGAGGGTGTTGACAGTGAGGTGGAGTTAGCTCCTAAGCGGGTCGAGCCTCAAGGTCAACCGAAGGAGGAATCCTCATTTGACTTGGTGCCTCAGTGAGGCGATCGGCGCCCCATCGGAGGCGTGTTGAGCTTCGGGCGGAGCCGTTGGTTGGAGCTCTAGGTGGAGCTCGTTTGTGCCTCGTAAGGGCAATTTGGGACTCTAACGAGTCTGTGTCATTTGGGCTTTGAAAGAGGTCGTTTGGACTTCTTTGGGAGTCATTTGTTTTTTGAATTTGCTTTGTGTTCCTTGGAGCAATTTAATTAGATTTAGTCTAACGTTTGTACCTCTTACTCAGTGGGGTAGTTTGGCTCTTTGGGGTGTTTGGTTTGGTCTTGAGTCTTTGGCTTGGTATAAGCAATTTGGTGTCTGCAGCACGTTTGGTTGCTCAAGAGGGACAATTTGTATTTGTATTGGCCATTTGTGTCTTTAAGTAGACTATTGGGTACTTTGGTACAATCGGCCGTTTGTGAGTAGAAACATTTGGGTTTTGTATCTTGTGCACATTTGGTAATACCGTTTGGTTTGTGGCGTTTGGTATTCCATTAACTTGGTTTCTAATGATGATGGTGTTCTACTATTTGGTGTTGTGGTGCGACGACATTGCGGTATATTTAGTATCCGAGGATACGTTTGGGTAGATGTCACATTGATCAATTTGGTCATGAAGTAAGTTTGGCCACGTTTGGTGCACTTGGTACATTTGTATTTGGTTTTGGCGTTGGGTGTAAGAGTGTTCAAGTCAAGGTGGAGAATTGTTGGAAAATGCCTTGAACGACTTACTCCCTCCGTCCCAGCTCAAACGCCCCTGGGATATTTGTAGTGGAATAAGAAAATTTGATATAGTAAGTTGAGTGGGGTAATATTAGAAAAAAGGAGGAGAGAGAATGTGAGGATTAATAAAAGTAAGAGAGATAATGTGAGAGAGGATGTAGTAATTTAATAAAAGTAGGAGAGAAAAATATGTTCCAAAATGGATGGGGTGTTTGAGGTGGGACGTCCCGAAATGGAATATGGGGCGTTTGAGCTGTGATGGAGGGAGTACACATTTGAGTATGTCGTAGTGGTGACCGAGGAGGGAGCTCGGGGCATGATTAGCTACGGTGTACGGGTGTTTGGCGAAAACGGGAATAAGGAAGATCGACAGAGACTTCGCGCGGTCCGTGGGGGGTGAAGCCGTGGAGCGCAGCTGTTTACATATTGGGGCAATGTAGAGACTTTTGGCGGCCCGTGGTGGGCTGGCGCGGTCCGCCAAGGGCCAGGCGCGGGCCGCGGTGGCCGTATGTCGGTAGTTTTCTGCTTCACGCGTTTTTTGTTCCTTCTTACATTTTTCGGCCTGTTAGGTATTTTCTTATGAAGAGAGTATATAAACACCCTAATCCTCTCATAGCCTCCTCAAGGCACAATTTGAGTGATTCTTTTGTAATTGTGAGTACCTAGAGTCATAGTTGCGGGTTTTCTCAAGGTTGTGACTTCTTTTCATTGGTGAGATTAGAGGGCATCTGTTTGGGTTATTAGTTGATCTCGTTCGTATTTGGTGAGTTCTTTTCGGATTGAACTCATATTTGTATTGGTGTTATTCTCTATAGTGATTGTTTCTTCTCTGTTTGGTAGACGTAGCTGACACATCGCTGGTGAACTATGTTAAATCTGGTGTCTTTTATTTACGTTATGTTATTGTTGATATCACGTTTGTTACTACATCTTCTCACGCCCAATCACACTCAAATCGTTCGTTGTTGGGACTGGACGCCTCAGTTCCAACAACTCGATCCTTCACATCTTTCTCCTAAAAAAAAAAAAAATTCCTTTCTTCAAACTTTAGAGAGGTAAATATCGATCTTGTTTGATACTCCAGTAGGAAATAGTAATCTTGTTTGTGATATTTTTACGTTAAGGAAAACTTACACAAGTTGAGGTGGGTAATTTTTTGGTTGAGTTTTCTTTCTCTTCAAACTCTCATCTTTTGTCATTCTTCGTTTTAGATGATTTCTCCCTCCTCTGAATTCATTGCACGATTATTTTTCTAGAAAATTTTAATTTCAATGATTTTTTTTTTAATTTGTGGATTTATTGATTGTTTTCGGGATTCTTTTGTTCTTTTATTTCTTGTAGGTGATTGAGTTTTTTGATCTATGAAATTTTGGATCTAGATTTGAGGATTTTTGGGTGGATTTTTTGGGTGAGATATGGTGGACAAAGAGAGGGAGAGAGAGAGAGAATCAGCGCAGCTAAAGAGGACGAAGTAGTGACGAGGAAACGGGTCAGGTCAGGCCTAGTCAAAACGGCTCATGACCCACCCCGCCCCGTTTAAACTGACTGATGACCCGCCCTGTTTGAGAATGACCTGGGCCTGCCCCGCCCCGTTGCCCAGGTCTACGTGTAACACACATGATTTCCTTCTAGTAAATATTAAATTCTTCACCTTTTTAATCAATTAAAATGACTTTATTGTGAGACCGTCTCACGTGAGACTTCAAAACACATTTTCCATAGTGTGCTCAAAGCGATTTATTGAATTTTGTCACGTACCGTTCGTTAGTCACGTATATGCCAGGGTTCGCTTTCTTCATCGCTCTCTTTTCTCATACATTCGATTCTCCGACTCACTCATTTCTTACAGAAACGGAAAGAAAGAAAAAGCATAAAGCGGAGTTCTAGGGTTCCTCCCTTTTAAACGCATTTTCCCCCAAAATTTTTCAATTTCTCTCTCCAATTCGAAAATGAAGCTCACTGTTAAAACTCTGAAAGGCAGCCATTTCGAGATTCGCGTTCACCCAAACGACACCGTCAGTTTTTCCCCTCTCTTTCTCTCTCCTTTCCGCTTACATTTGATTTACAGCTTTGTTACCACTTTTTGAAGCGTTTGAACGCTTTGATTTTTACTTTTTTTTTTTATTTGCAGTAAATTGAATGTTTGGATTTCTTTGTGTGTTTTAAGCTGTATTTACTGAATTGTGATGTATGAATTCGTAATGTAGACGCTTTCGATACTCGCATTGGTAGCTATGTATAGTTAGGGGGGAAATTCGGATGTCGTGTTTGTGCCGTCGAAGTGTTATTTAGTTATAGACTTAGGATGGAGTCCTGTTGTAGCTTGCGCTCGAACGAAGCTATCGTTTTCGGAATATTCCGTTGTAGACTAAGGATGGAGTCTGATGCGTTTGATATTTATCTGCTGTATGACTATACTAGGGGAAGAAAATCGAGAAATGGGCACGAAATTAGGTTTGAGGGGATGAAATTGAGGAGGCGTGGGGATTTTAAGTGCCTTTTGCAATGCATTCGAGCCGTGTTGTCTACTTTTGCGTTATTCAGTTACGTTATGAAATATGAATAAGATCGTCATAGATTCATAGCTATTGACTAATGAATTACTGGACTGGCCGTACATTATATGCATACTTTTTGAATTGATTCTTTCTCGTTAAGCACATCAATTTGTTTACTAAATGGTCAAAGTCAGTCTAAGTTTTGATGATTATCTTGGCTTGTTTCGGATTCATGGCAACCGTAATAAATGAGGTGATAATTGAGTGAAAGGGCTAGGGTTAATGTCTCGGTGATAGATGACAATATCAAGAATAGGTAACACAGGGATTGACCTTAATTTATTGGGACAAGGTTTGAAGACACAAAACAATAATAACAACAAAGCCTTACTCTCAAAATGATCTGGCATTGGCTAACACATTGACAACGAGAGCAATCAAATACGTAGATACTCCGTCACCGAATCTACTCCTGAAGAGAAATATAGAATACAAAGACATCCTCTCAACTATAAAGAGTAACGACCTTTAGACGCTAATCTAGGAATCCAAGTACCTAAGCACCCCATTTGCGTACCTTAGTAAAAACAAAAAGTAAGTTGCACAATACTAACATTCGGACCCTCAAAACCTTCCTTTTGCAGAAATGATCTATTTTTCCGCTCATGCCATCCATCGCATGCCAAAGTACATAATGTATCCTAACCATATCATGCTTACACTGAAACTTGAAGATGCACCTCAAGGCAACAGTGCCCCACCATTATTGTCGCATAATATGAAGTCATACCAATAAACTTGGCATGTTGTTGTTATCTTTGTTTGAGTTAATTAGTTGCTTGTATGTGAGTTGATGTTGCTTGGATTCACAACGAGTATCGGAATCGGTATGTCTTTGCTATTTCATGAGAAGATCAATGTTTGACCTAAAATAAAGTGTTAAGTGATCGTACCTATGTGCAAGAATCCTATGCTATGGGTAATTGAGGAAGACCTGAAGCTTAGTTATAAAAAAGCGTGCCTGAGGCGCATCTAAACGCAGCTGACATCGCCTCAGAAGCTTGAGGCGCACCCGAGGCGCAGGCCCTGAGGCGCACGCGAGGCACACGACTATGCAATTTCCAATTTTCTTTCTCTTGTAACCTTATTTCTACCCTTCCCTTTGCCCCTTAATCCCTTGTTTATAATTCTTTACCCATTGGCCCTCTTTAAATAGCAAATAAGGGGATTATTTTTTGCAAAATATGGTTTCATAAAATAGAATTTCGTTCGCTAAATGAGTGCGCCTCGTGTGTGCATGAGGCGTGCGCCTTCACCTCGCGTCTTGCGCCTCATCGCAACAGCCCCCCAGCACTTCGCGCCTCCTTAAACTAAGACCTGAAGAGTCCGAGCAACATGGTGCAACTCTGTCTTCTCCTTGAATTTCTCACATTTTGACGTAGATGCTCCCTGGCGTTAGTCGGCTGGGGCAGGAAATGATATTTTCTAATGTGCTGTGAAAACTGATTACTATGATGGTATCATTAGTCATTTGATTTCTGTTTCTTGCAAGCTAAGGTTTGCCTATTTAAGGAACATCTAACGTGTGTTTTAAGCTTCCAGAGATGTGTTACCGAGTTCTGTACTGTGTTTCATTCTTGTAGTGACTTAATTTCTTTGTCTTCTCTCTGTTTCTTTTAATCTCCTATACTTGTAGTTATTTCTCGTCTGTTGGCCCTGTGGTTTAGTTTGGTCGAGAATGTTAGGTGTTTTATCTGTTTGTAGCCGTCCCAGTTCAAAATGTGAATCCCTACTCTTCTTTACAATTTACTTTATATTATTAGATTTTCCTTCAATGTCTGGTTCTGTGCATGATTAGAAATACAAGAAGATTCAGTTCGATGTATCTCACTTATAGTAAGTGTGTTTGACCAGATTATGGCGGTGAAGAAGAATATAGAAAATGTGCAAGGAAAAGATAATTATCCTTGTGGGCAGCAGTTACTAATTCATAACGGCAAGGTCTTGAAAGATGAAACAACATTGACGGACAACAAGGTCTCTGAAGATGGCTTCCTTGTAGTAATGCTCAGTAAGGTAATACTCATGACTACTAATTTCGTCTAGCTTTTATAACATTAGACTCTCAGTAATACGTTTTCACTCTTTCCATTGTACATACAACTTTTTTTCCTTCAATATTTTTGTGCAGTGGTTTTGTCACTTGAGATTGCTAGTAATTTCTGCTAGTAGTTTATGGAGGTCAATTTATGTGATAAATAAAGACTGATAAATGGGTTTAGTGAGAGAATGGGTTATCAACATGTTCATTTAAGCTTTTACAAGGTGTATTCCCTATTTATTGTAGCTTTGTGTGTGCTTCATTTACTTCTTTGCCTTCTTGAAAATGTCATATTTCTTTTCAAGCATTTATTCTTATATAGTATTTGTTATATTTTCAGAGTAAAACTTTAGGTGGTGGAGGAAGTTCTAGTGCTCAGGTATTCTATTATCCTAAATCTTCTTTATTGGCTGTCCATTCTTTCGGCTTAATAACAAAAACATCTATCCCTAACTTATTTCAGCTTGCGCCTCCTGCATCGAATCCTGTACCTACTAGCACTAACACTGGAGTCTCCCCTTCTGATTCTCAGATGTATGTTCCCTTGTAACACTGAGTCTGGTTTGCCTGTCACTGATCTTTATCTGGTTCATATGAGTGTTCTTCGACTGCAGGGCCTCAAAGGGTGCTACTGGCTCTAATGCTCCAGCTTCCGAGTATGTCAAAGCATTAACTAACCTTTCCTAATCGTACTAAAATTATGCCACCGTATAGTTTTATGTAATGAGCTACTCTTAAAGCTCATTTTTTTTGGTGAATAGATTGTAGCTGATTGTAACTTTCTTGGGATACTATATTATGGGTCTTATAAGGAGGTTGACAGACAGTTTGGTGAAGTCTTCTGAAGTAATGTAGGCACCTGCTCTCAGGACTAGAGTGTGCAGTTTAAGTATCATCTGTTGTTATTTGCCCATTTTCTAAATACATGAGATTTGGGTGATGAATGTACAGTTTGGCTCTGTTCTCCCCACCCTTTAACTTACGTATTGACATAGAGTCAAGGTGACTTCAATGTAAATATATATGCTGCCATCTCTAGGTTTTGAAGCTGTTTCAGTTTATATGCATGTTTGATGTCTGTTTTGGTCTCTTCATTTCTGCTTGAACACCTTATCAAACATATCCTCCTCGGTCACTGAAGGACCAGCTTTCTTATATACTGCATCTTACTTAAAAAAGCGCGCCTGAGGCGAAGCTGGCATCGCCTTAGAAGCTTGAGGCGCACAAGTGTGCAGGAGGCGCAGTCACTGAGGCACACGCGAGGCGCATGACTGCAATTTCCAATTTTTCTCTTGTATCCTTCTACCCCTCCCTTTGCCTCTTAATCCCTAGTTTACATTTCTTTACCCATTGGCCCTCTTTGAATACCAAAAAAGGTGTAATTTGTTGCAAAATATGGTTTTGTAAAATAGAAGTTTGTTCACTAAATGAGTGCGCCTTGCATGAGGCTTGCGCCTTCGCCTCGCGCCTTGCGCCTCATCGCAATGGCCCCCCAGCGCCTTATTGCGCTTCGCTCCTCCTTAATGTGTGACAAAGGTAGTTGAAGGAGTATAGACTAAAGCGTAATAGCTCGTCGAGGATATCCTTTCTTTCTGATTCTAATTTGTTGCATTACCTGCTTCTTTATTTCAGTGACATTTTTTTCACTATTAAGGAATCACATTTTTTTGTTGGAAGTGTATGCTCCTAAATAAATTATTGTTATATTTTTATTGAGGGGCTCAAGTTACCAGCTATGTTGAAACCAATTTATAAAGATGACAGCCTCATGGTTGGTGTCTGAATTTTCTTTTTCTTGTTGGAGGGGGGGGGGGGGTGGCAAGTGAGATGTTTTGTGTTTGAATTTTCTATTGTAGGTTATTTTGGTTGCTCTGTGACTTTAGGTGTGTAGGTTGTTGAGTTTCTAAGGTTTCATCTCATCAAAACTTAAGCAAACCACCTTATATGGCAGTGCGATTTTCCTACCCAAGCAGGTTGAAATACTGTGTGACTCATCCTTCTTAGTAACATACTGATTGTTTGAGATGTCGAGTTTCAATAGCTTCGATTTCTCAAATTGAAATGTGTTGTGTTTGTAATATCTGTTTCTTGCCTCCCCTCCCCCATCTGCTTTTTCTCGTCTGTGCCCCCTTATGAATTCCTGATATCTTTTTTTACAGTGTACCTTCAGAGAACTATGATCAGGCTGCTTCAAATTTAGTTTCTGGTGATAATATGGAGCAGACTGTCCAACAACTTTTGGATATGGGTGGTGGAAGTTGGGATAGAGACACAGTAATTCGTGCACTTAGAGCCGCTTACAACAACCCTGAGCGTGCTGTAGATTACTTGTATTCTGTATGTATTCAAGATATTGAAGTTATTGTATTTTTGCTTATCAGAAACAAGTTGGCATTCATATTTTGACACACTATTTTGTACACAGGGTATTCCACTAACAACTGAAGTTCCCGAGCCCGTGCCACAGTTTCCTGCTAATCAGGGAATCGCTGCAGCTGAAAGTGGTGTAGCTCCTGTGCATGCTTCCGGAGTGCCTAATTCTTCCCCGCTGAATATGTTTCCTCAGGTAAACCAGACACATTGATTAACTCTACTCGCCTCTTTGCTAGTAAGATATCATCTCTCTTCTAAAGTATGGCAATGTGTAGGAACCACTGTCGGATGCTGGTGGTGAAGGCTTTGGATCACTTGACTTTCTTAGGAACAATCCTCAGGTTAGAATTTTGTGAGTTCTGGGTCTTTTTGTCTACATTTTTCATCTGTTTGAAAATATAACTGGATGGTGAAATTGCATTCTTTAGATGATGAATGAACAGAGATGTTTCTCTCTCTCTCTCTCTCTCTCTCTCTCTCTCTCTCTCTCCCCATCTGATATCTTATTTCACCCCTTCTTTCTCCTATAAATGAGTCCCCTTAAGGTCAAATCAGACGTTTATAGTAGATCAGTGGTTGTACCTTTGCTTGTCGATAGGAACTAAGGAAGACTTGCTATAATCACGAACAGCTGATAGAGGGTGATCGGCAAGTGGTGCGACAGGGTAATTCTTAGTTTAAGTGTGCATGAGGCGCACCGAGGCGCATCCGAGGTGCATGACTGTGCATTTTCCACTTTTTTTCTCTTGTAACCTTATTTCTACCCTTTCCTTTGCCCCTTAGTCCCTTCTTTATACTTCTTTACTCATTGGCGCTCTTTAAATACCAAAATAGGGGTAATTTTTTGCAGTTTATGGTTCTGAAAAATAGAGTTTTGTTCGCTAAATAAGTGCGCCTCATGTGCATGAGGCGTGCGCCTCATCGCTACGTCTCCCCAACACCTCCATGCGCCTCGCGCCTCCTTAAACTAAGGGGTAATTGGCTGGGCATGGATAAAAGAATTAGTTGAAGGAAAACTTTAGTAATTGGAATTGGTCCCCTCTTAATATCTTTACCACTTTACTTATTGGGAAATGCTCTGATCTGATACATTTAACTACTGTTAAGGGCTTGGCAGTTCTGGTGTTCAGAAGGGCACATAGATTACTGTTTTCCAGGCTTATGATGATGCTGATAATGGATCTAATATAAGGGAGAAAAGCACCTCTTCAGGTAAGGAAACAGTATGATGTCCACTGATAGGGGTTAACGGTGTTCTAGAAGATTCAGGGAAGGCGAGAATTCTGATGGCATAACTCGTACATTGTACATCATAATAATTACAATACCAAAGCCTTAGTCTCAAGATAATTTTGGCTGGGCTAACATGAATTATTGTTTGGAATCGTCAATGTAGAAGGAAGTATTCAAAGAAATATTCAAAGAACTAAAACCTGGAGTAGGTAAACGAAGTATTGGCTACTCATATTAAATAAATTGGGAAAGATAATCATTCATGATAGGAAAAGTTGTTACTGTTAAGTAAGGCTTATTTTTTTATTTCAAAAGTAAGGCTTACTTATTAGGGGCTGTTTAGTTCAAGCACTGAAAGGAAAAGAATCGAAAACGGGAAAGGAACGGAACTTGAAACCCTCTAATTCCCTAGTGTGTTTACACAACTATTCCATGCTCTTACCCACACCCTCGCATCAAAGGTCTCATCACCCTGCTTCTGCTGTGGACAAAGCACACTTACACTTTAGCATCTAACTATCAATTTTTCTCATGACCACCAAGTCCCTACCTTCTGCGTTCACATCTGAATCCACTTCCTTATCACCGCGGTCATAGTAAAGTGAATATTTCAGCAAGATTTACTTCGTGGATTTTTTAGCACCTCCACTTGTCACCTGTGTTACTTTGGCTCTTCAATTCTACGGATACCCTTGTTCGACACAACAAGGAAGAATATGGGTATGGACTCTAACCTGTTTCCGGCATTATCTTAGAAGAGACAAGGGAGGCTTGCATGAGAAAAAAAAAAAAAAAAAGGTAGATGAATTGACTGATGTAGTAAAAAAATTGATAGGTGATAGTGATTGGGCATCAATTTTAGACATTTTCCTTTTACCACAAACGTCTTTCTATTTATTTATGAGCACTTCAACCGTAAAATGAAATTGTTGTTTTTTAAAGATGTCTCTGTACCCAAATCTTGTTTTTGGCTCAGACTCCAGGTCCCAAAAATTGAGTCACGCAGTTGAAAACTTAGATATGTACCCATATCAGAGACCAACAGCTGAGTCTGAGTATTATAGCTTGCACAAAGAGCTCCCTCCCTCCCTGCCTCTTGATTCCGAATCTACCCATCTTTGCTTGACCTCCATACCTTGTTCCATGTAATTATCATTGTCCACCTTCCATTCCTCGTTTTTTTGCACCATTCACCTGGCAACGTCCTCCATGCTTCAACATTCACCACTTGAAGTCTGATACTGTAGCCTTTTAACTGCTGTCAAACTGTTCATTTTATACTGAAGTTCTGTTCTTCATGCTCCTCCCTCTAGGCCCTGTTTACTCATAGCAAATCATTTCAAAACATAGAAAAGATTGCATCATTGTGTATTGTGTCACCATTATGGTGGTGGCAATCTTGCTAGGGAGGAGGGGAGCAAAACAATGGGTGTGGGCGTGGTTAGGACGTTAGGTTGCGATTTCAGAAAAAAAAATGACATAGAATGGATATCTTTAGTGCTTGTCAGGTTGCTATTGATTACATAAGACTTCAAGAGCCTGATCGTTTGTTGTCTACAGAGGGAAGTGAGATAGAGTGTAAGTAATGCAAAGTGGGAGAGATTCACATGAGAGATCAGGAGAGCAGGGAAGCAAAAGGTGAGTGGTAAAGTGGGACAGATTGACATGAGAGTAGAACAGGGAAGAAAAGGCGAGTTGTAACTTTGAGCCTGTTTGCCTGATCTATTGTGGTCTACAGAGGAAGGTGTGATAAGAGTGTATGTAAATTGGGAGAGGTTGACATGAGAGGAGAGCAGGGAAGCAAAAGGCTAGTTGTAACTTTGTAGCTTTGTTGACTATTGATGTCCAATGCTTTTGTAATGGTAAAAAACAAGGCGAGCAGGGAAGCAGCTTTCAGGGAGAGAAGTAACCAGGAACCTATTTCAGGGGTTACCAAACATATATTTGTGTTTGTTCTTGAGAGATGACTTTGAAGGGTTTGGTGGGGCTACATTTATATATATTGAACAATTATAGTGATATATTACTTCAGGTGTGATGATTTACTTTTCACTTTAGTTCTTTTAGTATAAGGGAGCCTTTTTTTCATTAGAACTTTGACACCGCTGTGTATTGAGTTTCTGCTTCTATTGATCTTTCAGTTCCAGGCATTGCGCTCCATGGTGCAAACAAATCCACAGATTTTACAGGTTTTATTTCCTTTGGGTCTCTGAGAATAAATGTTCTTTTCTTCAACATTGTATATTAATTTAAAATTGTGTCGGTATCCAGCCAATGCTTCAGGAGCTTGGCAAGCAGAACCCCCAGCTTTTAAGACTGATTCAGGATCACCATGCTGAGTTTCTCCAACTCCTTAATGAACCTCTTGATGGTTCTGAAGGGTGAGCCCAAATTCTTTTCTGCCTTCAATTGAGAATTTGAATGCTGTGCTAAACTGCTGATGAACGCTTCTCCTTCAATATATGCTTCTGCATGGTAAATGTCAAGTTTGCATGTAACATTACTTGGCTATTTTGTTTTAAATGAGTTGCAGGGTGTGTTTTTGTTCTGTTACCTTGTTTTTTCCCCGTGTTACCTCTCCGAAGTCCATAATTAGTAAAAATGTGGAGCACATTTCCCTCCTGTCCATTTTGGTTTGCTCCTTTCTTACGCATAATCATAAATGTTCTTTCTGTATCTGATGTGTGATGTGAAATAAAATAAGTCAACCATTATTCCATGTTGTCATCAATCACCATTTATCCACAAGCTCATCAGTCTCTTGATCCTTGAGTGTACTACTACTATATCCTTGATCTCCTCTTGTTAAGGAAATTGATTTGCTGCGTTTTGCACGGTTTCTTAACGATGTCTCTATAATTGTCCTAACAGTTTTATTCTCGACCTTATGTTGTAGGGATATGTTTGATCAGCCTGATCAGGATATGCCCCATGCAATCAGTGTCACACAAGAGGAGCAGGAAGCTATTGAGCGGGTATGGATCTACTGGCCTGCCAGGCCACTTGAACTTTTACTGTACTTTTGCAACTTTTGCAGCTTTTGCAACTTTTGATTTACTCATGAGCATTGTTTTTCCATCCAGCTTGAGGGAATGGGTTTTGATAGAGCACTTGTCATCGAGGCATTTTTAGCTTGTGAGCGCAACGAACAGCTGGCTGCTAACTACTTGTTGGAGCATGCTGATGATAATGAGGATTAGACTCGAGATTTTTTGTTGATGACTGATCGTAGGAAGTGTGTTTGGGTGTGGTGTTTAGATGATATCATAGAGTTCTGAGGTTAAGGTTGACAATGGCCAGTGGAGCGCACAGCTATGTTATGCCTTCTTTGTTACTTTATACAAAAAGATCTTATTCTTTCGTTCCAGGCTTAAAGGCGAAGGCTATAGTTACATATGGGATTATGTACCATATTAGCGTATCTCTAACCTCGCACAACCGGGCCGAGAGTCTGGTCTCTTTAATGTAAATACTTTGAAAGTGGACGAGCACTTGTTACCAGCAGATTCTTAGCAATCTGTTTCTGATTGAATAGAGACATTTCTCCAACAAATTTGGTTCCCAAAAATGCTGTCTTTTTTTTTTTTTTTTTATGTGGAATATGAAAAGGATAATTTAGCCTCTTGATCCACATCCTTCGGACAACTTAATTTTAGATTTCTTCGGGAAATTCCGAATTCGAGCCTCTACGTTGATCTATTTAATATGGAATAACTAGGATGATAGCCTGCTGAAGGTTTGAGAGCCTAGAAAGAGAAACTCTCTCTTCCCCAGAACCTCCCAAGAACTCAAAAAGGGAACCAAAGCAATCCAAATGTTTCCATGTTCTCCTCATGCTCTCCTCTCCATCGTTTTTCTGTCAAGTTCATCCGAGGATAGAAATGCTGTCATGAAGGCAGGCCATCATCTATTTGATAACAAACCACTTATAACACAGCCTTGGACTGAAGAGCTAAGTAAGGGGTTAACTAACCGGCTTTAGAAGGATGCTCTTTTTAGTGGTGTTCGTCTTTGTAAGTTTCCCGTCTTTTTTATTCCCTCTATGGATGAATAAAAAAGCTACAATTCTTTTTTTTTTTTTTTTGACATAAAAAAAAAAACAAAAAAAAAAAAAACTAGTTTAGTAGTAAGCCAAGTTGCCAACTAGCAAGTAGAGTAGACAATTATTATAACAAACTAGTTTGATGGCCTATGCAACGCCCGAGCTAATTATGTTTAAATGTTAAAATTTTTGTAAACGAATTTTTTTATCTAAAACCTAAAATCTCGTTTCAAACACCCGTTGGATATTTGTAATGTAATTAGATGGAAAGGTCACATTTAAAACCTAAAGTCATGTTTCGAACACCCGTGGAATATTTGTGATGTAATTAGATGGAAACTCACCTTTAAAAACCTAAAATCTCATTTCGAACACCCATGTGATATTTGTAAGAGGAAAAGTCACCTTTCAAAAGCCAAAGTCCCATTTTGAAACACCCGTGTGATATTTAATCAAATTGCCATAAATCAAGTAATTACTACATTACATAACTATTTTCCATAAATCAAGTAATAATGTTATTTTATTAGAATAATATTACCATATACTTACCATATCCTATTTTGGATAAACATTATTTACAATATAATAATATTATTATAAGCCACGTGTTAGCGTGGGAATTGAGCGGGTTCAAGATTATATATATCCAGTGAGAAGTGATAATTTGGTGAGAAGTGAGAAGTAATCTCAGTCATTGATTTTGCGTAACTCCAGTAACTAAACAACATAACTCCAATCGTAACTCCACTAACTAAAACTCTTAACTCCAATCACTTAACTATACTAACTAAATTGCCTAACTCCAATAAACTACTCCATAGAGTAAATTGTCTAACTCGAGTATTATTATTAACTCCATCAAATTCAACGAAAACTCATTAACTCTAACGTAACTCCAATAACTACAACACGTAACTCTAACTCAATTTTCTTTAATAAAACACGTAACTCTAATAACTTCACTACCTAAATCACGTAACTCCGACTTAACCCCATCAACTAAAACACATAACTCCAATTTAATTTCATTAAATAAAACACGTAACTCTAATAACTCCATTACCTAAATCACGTAACTCTGACTTAACTCCACTAACTAAAACACATAACTCCAACTTAACTCCACTAACTAAAACACGTAACTACATCATAACTCCATTAACTAAATCACGTAACTTCAATTTAACTCAATTAACTAAATCACGTAACTCCACTAACTAAAACGCGTAACTCTAACTTATTAACTATATACTAACTAAAATTCGTAACTTCAACTTAACTCCACTATCTAAAACACGTAACTCGAATTTAACTCTACTAACTAAAATGCATAACTCTAGCCACCTAACTCCATGAATTAGATTGTATAACTCCACTAATATAAAAACTCCACCAACTTCAACTTAACTTTTGTAACTCTAACATAACTCCGCCAACTAAAACCCGTAACTCCAATAACTCCAACTTAACTCCATTACCTAAAATACGTAACTCCAATAATTAAAATCGGTAACTCTAATAACTCCAACTTAACTCCATCAACTAAAATACGTAACTCCAGCTTAACTTCAAGAATTATAACAAATAACTCCAAATCTTAAATGCGTAATTTTAATTAACTCCACTAATTAAAACACGTAACTCCATTAATTCCAACTTAACTCCATCAACCAAAATACGTAACTCTAACTTAACTCCAACAATTAAAAAACGCAACTCTAATAACTAAAAAAAAAAACACATAACTAATAAAAAAAAACAAAAAAAAGGGAAAAACAAAAAATAAACCCCCATTTTTACCATTTTCTCTCTCCTCTGACCACCCCAAACCCCACCCAGCCACCCTCCCCCGCTACTGCCACCCCGCCTCACCTCCGCCACAACCTCACGCAGCACCACCATAGTGGCCAGCAAAATGACCGTCCACCAGCCGCAAACCAAGCGCTGCCTCCAACCATCGCATCGGCCACCTTTGCGCATCTCATTTCCTCAATCTCCTCACCTCTCACTTCTTCGTTTGGCTGAACCGCGGCCAAATTGAGAGGTGGTGCTGGGCAATAGAGAGGTAAACGTCGGAGGAGGCCTTAAAAAGTTACCGTCGACGGCGGTGTCGAAAGGCGGCGATCAGATCTGATGAGGACGAAAAAACGGGAGGAGAAGTCGTTTTTGGTGGTCGAATGGTGCTCAAAATGGGCGGTTGATGTCCGACGAAGACTCGCCGGAGTCTTTGGAGTCGGCCGAAGATGTCAGCGTTGGCGATGGTGACGGTCGGTGAGCGTCGGCGATGGCTGTCTGGCGGCAGGGGAGGTGGGAGAGGAGAGAGAAGAGGGGAAGAGAGGAGAGAGAAAATGTGAGTGTTTTTGGGTTTGGGTTTAATTTTGTTAGACGTTTTCTTTTATTATGAAATTAATATGGATCACTAGATCAAGTGAGATGGATGGCTGAGATTACTTCTCACTTCTCACAAAATTAATACTTCTCATTTGATAGATTTCCTATATATATAGGCCCCGATACCCAAATTGTTCCAGGTAATTAATTTGAAATGACACAAATTCAACTTGGCTTGATACAAACCGAACCTAAAATGGACCATAACTAAAATAAGCAAACTTGGATAAATGACCCAATTCATCCACATTAAATGAACCATTGCATCACTTGAAATACTAATTAAACTTAAGATTATGATCTTATTATGACCAAATTACAAAACCATCCGATATTGATTTGATCACAATAACCATTGTTGAAATGTCGGGATCCAACGGATCCAATGTTATGAAATATTCAGTTTGCATTGAAACAAAAATTAACCAATATCTCAATTTGACGAAAAATTTAGCAAATCCAAAATACACCTACAAAATATTGATTTAGCCCAAAATTGAAATTGATGCAAAATAATAGTGAGTAAAATTTGGTCTAATAAGAATCTAATGACCCAACTTGTTTTGCAACAATCTTCTATTTGTTGCATAGTAATGATTTAGGCAACAATATTCAAGGTTGTTGCCTTAGATACTTTTGGCAAATTTTTTGTTATGTTGAACTAAGAATATTATTAGGAATTGATAAGCCTAGGTAACACCATAAAAACTGTTGTCATGGCCTACCATAAAAACAGTTTTATTATTGTTGTAATTTTATTATTGTTGTAAAAACAGTTTTATTATTGTTGTAATTTTTTTGTTGCCTATTCTCTATTTAGTTGTAGTGACAATACTTGTACATGAGACTACATGATCCCCAAAAATATCACCAACGAAGACCCTCGAGCACAATGAACATGGCTGAGTCAAGGAAAACAAAGGAATCCCTAGACGATAGCAAAGGATGCAGCGACAAGTCCAACAGTTCATAACCCAAAATTGGGACTAGCCTAAACAAATCTAAAGAGTGCTCACCTGCTGAGACCCCCACAATGCCAATTGACATTTTGTCAGAAAGAAAAGACAGGCGTCATTATTCTTAGTGACCCGTTATAATTATTATTATTATATCAAAAAATTAGTAACAATTTTCAAGAAATTGGTTGGGAGCCAAGATACTATCGGAGCCTCTACACCCTTCGCTATAGTAAAACCAATCCTAGTAAAAATGTGAGTTGCAGCCTACGCACCGATATCCTACACCGTGGAGAATTTCTTAATCCTCTAGAGCATAGCGACAACCGCCGGCTCCAACTCCCCCTCAGTACAAAGGAAGAAAGACATAACCTAAAGCAACACATTTAGCTTTATACTTAGCACGCTTACGATTGGCCGCCTCCCGCACCGCCTTACCTGGCTCAAAATCCGTCAATATCGTCTGAGTCAAAGATAACGACCCAGTCAAATCGACGCATACATCGCGCCCATCAGGCCACAGATATAACAACATATCCGCAAGACGAAGTGGCCTGATATCAGCACAAGCCATGGCAATGTCAACCTTCTTATTAGCTGAAATCGCAAACCATCAAAAATAGACGTCAACAAGGGTGTCAAGAGCAGCATTATGCCGATTATTGACGCTACGCCCTCAAAACCTATACACGAGACTACACGATCCCCAAAAATATCGCCGACAAAGACTCTGGAGCAAGCAGATTATGGTTGAGTCAAGAAGAACAAACGTACTCCCAAACGATAGCAAAAGAGGTAGCGATAGGTCAGACCATTTATAGTCCGACCCAACCCCGAAATTGGGAAAACCCTAACCCCAATCAGAATTGTGCTTACCAAGCTGAGAACGCCACAAATCTAAGTACTGACGCAGTGTCAAGAACTAAATAGAAGCTTAATCCTTACCGACCCGTGTGAAATACATTTCAGCCAATCTCTTTATAAGTCTCGGCGCATCGATCTCACCAGAGCTACTCACAATCAACATCAACCTCCAAAGTCTGATTATAACACCAAGCGCATTGGCAAATGAGGGCCCCATAAAGACGATCCAAGCCTGGCGAAGAAATTTAGCCTGCAGGTCTGCAGACTAAAGCCAAATGCTAAAAAAGCGTAATGGACAGTATCCCCGCCTACATAAACGCCAAACCCTCCTAACCAAAAAAGGCAAAGGAGTTAGCCTCCACTACCAATCACCAAAACCTGTACCAGAAGCAACAACAATACGCTCTAAAGAATAGCGTAGGGCCGCATCGAAAGCAAGTTGGGCCGACTAAAAAATGATCAGTGAACAAGTACACGAGGCCAAATAAAGAGATACTCGATTTTTTTTAAAGTGAACATTCATTTATATATTTTTATTTTTAATATTTGATTTAAATAATAAAAAATACTCCCTCTATTCAAGTCCAATATTCCTATGGCTTTTCGTCACACTTTTTAAAAAAAGAATTTAACTATGTTAGTTTTATCGTAAAATTCTAAAATTTGGTGAAAAACAATATTGTTAAGTAAATTTGTTTTCACAAATTTATAGACCGCGCCTTAAAAAATGTGACGAATAGTGTTAGGAAGAATGGACTTAAATGGAGGGAGTAATATACAAACAAGTCATTAGTAAAATCATATAACAACCCGTGAAAATCACCACAGGTACAAAAACAACGACAATAATCACTTTATAAACTTTAGCACGGGTGTATGAAAATCTTGTTGTCTTATTCGTATTAAATTACTAATGTCCTACCACCTGCGAGTTAAGTAACCTAAATTTAAATTACTAAGGAACTTCTTCAAAACAAAGGCAATATATAAAGATATATTTAAAACAAAAAAGAGTGGCAATTGAGACAAAAAAAAAAAAAAAAAAAAAGGGTCAAAGTATATATAATGCAAGCCTAAGCCAAAGGAATTATAAAAGTTTTAAGAATATATTAAAGAAAACAAAATTAAATAGGAAGTACTCTACGGTCTACACACATATACAAGTTAGAATTTTCTTCTTAGTCACGCAAGTTATTAATAATTGAAATAAACATCTTGAAATAGTGTTTTAAGTTTGACATCATTTAGTTGTCTTAATTACGAGTAATCATTGTTCTTATAATATATAATTGCAGGGTATACTATACTAAATTGACAGTTTGAAACGCTCTACACATGTTTGGTCCTAAGAATAAATTTAGCCAACCAACAATTCGTAATGCCAAGCAAGCGCTTGGTTTGAACCAATTTCTCAACACCAAAAATTATCGCAGACAACAAAGAGGACAAATTTAACAATCGAACTATAATAGATTTGAAGATTATAATAAAAATGTAAGTAACATAATATTTAGATTAATAGGATAATCGAAGCACCAATATTCATGTCTCACTACCTGCTTGCAATAATCATATCGACGATTATAATTGTAACAACCCTAAATTTTCGACTCAAATAAATAATGAAAACCTAGGATTATTATGCCACAATTAACTATCCAAGTTAATTGCAAGGCAAAAACCAAAATAATGAAATAGTACGACAGCGGAAGACTTAGTCAAGTTTACAAAATCCGAATCCGAAATCCAAATAAATAATAAATGTTCAACGACTGTCTAAATGAAAAGACCCCATGAATGCAGACGTCCGCAAGCTCAACATATCACCATCAAACACACCTGTCAACTGCGCCATTGGAAAATAACACAGGCCCCAGAATAGGGTAGGGACAAACCCAACAAAAGAACGTCAGCAAATTGGCTGAGTAAGAACTCAAAACAAAACAAGGAAAAATAAGATACGCGCCTTTGAGGCTCGTAGCTGAACAAGCAACGCTTACAATCAAAGGATTAGCCAAGAAGATTAGAGAGTTATATGAACAAGAATTATATTATGAGTATCAGAGAGGGGGATAAAGTGTACAAGAATGGGCACTCCGCATCAGTAACCCATCTTTGGTAAGGGTCCTACCCCTAACCAGGAACAACTCTAGAGCTAACCAACCCAAACCACCCTAAGAGAACCCGAGTGTGCACACCCCTCGCAAGAGGGCCAGTAGGATGTAACCGGTCAAGGAGGAGGTTCTAATAGGTAACTGGTAGCTAATCCAGTTAAGAGTTACCTTGATCAGAGGTATAATAAATTATTTGTAAACGAGCACCCCTGGAGGAGTTAACACGTCACTCTAGAGTGTTTATAGAAGAAATCCCATCAACCATAACCCATATTCAAAACCATTATTAGATATTTTATTTGATACATAACCAATCCCCAACCAAACAAGAGATATTGTGATCAATTAGAAGAATTATAGAAGTCAATATAAATGAAACAAGAATTGATCACATTAGAAGACAATAAAACATGCTCAAGCTCGAGAGTTGGCGTTCTTACCGATAGTGCTAAACTTCCACTTAACTATTCCTTTCAAAGTCAGCAAACTGAACCTCTCTAAACCCGCAAGTTATATATCATGGAATAATAACTAAAATTAATAATCACACCAAAACAATTCCCGAATCACTAAGAAATAAATTCCCAAGTTATTCATATCAAAATTTCCTAATGACTAATATTGCGGAAGCTTATACAATTTTAACCCATATAATTCGCATCATAATTAAACTAAAATTCCACAACTCAAATTCCATTAGTTTTAACTCCAAAGGACATATGACCATCTATAAGGTTTGCACCCACTGCCTACGGCACGGCCTAACCCAACTGCACCCACTCGCAACCCCCAACAATGAGCACGACCAATAACCGCCACAACTTCGGCAAGCCCAACATACACTCCTGGCAACACCACGGCAACAACCAACAATTCAACAACTACGACCACACCAACGCTACAACCATAACAACTACACCAAAGACAACACTAACACCAAAGGCCATAGTAACAACGCCTACGACAATACCGACAATGCCCACGAAATCAACAAGACAACCATCAAACAACTTACCCAACTCAAGGACATTCGTAAAAGCATGTTTTAATCTTTTAAAAACCATACTAAATAATAATTCAAGAATTAAAACCAAAGAAGATGATAATCAAAGGTTAACTAACGAAAACACAAAACGGTGATACGGTACGACATAAACAAAGCTAGAAGAAATTCATACCGTTGTGTAAAGGAGAGAAAAAGAGGATTAACGGTACTAATTTCGTCGAAAACCGGGCTGTTGTGTGCGATAGACAAGAGGGTGAAGAGATGGCTGTAGAAGGACGTTGCGGCGATCAAGAATAATGAAGAAGATGATGATACGTGATATTGCCAAAGAAATTAAAGGGTTTTGATGGGTTTTTAATGAAATCAAGTTTAGGGGTACTAATAAGGGCAAAAAGGTAATTAGCTTTAGGTTTAGATTGTATAATTAGTTTAGTTTAGTTTTTATAAAACCAAATAAAACCCTTTTTAAATCTGAAAATCATTTTAACATGTTACGAAAATTAACCCAAAATAAATATAATTAGTAACACCCGATCTAAACAAATTCCCAAAATATACGGGGTGTTACAGACTTCCCCCCTTAAAACAACGCTTCGTCCTCGAAGCGTAACCTTATTCTCCAGAACGAACCTTTGCAATAGTTTCCCAAAACATCAATTCTCTATAATACCAGCTTGCAATAATTGTCTAATAATCATACTCTAATGCACTCGTACCTACGTTATTGCCAAGTTAGCTTTTGAGCAAGTTTTAGAAACAAGTTGTGCACAAGGCACCCAAAACCAAGCAATAGGAATTTGGAACCAAGGTTCCACCAAGAGCACTAAGGCAGAAAATAAACCAAAATAACCAAAGTTATACGAATAACACATAATAACATGACGCGACATTAAAACACGAGAGAGTAAGAGAACGCGAAGGGTTCTCATCCCCTTAAAAGAAAGGTTCGTCCTCGAACCTATAGTACCTTAATCAAACAAATGAGGGTATTTCTCACGCATTGCTGACTCAACTTCCCAAGTCGCTTCCTCGACATTGTTGTTGCACCACAACACTTTCACCATAGGAGTTTCTGTACGTCGGGTCTTTCGTGTTTTGTTATCCAAAATTTTCAATGGTGCCTCCTCATAGGTCATAGTTTCATCTATCTCGATCGTCTCGGGGTTAAGAACATGTGACGGGTCACTCACATAACGTCTCAGTTGAGAAACATGGAAGACATTGTGAACCTTTTCCAAATTTGCAGGAAGGTCAAGCTCATAAGCAACCTCACCAACACGATTTAGTATCTTATAAGGTCCTATGAACTTCGGGCTCAATTTTCCTTTCTTACCAAATCTCATTACACCCTTAGTAGGTGAAACTCTCAACAATACCATATCTCCAACTGCAAACTCGATGTAACTCCTAATCTTATCAGCATAGCTCTTCTGACGATCTTGTGCAGCCTTCATGCGTTCCTGGATAATTTTAACTTGCTCAGTCATCTCTTGAATGTAATCAAGTCCCAACACTACAGTCTCACTGATATCGTTCCAGCAAATCGGACTACGACACTTCCTCCCATACAATGCCTCATAGGGAGCCATCTTAATTGAAGCTTGATAGCTGTTGTTGTATGAGAACTCGATCAAGTCCAACTTGTCCTCCCAACCTCCTTGAAACTGTAGGGCACAAGCCCGTAACATATCCTCTATCGTCTGATTGGTCCTCTCTGTCTGACCATCAGTGGCGGGGTGAAAAGCAGTGCTCATCATCAAGTTCGTCCCTAAAGCTTCCTGTAACTTGGTCCAAAATCTTGACACAGATCGCGCATCACGGTCCGACACAATCTCATTTGGAACCCCATGTAACCTCAAAACGTGATGCATGTAAGCAGTAGCCAACTGTTTCTTCTTCCAAGTGTCTTTCATAGGTATAAAATGAGCACACTTAGTCAATCGGTCAATGATCACCCAAATCATATTGTTTCCCTTAGGAGTACGAGGCAAGCCGGCGATAAAATCCATGGATATGGAACTCCATTTCCACTCAGGAACCTTCAATGGTTGCAACTTTCCTTGCGGTCTCTTATGCTCACTTTTCACCTTCTGACATACCAAGCATCGAGCAACAAATTCTGCAACATCCTTTTTGAGGCCAGACCACCAAAAGACTTGTCTCAAATCTTGGTACATTTTATCTCCTCCTGGATGCACTGAGTACAACGTAGCATGAGCTTCAGTGAGAATCATTTTCCTTACGTCCTCATTGTCGGGCACACAAACTCGGTTCTGGAAGCGAATGATCCCATCTCCTCCCATTTTGAACAACTCAGCCTCATTGGTCAATTTGTCTTGTAGAAACTTATCAGTCGCCTGAAGCTCCTTAATATCTCTCAAAAGATCATTTTGTATCGTAGTAACTCTTGAAGGTGCACCAGGCTCAGTAAGTTGAACCCCAAAGTTAAGAAATTCATCCCGCAACCTTTCTCTCTGTACCACCAATTGTACAGCGTGAAGAGATTTCCTACTCAAAGCATCTGCGACGACATTTGCCTTGCCCTCATGGTATTGGATCTCCATTTCATAATCCTTGATCAATTCTAGCCACCTCCTCTGACGCATGTTCAACTCCTTTTGGGTGAAAATATACTTAAGACTTTTATGATCAGAGAAAATCTTAAAACTTACTCCATAGAGATAGTGCCTCCAAATTTTCAAAGCGTGCACCACGGCCGCTAACTCCAAGTCATGGGTCGGGTAGTTCTCCTCGTAACTCTTGAGCTACCTAGACGCATAAGCAATCACTCTTCGGTTCTGTATAAGGACACAACCCAAACCATTTTTCGAAGCGTCCGTGTACACCTCATACTCTGCTTTCTCATCGGGTAAGGCTAAGACTGGTGCTGTCGTCAGTCTAGTCTTCAAGGTTTCAAATGCCTTCTCACAATTATCATCCCATTTGAACTTGGTTGCCTTCTTCATCAACGTGGTCATAGGTCTAGCTATTTTAGAAAAATCCTTAACAAACCTCCTGTAATAGCCAGCAAGTCCCAAAAAGTTTCTAATCTCCGTCACACTCTTTGGAGTCGGCCACTCTGAAACAGCTTTAACTTTTGCGGGATCCACAGAAACACCATCCTTAGATATAATATGACCTAGGAATGCAACTTTATCTAGCCAGAATTCACACTTCGAAAACTTTCCATAGAGTTGCTTCTCCCTCAAGGTCTGTAGGACTATCTTAAGATGCTCCTCATGCTCCTCCTCGCTCTTTGAGTATATCAAAATGTCATCGATAAACACAACAACAAATTTGTCCAAATATGGCCTAAAGGTACGGTTCATCAAATCCATAAAAACAGCAGGGGCATTGGTTAACCCAAATGGCATAATCGTGAACTCGTAGTGTCCATAACGCGTCGAAAAGGCCGTCTTCGGAACATCCTCAGGGGCTACCTTAAGCTGATAGTATCCAGGCCTCAAGTCAATCTTAGAGAAAACACTAGCTCCCTTCAATTGATCAAACAAGTCGTCAATCCTATGTAAAGGGTACCTATTCTTGATTGTCACATTGTTCAACTCACGGTAATCTATGCATAACCTCAAGCTACCATCCTTCTTTTTGACAAATAACACAGGTGCTCCCCAAGGTGAGACACTTGGCCGGACGTATCCCTTCTCCACCAACTCATCAAGTTGTTTCTTAAGTTCCTGCATCTCAAGAGGTGCCATCCTATAAGGTGTTTTAGCTATCGGCCCGGTCCCTGGAACCAAGTCGATCTTAAACTCCAATTCTCTTGTAGGCGGCATTCCTGGAATATCTTCTGGAAACACATCCTCGTACTCACTCACAACACGTACCTCACTCAAGTCTGGATATTGAACTCTAGTGTCTCTGACATGGCATAAGAGTAATTGTGCTCCCCTTGACATATGTTTCTTTAGCTTCATCACGGAGATCAACTTTACTCTAGATCCTTTAATATTTCCTTTGTATGACACTCTGACATTTTTAGGTCCTTTTAGTGAAATTTTGCCCAGCCAACAGTCTAATCTAGCCTTATGTTTACCCATCCAATCCATCCCCAAAATTACATCAAAATATGGTAATGGAAACTCGATTAGTTCTGCTCTAAAATCATGCCCACCAATACTCACAGATACATCCTTAAACAAGGTCTTACAGTTTATATTATCCCCAGTGGCCATAGCAAAATCGTAGTCTACACATTCACCAGATTTCAAACCCGACAAAGCAATAAACTTGGATGCAACAAACGAGTGAGACGCACCACTATCAAACAAAACATGAGCGAAAACAGAATTAACAGGAAATTTACCAGACACAACATCAGTGTTCTCAGCCTCCTCCTGGTTCATGACAAAAAGTTGGCCCGACTTCTTATTGCTCGCAGTGGCAGCATTAACCGAGCCAGTCGGCTTGTTCGCCATTGCAGTAAAATTACCCTTAGTTGGAGTCCTGAAAGTGGTGTTGGGATAAGCGCTTTGAGCCCTCTGATTGGGTAACCTACTAGCATAGGTGGGTGTGCTACCCGCAGATACTGCTGGCTTCCCAGCTAGCTTGGAACGACACTCAAACTCACTGTGTAACACTACGGAATATGGAAAGTGGATTATGGAGTTGGTTTGTCCCACATTGGGAAAATAAGGCTCATATGATCAGTTTATAATAGATTCCTACCATCATAATACCAACAAGGCCTTCACCTTTTAGAGCCCGGAGAGGATATATGGGCCTAAGGGGTGACTTCCCATCTTATTGGGTTGTGTTACGACGTATGATGGATCGGGCTATTACAGATGGTATCAGAGCAACCCTGCGACCGCGTGCTGAGTGCTGGGGTTAGGCCCAGGTCAGCCGTCTAGGGGTGACTTCCCAGCTTATTGGGTTGTGTTGTGACGGACGGTGGATCGGGCTGTTACACACTGTGACCTGGCTTTTGGCAGTGTCGGCATGTAACCTTCACTCCATTGCAGTCAACTCCTGGATGATTAGCACCGCAACGCTTACAGATATAACGACGTTCACCCCCTTGGCTTTGAGATCGCCCAAAATATTGCCCTTGATTAAAATTGCTTCTCCCGGTACTGATGGAATTGGCTGGTTTCTTAGAGCTGAGAAAATTACCCTTCTTATTCGCATTCTCATGTAAGTTTGAGGGTCCCTCTTTCCTTTTCACTCCAAATTCCGTTTCTTTCTCAATAATACTGCGCTCAATGTTGTTTGCACGAGCATAGACATCCCTTATAGTCTTAGATGGTTCGCCTGAGAACCTGTCTTTGATTTTCCAGAGTAGCTTCTTTTGGAACTCAGTGGCTTTCAATTTTTCTGTGGGAACAAGATCCTTAGCGAAGCGACTAAGCTCCATGAATTTGGTATAAAATTCCCTAACAGACATCGCTTCTGTCTATCTAAACTCCTCAAATTCGAATCTCTTCTCATCCTTAAGGTGTTCGGGGAAAAATTCCTCCTCCATAAATTCTCTGAAATGTCCCCAACCACGCTCATACTCAGCCACTCCCCCATCTTCAATGGTCTCAATGTACGGTACAAAGAAGCTTTCCTTAATCTCTTGCCACCACCTGTCAGCATCCTCCCTAAGGTAAAAGGCGCCAATCCTTACCTTGTATCTTGCTGGGCACTCTAAGGATAAGTAAATTCTATCCATATCTCTAAACCAGGTATCCAACTCAGTTGGGTCTCCCGTCCCGGAAAAGGTTGGCGGATTCTTTTGTTGAACAACCTTGGAATTAGATTGTGCAGTGATCGGGGCAGGTTGGTCATGGTTATTATTGTTATTTAGGTTGTTGTTGTTGTTGTTGTTATTTTGGTGGTTGTTGTTCTGGTTGTTGTTATTGTTTTGGTGGTTGTTTAGCACCTGGGTCATAGTATTTGCCAGACCAGCCACATGTTGCATGGTTTGTGTCATAACTTGGTGTTGCTGAGCCATAGCCTGTTGCATTGTCTGCGTCATGGCTTGGTGTTGCTCAGCCATAGCCTGTTGCTGCTGAGCCATTGCCTCATTTTGTGCAGTCATTTGAGCTATCAAAGCAGCCATTTCTGGGCTAATGTTGTTTGAAGATGACGCTCCACGTACCATTTTCTTTATGATAACAACTTTTCATAAGACGACAAATAAGACACCAAACAGTAAGCATAAATTATCACTCTCCTCCCATCCATACTTCTTAATAGGTACCGGGGCTAAGTTATCACGTAAATCCGTTCAACCAAATTAGAAGTTCCGAATAGCATATATTAGGAGTGAGCATAGCACCACACAAACAAGCTTACAAGTAGCACAAAAGCCTACCCGAATGATTTTATCCCATGAGTTCAATGAATATGTAGGGGAGTTGTCCCCTATTTGACACAAAACTAAGAACAAAACGCTAATGGATACGTAGAGTTAAAACAACAATAAGACACACAACTCCAATTAACCAAAGAAACTCATATAAACATTCACTAATGAGACGTTGTCACACTAATTATAATAACATACCACGTAGCATATAGCATGCGAATGAATGCAACTCAATCCCCTATTTTCGAAAAGACATTTTTTTTTTAAAACCACGTTGGATGAACACATTAAGAATAAAACTTTCGTAAACCTTTGACTCGATCAGAACCTATTGCTCTGATACCAACTGTAACAACCCTAAATTTTCGACTCAATTAAATAATGAAAACCTAGGATTATTATGCCACAATTAACTATCCAAGTTAATTGCAAGGCAAAAACCAAAATAATGAAATAGTATGACAACGGAAGACTTAGTCAACTTTACAAAATCCGAATCCGAAATCCAAATAAATAATAAATGTTCAACGATTGTCTAAATGAAAAGACCCCATGAATGCAGACGTCCGCAAGCTCAACATATCACCATCAGACACACCTGTCAACTGCGCCATTGGAAAATGACACAGGCCCCAGAATAGGGTAGGGACAAACCCAACAAAAGAACGTCAGCAAATTGGCTGAGTAAGAACTCAAAGCAAAACAAGGAAAAATAAGATACGCGCCTTTGAGGCGCGTAGCTGAACAAGCAACGCTTACAATCAAAGGATTAGCCAAGATGATTAGAGAGTTATATGAACAAGAATTATATTATGAGTATCAGAGAGGGAAATAAAGTGTACAGGAATGGGCACTCTGCATCAGTAACCCATCTTTGGTAAGGGTCCTACCCCTAACCAGGAACAACTCTAGAGCTAACCAACCCAAACCACCCTAAGAGAACCCGAGTGTGCACACCCCTCGCAAGAGGGCCAGTAGGATGTAACCGGTCAAGGAGGAGGTTCTAATAGGTAACTGGTAGCTAATCCAGTTAAGAGTTACCTTGATCAGAGGTATAATAAATTATTTGTAAACGAGCACCCCCGGAGGAGTTAACACGTCATTCTAGAGTGTTTATAGAAGAAATCCCATCAACAATAACCCATATTCAAAACCATTATTAGATATTTTATTTGATACATAACCAATCCCCAACCAAACAAGAGATATTGTGATCAATTAGAAGAATTATAGAAGTCAATATAAATGAAACAAGAATTGATCACATTAGAAGACAATAAAACATGCTCAAGCTCGAGAGTTGGCGTTCTTACCGATAGTGCTAAACTTCCACTTAACTATTCCTTTCAAAGTCAGCAAACTGAACCTCTCTAAACCCGCAAGCTATATATCATGGAATAATAACTAAAATTAATAATCACACCAAAACAATTCCCGAATCACTAAGAAATAAATTCCCAAGTTATTCATATCAAAATTTCCTAATGACTAATATTGCGGAAGCTTATACAATTTTAACCCATATAATTCGCATCATAATTAAACTAAAATTCCACAACTAAAATTCCATTAGTTTTAACTCCAAAGCACATATGACCATCTATACGGTTTGCACCCACTGCCTATGGCACGGCCTAACCCAACTGCACCCACTCGCAACCCCCAACAATGAGCACGACCAATAACCGCCACAACTTCGGCAAGCCCAACATACACTCCTGGCAACACCAAGGCAACAACCAACAATTCAACAACTACGACCACACCAACGCTACAACCATAACAACTACACCAAAGACAACACTAACACCAAAGGCCATAGTAACAACGCCTACGACAATACCGACCATGCCCACGAAAGCAACAAGACAACCATCAAACAACTTACTCAACTCAAGGACATTCGTAAAAGCATGTTTTAATCTTTTAAAAACCATACTAAATAATAATTCAAGAATTAAAACCAAAGAAGATCATAATCAAAGGTTAACTAACGAAAACACAAAACGGTGATACGGTACGACATAAACAAAGCTAGAAGAAATTCATACCGTTGTGTAGAGGAGAGAAAAAGAGGATTAACGGTACTAATTTCGTCGAAAATCGGACTGCTGTGTGAGATAGACAAGAGGGTGAAGAGATGGCTGTAGAAGGACGTTGCGGCGATCAAGAATAATGAAGAAGATGATGATACGTGATATTGCCAAAGAAATTAAAGGGTTTTGATGGGTTTTTAATGAAATCAAGTTTAGGGGTACTAATAAGGGCAAAAAGGTAATTAGCTTTAGGTTTAGATTGTATAATTAGTTTAGTTTAGTTTTTATAAAACCAAATAAAACCCTTTTTAAATCTGAAAATCATTTTAACATGTTACGAAAATTAACCCAAAATAAATATAATTAGTAACACCCGATCTAAACAAATTCCCAAAATATACGGGGTGTTACAATAATAGTGCATCACATAATCCGAATAGAAATTTCAATAAAAATGGACATGGAATTGAAATTGATTTCGAAATTCAACATAAAGCTTTCCAACCATTAACCACTATTACAAGGTATAACCCTAAAGCGAATATTTGACAAGCAAAAGGATGATTAATTTTTAAAATTTAATGGTTGTAAAAAGGGAAGATTTGATTTTTGTTTCTTATCATGGAATTTATTCAATATAAAGATTAATATTTTGGTAAAGTATAAATATAGAATACGGGAAAATGTCACCATAGTGATGGGCAGAAATAGAGTATAGCGAGGTTGACATACCATATTGCGTTATTGGACGTCCTATAGTTTGTTAAATTCTTTCATTTCCAAATTTTAGATCTACTAAAAAGAAATATTAAATTAAGCAATACTATTTTTTTATAAAAGGAAATGAAAATTCAATAATATAATCGGCAAACGACATTTATATCAAAAATTTAACGAATGAATGAAAACAGTTGAACAAGACCGTTAATAGTGTGTTTTTCATCCCCTTCCATGTTTTTGTAAATTTCTCATGTTTCTTATTTGGTTTTCGTTCTCAAAAATCCTTTTCTTAATTTGTTGTTTCCTGGATTATATTATCTAATCCTTCTTTGATTAGTTATCTTCTAATTCATGTATTCCTCATGATTAATTACCTGGCATATGAACTTTTCTTCATCTTACTATTTTATACGTTTTGGTGAGAACGTGAAGAAATTGTTTCTAAAGTTGCGATTACATTAGAATTTTGGACTCTTGAACATAGTACATATTTTCACTATAAAGTAACGATCATAATGATTTTATTTATTTAAAAAAAATCACAATCTTAGTAATGAAATATATGGCGCGTTCACATCTAGATAATCTTTTTTATTATGATAATCTGTAGCGTATTATATTATGGGTTATGATATACACTAGGTTTTATGCTATTTTGTGGCGCTTATTGGATCAAATTCTTCCAAGTTTGGTAGCGGTTTCTTCATATATTTGCCCATTATTCAACTTATGTGTTCGGATTTGTCATTCTCACAAATATGGGATGTTTAGCTTGATTTTGATACTATATTGGCGATGGGACTGTGTATATCGCCTTCTTGGTCATTTTGGTAGAAATCGGTAGCGGCTAAGAGGCGGAATTGAAGACAAGATGCAAAAGGCGGAAATACGGGTGCCACTACCCATGGATGAGCAAGGCAGAAAATGCCACTAGTCGTGGCTGGGACAGTAACTTTTGAGATTATGAGATTTTGGCAGCCACGACCCGTGGCGATTGAAGGACAAAAGTGCCACGACCCGTGGCGATTGAAGGACAAAAGTGCCACGACCCGTGGTTAGCGCGGTCGACCAGAGTTCGCTTATTTCCTTATGAGTTTATTTCCTATATTCGTTATAATTTTCGGGAAACTATAGAAACCCTTTATTTTCTGTAATTTAAAACACCCAGAGAAAAAGACTTGTTTTGATTATTACACTCAAGCCCTAGAGAAGACTTATTTTCATCAATTTACGACGGCTTTCAGTACTTTTCTCTTTCTCAATTTACTTTCAATTATGCTCTCCTGTTTAATTGTTGATTCTACTGTTTCAATCATGCGTAGTGAGTAATCTCTTTATCTAGGGTTCGATTGAACCGTACCATGTGCTAATTATGATTCGTTCCCAATTGCAAGTCATATTTTAATAAATTAGGGCTATTTAGAGTTCAATAATTGTCACCGATTTATTGATTACTGTTAGACCCTTGATCATAAGCGGAAGTGGAGATTAGGGTTGAACTTGATTAGTTTTAGGTTGATTTGCTAGATTGAATTTACAAGCGAAAGCTGCAATTTTATTAGAGCCCTCTATTTAGGATTTGATTTCCTCCATGGAAATAGGTAGGAATGATAGTCGGGAACCATTTATGTTAGACTTAATGCTCTTACTATGTGTTAACGCCATGGAAATAAGATTTAACATGTGCTAGGAAGACAGTTATTGTCTCGGAAGGGAATAATTGGTTAGAAATGATGGCATAATGTCACCAAATAACTAGTTAATTGACTTGTGAACGGGAACTTAGATTGATTAGTGCGTGCTAGTGGGGATTTTGTTACACCCTAGAGCCTTTAGTCACATATTCTCTCAACTATTTATTCACTTATTGTTCTCTTTACCTATAGAAAACGTAAATCAAAGTTTAGATTTGCGTAGATATCTCTTAATTTGAATCGGCTAGTACTCGAACCTCACCTCCCTGAGATCGACGCGTTTGCGACGATAACCCGTACGCTTGCGGTAAATAAAATACACTACAATTAGCATTCATCAAGGGCTTAAATTATGTAATTCCCAAAAACTAATAAATAGGAAAGTTATTAAAAAAATATTAATTTCACACTACTCTTCCACCCCTGGCTCCACCAACACCGCCATCCACATATGCCCGCGTCACATTATCCACGCCGGCAGGCGTTACGACACCCTAGGCAAGGTGGGGTGAACTCTAAAAAAAATATTAAAATGGAATTGTTGTTGTTAAGGTGGCCCAAAAAGGGTTTAGAGTTCCGTTTTCCACCGCCGCGATCACATAACCCTAAACTCTTTTTCCCGTCGAGATTTTTGGTAGTAGTCAATGGCGTTTCGTTATCTGACAATGATTGTTGGTGCTAGAATCAATGGTATGCAAGGAGGGGATGAGAAGCGGCAAGACGAAACATGGCTGAGAAGTGGAATTCTGGGAAACAATTGAATGTTTAGTTTTATTTACATTTCCTCTTTTAATCTATGTGTTTGTATTGATTGGTTTATTGGAAATTTGGAATCTTTGCCAAAATCAAATTAATATTTGATGCTAATACTTAGCCCTTAAGTATAGAAAAATCTTATATTATTCATCTTCTTTGGTTTCTTTAAAAAATATCGTGCAAATTACTCACCATTTTTATTCCTCCCTCCGTCCGAGTTTAAACACCCATAGTAACAACGTGCCTTCATGATAGAGGTGTACACGCTAAACGGTTAATCAAAGTTATGATAAAATTACATAGAATTTTTCTTAAGCCTCATATCTAATATGCTATGTAATACTTTTGGAACTTTGATAAACTGATTAGTGTGTATACTCTCCGTAACACAAGGGTATTTTGAGTATTAGGTATTTAAACTCGGATGGAGGGAGTATATTTCTTCACGTTTCTAGACTATGGGATGTAATTCTCATCTACGAAAAGTTTTTTTTTAGTGTATTTAAGATGTAATGTGAGATAAATTAAGGTTAAAATATTTTTTTTAATTACTATATTTATTAATTTCAATTGGTTTTCAATTTAGAAATATATGGTTGCACTAACTACGAACAATAGGTCTTGTGGGAGACAGTCTTTAGATAATTTATTGAGAGACTGATTATGTTATTTACATCGTGACACTGTTATATAATTATTGACCGTTATACTACTTTTGGTAATCATTTTAGTTAAATACTTTAGGCACTTAATCCAAAATTGCAAAGGGGTTACTTATAAACTCTAGCTAATTTTATATGATTTGATGTTCCAAAATCATAGATAATGTGATTTATTATAGTAAATTAATACGATCACTAAAAGTATTATAATGGTTACAATTTTGGTATAAAGAGTCATTTTATAACACAGTATAATGGTCTTTTAATAACCCACTTTTTCACAACAATAATAAATATAATGATATTTAAAAAAAAAAAGTTACGTTGGAAGTCCTCTAGGCATTTAATGCCTTGCTTTTACTCTCCTTGATTCAAGGGGGTAATGTCTTTTACCCTAAGCAAGGTAAGCAATTGTAATCGCCTATAAATAGCTCCACATTTAATTCGCTCATTGTTCGACGCAAATCAACACACAAGTGTTTTACTGAGCGAAATTAAAACTGAAGTGCTTCAGACCATAAGCACACCACATATAAAGTGAGTTCCGAGTGTTATAAGATTTCGTAAAAATAATTTACGAAATAAGTAGTTGTTACGTACGTGCGAAAAGTGACATCTTCTTAGCAAGGCCCTGTCGAAATAGTCATCGTCACTTAACGTAACCAAGGTATAACTCTTAAACTGTTATGAAATTATTATCGTTAGACAACACTGTTAATATATTCGTACACGTTTTCGATAATTGATTAACCTTGGGGCCAATAGTTATTACGGTGCAAGTAACTCGGCGGAATTACCCCAGTTTGTAAACTTTACCGTATTAACAACTAACCCAAGAATAAAATATGTTAGTGGTAAACAGTAGCTCCATGATTATAAAATAACCCGGCGGAATTACCCCAGTGGTGAAAATAATCTTAGAGTGAATGATTTCCACTAAAAGACGATACATAGTAAATTAACAATTTGACTAGATAATCGTCACTTTTAGAATTCGGACGTCATTGGACCATTGGACAGTTAATTATCAAATAAATGACAACATGATGAATTTTTTTTCGAAATAAGGCTCAAAAAATAAATATTAAACAAAATGGGTTGGATTGAAAAATGTTCAACCTTATGGGGTGCACGTCACCCCATTTCAGGTCCGGGACAAAACCGCCAGTGCCCCTAGCGGTTTTAAGTGAAGAGAAATCGTCACCCTCCATGGCGGTTTCTTTACAAAAATGAGTATACAAATCGAGTGGGTGATATTTTGGCCGAGGGTGAAACCGCCATGGGGGGTGGCGGTTTCACTTAGCCAAAATATCACTTACAACCTCATAGTTACTGTTCAAGACACTTAAAACCGCCAGGGGCACTGGCGATTTTGTCCCGAACTTGAAATGGGGTGACGTGCACCTCATAAGATTGAACATTTTTCAATCCAACCCATTTTGTTCAATATTTACCTTTTGAGCCCTATTTCGAAAAAAAATTCCAACATGATTACCTTGTCAATATAACCTTAAATAAATATCTTACGCGACTTTATTTACTTAGAACAAGAAAACGCACGGAGTATTAGCGCGGTGATTTGGAATTCAGGTAAGGGACTCTTTCTGATTTAGCTTATAGTATTATTTTTGTATACTCTAATGCTTATTTTTAAAAGAGGATCAAGTAATGTAAACTCTGATTATTTTCTGAACTACTTTGATTTTGTGGGTTAGTTTTATGTTCTGGCTAACTTTGAAACGAGGATATCCGTCTGGCCCTGCCAAGGGAGTAAACTGGCACTGAGTGAGAACTTCTGAACTAACCAGAACTATACTACCCACTACTTGGATTTATTTACGCTTTTACGAATTATTATTGTTTTACTATTTTAGCAGTTGTTTAGATCCGATTAAATCGGAAACTATCTTTTACTGGGCTGTTGAGCTCACCCCTTCAATAATAAATCTTTTCAGGTGATCAATACTAGATGGAGGTGTGAATTTGAGTGAGCTACCCAAATCGACTTGTAACATAAATAAATGGCCTTAGTGATCGTTTGTACAATAGAGTACGTATGTATAATATTGTGTAACATATGTTGTGTACCCTCGACTTCTGAGGAATAAGAATGGCTTAGCCTATTTTTCGTAGGTTGCTGTCTGATATGTCCCAATAATAATTTTAGGGCGTCACAGGTCTCTCAATAAATTATTGAGAGACCGTTTTTATGAGACTTTGTGAACTACGAAAAATATGGGGATAATTTGCTCCATATAAAATTTAGTGGGGAAAGTTGCACAATCAGTCAAAACCTTGGGGTGAAATCGCTACATTCACCTTTGCTTTTATTTTGTCGAACTTCTATTTTTTTTGCTTATGGTGCAATTTGGACATGCTCTTTTATTAGAGGTGATTTTCTCAGATTGAGGATCATGGTTGTCATAATGGTTACTGAATTATATTGATTTGAATTGTCTCACGTTCAACTCCTCATATCTCAACCCCACATAATTAACTCTAAGAAACAGAAGAAGATGTAACCCCAAAAAAATTTGCAAGTTAGAATCAATTAAAAGTGTTGGATATACTACTGATATGAGTATTGTCGTCAAGTCTTATCAAATTACCACTAAAAGTTAGCTAGTAGATAGGGTAAGTGGGTATCAAATTACGAGGAAGAGGGGAAAGCCTAATATGCAATTTTTATGCGAAACAGAAATAAATAGAAGAAATAAAGCAATTAATAATGGGGTTTTTTGTTTGATGACTAACTAAAAGTGAAATAATGAAATAAACGATTTATCAAAAGGATTAAGACAACCCTCGGTGATAATCTAGTCTAACACCCAAGTATAGAAAGATTATACTCTGTCTAATTAAATCAATTCAAAGTTAATCTCACTTTTAAACAAATTAATCCGCTTTTTGGGAAATTTGAGCAGCCGCTACCAAAATTCCCGTCCTTCTAGTCCTAATTTGTCTAGTGACCACTCAAACAAATCAAAACCAAAGGCATGAAAAGTAAGGATTAACAAAATTAAAGATTAAGAACAATCCAAATTAGTACTCGTATCTAATTAGCCGCAATCGCAACACTAATCAAATCTAATCTATTAGTAGCCTAATTAATTCCACAATCACAAATTAGTCATAACCATACCCTAATCATATGAAAGTTGCTTCCTTTAGGTCATTAATCAATTACCATCAATAAAAAAATCAAGCAAATGAAATACCCAAATCAATCTAATTAACCAATCAGAGAAAACAAGGATAAATCATGTATTGAATAACAAGGAATTAATTACTATGAATTTAAAGGAAAATTAGAGAGAATAAATTCTTACTAATACATATATAGGATGAAAGATTTGATTACACCAAGAGTCTAGAAGGGGATTAGCTTTCCATAATAATTATTACAATAATTTTTGGAATGAGACTCATAATAAAATTACTAATTTTTGAACTAATCTCTCTCTAAAAACTCTATACAACAACAACAACATCCAAGCCTTATTCCCAAAATGATTTGGGGTCGGCTAATATGAATCGTCGTCTAGTAACGGTCTTATGCGCGCCATAAAATTTCCAAAACGTTGTGAACCATTTAGAAATGTTGAAACACTTTCGACAAGAGTTTTAGAAAGTCCTCAAAATAAATAAAAAGTTTGAAAATTAGTGAAAAACATATGAACTTTAAACACCGAGTAAGGAAAAGTTTTGGAACAAGTTAGGAAAGCAAAACAAAGAAACTAAAAATAGTCAACTTAAGTCCTCTGCATGGATAGCGTCTCTCCACATCGCCCTATCCAACACCATACTCTCTTCAAGCCCTAGGAAACTCATATCACTTCTAATCACCCTCATCCAAGTCATCTTAGATCTTCCCCGACCCCTACTAATACACTACGCCAAAAATAGCATATAACACAGGTATATATAACACCGGTTAACCTAAAACCGGTGTCAGAAATCAATAAGACACCATTTGTTCATCACCCGGTGTTATAAGCCATCTAAAAAAAAAATTGCGTAAAGTATTGAAAATGAATTATAAAAATAAGTAAAATATCTAGGAGCATTTTTAACACCGGTTGCGTATAAAACCGGTGTCATATGTGGACACATAAGACACCGGTTGTATATAAAACCGGTGTCTTATGTGTAAAAGAAAAAAAGAATTGCGTAAAGTATTGAAAACGAATTATAAAAATAAGTAAAATATCTAGGAGCATTTTTAACACCGGTTGTGTATAAAACCAGTGTCATATGTGGACACATAAGACACCGGTTGTATATAAAACCGGTGTCTTATGTGAAAAAAAAAAAAAAAATCTAAAAAAGCTTCAGATCGTTATTTCCGCCAGAGTCACACACTGCACGTCTCTCATTCCTCTCATTTTAACGTATCCTCTCAAAAAAAAAAACCCTATCTTCCTTCTTCAATGAAACAAACTTTCTTCCTCAATTATCAACCCCATATCCTCCCTCAATTATCAACCTTTCTTCCAACATCTCCATCCTTTGATTCGATCGTCTCTTTGTCATCTCTACATTGCTACAAGTGATTGATGGTCGGGGTAAGTGTTGTTTTTTTAATTCGACTTATTTTATGTTAATTTGGTTGAATTTGGGGATTTATTTAGGGTTGAAATCGTGGGGAATGTGTATTATGTGGTTTTTATAGATCTAGAATAATTATTGTTTGATTTTTTTTTTTTAACTTGTGTTTTCATGATTTTGATCCTAGGTAAAATGATTTTTTTTTCGTTTTAATTAAGCTAAAATAGGTTTTGATTTTTTTTTTCTCTCACTTGTGTTGATGTTGTGTTGTTATTCCCAGATCTCAAGTTTGAATTCACTATCACGTTGATCTTAACTTTCTATTATTCAGTTGTTCGTTTTTTGCTTGATCTCTGATTTCTTCCTTATTTATTATTTTTTCGTTTTAAATCTCCTCATAATTTTTTTAATTTGTGTCGAAAACCCAGATTTTCTGGAGGACACAGTACTGTGTGCTTGCTTGCTTTTCGTTTTTAATTTTCCTTGTGATTTTTTTTTATGATCTTTGTCAATGGGTTTGATAATGTTTTGTTATTACATTATAGGTCAATCTTGTGGAGGAGATAGAGAGATTGATGGCAAGAGGAGATGGAGAAGAACAAGTTGATGGAGGTAGAAAAGTTGGAAGGAGAGGTTGATTTTAGTACTGAAAAACGATTCTAAAATTGTTGCAAATGCGGATTTTTTTTTTTCAATGGTAACATAAGACACCGGTTGTTCACATACCCGGTGTCTTATGTGTGTACAAAGTTAATTCATATTTAACACATAAGACACCGGTTTTGAGCTCAACTGGTGTCTTATGTGTATCTTACAACACCGGTTATTTTTTTCGTAACCGGTGTCTTTTGCTAAGACACCGGCAGTCCAGACACCGGGTATAACCGGTGTCTGATTGATTTAGGACCCGGTGTTATATCTTTTTTTTGGCGTAGTGATATTATCACTTCCCCACCCTTCTACTCTTCTAACCGGCGCGTCACTAGGCCTCCTCCTCACATGGCCATACCACCTTAGTCAGTTCTCATCATCTTGTCCGCGATGGGCGCAACCCCTACTTTCTCCCTAATAACTTCATTTCTTAACCGATCATGTCTTGTATGTCCACACATCCACCGTAGCATGCGCATCTCCATCACACTCATCTTACGAACCTGACATTGTTTCACGGCCCAACATTCTGTGCCATATAACAGTGTCGGCCTAATTGCCGTACGGTAAAACTTACCCTTCAACTTATTGGGCATTCCTCGATCACACAGGAGCCCTGTGGCATTCTTCCACTTCACCCAACCTGATTTGATCCTATGAGCCACATCTCCATCTAATTCTCCATCCTTTTGAAGAATCGATCCCAAATATCGAAAGAAATCTGATCCCTGAATAATCTTTCCATCCAACCTGATCGTACCTGTCTTCGTCCGCCTACTGCCGCTGAACTTACACTCCAAATACTCGGTCTTGTTTCGGCTCAACCGAAACCCTTTAGACTCCAAGGTGTGCCTCCATAGTTCCAATCTCCTCTCCAAATCTTCTTTCGTCTCTGAAATCAACACTATATCATCCGCAAAAATCATGCACCATGGTTTATCAACCTGGATTGACCTCGTCAATTTGTCCATGACTATAGCAAAGAGAAACGGACTAAGTGCGGACCCTTGGTGCACTCCAATTGTAATAGGGAACTCTTCTGACTTCCCTACACTAGTCCGTACACTCGTGCTATCTCCCTCATACATGTCCTTAATGATGTTAATATATTTTTGCAGAACTCCTTTCTTAGTTAGAGTCCACCAAAGCACTTCCCTTGGTACCTTATCATAGGCTTTCTCCAAATCAATGAACACCATATGTAGGTCCTTCTTCCTATCCCGATACGTCTGCATAGTCTGTCTTATGAGATGAATTGCCTCCATAGTTTACCTCCCCGCCATGAATCCAAATTGGTTTTTCGAAATCTTCACACTTCTTGTTAATCTATGCTCAATCACCTGTTCCCAAAGTTTCATTGTATGACTCATCAACTTGATCCCACGATAGTTGGCACACTAATGAACATTCCCTGTGTTCTTATACAAAGGGACCAAAGTGCTCTTCCTCCACTCTACCGGCATCTTATTACCACTCCAAATCATGTTGAAAAGCGTCGTCAACCATTTTACACCTTTGTCTCCTAGACACCTCCAAACCTCAATAGGTATGTCGTCTGGCCCCACTGCTTTCTTCCGTCCCATCTTCTTCAAAGCCATCCTCGCCTCTCCCTTCTGAATTCTCCGCATGAACTCCCGGTTAATAATACCTGGATGAATGTTCACATTTCCAATATCATTCACTCGATCACCATTGAATAAGGTATCAAAGTACGATCTCCATCTCTCCGTAATCTCTTTATCATCAACAAGGATTCTTTGATCGACATCTTTGACGCATTTCACCCTACCAATGTCCCGAGTGCTCCTTTCCCTGATACGTGCAATTTTGTAGATATCCTTCTCTCCTGCTTTGGTATCCAATCTTGTATAGAGGTCTTGGTTCACCTTGCCTCTTGCATCTCTTACATCTTTCTTTGGTGCTCTTTTTGCCTCCTTATACTTCACGTAGTTCTCCTCACTTCTATCTTTCCCCAAACTCTTATAACATTTCCGCTTGTTCCTTATCGCTTGTTGCACCTCCTCATTCCACCAAGATGTATCCTTACTCGGTAAAGCTTTCCCCTTAGATTCATGATCTGCCCATTTTGTACGTGTCGATTTGATGGTTTTTATATTGCTTTTACGGTCAAAATGATGTAATATACCTTTAATTTGCGTTAGGGTATCATGGACAACATTTCTATGTGTTTTTGGCTATTTTGGCAATCTTTTGGAAGCGGACATTCATTTACGAGAGATTTGGAGCTGATTTGCAGAAGATCAACTTTGGAGCTTCATATCTCTCAAACTGTTTGGAATTTTGCAGTGAAACCACTTGGAGATGATTCTTCATGTTCTTAGCTTTCCAGAAAGTGGTTACACGCCTTCAACGGACAAGTAACGAAGATTCTGCAGTCTTTTGAAAAATCGAGGCAGGAACATTTCGCGGCCCACGGCCAGTACATGGCGGACCGCGGCTCACAGTCTGGCGATTAGCGTCAGTAACTTTTGGCGGTCCGCGGCTGGCTCATGGCGGACCGCGAAGGGCGATTTTCCTATTTTCCGTATATTTCTATTTTACGTTTTTAGAGAACTATATAAATAAGAATCCCGACCCTAGGTTTTACATTCAGACTTTTTTAGAAGAACACAAGGGTTTTATGGATTGTATGAGGAGCTAATTTTATTATTTCTTGATCTATTAATCGAAGCATCGCATCGACAATATCGTGAGTTTGATCTATTTCTATTATTCGTTATCAATTATTGTCTCATCTTTGGTATTCAATTCATTCAATTATCTCTTGTGATTGCTAGGTGTACAACTAGTTAATTCCTTAGGATTGATTGATTGCTAGTTTAGATTAGTCAAAGGAATCCATTGTTTGATTGATCTTTACACAGTAGCAACCCGAATTCATTCATTTGTATGTAATCATCGTTAGTGGATTAGGGCAAAGATTTGACTTACATGTTAAATACGAAATGTGCGTTAGTATTACATGTCTCTATCGATATTTCTCTAAATCTTATTGCTATTATCGAATTGAATCTAATCGTGTGCTTAGGTTATTTGATAATTAGGATTATTAGGTAGTGCCGATCACGCCTTTTTGCTATAATTAAGGAGAGATTTGGGAATTCTGTTTCCACGATAGAGTAGTTGAGATTGATAGAGGAATAGTGATAACTAGGACCGATTAGTCAGTGCGTTGTGGGAATTAATTGATCAATATCCGTTTTATTCCTGAATTACATTCATAAATCGCAATTGTTACTTTTAGATAGTTTGATAAACAATAAATCTAAACCCCCCATTACTTGTTACTTGGCACTTAATTCATCACATTTGACAACCCATTTCCCTGTGGATACGATCCCTACTTCCCTACTACCGTTGTTAGGATTTAGGATTATTTTTGGTAGATAATCGCGACTTTAGTCTCACCAAATTTTGGCGCCGTTGCCGGGGATTTGGATTTTGTTTTGTTGTGAATATTTGTGTAGTTTTCTATGATTGTAATTTCTAGTTTGTGATTCATGGCCGTCTTCAAATTTATTCAATTTGACAATGAACTCTTTCATGAGTACTTTTCTAGATTGGAAGCTTACGTTGACTATACGGGTTCCTGTGGTTATTACTATTCTGATTTTGAACTATGTAATGCTGTCATAAAGGGTATGAACCCTCAAACTTGGTCTTTGGCGGAGTATATGAGTGGTGGAAACGTTTCATACATGGCACCTGATGAGTGTTGGAGTTTCTTTAAGTTCATGTCATTCCAATGTCTAGAAGTGGAGTTAAATACTCCACCACCCCCTTGTTTGATGAGTAGTGATGAATTTAAGGAGTCTAACAAATGCTTTCTTGACCATGATGAGTCAAATAAAGTCGATGAACCGCATATAACTTCCCAAGATTGTCAAATGTTTGTTTCTATGAGGGAGGTTGATTGGTTTTTGGATGATGAGAAAGAAGATGAAGCGGATGCATGCATTGAAATTTATAATCCTAAGGATCAACTACCAATAATATCTATTGAAGAGACTTGTGTGTCGGACCTTAGGCCTCCAGCTTTGTTATCTTCGGTGGCTCAATCACCTATTTCATGTTTGAACATTGAGCCCAAAGTTGACTTGAATTTTTTGTTGTTTGACAATTTTGCTCATATTGCACTGTTTAATAAGCCATATCGAGTAGTTTTTGAGAAGATTCCACAGGTATTAAGCTGGGTTAATTTGCTACCCTCATATAGCAACTACTCTCGATTGATTGATAAGTCAACATGATCATTGAATATTATTTTCTCCTATATATATTTTTCATTGTGCTATTTACGCTTGTTGAGAGAATTTTTACAGGATTTTCACTTGAGAGCTTCTATAGCTCCTACCATTCAAAGGTAGAAAGATGCGTCGAGCCAACGACGTTAAACGAGTGCGCTTCTCGGGGGGCAACCCGAGCATTTTTGTTGTTTTATTTTCTTTTATCTTTTTATGTGTCTGTTTCTTGCGTAGGTAAAAAAAAAAAAAAGCAACTTGATGCCGGTGCTAGTACGCAAGAAGGTTTGTTCTTCTCTTTCCTTTTCTCTCTCCCACCTTATTATTCTCACCTTTCTTTTCCAACCCAATTTTTCTTCACCATGTTTCTTAGACCATCTCTTTTTGTTTTCCTAGCCATGATTCACCACCTTTGTTTGTTGTATACCACCCCAAATTTTGTCCTTTACACCCAATTTATAGCCTTGTTGATTGTTTTCTTGGTGTATTTGGACGATGCATGGTTGTTTTATTTGATGGTGGTGAGGAGGTAGTTCATTTTATGCACATTATTCTGTGAGGGAGATGGGCGTTTTGTGAGGAAATTGTGGTAGTTTGGTGCCGACTTTTCCTTGAGGGTGATTGAGATATGTGTGAGTTGAGAGTAGCTCTACACCTTGTTTCTTTGTTGGATGAGCCCACTGCTTTGAGGAGAATGAGGAGGAGAATTTGAGATCTTGCTTTTGTGAGATGAACTATGATATACATTTGGAGTGCATCCTTCGGGATATGAGAACCTGATGCGTCTACCGGTGCAATTTTGTGAGTTTATCCCTCTCCTATTTCATTGTTGTCCTACTTATCTTGTTGGTGTGCATAACATTGAGGACAATGTCTATTTCAAGCATGGGGGTTTGGATTCTCATTGTAAATTTGTAATAAGTTCATTTATGTATTGTAATTCACGAAAAAACAAAAAATGAAAAAATGAAAAAAAAAAGCGAAAAATGAAAAAAAAAAAAAACAAAGAGAAGAAAGCCGGAAAAGAGAGAGGAGCGAAAAAGAAAGTGAGGAAAAGACACGAGAGAAGAAAGTAAGCTGGTTAGGTGGAAAATTTAACGAGAGGCTAGGTGAAAACCCATTGGGCGCCTAGGCAAAATGAGCGGAGTGTGTCACTTACCGGTGCATAAGTAGGGTGTTTGAAGGTCGTGTCTGGGTAGGTCTCTCTTGGATGGTATAAGGAGGTTTGGTTGGAACTCCTTAGTGGAACTTCAAGGCTAGAAAATCCTCGGAACGTTATTTGATGATATAAGTGGCGTTGGTGTTTGAACCGAGGTACGTGTGGCTAATGAGGGAGTTGGAGGTAAGCTAGCTTGGGAGTGATTTAGGACATTTTAGCCTCCCTTGCTTCTTGGTTACGTTGCGGCATGATGATATAAGATGGTTTGGTCCGTTGCGTGAGATTACATCTGTGGCGGATCTTACTAGCAAGATGAAGACTCACCATCCTATGTTGGAGTAGAGGAGATAGGTTTTAGATAAACTTCACCCGTGCTAACTGTCAATAGACCTTGGAGAAATCTTTGGGAGAGTTGTTTGCTCGAGGACGAGCAAAGGTCTAAGCATGGGGGAGTTTGATCTGCCCATTTTGTACGTGTCGATTTGATGGTTTTTATATTGCTTTTACGGTCAAAATGATGTAATATACCTCTAATTTGCGTTAGGGTATCATGGACAACATTTCTATGTGTTTTTTGGCTATTTTGGCAATCTTTTGGAAGCGGACATTCATTTGCGAGAGATTTGGAGCTGATTTGCAGAAGATCAACTTTGGAGCTTCATATCTCTCAAACTGTTTGGAATTTTGCAGTGAAACCACTTGGAGATGATTCTTCATGTTCTTAGCTTTCCAGGAAGTGGTTACACGCCTTCACCGGACAAGTAACGAAGATTCTGCAGCCTTTTGGAAAATCGAGGCAGGAACATTTCGCGGCCCACGGCCAGTACATGGCGGACCGCGGCTCACAGTCTGGCGATTAGCGTCAGTAACTTTTGGCGGTCCGCGGCTGGCTCATGGCGGACCGCGAAGGGCGATTTTCCTATTTTCCGTATATTTCTATTTTACGTTTTTAGAGAACTATATAAATAAGAATCCCGACCCTAGGTTTTACATTCAGACTTTTTTAGAAGAACACAAGGGTTTTATGGATTGTATGAGGAGCTAATTTTATTATTTCTTGATCTATTAATCGAAGCATCGCATCGACAATATCGTGAGTTTGATCTATTTCTACTATTCGTTATCAATTATTGTCTCATCTTTGGTATTCAATTCATTCAATTATCTCTTGTGATTGCTAGGTGTACAACTAGTTAATTCCTTAGGATTGATTGATTGCTAGTTTAGATTAGTCAAAGGAATCCATTGTTTGATTGATCTTTACACAGTAGCAACCCGAATTCATTGATTTGTATGTAATCATCGTTAGTGGATTAGGGCAAAGATTTGACTTACATGTTAAATACGAAATGTGCGTTAGTATTACATGTCTCTATCGATATTTCTCTAAATCTTATTGCTATTATCGAATTGAATCTAATCGTGTGCTTAGGTTATTTGATAATTAGGATTATTAGGTAGTGCCGATCACGCCTTTTTGCTATAATTAAGGAGAGATTTGGGAATTCTGTTTCCACGATAGAGTAGTTGAGATTGATAGAGGAATAGTGATAACTAGGACCGATTAGTCAGTGCGTTGTGGGAATTAATTGATCAATATCCGTTTTATTCCTGAATTACATTCATAAATCGCAATTGTTACTTTTAGATAGTTTGATAAACAATAAATCTAAACCCCCCATTACTTGTTACTTGGCACTTAATTCATCACATTTGACAACCCATTTCCCTGTGGATACGATCCCTACTTCCCTACTACTGTTGTTAGGATTTAGGATTATTTTTGGTAGATAATCGCGACTTTAGTCTCACCAAATTTTGGCGCCGTTGCCGGGGATTTGGATTTTGTTTTGTTGTGAATATTTGTGTAGTTTTCTATGATTGTAATTTCTAGTTTGTGATTCATGGCCGTCTTCAAATTTATTCAATTTGACAATGAACTCTTTCATGAGTACTTTTCTAGATTGGAAGCTTACGTTGACTATACGGGTTCCTGTGGTTATTACTATTCTGATTTTGAACTATGTAATGCTGTCATAAAGGGTATGAACCCTCAAACTTGGTCTTTGGCGGAGTATATGAGTGGTGGAAACGTTTCATACATGGCACCTGATGAGTGTTGGAGTTTCTTTAAGTTCATGTCATTCCAATGTCTAGAAGTGGAGTTAAATACTCCACCACCCCCTTGTTTGATGAGTAGTGATGAATTTAAGGAGTCTAACAAATGCTTTCTTGACCATGATGAGCCAAATAAAGTCGATGAACCGCATATAACTTCCCAAGATTGTCAAATGTTTGTTTCTATGAGGGAGGTTGATTGGTTTTTGGATGATGAGAAAGAAGATGAAGCGGATGCATGCATTGAAATTTATAATCCTAAGGATCAACTACCGATAATATCTATTGAAGAGACTTGTGTGTCGGACCTTAGGCCTCCAGCTTTGTTATCTTCGGTGGCTCAATCACCTATTTCATGTTTGAACATTGAGCCCAAAGTTGACTTGAATTTTTTGTTGTTTGACAATTTTGCTCATATTGCACTGTTTAATAAGCCATATCGAGTAGTTTTTGAGAAGATTCCACAGGTATTGAGCTGGGTTAATTTGCTACCCTCATATAGCAACTACTCTCGATTGATTGATAAGTCAACAAGATCATTGAATATTATTTTCTCCTATATATATTTTTCATTGTGCTATTTACGCTTGTTGAGAGAATTTTTACAGGATTTTCACTTGAGAGCTTCTATAGCTCCTACCATTCAAAGGTAGAGAGATGCGTCGAGCCAACGACGTTAAACGAGTGCGCTTCTCGGGGGGCAACCCGAGCATTTTTGTTGTTTTATTTTCTTTTATCTTTTTATGTGTCTGTTTCTTGCGTAGGTAAAAAAAAAAAAAGCAACTTGATGCCGGTGCTAGTACGCAAGAAGGTTTGTTCTTCTCTTTCCTTTTCTCTCTCCCACCTTATTATTCTCACCTTTCTTTTCCAACCCAATTTTTCTTCACCATGTTTCTTAGACCATCTCTTTTTGTTTTCCTAGCCATGATTCACCACCTTTGTTTGTTGTATACCACCCCAAATTTTGTCCTTTACACCCAATTTATAGCCTTGTTGATTGTTTTCTTGGTGTATTTGGACGATGCATGGTTGTTTTATTTGATGGTGGTGAGGAGGTAGTTCATTTTATGCACATTATTCTGTGAGGGAGATGGGCGTTTTGTGAGGAAATTGTGGTAGTTTGGTGCCGACTTTTCCTTGAGGGTGATTGAGATATGTGTGAGTTGAGAGTAGCTCTACACCTTGTTTCTTTGTTGGATGAGCCCACTGCTTTGAGGAGAATGAGGAGGAGAATTTGAGATCTTGCTTTTGTGAGATGAACTATGATATACATTTGGAGTGCATCCTTCGGGATATGAGAACCTGATGCGTCTACCGGTGCAATTTTGTGAGTTTATCCCTCTCCTATTTCATTGTTGTCCTACTTATCTTGTTGGTGTGCATAACATTGAGGACAATGTCTATTTCAAGCATGGGGGTTTGGATTCTCATTGTAAATTTGTAATAAGTTCATTTATGTATTGTAATTCACGAAAAAACAAAAAATGAAAAAATGAAAAAAAAAAAGCGAAAAATGAAAAAAAAAACAAAGAGAAGAAAGCCGGAAAAGAGAGAGGAGCGAAAAAGAAAGTGAGGAAAAGACACGAGAGAAGAAAGTAAGCTGGTTAGGTGGAAAATTTAACGAGAGGCTAGGTGAAAACCCATTGGGCGCCTAGGCAAAATGAGCGGAGTGTGTCACTTACCGGTGCATAAGTAGGGTGTTTGAAGGTCGTGTCTGGGTAGGTCTCTCTTGGATGGTATAAGGAGGTTTGGTTGGAACTCCTTAGTGGAACTTCAAGGCTAGAAAATCCTCGGAACGTTATTTGATGATATAAGTGGCGTTGGTGTTTGAACCGAGGTACGTGTGGCTAATGAGGGAGTTGGAGGTAAGCTAGCTTGGGAGTGATTTAGGACATTTTAGCCTCCCTTGCTTCTTGGTTACGTTGCGGCATGATGATATAAGATGGTTTGGTCCGTTGCGTGAGATTACATCTGTGGCGGATCTTACTAGCAAGATGAAGACTCACCATCCTATGTTGGAGTAGAGGAGATAGGTTTTAGATAAACTTCACCCGTGCTAACTGTCAATAGACCTTGGAGAAATCTTTGGGAGAGTTGTTTGCTCGAGGACGAGCAAAGGTCTAAGCATGGGGGAGTTTGATCTGCCCATTTTGTACGTGTCGATTTGATGGTTTTTATATTGCTTTTACGGTCAAAATGATGTAATATACCTCTAATTTGCGTTAGGGTATCATGGACAACATTTCTATGTGTTTTTTGGCTATTTTGGCAATCTTTTGGAAGCGGACATTCATTTGCGAGAGATTTGGAGCTGATTTGCAGAAGATCAACTTTGGAGCTTCATATCTCTCAAACTGTTTGGAATTTTGCAGTGAAACCACTTGGAGATGATTCTTCATGTTCTTAGCTTTCCAGGAAGTGGTTACACGCCTTCACCGGACAAGTAACGAAGATTCTGCAGCCTTTTGGAAAATCGAGGCAGGAACATTTCGCGGCCCACGGCCAGTACATGGCGGACCGCGGCTCACAGTCTGGCGATTAGCGTCAGTAACTTTTGGCGGTCCGCGGCTGGCTCATGGCGGACCGCGAAGGGCGATTTTCCTATTTTCCGTATATTTCTATTTTACGTTTTTAGAGAACTATATAAATAAGAATCCCGACCCTAGGTTTTACATTCAGACTTTTTTAGAAGAACACAAGGGTTTTATGGATTGTATGAGGAGCTAATTTTATTATTTCTTGATCTATTAATCGAAGCATCGCATCGACAATATCGTGAGTTTGATCTATTTCTACTATTCGTTATCAATTATTGTCTCATCTTTGGTATTCAATTCATTCAATTATCTCTTGTGATTGCTAGGTGTACAACTAGTTAATTCCTTAGGATTGATTGATTGCTAGTTTAGATTAGTCAAAGGAATCCATTGTTTGATTGATCTTTACACAGTAGCAACCCGAATTCATTGATTTGTATGTAATCATCGTTAGTGGATTAGGGCAAAGATTTGACTTACATGTTAAATACGAAATGTGCGTTAGTATTACATGTCTCTATCGATATTTCTCTAAATCTTATTGCTATTATCGAATTGAATCTAATCGTGTGCTTAGGTTATTTGATAATTAGGATTATTAGGTAGTGCCGATCACGCCTTTTTGCTATAATTAAGGAGAGATTTGGGAATTCTGTTTCCACGATAGAGTAGTTGAGATTGATAGAGGAATAGTGATAACTAGGACCGATTAGTCAGTGCGTTGTGGGAATTAATTGATCAATATCCGTTTTATTCCTGAATTACATTCATAAATCGCAATTGTTACTTTTAGATAGTTTGATAAACAATAAATCTAAACCCCCCATTACTTGGTACTTGGCACTTAATTCATCACATTTGACAACCCATTTCCCTGTGGATACGATCCCTACTTCCCTACTACTGTTGTTAGGATTTAGGATTATTTTTGGTAGATAATCGCGACTTTAGTCTCACCAAATTTTGGCGCCGTTGCCGGGGATTTGGATTTTGTTTTGTTGTGAATATTTGTGTAGTTTTCTATGATTGTAATTTCTAGTTTGTGATTCATGGCCGTCTTCAAATTTATTCAATTTGACAATGAACTCTTTCATGAGTACTTTTCTAGATTGGAAGCTTACGTTGACTATACGGGTTCCTGTGGTTATTACTATTCTGATTTTGAACTATGTAATGCTGTCATAAAGGGTATGAACCCTCAAACTTGGTCTTTGGCGGAGTATATGAGTGGTGGAAACGTTTCATACATGGCACCTGATGAGTGTTGGAGTTTCTTTAAGTTCATGTCATTCCAATGTCTAGAAGTGGAGTTAAATACTCCACCACCCCCTTGTTTGATGAGTAGTGATGAATTTAAGGAGTCTAACAAATGCTTTCTTGACCATGATGAGCCAAATAAAGTCGATGAACCGCATATAACTTCCCAAGATTGTCAAATGTTTGTTTCTATGAGGGAGGTTGATTGGTTTTTGGATGATGAGAAAGAAGATGAAGCGGATGCATGCATTGAAATTTATAATCCTAAGGATCAACTACCGATAATATCTATTGAAGAGACTTGTGTGTCGGACCTTAGGCCTCCAGCTTTGTTATCTTCGGTGGCTCAATCACCTATTTCATGTTTGAACATTGAGCCCAAAGTTGACTTGAATTTTTTGTTGTTTGACAATTTTGCTCATATTGCACTGTTTAATAAGCCATATCGAGTAGTTTTTGAGAAGATTCCACAGGTATTGAGCTGGGTTAATTTGCTACCCTCATATAGCAACTACTCTCGATTGATTGATAAGTCAACAAGATCATTGAATATTATTTTCTCCTATATATATTTTTCATTGTGCTATTTACGCTTGTTGAGAGAATTTTTACAGGATTTTCACTTGAGAGCTTCTATAGCTCCTACCATTCAAAGGTAGAAAGATGCGTCGAGCCAACGACGTTAAACGAGTGCGCTTCTCGGGGGGCAACCCGAGCATTTTTGTTGTTTTATTTTCTTTTATCTTTTTATGTGTCTGTTTCTTGCGTAGGTAAAAAAAAAAAAAGCAACTTGATGCCGGTGCTAGTACGCAAGAAGGTTTGTTCTTCTCTTTCCTTTTCTCTCTCCCACCTTATTATTCTCACCTTTCTTTTCCAACCCAATTTTTCTTCACCATGTTTCTTAGACCATCTCTTTTTGTTTTCCTAGCCATGATTCACCACCTTTGTTTGTTGTATACCACCCCAAATTTTGTCCTTTACACCCAATTTATAGCCTTGTTGATTGTTTTCTTGGTGTATTTGGACGATGCATGGTTGTTTTATTTGATGGTGGTGAGGAGGTAGTTCATTTTATGCACATTATTCTGTGAGGGAGATGGGCGTTTTGTGAGGAAATTGTGGTAGTTTGGTGCCGACTTTTCCTTGAGGGTGATTGAGATATGTGTGAGTTGAGAGTAGCTCTACACCTTGTTTCTTTGTTGGATGAGCCCACTGCTTTGAGGAGAATGAGGAGGAGAATTTGAGATCTTGCTTTTGTGAGATGAACTATGATATACATTTGGAGTGCATCCTTCGGGATATGAGAACCTGATGCGTCTACCGGTGCAATTTTGTGAGTTTATCCCTCTCCTATTTCATTGTTGTCCTACTTATCTTGTTGGTGTGCATAACATTGAGGACAATGTCTATTTCAAGCATGGGGGTTTGGATTCTCATTGTAAATTTGTAATAAGTTCATTTATGTATTGTAATTCACGAAAAAACAAAAAATGAAAAAATGAAAAAAAAAAAAGCGAAAAATGAAAAAAAAAACAAAGAGAAGAAAGCCGGAAAAGAGAGAGGAGCGAAAAAGAAAGTGAGGAAAAGACACGAGAGAAGAAAGTAAGCTGGTTAGGTGGAAAATTTAACGAGAGGCTAGGTGAAAACCCATTGGGCGCCTAGGCAAAATGAGCGGAGTGTGTCACTTACCGGTGCATAAGTAGGGTGTTTGAAGGTCGTGTCTGGGTAGGTCTCTCTTGGATGGTATAAGGAGGTTTGGTTGGAACTCCTTAGTGGAACTTCAAGGCTAGAAAATCCTCGGAACGTTATTTGATGATATAAGTGGCGTTGGTGTTTGAACCGAGGTACGTGTGGCTAATGAGGGAGTTGGAGGTAAGCTAGCTTGGGAGTGATTTAGGACATTTTAGCCTCCCTTGCTTCTTGGTTACGTTGCGGCATGATGATATAAGATGGTTTGGTCCGTTGCGTGAGATTACATCTGTGGCGGATCTTACTAGCAAGATGAAGACTCACCATCCTATGTTGGAGTAGAGGAGATAGGTTTTAGATAAACTTCACCCGTGCTAACTGTCAATAGACCTTGGAGAAATCTTTGGGAGAGTTGTTTGCTCGAGGACGAGCAAAGGTCTAAGCATGGGGGAGTTTGATCTGCCCATTTTGTACGTGTCGATTTGATGGTTTTTATATTGCTTTTACGGTCAAAATGATGTAATATACCTCTAATTTGCGTTAGGGTATCATGGACAACATTTCTATGTGTTTTTTGGCTATTTTGGCAATCTTTTGGAAGCGGACATTCATTTGCGAGAGATTTGGAGCTGATTTGCAGAAGATCAACTTTGGAGCTTCATATCTCTCAAACTGTTTGGAATTTTGCAGTGAAACCACTTGGAGATGATTCTTCATGTTCTTAGCTTTCCAGGAAGTGGTTACACGCCTTCACCGGACAAGTAACGAAGATTCTACAGCCTTTTGAAAAATCGAGGCAGGAACATTTCGCGGCCCGCGGCCACTACATGGCGGACCGCGGCTCACAGTCTGGCGATTAGCGTCAGTAACTTTTGGCGGTCCGCGGCTGGCTCATGGCGGACCGCGAAGGGCGATTTTCCTATTTTCCGTATATTTCTATTTTACGTTTTTAGAGAACTATATAAATAAGAATCCCGACCCTAGGTTTTACATTCAGACTTTCTTAGAAGAACACAAGGGTTTTATGGATTGTATGAGGAGCTAATTTTATTATTTCTTGATCTATTAATCGAAGCATCGCATCGACAATATCGTGAGTTTGATCTATTTCTATTATTCGTTATCAATTATTGTCTCATCTTTGGTATTCAATTCATTCAATTATCTCTTGTGATTGCTAGGTGTACAACTAGTTAATTCCTTAGGATTGATTGATTGCTAGTTTAGATTAGTCAAAGGAATCCATTGTTTGATTGATCTTTACACAGTAGCAACCCGAATTCATTGATTTGTATGTAATCATCGTTAGTGGATTAGGGCAAAGATTTGACTTACATGTTAAATACGAAACGTGCGTTAGTATTACATGTCTCTATCGATATTTCTCTAAATCTTATTGCTATTATCGAATTGAATCAAATCAAGTGCTTAGGTTATTTGATAATTAGGGTTATTAGGTAGTGCCGATCACGCCTTTTTGCTATAATTAAGGAGAGATTTGGGAATTCTGTTTCCACGATAGAGTAGTTGAGATTGATAGAGGAATAGTGATAACTAGGACCGATTAGTCAGTGCGTTGTGGGAATTAATTGATCAAGATCCGTTTTATTCCTGAATTACATTCATAAATCGCAATTGTTACTTTTAGATAGTTTGATAAACAATAAATCTAAACCCCCCATTACTTGTTACTTGGCACTTAATTCATCATATTTGACAACTCATTTCCCTGTGGATACGATCCCTACTTCCCTACTACTGTTGTTAGGATTTAGGATTATTTTTGGTAGATAATCGCGACTTTAGTCTCACCAATTCACCGAGAACCTCTTTTACCGCTCTTTTACCTTATCCGACATAGTAACCCATACCAAGTCTACATCTCTTTCCACGCTAGTAGACCACACTTTCGTCCCTGCCATCTTCTCCAAGAAAGCTTCCTTGTGCTCTCCTTCAAGTTTCCACCATTTGATCCTTGACTCTACTTGTGGCCGCCTCTTCCTAAAGCAACCCTTAGCTCTGAAATCTAATACCACCAATCTATGTTGCGTAGCCACACTCTCCACGGGTATCACCATGCAATTCATAAAACTCTTGTGCCAAGCATTCCTTACCAAAAAAAAAAAATCAATCTGACTCGCATTACTTCCGCTCATGTACATCACCAAGTGAGACTCTCTCTTCTCAAACCACGTGTTCGTTATACCCAAGTCATATGCCAGCGCAAAATCCAAAATGGTCGTTCCTCCTTCATTTTTCGACCCATAGCCAGAACCTCCATGCACGCTTTCAAAACCGTGCCGCGCTGATCCCACATGCGCATTAAGGTCCCCATCAATAATCAACTTCTCCCCACTAGGAACCCCTTGCACCACCTCTTCTAGCACCTCCCAGAATTCCTGACGAATAGATGCATCCAATCCAATTTGTGGTGCATAAGCACTTACAATGGTCATAATCTCACTCCCAATCACCAACCTCACTGTCATAATGCGATCGCTCTTCCTCGAAACCTCTACCACATCATCTATGTACTCCTTATTGATAATGATACCAACGCCATTCCTACTCTTATCCTTTCCATAGTACCAAAGCTTATAACCCCATGGTGTGATCTCCTTATCTTTCGCTCCAACCCATTTCGTCTCTTGTAAACAAATAATGTGAATACTTCTCCTCCTCATAACCTCCACAACCTCCGAAGGTCTCCCCGTCAAAGAGCCGATGTTCCACGTTCCAAACCTAAGCCTACTACCCTTACCGTTATGAATAAGCTTCCCAGCTCGCTCTCGTCCATGATTTGAGAACCTTTTCACATTTGACACCACTTGTGGGAGCCGGAGTGGCGCGTCACTTCGGGGTATGACAAGTGATAAGATGTCTTAGGCGGTTTTCATGCACCTTGCCTTTATATAGTACAAGTACAAAGACACTAAAAGACAAAATATATACTTATCCAAAAAGGGCCCGTCCAAAGCCAAACGAAACTTCCCGAAAGGTGCCATTCTGGGACCGAGACTCCAAGTGCTCGGGACGACACGACGCTCTCCCCTAACCGAGACACAAGTTCCTCGGGCCGAAACATGTGTTCCTCGAAATCGGCTCCGAATTTCCTCGGTCCGAGAAAGTCGTTCTCGGTCCGAAATGACTCTCTTCGGCCCGAGACAAGCTCTTCTCGGTCTGAGAAATTGATATGCAGCGTAATTTCCAAATGCGCGTAACTTTCACCTTTGAACTCTATTTTGAGCTCATAATATATCATTGGAAAGGTAAGACGATCTATTTTCCTCTCCAACTAGAATTTCTGCAAAATCTCTTCTAGATTAAAAAAATATTAAGCATTTGAAATTCAAGGTGATGTTGCGTGTCTCTTGGAGCGTGGCCAAGTTATCTCCTTCCTCGTTGCTCGATCCTCCACTCTCGGCCAAGGATTGTCAAGGGATATTAAGCCACCAAAATTATTGTCGTAAAGTCATCAATTAACCTCAAAGTCGCTCACAATGATGTGGCCTACGATTTGCGATTAAACCAAGATTAAATGCTCCCTAAAATGCCTATCCAACTAAATTAACACACCACCACCACACCACACCACATCATCTATCTAAAAAAAAGTGTTGGATATAGATTAAAAAAAGGGCCAATAAAGATGGTCTTACACAGCTGCTTGAACTTTAAAATATTAAGATAGAAGTAATGCACATCATCAAGATATTAATATTATGAAATGTATACATTTTGATTCGTATTGTTCCTTGAAAGCCAGTGAATACTAGAGCCAGTAAAACGGTAGCTACTAAAGCGTAGATTGCTCGTTTTTGCTTCCCCGCGAGTATGGCATGATGAGCCCAAGTTACGGCAGTTCCTGATGAAAAAAGAATACTGGTATTAAGGAAAGGGATTTCCCAAGGATCTAAAACCCCAATCCTTTTTGGGGGCCAAATACCTCCGATCTCGAATCATATAATATTATAATAATATTTTTTATTATATAGAGTCAGGTCTTACCTCGAACCTCTACTATCGATTCATCGAGACCTTGATGTGTGGGCAGTTAATGTGCAGGTTTACCTGATTGTTCACTAGAAGAGATATACGTCATGAGGACGCACAACTCTCGTAAAAGAGTTTGTTTCAAATAAAATTTCTACTGCTTTAATCAGCTAATTAAGATTGGCAATTTATATATAAATAAATATAAAGAATAAAAAGTTATTTTTTAGTGTTATGACCTGATATGGAAACCAAACGGCGATCAGTTAATGTGCAGGTTTATTTGATTGTTCATTGGAAGGGATATTTGTCATGGGAACGCACAGCTCTCATGAAAGAGTTTGTTTAAAATAAAGTTTAATTCCGCTGCTTTAATTCACTACTCTATAGAACCCTTACTCGGGGAAATTTGCTATCTTCGTAGTTGTTGTTGGTTGCTTTAGCCTTAACATCTGTCTCGTCAACAAATGTGGCGGTGACGCCTTCAAATCAACATTGTAATATAGTATTCTTAAACTTTCATTTACAGTGGAAATTCTATAATAGTTTATGTCTATTTACTTATTTAGTTGGTTTTGAAATTCGGGGCACTACACTTAGCTCCCTCCTTTTACATTCGGCTAAGAGGCTCGACCTCCTCAATTGATATTTGGCCATTCGGCTGCGTCCTATGATTATGTAATTCGAGTGAGTCGATGATCCAAATAATCTATCTAAAATGGATGAAACATTTATAGCAATTCACTCAAGCGACGTGGTCCTTAGCCAGTCAATGAATTATTATTAAAAAACCTCTGATCAATTTGAAATTCAAGGCTGGGATAGCTGTCAATCGCCAATAAGACTTCCTCCATGCATGTGGGGCTAGCATCCTAGAGACCCTCATGAGAGGGTGTGCACACTCGATTTTTTAGGAAAAGGGGATATTTTCTCTATTTGGCGTGTTTGAAGTAGGACCAATTCACGAGATAATAAATAATGAAGGGTGAAATCGGTCTTAAGCCTCTATGTATCTCTAGTATATCTTTCGCTATCTTCTATAAGCGTTGCTTGTTTATCTATGCGCCAGGAAGGCAGATATCTAAATTTCTTAATTGTCCTATTTGCTTCGAGTTCTTACTGAGATTGTTTGTTGAAGTTCGGTGTTTGGGTTTTACAGGATAGCTTGAGGGTGTTAGCCAGCTTGGGCGTCCGCATATGGGGCTAGAAGTTGCATAATTGTAACTTACATGTAATACACTTCGATATCGGTAAATTTTAATTATTAGGTTTTGTTTCGGATTTTGTACTTTACTTAAGACTTCCATTGTCACTCGGTTGACTTTGTAGTCAATTACGACATATAAGCGAAAATTTAGGGTTGTTAATTGCTGCCCATTTAAGTGTTACTTGATGTTAACTTTGTTGTAGTGAGAGAGCTAACAGGAGTATAGGGTGACCAATAATTAAAATAAGGTGGATTGATCCTCCGCCCTAAACCTTCACATCCTCCCCTCGAGAGGGAGTTGGCCATATGGGAAACCTATTGAGACTGAAGGAAAGATGAATGATTGTATTTTAAATTTTCTCTACGTATACAAATGTTTATAAGATCAAAAGTTATCATTGTACTTTCTGGTTTTAAGAAAAGTGTATCTGAAGCGTTTTCTAGATAAGTTGTTTCTTCCCCCTACTCGTTTGTTTGACGGCTTCTACGTTTTAACAGAGTTGTAATTTAGCCATCGAAATTAACTAGATTGGTCAGGGGAGGATCATAATGACGCATTTCGACTAGAATGATAGAAAATTTTTACTAGAATGATAGAGTTCAATCTCACACTTAGTTTTCGTTTCTGCACTTTGTTAAGATGCGTTTAGGGTTATGTTGATATAACTATTAGATGTAATAAATTAATATTTTGGATTTGGGGTTTATTTGACCATTAGTATAATTCCATTGCCGTAACGACTGACTTGGGGTGTCAATCGTAGCAGAAACACTTTCAAATGTCCCCGGTTCAAAAGATGTTATATTTTTTTTCAAAAATCTCAGGAAATTAGGGGTTGTTAAAATTACACGAACCTAGCGTTGAAGAAACGAATTAAAATTGACCATTTCCTTAGTTTGCTACGTCTACATCCGATCAATCTACTTTCCAATCATTTTATACAATTAATAAAATGTTCTTATAAGTGCTTAACCCCTAGAGTACGGTCCTTTTTTTTTGTTTTGACAACGTCTAAAATAGCAGCGAAAAAAACAAAACAAAACACAAGAATAAACACAAAATTATAACAAAAAAGACTTCCTAGCACGAATAGCTAAAAGATGTGTTGTTGTGACCTTCTTTCTATCAACTTTCATGACAGCACAATGTTGTAGTTGTCTGCCCAAGAGTACAGTCATTCCGTATTATTATTACTTGTTTCAATTAGCTTATACCCATTAGTGTATATGTTCTCTTAGGTATTATAATGAGTATAAACTAATTGATATAAGTAATAAAATTACAACTAGTGATTTTAACTTGTAATAACAACTTATTAACAAGTCAAAATGATCATAGAATATATGGATTATAGACAATACAATCTAAGTGAAAGACCAATTATGATCTATCTCTCAGAGATCCATATATATCCTGAGTAACCACACAAATCTCATGGTAAACTATATTGTATGATGACACTTTGTAGATAAATTTTACGTGACGCTAAATAATAATGGATGATTTATAAAGATACTACATATAGAATGATGAACCATGATCGATCATCTCGTTAATTAGTAAGATGAGGCATCATAGATAAAAGGAGGGAGGGAGTAAAGTCGAGAAAAGTCTTCGAGATGGCGATAATGAGTAAGAGAAGCACCAGTTAGGCCATTGTTGACATCAGTTGGGATGTTGCAGACACCAGGGGGATGTGTTTCCAAGTGCACATTACAATTTCTGAGCCTAATGCTTTCTAATTCATACCTTGACAAGTTTATGAGAAAGTAGCCGTTAATGTCAGTCTGACGCGATACAACAGAGAATTGTCCTGCATACTCATGTTTGTCGTTTTTTGCCATGCATCTTATCCTTGCCATTGCACCTGTCAAAGTTATACGGAGTAACATTTAGTTATATAAGTTATTCCACTTGTTTTTTAGGGGAATGAACTGTTGGAGTAAGAACAAAAGAGGTTCACAATCTATATATCTAAAATCTTTTAATCTGTATATTCATCTTTATAACTTCTTTTTTTGGGAAACATTTTCTTCTTTATACCTCCAACTCTTTTTTTTTTTTCCAAAGGAGGAGCTAATATTCCTAATACTGCGTGGGTGGGAATATGAGAATTCAAATTCGGAACTACCTTTATGTAGGTTGGTTGTTAAACCATTAGGCCAACCTCAATCCTCTATATTTTTTTTCTTCTAGTATTACAGTACCACATTTGAGCAATTAAAATTACTAACAGACTAAACTTACAATCATAACTCGATAAACTACAAACATTTTGGGTGCCGCCAACCAAAATATTAACATTACTGATTGATATGACATATTTAACTTAAGCATAGTGACATTTGATATTTCACCAAAACTCTGCCTCACAAAAGGCATGCATATGTAATTATATACACTTATTTATTTGAGTATGTACCTGGTAAAGGGATTAATTTGCCATCCTGCTTGTTCCTGCAATAGACACCACCTTGGACTTTAACTGCGCCAAAATCTTCCTCTTCTTTTCTTTCCGGTTTATATGTGTCATCACTTGGCTTATTCGAACCATAGTCATCGGCAGAGACGATGCCAACAAATAAAGCTACAACGATCCCAAAGGCCAAGAAGACGAGAGAGTATGCAGCCATCGCTATGATGGTATGGTTGGTTTGATGATTTATTGGCTCTACGTATACTAAAGCTCTATCAACAAATAAGTGATTTATATACAAAAATATTACGTAGTAGTATCAATCTAGTTCTACTAAAACAGAATCCAGTAGGACACGTGGCATCCAATGGCTACACATTTTCCCGCTAAAATTTTTGTTCCTAATAACATGGTTTTTAATAATTTTGTTCCTATTAATTTGCTGCAAATTCTAACAACTCTAAGTTAATAATGAAAAAGCAACTAATAGCTAGGGCCTTCTATTAACACACACAAAAAAAAAAAAAAAAAAAAAAAAAAAAAAAAAAACTTTAATATGTTCCTAATAATTTTCTACGCTAAATTTATGAGACCATTTCAACCAAATATATATACGGAGTATATCCCAAAATTTTGCTCTTCTTTATCTACTTTACAATCAAAATTTGTCCTCTTACTCACTGATGTAGTGATTAACCATTTTAATGGTTAAAGACTCGCTCAAATAGAGGTAACTAAAGGTCACTATTCTTTTCTTTTTGTGTTCTTATTTATTTGTGTAATCTTCTAATGCAAATTTCATCTCCATTTCTAAGTCATGAGATTGTAAAGTCACTGAAATTTTGAGTTGGTAAATAAATTTGCCATAATACAAATGTTCCCTTACTAATATTTATACTTAGAGATACATTCACGCACACACACTTTGATGAGATTGCATTTTATCAAGTGCAAATTAAAGTCGTACGTATACATGATAGCTAAGCTATTCAGTTTTTTTTTTTTTTTTTAAAGAAGTCCTTGATATCTTGAGTCGGGAAATAGATTCGGGTATATAACTACGTTTCGAACGCCAACAATATAAATCCGTTTTACCAAGACAAAGTTAAGCTAGACGTGTTGCCGCACGTTACGATATTAAAACTTTTGGCTACACATTTCCGTGCATAGCACGGGTATTATACTAGTTATTAGTATATATATGCACATTATTGTGTTTCACTCCATGATTCTTGAGCCTTTAGGGAGGGACGGTAGTGGGTGATTGTTGACTACTTGTTCGCACGTTTTGTGCTCAACTTACGTACATTGCATATTTGCATGCATAATAATCATTTTGAATCTACATAATGCATGCCTAATTGAAAAATGAGTAAAACCTATTGGACTTATTTAATTTTTTTTTTTTTTTTTCCCTTAAAGTGACATGACGATGCAAGGCATACATTATAGATACTCGTAAAATATGCAACCATCTCAATAATCTTGAAATAAAGGGTGATAAGACTAGGAATGAAAGAGATAACTAAAGTTTTGAGAGTAGTAACCTAGAGAAGATTGAGGCACGCATATATAATAATGATCATGTATACTCAACTATCATGTAGCTCAAGGTCAACACGATATGTTAAATCATTGTCAAAAATAAAAAAAAATAAAAAAAAAATAAAAATAAAAAAATGAAGATAGTCTTGTGCATTGTATTAGTATAATACATACTAGTACGCTGCAAGAAGTATCATCTTATACACCCATATATGAATCCTCCACTATTGAGCACTTATAAGATGAGATTCGTTTAGATAGAAATTGTCGTCTAAACAATTATGAAGGGCACTAAATGCTTTGTTTCAAAGCTCAAAACGCCGTCCAAATTAAAGTTTTAGTGACGAAATAAAGGTAACATGTATTTCATATAAAAGAAGTATAATGGTCACTAAAATCGTAAAACATGTCACTATAGAAATGAATAATACGATCTCACAATTAAACCGTCTCATACAAGACTTACTGGATAAGTAAAGTGCTTTTAAGAATAGTTTTAGTCGAAAACTAACAATCATATATAACTATGAATGTTAAATTTAGAATCACTGAAGAATATTCTCAAGTCGCAACAAAAGGCTCATTATCGACATCGGCCGATAGCTTGCAAAATATAGAACCATGGACTGGACAATAATTAGCTCCAAAAAAAAAAAAAAAGATTTGTCACCTTATTATTTTGTGGTTTATCTTTGAAAAAATGGAACAAAACTAGGTAGAACAAAATTATGCATGAATCATGATCTCGAACTTTAAAACCATGTCAGTTAATATTTAGGAGTATTACACGTACAATTTCTCATAAACAATTTTAAGTGGTTGAATTTATATATTGCGGCCAAACATCAACATTTGCCAATAGATTAGTCAAATGTCACGAAAATTTGTATATAAAATTCGAGTAAATCGATTTTGTTTTAAATGTCATAAGTTGTGTATAAAAATGTCTGGAATGATTATGGAAGATACATTTCCGACACCTTCTTGATCTTCCTCAATCCTCATCATATTAGCTAGTAACAAAGGGACGAATAATGATAATGTAAAGAATACAATCCTATACACGATGCTGTAGGTTGTATGATTTGTGTCTAGATGCATCACGCATCACCATTGGGCACGGGCCAATGGCAACATCAGCGTATCTAGGTGCAACTCCGAAAGATCGTCTAGAAAGGACAATCTTTTTTTTTTCCGAAGGGTCGTTTTTATACTTCTTTGATGGATCAAAGGAGATCTGCCCAAATTTCAAAAATCAACCGAAGAGTTGAACATGCATTTTGTAACATTCATATAGCTGACCTGATGGCTCCAATACCCACTAAGCTCATATTACCGTCGTTGAGGCCAATTTTGCAAGTAATGACCTCACTAACCAAGGTCATGAAAACACATACGTAGGACAATTCCTAAGGGAGACATCCTCCATTTCCCTATCTTTAGCCATTGCTCCTTGTGATGCGTCACAGCCCCTACATTCGGGTCAGCACACGCAATACAGGGGCTAGAGATCTTAGACGCAAGAATCCCCAATATCTTAGTATGAGACGATCCCCAACATCAGCAAACGGCAACACTAACGTTCACCCATCAATGACAGCACCTTAGAGACACAATATTATTGAGTAAATGAGGACAGCACTATCAACTGACTCGCAAAGACCCGCACTCCAGAGTTATAAATCAGCATGTTGGAAGCATTTTAATGTGAAAATGAGCACAAGAACAACAGAACGACAACATGCAAATAAAGGTCCATAAAGAAAATTTGAGATATAAAGTAAAAGCAGCATCCAACTTACACAAATAGTGTATCCAAAAAACAACAGGCTGAGAGTACAACATTACTTCCAGACTACAGTAAACAAAAAGGATTCTAGTTAAGAACACAACGGTAAGAGACTGTTTAAACTTGTATTCTCTCACACAGTAGGAGCATCGATGAAAGCTCTTCCAGGTTGACGGTTTGATAGACGTCCATGGCAACCAAGTAGCTGCAGGGGAAAACGAACATTCGGCATCAGATTAAGCAAACACTTCACAAAGCCACCAAACTGAGCACTACCAAATACTAAAACAACAAAATAGCCCATCTATCACGTGTAGAACAGTAGAACTCTTAAATACCCCCTCCATTTCATTAGGTTCTTTGCATTTGGTTTGAATTCCTCTTACATATTCAAACCTCTTACATATTCAAACCAAATGCAAAGAACCTAATAAAATGGAGGGAGTACAAAGAATCATACTCTTTCTACCCAACCCCTCTAATCCTCTGTCACATCACCTGTGGTGTATGAGCACTCCATACAAAAGCTCCTAAAATTTTCAATAACAAGGAAGCACATTGCAGACAACCGACTACATTAATAACACGAAACATACAAGTTACTCCACACATACAAGTTAATCCACTTTATAAACATATATAAACAGCAATGCTTGCAACAAAAGTTTTAATGAGTAATAATTTTCTTGTTCCAGTCACCACAATCAGATAAGAACCAATGTTGACAGAGTGTTTTTAGGGGGTCAGGATGTCAACATATAACAGAAATGAAGGTTTCAAAGAAAAAGAAGCAAAAAAAGGAAAACAATCAGCTTTCACATAACAAAAGCAACAACTGAAGTATATTTTTCTTAGAATCTAGAGCAGCACCACATAGTGGAATATATTGGGGGGAATCCAGACATCGAAAGAAGTTACAGAGCATGCCAGATGGGAAATGAGAGTATACACATACCTTAGCATTAACTCCATCAGCAAGGATCCTGTTCTCAGATTTGTACCTCAGATAATCAGCGCGGTTATATTTGGTGAAACCCCTACACAAGAGTAAAAGCGAAATAGCATGAGACAAAATCAACATACGTAATCAACACGAACAGAAAAGAAAACCAACTGGCTAGTTCAGACTGAAGATTTAGTCTACCCTGAAAAAAATTACACTAACATAAGCAAGGATAAACTCAATGAACACCATTGACAACATAGCTTAGCTCAATACAACAAAATCCAACTAATTTTAACTTCTATCCAAACATATAAGCATGATGTAATAGAAGTACTGTTTAATATGCAAAGAAGATTTAAGAGAATGCCATATAATTGCTGAATCCAGCTTCCATAATATATATGCACACTAAAACTCGCAGTGACAAGTAACTGAAATCATAACAATGAGAAAACAAAAGAAGCTAAGAGCATTACCACTTCCTGCTGACAATAATCTTTTGGCGACCAGGGAACTTAAACTTAGCACGACGAAGAGCCTCCTGGGCATTTTGGCCGTTGTTGTCTTTGCACCGCACAGAGAGGAGCACCTGTCCAATGGCAACACGAGCACAAACACCTTGAGGCTTACCGAAGGCACCCCTCATACCGGTCTGGAGCCTATCAGCCCCAGCACACGAAAGCATCTTGTTAATACGGAGCACATGGAAGGGATGAACCCTAACCCTAAGATGGAAGGCATCCTTCCCAGCAAACTTAGTCATATACTTATTGCAAGCGATACGAGCAGCTTCCAAAGCCTCACTCGAAACATTCTCCTTCTCCCAACTAACAAGATGCACACAGAAGGGGAACTCATCAACACCCTTCTTCTTCATCCCAACATCATAAATCCTAATCTTCGGGTCCGGAACACCACGGCAAAACCGCGATTTTGGGTACGGCTTGTTCTTAATCTGACGGTAACACCTTGCAGGCCCTACACAACCCCACATTTTACCATCAATCACTATACCACGACATTTCACCACAAATTCACAGCTCAAACCCAATAATAACCCAACAACATAAATCCAATAAAAAAAACCCAATAAAATAAATCAACACTCTACATTTTAGATATCGCTAGTTGCTACCAACTCAGTCATTAGTGAAATGATTATCTAATTTATATTATAAATCATAGACTAAAATCACAAACATTATATAAATTAATAGAGCAAGCAAAAATGCTAAAATCATATGATAAAAACATCATTAAAATCTAAACAGGGTTTAGATTGGCTAATATTGGATCAAACGTATTGATAAATATACAGAAAATGAGATTAAGAAAATCAAGAAAAACAGCAATGAAACGAAGTACGGAGGATGAGACTTGCAGTAATAAAGTGATAGAGCAAAGAGAAAGAGGATGAAACTTACTTCTTCCCATGGTGGAGAAATGTTAAGAAAATTCAGCTGCCGGCTAAGAAAAACCCTAACTTTTGAGGGAAACTGCAAATGTTTTTGACGTAATTATATAGGATTTCCAGATTTGGTTCGATAAAGACCTAGTGTTGGGCCTCTTTTTGTTGGGCTCTGGCTCGTGAATTATGACTTGCGTTGTTTTGCTTCGGCCTTTGGACATGGCTTCAATTTAGGCTTCTTTGTTTTTTTTTTTTTCAAAGATGGGGTTTGCTAAACGTAACTTCAAAATAATGGAGATGATTATTGGCACTCTCTAGAGATCTTCCTGCACTCCACAGACCATAAGGGTGATGATTTTGCCAAGATAGTAACTACTTCCGCAAGTTCATTTTGGCTTGGTATTTAGAGTACCCGAAAACCGGTTAACTGGTTAAACAGGGTTGGGTACAGGTCAAGAATTTTTGCAATTTTAAAACTGGGCACCCTATTTTCGGGTCGGATACTCGATTTTGCTCACCCCTACATTACTTCATTTGTACTGTGTATACAAAGTGAAGTAAATTAGTTGAGTTTTTGTTAATATGCATGCAAATTATATGGAGCATTATGCTTTCTTTGTAAATATTGATGGAGTTGAGTTTGTGCTTCCACGTACATGATATAGATCAGAACAACATATGTCACTCCATATTCTACACATGGAGCAGACTTGTACGGTCTCAAACACATCATCAAGCTCTTTCATAACCTTTGGACCAATTAGGATTAGGGGTCTAGAGACAAAGACGATCATGTTGGATGGAAAGGTTGTTTAGGGATCAGAGTACTTTCAATATTTGGGATTGATTCTTTAAAAGGACAGAGATGTGACCCATAGTATCAAATCAGGTTGGTTGAAGTGGAAGAATGTTACAGGGTTTCCGTGTGATCGAGAGATGCCCAATAAGTTGAAGGGTAAGTTTTATCGAACGGCAATCAGGTTGGCACTGTTATATAGCACAGAATGTTGGGCCGTGAAAAATTGTCACGTTCATAAGATGAGTGTGGCGGAGATGCACATGCTACGGTGGATGCGTGGACATACAAGACGTGATCGCTTAAGAAATGAAGTTATTGGGGAGAAAGTAGAGGTTGCACCGATTGAGGACAAGATGAGGGAGAACCGACTAAGGCGGTATGACCATGTGACAAGGAGGGCTAGTGACGCGCTCGTTAAAAGAGAAGAAGGATGGGGAAGTGACAATATTATTAGGGGTCAGGAAGACCCAAAATGACTTGGATGAGGGTGATTAGAAGTTATATGAGTGTCCTAGGGCTTAAAGAGAGGATGGTGTTGGATAGAACGGTGTGGAGGGACTATATCCATACGGAGGACTTAATTTGACTCTTTTTTCTTTGTTTGGTTTTCCCTAACTTTTTTTGCTTTCTAAAACTTATTTTGAAAGTGTTTCAATATTTATAAATAGTCAGCAATCACTACGTCAAAAATGGCCTTCAAGAACGGTTCCTCTAAAGCTAAGCAAAACGGTTGTAGAACCGTTCTCTAGACGACGGTACTAATAGGCTAACAGAACGGTTGCAACCGTTCTTAAAGGCTATGAGAACGGTTCCAATAAAAACCGTTCTAAATGGTCATTAAAAACGGTTTTCTGTAAAACCGTTCTGTTTGGTGGGTTAGATAAGAGTACGGTTCTTTAGAGAACCGTTCTTGTATGTACGTATTTAAAAAAAAAAATTTAAAATACTTGCACACTGATTCAATGTAAACTGGCCCAAAATAAACAACAAAAACTTGAGACAATAACATTAGATCTGAACATCTTGCACGATAAGCTAAGTAACTTGTAGTAAAATTAAAAACAATGTTTATTACAAAAGAAACAAATCAGAAGTGAAAAAAGTTACAGATGAAATTTTTTGGAAAGTAATCGTAGATCTAAAACTATGTTGAACCTTTACTCATATACTTCTTGTTTCGAAACTTTATTTCGTCGTCGATGTGGCTTCCTCCTTCCTCGATCTATCTTCTTTCGCCGTTAATTTCAACTCATCCGAAACCAGATCTAGAAAAAAAATATGTACAAATGAATTAATTGAAACACAAATAAATTAGAACTTGAAAGTTAGAGGAATTAAAAAGAAACATAAATAAATTAAACAATTTCTCACAAAAGGAAAATGTTTAACATATATTCCCAAAAACGAATTGATAATTAGACTCGAAAAATAGAGAAATTACTCACAAAATTACAAGGACATTAGATTTAAAAAGGAGATCTGAAAAAAAAAAAAAATCTCCAAATAAGATCTAAAATAAAAGAAGATGAGCGGCGAAACTTCACAAAAAAACTAATTTCTTATGCATATATGTATGATTAGGCAAAAATAGAAGGAAAAAAAAATTTATCACAAAAAGTTTACCTAAGAACGACCGGGGATCAGAGAGACGGCATCTTTGGGGCGGATCTCAGCGTTAGAGTCGGATTATGAAGACAGAGATCGGGGACAAGGGATGAAAGGGTGAATTTTTTGTGTGGGTAAAGATGAGAATGAGAGAGAAAGAGTTATTCTGAGAGATAAAAAAAATATGAGAATGAGAGAGGGTGTGGATAATAATGGGGGGCGGATTTCACGAGGGTGAGGGATACTTAATTTCTTTTTTTTTCGGATTTTTTTTGGGGGGGGGGGGCTTTTAGAACGGTTTTTGAAACAACAGTTCTCTTAGGGGACCTTTTAGAATGGTTTTTAAGAAAACCGTTCTTAAAGGTTTGGTTCTGGAAGAAACCATATCTTTTAGAACGGTTTTTAGAGAAACTGTTCTCTTATGTATATAATATTAATTTCTCTTTTTTTTGGAAATAGGTTTTAGAACGGGTTCTAAAAGACTCGTTCTCTTAGATATAAGAGATCGGTTTTAAAAAAATCTGTTCTCTTATACTGGTTCTCGAAGCCCGGATTTGACGTAGTGAATGTTTATGAAATTTTAAACCATACACAAGACGACTACAGATGACTATTCATGTTAACCAACCCCAATCGTTTTGGGAATAAGACTTGGCTGTTGTTGTTGTTGTTGTTGTTGTTGTTGTTGTATATATCACATTGAATATAAAAAAATTAATATATCACATTGTAGTACATAAAGCATATTGGAATTCCATTAAAAAAAATCAACACTTTATTATTTTATGAGTGATAATAAAGTTAATTGGGGAATTGTTCTTTGTAAAATTAGGTCAAACAAAGAAAAAACAAGTGAAAAGGCAAGAAGTAACATGAAGTTCGACGATTAATGCACATTCATGACGAGTAGAAATGGAGGATGATGAAAGAGGCCTATTACTAGGTTAGATCTGAGAAATAAAATTGAATCGTATGGAGTTAAACCCACATAAAAATCATATTATTTTCTAATCTGTTTTATTTGAATTGATCGAAATTATTGAAAAATTAGTTAACCCCATATTCTTCCAAATTAATATCGCCTAAGATAGGAAAGCATCCACAAGCTATGAGCTATAAGCCACGACCTCGGAAGCTTGAGATTACTTGGGACTGGTATATATGACATATATGAAGGGGCGGAGCTAGGGGCGCGGGGTACTTATATGTAAATTAGAATGGTATAATTTTCTTCTATACGTGTGCATATTATAATCATAACCTCAGTGTCAGTGCACCCTCGCAATCAATTGTTGACATGTAAGAATCTTAGTGGATGAAACGTAATTACAACCATATTGTGCAAACTCGTGTAGGCAAGCACTATTCCAAAACCTGTAATATACTCCCTCCATTCAACTATGAAATGCATGTGGCCATTGGTTTTTATAATATCAAATTAGTCTAATGTTTGCACCTATGACTTAGGTAATTAGGTTTTTTGCATGAATCTTGAGAATTGGGAGACGAATGACATATTAACATCATATTTGACATTTATCCCTCAATTTGTCATGTTTCCCTAAAAGGATAAGTAATTATCAAAAAGTACAATGAATATACATGGCACTTCCATGCACAAATGGGATGTAAACTTCAATATTACTATTACATGTATGGAGTGTGTTGTATCCATGTAACCCTTTTTTTTTTTTTTTTTTTTTTTTTTTTTTTTTAAGGGGGTTGCTAAACATAACTTAAATAATACTAGCGTAACCTATTTTTTCCGTTTTTCTTCCAATCTTACCCTTAATGATATCCCGCTCCCTACAATTCTCACAGTTAACGTTAACCCTCTTTTCAAGAAAAAAAATTAAAAAAAAAAAAGAAGAAGTAAAAACGTACAACACAATAAACACACAGCTTCAAGCAAGCAACCCTAAACACTCATAATATCAAACACTACATCACATTGCAAGTAAAGAAAAGGTTTCAATAATATCATGGAAATTTTGAACTCGATGGAATCGAGGCAAAATAACGATGAAATTGAGGTAAGTAATAGGTTACGGAGTATTACATATCGCGCAAAATTCCGCGTGGTTTTTTTTTTTTTTTTTTATGATGCAACACTCTTTTTATTTCCTTGTTTTTTTTTTTCTTAACATGGTGAGGTAAGATAATTTGGAATCATATGTAGGGCTTTTTGAATTTTGATCAATTATCATGTGTATATAATAGTTGATTCGTTGTTTGCGTAATTGTCTGGGGTTCTATTGGCTTTCCAACTGCATAATACACGACATCAAAGATGGCTGTTGCAAGTTGGACTTCCCATAACTGATTATATAGCAAACCCTCCCTTGAGGGTTTTCTCATTACCATCGCATATTATTATTTTCAGCTGCTTGTTTAACTTGTATGAACACTTAAATTACTTCTTAATTCATCTGAGAAACTATCCTTAATCAATAAGTGCTCAACTCGGTAATGCTTAAATTTCGTGACCATAAGACAGCACCCAAACTTTCAGCACAGAAACAAAGTTGCCTCAGTGATACCCACAGTGTTGAACAGCCTATAACTTTCGAACCAGTTATTTTTTGAAGCTCTAAATTATTTCATTGGATAGTTAGCTTTTTGGACTTTAATTTGAGCACTAATTTAGCCCAATTCCATAATCTGTAGATGGATCTATCATACCTCAAACTTCAGACCTGAAAACTGACATTCTTTACTGCAGCCTCTCTGACAGCCTGCCTAAACATTAAACTGCAAGTTCTTGAGTGAACTTTTTGTTCTAATTCCAAAACCAGGGTTTATTTTTATCTCTTAGCTTTCCGAAAAGGTATGGCACATAAAAATTGAGCCCCGTTTGAACCTTCTAACAAGCTCTCAAAACCGAGTGCGCAAACCTGAAATTCTTGCACCTGGATTATTCTTTTATTTAGAACTTGGCATTTGTAAGACCTTGATTCTGCATCACTACTTATCAATTACACCAAATTATAATGAACTACCTAAAAAGAAAAGAAAATTTTCTAACCCTTAGAATTAAGAGCTTCCTCCTGTCCTCAAACAAATCCTCATGACACAGAGTTGCCTCAGTGATACCCACAGTGTTGAACTGCCTATAACTTTCGAACCAGTTATTTTTTTGAAGATCTAAATTATTTCATTAGATATTTAGATTTATGAACTTGAATTTGAGCAAAAATTTAGCCCAATTCCATAATCTGTAGATGGATATATCATACCTCAAACTTCAGACCTGAAAACTGACATTCTTTACTGCAGCCTCTCTGACAGCCTGCCTAAACATTAAACTGCAAGTTCTTGAGTGATCTTTTTGTCCTAATTCCAAAACCAGGGTTTAGTTTGATCTCTTAGCTTTCCGAAAAGGTATGGCACATAAAAATTGAGCTCCGTTTGGACCTTCTAACAGGCTCTCAAAACCGAGTGCGCAAACCTGAAATTCTTGCACCTGGATTATTCTTTTATTTAGAACTTGGCATTTGTAAGACCTTGATTCTGCATCACTACTTCTCAATTACACCAAATTCACCTTTGAAATATATGATTCCATAACCAAAGTTTGCTTCCTCAAGTAATCTCAACACCTACAATCAAAGTTGATACCAAAGGACATTAAGATGTAAGCAAAAAGAAAACATTTCGAAACCAATAGCAAACAAGTGATTATGACAAACCTTGAGAAATTTAAACAAATCGTGAGTGGGTGAGGGAAGACTGCAACTGGGGGAGATGTTATAAGTTTTTATGAGCTCCTGAAAGAAAGAACATTAATTAGTGACTAAATCTTGATGTAAGCTCATATTATGTACTTGTGTGCTATATATGAATATTTTGAAAGGAACTCATCACTTGTTGTATTATAATCAAATTATGAAGTGTTATCTCTTATTATCTTCTCGAGCTCGTCATAACATATTTTTATGATTACTTTTTCAGTATTCGGATTACACAGAAACTTTCACGACGAATACTATTTTCTCAAGTCGTGAAGAACTTATAAATTGGGTTAGAGTTGTGGGGGTTGCAAACAAAATTGTGATTATAATCCAACGTTTCGAATGTTGTGTGGCTGATGGACTTGGAAATGGAAAGACAACGTTAACTTGTGAGCGTAGCGGTAAATATAGATTGTCAAAGGGTGGAGCTCCGAGAAATGGTGGGCAAAAGATCACTGGAACAAAGAAGATGATGTGCCCCTTTCGACTTCAAGCAAATGAATTGCAAAATGGGGGATGGAAAGTGCATGTTATCGATGGTAAACACAATCATGAACTTCCTAAATATAACGAGGGGCGTGCTATTGTTGCTAAATCGAGTAAAGTTCAATTAAATCGTATTGAAGAGTTAACTAAAGCGAATGTCAAACCCAAAGAGATCTTAAGTCTTTTAAAAGCATCGGGCGTGGATGAGAAGACAATTTTGAAATGTATCTACAATGCTAGACAGAAGTTGAAATATGTAAACAAGGGTGGTCGAACAGTGATGCAACAACTAATGCAACTGATCGTTGAGCATAATTATCTCCAATGGCATCGACAAAAGCCTGAAACAAACGATGTAAGTGATGTGGTTTTCGTCCATCCAAAGGTTATTGATCTTTTGAGGTTGTTTCCTTATGTCTTGGTAATTGATTGCACATATAAAACAAATCGGTATAGTATGCCTTTTTTGGAGATGGTCGGTATATTGCCTACTGGAAAGAATTTTAGGATTGGGTTTGCTTTCTTAAATGATGAAAAAACCGAGAGTTATACATGGACACTGTAGTGTTTGAAAGAGATATTTGATGAAGATAAGATGCCAGACGTCATTGTCACCGACAGAGAATCCGCTCTCTTAAATGCCATCACGCATGTGTTTCCTAATTCTACACAAATATTATGCACAAGACATATTTCAGAAATGTTGAGAAGATATCCGTGAAGATATTTCAAAAAATGTGTTTCCTAACCCTTGAAAAGATTTAACGTGATAGATACGGACTCGTAACCCTTCAAAAGGTATCCGTGTAACCTAGGACCGACCATGGACAAAGTCAGGATTCCACAATAGGGGGTTCGGGAAAAAAAAAATTAAATGTTGATGGAGAGGGATTTGAACCCGTGACCTTCCAAAGGTATTCAAAGGCAAATGCCGCTACACTAGCTTCCTTTAGATGATTCAAATATACTCAAAGTTTTATATAAATGTCAACACAACAATGACTAAATTATAAATAAAAAAAAAGGTCCAAACGTCAACTTCCTGGCTCGCCTCTACCTTCAACTTCCCACCATACTTTGCGGCTCAACTGTCTCAAGTAAAAAAATTGAAAAATAAAAACCAAAAGCTTATTCAGCGAGATGTTTTCTTTGCTTGATTAGGGAACATTCAATTGATTCATTGTTGCAATATTCTTGATTCTTGATTAATTTGGTTTGGCGGCACAAGCGAGCAGTTGAAGGTATGTGTGTACTGGTTAAATTCGTCCATCCGACCATAGAATTCAACCTCCTGTTAAGTTTAACACCAATGGTCAGAACTGAGACATTATATTAAACATTTCCTTTTTCCCTCTTTCATTTGATTTTATAATAGATTTTCACATTTGAATTTAGCTCCAAACCAACATATTTAAAAGGGCAAAGCGTGTTATACACTATACAACAGCTCAGCCATGGATCCTCAAGTGAAGGATTTTCCAGTTTTTTGAAAAATGAAGATAAAACTATCAACATTTGGAATGAACATGTTGTCTAATAAAACAATGAACAAATAATAGCAGATGAAAACATAGAAACAATGAAACAGCAAATAATCTACAAAAACTTCAACAAAAATAAGAGCTTACTCTTTAAGCTTCACTTCAAGCAAGACTTGAACTCTGGTGAATATCATTGAATAAGTACACTTTGCATCTGGCCATTTCTCAACCGCGATTCACTGACCAAGTAGCAATCTCTTACGTTCCAATATACTTTTTCGCAACTGCACAAGACTTCCACCATCATCCTTCAAGCGAGCAATCGACTTAGTTCTGCCCTTGTCAGTGTATCTTTCACTCCTAAAACTCGAACCACGACTAGCAGGCTTCGATTTATGATCAACTTCATCGTCTTCCCGACACTCAAGACTCCAAATCCGGCTCTGCCATCAAATCCATCAAATTATTCCTGAACCCCAAATCCGAAATATTTTTGAGGAGAAATGAAGAAAGTTAGGGATATTTAGAATATTGCGTGTAGATGCATGAGTCCAAAGGTTTCGTACCTTTGCCGTGGATCTGTAGGATTACACAATTGAAAAACTAAAAACTTAATCTTTAACTAATTACACAAGAAAATAATCCCAATACAAAAAAGAATTAATCTTTAACTGATTTCACAATTGAATCAATAGTTATAATTAAACCCAATACAAAAAAACTTAAGAATTGCACCCATAGAAACAAAAATTGACACACAAAAATACCTGAGATTTATAAGAATTGGTCAAATAAAGCATCATACGAGAAGAACCTTCCTTCGAAAAAAAACCCCAATTCAATTTATGAAACCCCCAATTCGCATATAAACCCTAATCTTCACATAATCTAATACTAGTGATAATTACCTTTCCCTAAATTATGAGTTTATAACTCAAGTCTATAACAACCCAATTACAAATAAGATACTAAAAAATTAAAAATTTAAACAATACTAATGTCAAATTAAACAATACTAATGATCTTTCCTTGACTGATGATCTACGCCATTGATGATGGATGATGGATGATGGAGCAGCCTCCTTCCCTTCACTGTCATCGTCTACCCCATGGATGGATGGTGTACTGGTCTTCGATAGAAAAATTATCAACAACCAAAGCCATGGTAGAGAATACGCTGTTAAAGATATTCTGTTTACTTGTTCAAGGTATTTGTGTTATTTTAGGAAAAATGGAGATATAAGGGGAAATTTAGCAAGTTACGTTAGTAAAAAAAAAAATTACGTTTAGCAACCATGTTTTTTAAACACCAATTCTACAATAGCTACCAATATTTGGTACTCATTGTAAAAGCAAGAATAACAGCCCATGATTTCACCAAAATAAATCCTAGCCCTCAATAGATTTGACCATTAAAGAAATTAAAATTAATTCATTAAATCAAGTATTAAAATTAATTTAAAACTAATTTCTCCCTTTCTCTCCTCCTTGCTTCCCACCTCTCCCACTGCGCCTATCACGCAGCCGTCAAGGGTCGCCACTCGCCACAAGCACACCACCACCACCACCACCTCATAACCGGAATTTGTCCTTAGCAAACCGTGGTGTAGTCGGTTTTCGCAATCGATATGAGAACTTTGGCCACGTGTCGACTTTCCGGGCAGCCGATGATCAACATAGCGGAGGCAAGGGTGGGTACTGGGGAGTCGTTGACTAGATGCACACGGCGCCGGTGGCGAAAGGGTAGGGCGTGGTGTTGCGATAGGAGGAGGCGGTAAAAATATAGGCTGCGTTGGTTCAAATGTTCCAATCGTTCTATGGTACACCGGGGGTACCATCCTTTTTGTACCCCCGACCCATATTGTAATATCCCAAAATTTCGGAATATTTTATATTAATAGTTTGAAATTATTAATTAGATTATTTTAGCGAAAAATGAATTTAGTTGTTGTGTTGTGAGTCGTTTTCGAAAATGGGTTCGGAGATGGTTTCTAAAATCAGATTTGTAAATTTGGGCTTCTATTTTCTGGTTTGGGTCATCCCTCATTACTACAACAATCACACATAAACTAATACATGTTGGCCCAAATATAAGATCCAAATACCCAACCCAAACCAAAAGAGGAAATCAGAAATTAGGAAAAAAAAAAGGGAAAAAGAAAAGAAATAGAAAAAAAAAAAAAACATATAAAACCTCACCATTTTCTCTCTCCTCCTACCCGACAAACCCCCCTTCCCCTTTAATTTTCTTTTTTTCTTCTTCTTTCCCCTGCTTTCCTCTGCCTTCCTCTTCACGCCCCACCATTCGCACAACACGCCCGTCCTTCTTCTCTTACCCAAATCGCCGTCCGATTCTTCTCGTCGGCCGACCACCTCGCCGTCTCCTTTTCCTCCGTTCGCTGCCGCGGGTAACGCCCTTCACCACCTCTTCTTCCCCTGTTTTCGTTCTTTCAATTAAACGTGAATTTCAATTCGTTTTTCAAGGTTTGATTGTGTTTAGTTGGTTCTAATAGATGTTATGATTAGTGGGTAGTCAATTTGTATTGGTTTTATGCACAAAGAATCGATCTTGATGATTGTTTTAAGTTGATTTTCACTAATCACGAATTTGGGATTGATTAGATTAAGTGTTCGATTAGGTTCAATTGGTTTCGACAATTATGATTTTATCATACTTATAAGAATTTAGTTTGAGATTTAAATTAGGTTTTACTCAAGGTTGTAGAAATTGTAAATTGGGGGAAATTGTGATTAATTGTTTCTTAATTTGGTTAAACAACCCAAATTAATTATGATGATTAATATTTCGAAATTTATATTATTTAGCAATTTATAAACTGATTTTCATAAATTAATTGATTAAATTCGTTTTTATGTAATTTTATGTAATTTAAGCATGATTTTGACAATTAAAACATAATATAAATAGTTTTAATAAATCCTAAATAAATTGTAATAATTAAGTATATATTTTTATGAGTTAGATTCTGTTTTAAAAACTAATTCTAGGCCTTTGGGAATTTTTATAATTAAGTTGGATGTTCATTGAGTTTTATTGGGTAATTTTGAAGTAGAATTATAATTATTAGATAATTAGCAATTGTAGGTTTGGATTTGAGTATTGTTATGTTCATAGACTGTATATAGGATCACACTAATATATAGGTAGGTTGGTTGAGTAAGATTGAGTGTTGATTTGGGAATGTCGTTTGTGTAATTGTAGAACCTGAGTTCGTAGACGAGGAGTATTAGTGATTATTATGCTATTGAGTCTCCGTTTGCTTAAAAAGGTAAGCTAGCATGCTCAACATTTCTTAAACTTGTAGAAACCTTTCAAAATTATATGCTAAGTGATTGGTATGTTTGATGAAAACTTAGTATCATGTTAGGTGGAGAACGATTTATTGTTTGATTATCATATCCTGATTGGATTGGATTGGACCATTGCATTGATATATTGTTTGATTTATGATTCAAAAGATGTTGTTGGAATTATGGTTGATGAATGTACAATTGATATTGATATGACTGAATTATGAATGGTTGTATGATTATTGGAATATATGCTTGTGTAAATGATCGATACTATAAACAAAATAAATAAATAAAGTATGAGGATACATGATGATTATTTGGTTTGAGTCACATCGACTCCACTTTATTGGTTTGAGTCACATCGACTCCACTTTATTGCCCCACCGCATCGGTTTCTAAGTGGGCTTGACTCTAGTGGTACTCTATTGGGTTAGCAATACTTAATAGGGGTGTGCACACTTAAGGTCTACTAGTCTTGTATGGTATGGTTTGGTGGGTCGGCAAAGATTCGGCTCACCTACGTATATAATTGTATGGTTTGGTGATTCGGTAAAAACCGGCTCACCCACTTATAAATATATGATTGGTATGGTTTGGATGAGTTGGAAACAAATTCGGCTCATCCCACTTATAATATTTGGTATGGATTCCTCATTAAAGATATAAAAGAATAATTTGGAATATATTAATGATATGTTATATACTTGTTGAAGCTACTGTGATATTTCTAAACTGGTGATGTAAATTGTCTTGATGATTGGTTTATATGATAATGTGCTAAGTGTGGTTTTCGAAAATAAAATTTAAACGTTTTCAAAACCCAGGTAAGAGTTTTGGTTTTTAACATGTTGAGGTGTTAGCTTACTCAATTTCACTGACTTTTTCAACTGTGGTTTTTGTGTTTTTAATCCACCACAGGTTTGCAGTGATTGATGCATGCGGGAACGACGACTCATTAGATATTAGGTGGACTCTAAGTTATTAGACAAATTATTATACTTAGACAATTTCATAATTCATATTTCGAATTGTTGCAATTTAATTAATGGATTGTAAATTTGTAATAGACTATTTTAGACCATTAGACATTTGTAGTTCAGCTTTTGAAATCTCCTTGCATTCGGGTCTTTGACTCGAGTGTGGAGTGACACCTCTAAATTTCCTTAATTTGGATTTTGATTCACAATAAAAATGTTTTTAAAAAGGAAAGGAAATTTGGGGGTGTTACACATATAATCAACTAAGCCCAATAGAGATGCTAGTCTATTAACATAAATCAACCCAACCAAAATAAAAACAAAAACAAACAATTAACTCACAGTCTCTCTCCTCCCCTCTCCCCCACAGCTCCACCCACAATGCCGATAATCCCCGTCCCGACGTCGGCATAACCAACCACCACGACCACCGGACCCAACACCATCATCAGCACGGGCTTGAGCCGCCAAACCCAGACCCCACCCTGCAACTCCACCACCCATCTTCTCCTCCGGCATTTTTGGTTTCTTTTCCTTCTTTCACCTCGTTTTTATTTTTCTCCGGCGACAAATGGGGCGTTGAGACATATAGTGGCTATGAGAAGTCAGAAATCGACGGCAACCTAACGCAGCGCCGGTAACCACATATAGTGGCCGCGAGGAAGAAGGGTAACTTCGAGAGGTGTCGTTCACGATGCCGCTGGACTAGATAATAGCCGGCAATGGTATTTTTGGCGTCGAAATGGGCGAAGGTGGTGATTCGTATGGCGGGAAGTCGGCGACGTCGTGGTGGTTGGTTGTTGGGGGTAAAGGAGGGAGTGGGGAGAGGAAAGAGAGGGAAATGGCTTTCATTTTTTTTCTTTCTGATGGAGAATTATTGATTATGCATAAATCATTTCTTAACATAATCACTAGGGAACAAATTTCAATCATTTTCTAACATAATTAGATCATTATGAAACAAACTACTTATCATGGGACAAAATATAGATCAATTTAAAAGCAACCATTTTGAAACAAAAAGCAACCATTCTAAAACAAAAATCGTACATTCCAGAACAAAAAGCAATCATTCCAAAACAGAAAGTAACCATTCCAGAACAAAAGTCATACATTCCAGAACAAAAAGTAACCATTTTGAAACAAAAACCAACCATTCGAGTACAAAAACCGTACATTCCAGAGCAAAAATCATTCATTCCAGAACAAAAACTAATCATTCCAAAACAAAAGTTATACATTCCAGAACAAAACGTAACCATTTTGAAACAAAAAACAACAATTCCAGAACAAAAACTAATCATTCCAGAACAAAAGTCAACCATTCTAGGATAAAAAATAATCATTCTAGAACAGAAATCATTCATTCTAAAACAAAAACTAATCATTCCAAAACAAAAGTCATACATTCCAGAACAAAAAGTAACCATTTTGAAACAAATCTAATTACGTTATGTAATTATTTGTTTATGTTCCCCCATAATTTATTTATGTTTTGTTTTGGAATGAATGGTTTTTGTTGTGGAATGAATGGTTTTTGTTCTGGAATAAATGCTTTTTGATCTAGAATGATTGACTTTTGTTTTGGAATGATTAATTTTTAATAATGACGGATAATGATAGGTTATAGGTTAATAATGATTTAACTTTGTGTTATAATTGGTTTTTGTGCTGAAATGAATGATTTTTGTTCTAAAATGAATGACTTTTTGCTGAAATGAATTTTTTATGTTCTGAATGAATGGTTTTTGTTCTGAAATGAATGGTTACTGTTCTAGAATGAATGGTTACTACTGTTCTGAAATGAATAGTTTTGTTCTAGAATAAATGATTTTTATTCTGAAATGAATAGTATTTGTTCTAGAATGAATGGTTTTCATTCTAAAATGGTATTTGTTCTAGAATAAATGGTTATTGTTATGAAATGTGTAGTTTTTGTTCTGGAATGAATGGTTAATGTTTTGAAATGAATGAGAATTGTTCTGGAATTAATGGTTACTGTTCTGGAATGAATGATTACTCTTCTGGAATAAATGATTTTTGTTTTGAAATGAATAGTTTTTGTTCTGAAGTGAATGGTTTGTGTTTTGGAATGAATTGTTTTTGTCTTGAAATGAATGTTTTTTGTTCTGAAATAAATTATTTTTGTGCTGGAATTGATGGTTATTGTTCTAGAATGAATGGTTACTGTTCTGGAATGAATGGTTTTTGTCCTGAAATGAATAATTACTGTTCTGAAATGAATGATTTTTGTTTTAGAATGAATGATTTTTGTTTGTGTTTTAAAATGTTTTTTTTTTCTTGTTGTGTAATGAATGATATTCGTCTTAAAATGATATGTTGTTGTTATAGAATGATAATGGGGGGCGATATTGGAGTTGTTGTGTCGGAATAGTGGCGGAATAAGGTCGTCGGAGATCGGTGGTGCTATTGGTGTTCAATAATGATTAATATATGTTTAATAATGATCTGTTTTTGTTTCATAATGATTTGATTTTTAATGATCAGTTTTTGTTCTATAATGATGTATTTATGATCTATAATGATCAGTTTTTGTTCTAGAATGACATATTTATGTTTTATAATGATCAGTTTTTGTTACAGAATGACATATTTATGTTCTATAATGATCAGTTTTTGTTCCAGAATGACATATTTATGTTCTATGATCAATTTATATTCGAGAAGGAGAGACTATTTTATGTTCTATAATGACTAATATATGTTTAATAATGATCTGTTTTTGTTTCATAATGATTGATTTTTAATGATCAATTTTTGTTCTAGAATGACATATTTATGTTTATATGATCAATTTATATTCGAGAATGAGAGACTAATTTATGTTCTATAATGATTAATATATGTTTAATAATAATCCGTTTTTGTTTCATAATGATTTGATTTTTAATGATCAGTTTTTGTTCTATAATGATGTATTTATGATCTATAATGATCAGTTTTTGTTCTAGAATAACATATTTGTGTTCTAAAATGATCAATTTTTGTCACGGAATGACATATTTATGTTGTATAATGATTAATATATGTTCTATAATGATCTGTTTTTGTTTCATAATGATTGATTTTTAATGATCCGTTTTTGTTCTATAATGATGTATTTATGATCTATAATAATCACTCATTCATTTTCTCTCTCCTCCCCCATTCCTTCCCCCACCTAGCACTGCTACCGCCTACTGCCACTCCACGTAGCCGCCGCCGTCGACATCACCACCAAAAGTGGTGCCCGACTCCGGCGACCTCACCCCACCCCCCGTTTCCTCCCTGCACTTTCCCACTAGCCACAGCCATCGTGCGCTCCTTCTCTCCCCACAACCATCGTGGGACTCCTTCTCTCCCCACATCCTTCCCTTCCCCAGCCCCTATCCCCGGAAGCCGCCGCCAAGAAACTCTCGCCCCCGACGAGTTCTCTCCAAAGGCTCACCGGCGTTCTCTCAAACATTGCCGCCCGAGAGGGAGAAATTCTAGGAGAGAGAAAATGGAGTAAAAAAAGAAAATGACGTGGGGAGGAGGGAAAATCGCAACCACGGGGATGGGGGGTTGTGGTCGCCAGAGGGTTTCGCCTCCGGTGGTGAGAAACTGTGGTCTGGGGTGGCGGTTGGTGAAGGCGGTGGGGGTGGCTGGGGGGGTTGGGGGTGGTGGTCGGGTAGGTAGGGGGTGGGGGAAGGGAGGAGAGATATTGAGTATGAGTTTGTGTTGTAATGGGCTGTAATTAAACTGAGTTTTTTTTTTTATTAAATTGGGCCTTAGCATTAGAATATGACACATGTCTATTTTTGTACAGGAGATCCAGGGTACCTTCTCTTGGTACCCCGGAAGTATGGTAGTATTTGCGCAAATGTTCAATAGGAATTTAGGATCCCAGAAACAATTTAGGGGGAGCATTTAATATTTTATTTTATTAATTTATCCCTCAATGATTCTATTTATGTGTTATTTTAATGCGTCCGGATCCGGTCTACTGGGTGGAGTTCCTCTCATCTCAGCCGCACGTTATAAATCAACGCTCCACATTCTTTCCCCCCACTAACTGCCTTAAAAAGAAATTAAAAAAAAATGAATTTTAAATAAAAATAAGAAAAGCAACAAGGAGAGAGACTATACCGTAGCCCCCAAAATCCCCAAAATCTTCACCCACAAAATCCCCAAATCCTTCTCACATCCAACAACTCAAAGCCTAAATCCAACGAAAAGCAACAATAACAAATCAAAGCCTGAATCCAGCGAAGAGTAGCACGCCGTTGAGAGATTTGTGGTTCTAATTTACTGAAAATTATCACCAGTCCTCCTTCTTCGAGCTTTTATGAGGTTTTTTTTTCTTTTTGGGAAGTTAATCTAACAATTACATATGATGATTTAGACAGTGGTTCCTGATTTGATGAATGTTTAATTTTCGGAAAACTTGAGCTTTAAAGGTTTGATTTTGCAGAGATTGAATGTTCGTTTTCTTGTGTGTGTTGAATAAGTTGAAATTTTGCAATGATTGATTTGTGTTTTGAATAAGTTGAAGTCATTAATGGTACTTATAGGTACTGATGGTGCCATGGTAATTGATTTGTGTTTTGAATAAGTTGAAGTTATAAATAGTACTTAGAGGTACTGATTGTGCCATGGTAAAGTTTCAGCACTTGCGTATTGAAAATCAACTTTGGTAGAATATACAGTAGCACATAGTAAGGCGTTTGGTGTACTGGTGTTGTTTATGTTGTTGCCTTATGCTGTTGGCACATTACCAGGAAATGCTGATGCTAAAAGATATAAAACATCAAATTGGTGTGGTGCATTGTGTTTCTGACTTTCTCAAATGTTTATCACCACTGTTTTGAGAGCCTATTAGCTCAATATGGGATAGCAGTGTGTAATCACACAAAGATGTAGGTTCGACTCCTACATAGGCTTACTCAACCCATACTAAGCGCTTAATATTCGGCTTTGGTCATAATCTTCCTTTAAGACGAAAGTGAATGAAACTATTAGGCTTGTTTGTGTAACCCAAATAACATATATGGCCTTGACCTTTACATAATTAGTTTGCATTCACTTACTTCTGTTATTCGAGAAGGGTGAGCAATATTCACACATACCTAACCAATTTTCATTGGATATATCATTGAAAATGATTTGATAACTAAGTTGTGAATTAACATCCTACACGGCGACAACCAATGTCATGTCCCATTGTTAGTTATATGCACTTTACCCCAAGATATACATGTAAATTGAACTAAACACCATACCTGACTTGGAATGTACCCATCCTCTACAAAACCAGCAGCATTACATTGAACCTGAATTAAGTTACGTAGATGCCAATCAGATGAAACACAAGTAAATATAAACCACAGTGTCCCATTGTTAGTTATATACACTTTACCCCAGGATATACATGTAAATTGAACTAAACACCATACCTGACTTGGAATGTACCCATCCTCTACAAAATCAGCAGCATTACATTGAACCTGAGTTAAGTTACGTAGATGCCAATCAGATGAAACACAAGTAAATATAAACCACACAGTCCCATTGTTAGTTATATACACTTTACCCCAGGATATACATGTAAATTGAACTAAATACCATACCTGACTTGGAATGTACCCATCCTTCACAAAACCAGCAGCATTACATTGAACCTGAGTTAAGTTACGTAGATGCCAATCAGATGAAACCCAAATAAATATAAACCCCGCACACACACACTTAGAGTATGCACACAAACACACTTACAGTAAGCACACAAACACACACTTATAGTAAGTGCGGCGCGCGCGCACACACACACACGCACTTACAGTAAGCAACTCATTGCTCGTGACATGAGCAAGTAGAGTAACCTGATTCATAATTTTCCTTACTGCACACTGATTACCACTCTGCATTAAAACAATAACAACCAAAATAGAAGGTTGTTAGCTGTTAGAAAAAAAACCTAAAGTTATATAAGCAGACTATTATTGTATCATACATACCACTGGCGCTTCATTTTCTATATTATGGTGACTTTTCTTGTTTCTCTTTTGAGAATTCTTTGTTGGATGATATTCTTAGTTTGGAAGAGTTGCACCATTCCTGCTCACCTTATGTAATTTTTCAATCCAGCTTCTTTTTCGCCTACCGCTTTCTTTTGCACCCTTTTTTTTCAAAGTAACAGTGTTCAAGTTGAAGGATTGAGTGCCGCTTTGCTGACCTACATCATTAATATCTGAAACTGATGAAGCTACTCCATCCTTTTCCAAGTTCATACTTGACAAAATCTTCTCGACCTCAACAAGCACCATCTACTGCCTTCTCCAAAAATGATGTTGATTCTTTAAAGTTAGCTGCTTCAGAAGCCACTTTAATAAATTTACGGCATAAAGCCCTATATCTACAAGTAGCATCCAAGTGAGGGTTCTCGAGAATAGTTCTCCCAGTACTGTGTTTAACAATCTCACTGCGTGCATCTCTCGTCCACCTTTTCAAAATGTATTTTTGGGGAATCAATTTAATGTTCATAGTATCAAGGACTTGCAATGCGTGAGAACATAGAATTCCCACCCTTTCAAACATTTTGCAGCTGCATATAACAGTTTGGGTTGATGGATCGCCAAACACACAACGCTCCATTTCAACATTCATATCATTCTCAAGGTTTGAAATTCCAACTCTATACTCATCAGCGGGCTGACCTTCTAGACGAGGTTTGATATATGCTGCTGTGGACCATTTATACTCATCTTGAAAAGCTTCAAATATCTTAGGAGTATACACTTGCCCAACTTGCCTTAGTAAGGGAGTTCTCTGGAGCTTAAGTCTCGGCAATTTCTCTCGAGATTCAAACACTGATTTTATTTCATTGTCACGTTTTTGCTGAAGGACTCTCTCAAAGTGGGTAAAAAACCGCATTATGTCCAAGTTGGACTGTAGATACTCTTTAATATCTTTATTTAAGCTTTCACTTAATTGAGTGCTCCTCATGCCCGATGAAAATACATTTGACATGTAGTACTCCGCCCATTTCTTTCTTAAACCATATATACTTTTCAACCATGAACTTTTTTGAACTTTCCCACGTAAAACTTTAAAAGCTTCCTCAAAGATAGCCTCTTCTTCATAATCGTACATACATGCTTTGAAGTCGTTAAGAACAGAAGACCCGTCATGTATCAAATGTTTGGTAGCATTTTGCATAATATGCCATGTACATAAACCATGCCATGTATCCGGCATCACTTCAGCAATAGCCTTTCCCATAGCAGTGTCCTGATCAGTGAAAATCGTCTTTGGCCGCTTATTGTCGTGTGTTGACAAAAAAGTTTCAAAAAGCCACTTGAAAGATTCAGCAGTTTCATCATATAAGAGCGCAGCACCGAAAACAAGCTCCCTGAATTGATTAAAACCAACAAATACACCGAGAGGTCTACCGTCTTTGTTTGTACCAAATGTAGTATCAAAAGCATTTACATCTCCATATAAAGCATAATCTATGAGCATTTTAGCATCTGCCCAAAAGATGTCTATTATTTGTTCTTCACTGGATTGAATATTGGAATGAAGGGTTCTCCACTGTTTTTGAATGAAAGTACTTCAATAAACTCCCTGCTTCCCCGTACTTCATATCTTTTTGGCGCTTAGTACGCAAGTAATTTTTGTGGTCCAAATGGGTGTAGCTAAGGTTTGATGATCCACCAACGCGGGCACTGTTTAATTCATGGGCTGCTCTAGGCTTGATTCCTGATCTGTCAGCTAGTTCGATTTCCATAGCTTGAATAGCAGATAATTTTCTTTGTGAAGATAACAAGTGAACTGTTTCGGGTGGGTGTAGTAAGTGATTGTGGTCTGACACAAAATCATGTACTACGTACTTTCCTTTCTCTCTATCCAAGGTTACACCCATGCCTACTTTGCATCCCGTTCTGGTCTCAGCTCGAGAATTCGAGCTATCTCCCTTTGTTTTACGGAAACCCTCTTTAGCACACACGAACCGTCTCGAACTCACTTCCCCTTACATATTCTTATTCTCATAGTGCTTACGAACATTAAAGCCCATCTTCCCTCCATACTCTATCCAGAATTGCCATGCTTTCTCTACAGAATCAAATTCTATACCGATACTAGGAACCCAATCCTCTGAGAGTATGCTATCACTTGACGAAATTATGGGTGTTGTAGTATCATTCATCGTGGTGATTCCTGAAACAAATTAACACTAAAAATCATAAAAATAAAGGAACTTGCAGAATTTATATAATCAACAGATTGATACAACATCGTCCAAACTTTATTCAAATCTGTTTTACAATCACATTGCTAATTTCCTATCATTAATAACTCTTTATTACTTGAATTATACCCACCACAAGATTATTCGCACACTAAATTATACAATAACATGAACCATGAACGTGATCACCATATATATATATATATATATATATATATATATATATATATATATATATATACATGAATTATGAACCATGAAATGGGTCGTTGATTGTATGGCACACTGGGATAGAATTGACTTGCCAATTTGATTTCCTTCCTCTGTGATGCGAGTACTCATATCCACCCACTCCAGAGAGTCTTCTTCGTAATTTTGTTGATATATGTAAGTTGTTTGCCCTAGATTTGCAAGGTTCATTTCCAGATTCTTCTAAAGTTTTAGCGGGAATTCTCCAGTTTTGTGATTGTTATTGGCGCTCTTTTTTTCTCTCTCCAACGTTGCTTTTCTTATTTTTATTTAAAATTCATTTTTTTTTTAATTTCTTTATAAGGCAGTTAGTAGGGGAAAAGAATGTGGAGCGTTGATTTATAACGTGCGGCTGAGATGAGAGGAACTCTACCCGGTAAAACTCTACCGGATCCGGACGCTATTTTAATTGATCTAATACTATATATTAAAACCTGAAACCAAGTCCTAGAACGACACTTGACATTTATTAATTGAATAGAACATAAAAATAGCATTAAATATAATTATCGGTTAAGATATGGTAATAAATTATCATAGAGTAGTATAATATAGCTAATTTATGGAAAATAATTATTAAGGTAATTTATTTGAACAAAGATAAACCGTAGTATAGTATAACTAATTTATGGAATATAATCATTATGGTAATTTATTAGAACAAAGATAAGCCAACATTTTTCTTATAGAGTGAGTATAAACAATATAAATATATAGCCCGAGCGTAGCACAAACATGCAAACTAGTTCAATAAATTAATCTAAAATAATTTTAAAGTCAAACTTACAATGGCTACCATATCTTGGTAGCCATGATAAAATTGACTTTATTTAATAATTTTTGTCAAATAATTAAATCCAAAATAATATAAAAATACTAATTAATCCAGCCTCATATATTTCTCCCTCTTCTCCTCCCTCCCCTCAAACCTGCCACCGCACTAGCGCTACCTCCGGTAGCACCCAACACCACCATTGCACTCGAGAGAACCATTCCCGGACATCAAATGAAGGCGACCTCTCACCTTGGCTATGGGTGGCTATCGTCATCGCGTCCTCCAAGATGCACGCACGATTCTCTCTCCTCCCAACACCTCTTTTTCGTCCTCTCCACTTTGATTCCCAGCCCCCGTCCCAAGAAAGCTCGTGCGCTCCCTTCCCGCGAAAACCCGCTGCCCTTCCGACGACGCCCTCGCAGCCTCCAAGTCGCCGCCCCTCATAACTGTCACCGCCTATAGAAACGGAGAAAAAAAAGACAAAATGGAGGTACAATCAAATGGCGTCGGTGACGCAAAACGTGAGGCGCGTGGTTGTAGGTGACCGTGGGTGGCAATGGTGGTGCCAGGTGACGGTTTGGTTGTGGTTTGATTGGACCTGCGGTGGTTGTTGGGGGTGGTGGAGGGGGGAGAAAGAAAATGGGGTTTAATAATATCAATTATTTTATTAAATTTAATTATCATATCATGGTCAACTTAATCAAAGGTTGAGATTTATTTAAGGGAATCAAACGGCCATTATTGATCTCTTTGTAATGGCTACCAAACTCTGGTAGCTATTATAGAATTGCTAAATTTTATATAAAGATACCGTATAAGATGGGATATGATAAAAAAATTTCTTAAGACTGTTAGGTTGAAGAAGCAAATCCCCACGGTAAGTGCATGTTCAGCTAAGCCAATTCATTTATTTTGTAGGAATTGTGATTTTGGATCAATTTTGAATTCTAATGAGTTGGTTAATACCAACGGACTTAATCCAAGAGGATTTCTATTCAAGAGACATATCAAGATTTGCAGGAAACGTGTATATCTACTGATGCTAGTAACACAAGTAGTTAAAAAACATTATTCACATTGGTAAAAAACATGCTCTACAAATCCTAGGATTGCAAGAGTTAGACATTTCATACTGCCTGAACAATGTCTGTTTGGATATTGGCTAGTTTCAGTCAAATAACTACGCGGTGCTCAGCAAACAAATCAACGAATGAAAGCTAGCAGGCCACATGACTGCAAGGAGTGACATCTTACATGTTACAACAAAACCTGGCATTCTCTTTCCACCAGAAAACATGCTCCAACTATCTACTCCTTCCCATGTAAGTTGGAAATACTCGAAACAGTGAGCACGCAGGAGATGCCCGTCTAAACAGTATCACACAGGAATTCCGGACTCGAAGCCGCAAGTTCATCCAGGGCATGTTGGACTTTCTTCTCCGATAATCAGTGGTTAGCAAGTCAGTTAACTTCTGCAAAAAGTGTAAAGCAAAAAATGTAAGACAAAACGACACATCCAGTTTTTCTAAATGAGTTAAGCTCGAGGTAGTAAATAGACTTCAAAGCGCGTCACAGTGTTATTTTCATAGAATATGAGCAGGTGAAGGGGTTGTACTGCCAGAAGCTTAGTCATCTAATATCAGTACTATGTCACTATATATTTCCTACTTATATCGGTGTCTCCAAGGCTGTAAGAGTCATATGCAAGCAGTCTTAAACAATAAGGGAGTCTGCATCCGTCTGACATTCCTGACATCATTTCACCCTTAGCTATTAGTTATCAACGCAAAAATTCTACTCTGAAACTTGTTTCTTTTGTTATGTCATCTTCAAAATGGCCGCCATCATTATACAATGCCTCATAAGCAATGAGGATCAGCCATAAGCATGCTCTGGCAAAGAGGTTCCTACAGTCTTACACCAGCACTCGCCTTTCCATCCAGAGTTTAGACTAGACCCCAATGTTTTTAACAAACATGGACTAATAGAGTTATAGAGCCACGCAGGGAGTAGGTAAAGTATGTATAAAATAGATATCGTCCTTAAAAGGAATAATAGGCAGTGGGATTGCCAATTTAGGGCATGCTTGGATTGGGAGTAATCATTAAAGGGGTAATGGAGGCTAAAACAAGGGGAAAATGGTAGAATGGTGGTGGTAGAGGGAGGAAATAAGGGGTAGAAGAGGAACTATTACTGTAACAGCCCGAACCACCGTCCGTCGCAACACAACCCAATAAGATGGGTAGTCACCCCTTAGGCCCATATATCCTCTCCGGGATCTAAAAGGTGAAGGCCTTGTTGGTAGTATGATGGTAGGAATCTATTATAAACTGATCATATGAGCCTTAATTTCCCAATGTGGGACAAACGAACTCAATAAACCACTTTCCAAATTCCGTAGTGTTACAATTACCCCCATATGGGGGTAATGCATAACTCCCCTCTTCCCTAGGGTAATGCATTACTGCCATATGGGGGTAATGATTTCTCCTCCACCCCTTATTTCCTCTCTCCACCACCACATTTTCTCTAATTTTCCCCTTATTTTAGCTCCTATTACCCCCTTGATAATTACTCCCAATCCAAGCATGCTCTTAAAAGTAATCATTTACTCATAGTCACAGAGTCTTCTCTTAGTTAGCGACTTGTCCCCCACTCCCCTCCCGCCTCTTACCTACAGTAAATTTTTTGTTTGATCTGGGTTGACATATTGCATGTGATTGCATCCCGATAATGAGACATAAACAGAAAGCCCAAAAGGTCAATAACTTTACCCCTTCAACTTTATGTTTACTCAAAAGCCAATAGACCACTGCCTGATCAGCTCATGAACTCTCCCCTCGGTAACCAATAAGCCTACTACGTTATTTACATTTAGGTCCAATCACAGAATAACTGATGCTCTCAATGCAAGAAACTTTGGAGAGTAAAAGTAACGCACCTTCTTTTTTGTCAATATGTACAAAGAAGCTGGCCGCAACGATAAGATAGCACAGCACAAGCATCAAACCTTTAAAATAATTTGATGTTCCTTCCTGCATGAGGTACCACATATCATGATTAAAACGGATGACTGCACCCTGAAAACCATTTTTAAAGCGAAAGCAAGTACTCATGCAAGTGTTATGTTTAAAACGTGGCAAGGACATACTATGACCCAGGTCATACTCCCTTGGTGTATGTGATGGGGAATCATGTAGAATAATTTTGCTAGGTAGGTCACGGGTTCAAGTCCTGGGAGCAGCCTCTTGTCTAAAAATGACAAGGGAAGGCTTGCCCACTTTAGTCTTTACACCCTTGTGGTGGGACCCTTTCCCAGACCCTTGCCTTATGGGGACGCCAACATGCACCGGGATGCCTTTTTAGCCAATAAAAGTAGGATGCAAGACCGTACTAGAACAATAAAAATTTCAGCAGTACACTCCTACACCTACAACTACACTTCTACACCCACCACATACTTCTGCAAAGGCCAGAATTGAGCAAACTGTTGTACAGCCATAACAAAGCAACAAACTAGTAAAATGAAAGCCAGGTTAAAAGATTAGAAAACAAAAAAAGAAAAAGAAAAACAAGAATAAAAGTGACAGAAAAAAGAAACTAAAACGCAAGGTAGCACAGGATTTAAATGAGAGAAATTCAAGAAGAAAGGTTAATCCTAAAGTAATTTGGGGTCGGTGATACAAATACAATGCATTGAAAAATCATGAGAAGAAAACAAAAGAAAGCTATAAATGAACAAATAATACAAAGATTAAATCAGACTTCATCGTCCACTTGAATCCACCATGACCTCTATGACATCATATCTTATTCCATCTAACATCTTATAAGCGCGAAATTACTTCACGGCACACACAGTGAATTATATGGCGAAAAGACTTCCCCTTAAATTTGTGAGGCATACATGGATCACACCCAACCTGCTTTCATCTATAAGCTACATCTTCATCAGATTCTCCAATGTTTAGGCGAATCGATTACAGATGTAGTAAAAAGCATAACCTTGGACAATCCTCTCATCCAAGGTGATCAACCCTCCTACACTGCTAAACTTACATTCCAAATTTACATTTTTAAGATTCCAATGTCCCCTCTCCACAATTCCAACTACTCCTCACACTTACTCTTTTTCATCCATCAACACAATATGATTATATCATCCAGACATCCACAAACATTATAATATCAGTCATGGATCGGCATCATTAATTCATCCAAAACTATAGCAAAGAAATAATTGCAAAGTGCAGAACTTCGATAGCATCAATATATAAAAGGAAACGCTTTTCTTTGCCAAAGCCCAAAGTACTTGTTTTCTTCCCTTACTAAACGTTCTTTCTTTTAGTGGGATTTCTTCACTATCTGTGTCATGAGAAATTGAGAATATGAGATAGATTGCACCCACAGATGATCTTCCCAGCATAAATAAATCCAAATTGGATATCCGAAACCTTCACGCTTCTCATTAGATTCTGATTAATCATTTGTTACCCAGTTCCATTGTATGACTCTTAGGGGCTGTTTGGTTTGGGGGTCTCAAGAAAGGGAAAGGGAATTCAAACCCCTCATTCCCTTTGTGACTGTTTGTTTGCTTATTTTGCCCATTCCCTTTCCCCACTTTCCTGGTATGGATTCCCCCAAATCACTCTACTCTCATTCCCTCCACCCCCCAAGGGATATGGATTAACCCATATCAGGTTTCACCTCTCAACCCTCCCCATCAAGTGTTTTCACCTCTAACAACCCTAGCCATCACTGCTTTAATAAGACCACCGACGCAGAAGATCCCACAGTCGGCAAGGCCACTGAGAAATGTAGTCACTGTCGTCGGGGACGCCGGCAAGTGCGACGACATTGTTTAAACGAGCACATGCGGTGATGCGGCGAGATCTGTGTGATGGTGTTGATTGGAGAGATGATTGGTCGGATTTTGGGAGTGCTAGTGAGGTGGTGATGTGACATGAAAGAAGCTGGGACCTCCATTGATGGTGATGATAACATTGATAAGGTGAAGTTTTAGGCTTTAAAGAGAGAGAAAACATTGATTTGCAGAGGTGGGGTGGGTGTTGTTGACTTGTTGGTATGCACATGAGAGAGAGACGATGGTGGGAGTGTATTTGATTCCATTACATTTACACCAACCAAACACATAGAGTAATCAGGAGGGTTTCAATTCCTTTCTCTTTCTTTCCCTTTGTTGTTTTCTTTCCTTTCCCCCTCATGTAACCAAACGGCCCCTTAGTTTGATCCTCCAATAGTCGGACAGGCTATGACATGACCTTTAATCTTATGCAAAGTGATTACTCTTCCTCTAGTCAAATGACATCTTGTTACTTCCATAAGACTTATTGAATGTGAAATTACCATTAGAATCTTCCTCCTTCAAATACTTGCGAATTCTGATCTCTATAAGTATGTCTAACTCCCCAATCTGATCTTTTCGAGGACCAGGTATGTTCAAGTGATCATATCCAATACGTTACTTTTAATCACCATTGAACAAGGTATTAAGTAGGACCTCCATGCATCCTTTATCGTCTTATCTCCAACCAGAGCATTTAGGTCGACTTCTTCCACTTTTAACCCTCTTAGCATCTTCTTGTCCCCCTAGTAGATGTCTTCCTCCCTTCATTCGAGTCTTATCCCCATACAATTGTCGCTTCACCATTGCTCTTACATTTTTCACTTGGCTTCTCTTCTAGTTTCTTTATACTTGGCATGAAACTCATAACTCCTAAATTTCCCCATTAATTTATAACATTGTAACTTACTCTTTATCACTTGGCTTACTTCTTTATTGCCAGCAACAAGTGTCCTCAGTCAGAGGTGCATGCTCCCTTGAGATTCTTCTAAAATCTCCTTCACTGTGCCTAACATATTATGTTACATCTTAGTCAAGTCAAATATATGCCTATTCCATGATGCAGGACCAGATACCAACAGTAACAATCTTACACAACAATGTCCTTTAATTCTACCATGGAAACTTCCACTGATTGATTCTAGGGTTCACTTATAGTTTTCACTTCTTGAATATGCGATACTTCAAAAATCAAGCACCACAAATCTGTCTTAAGTGTACTATCACAAGAAATCAACTTATGGTCTGTATAACTCTTGCGCTAAGCATTATATTACCTCTACTCCTATTTGTCCCAAGTGAGAGTTTCTCAAACTAAATTTACATTATAACTAAGTTGTATGCCAATGCAAAATCCAAAATATCCCTTCCTAATTTTTCTCCACACTCTCAAACGAAAACCATCGTGATTGCTTTCAAAGCCATCTCAACTAGAGCACACAAGCTTGTTGACATCACCACCAATGATCATTCTCTCTCTACTAGGAGCCAGTTGCACCAACTCCTTGAGATCACCCAATAAATCCTGTCTAATCATGCCTCATATCCTGTGGTTTATAAGCAAATTATAATTATTACAACCTAATCCCTATCACTCCCTATACTACTAAATCATAGACTTGTCACACACTCACACTTCCTCAACTCTTCCACCGCATCATCAATATGCTTTTTATAAATGGTGATACCTGCTTCATAACCTGAGTACCAAAGCATAGTGAAGGAACTATTTCTTAAGCTTCCTCTCCTACCCACTAAGTCTCTTGGACACACATTATGTGAAACTTCCTCCTCGTATAACCTCCACAACTTATGTTGACCTCCCAATCAAGGGGCCACTTAGTCTTACGGAAAAAAACAAATCGAGACTGCATGAGATATATAGATTCTCCAAGGAATTCTTTAGATTGCTTATAGTAACTACAGACTCATTTATGGCTCACCTTAATTGACACATGAAAAGAAGGTTTATTTCAATCTCGATGCTAAGAAAAGCCAAGCTAGTGGATTCTGTACGCATGCCGAAAAACATGTTGCTGAAAAAAAAGGCCTTGCATGCATAGACTAATGAAGGAACCGATTTGCTACCAAAATAGAAAAGGAATTTAAAGCCAAACTATAGATTCTTCACTCTTCAGCAACTTTTAGAAACTCAGGGTACAAATTTTTTTTGAAGCTTAGTATGCCATTTGTTAGCTGTGATGAGCATCTTATTCCACTTGAAATATAAAACAATAGACAATCAACAAACAATAAACAGTAAAAAAAAAAAAAACAAGATGAGTAAATTTTTTTTTAAGAGAATACACCAAATTGAAAGCAGATGGCTAACCTGTAACATAAAAGCAACAACAAGAACTGTCACAAAAAGTGTGGCAGTCTCAAAAAGTTGAAAGTTCAGATCCATAGGCTGGCCCATCATCCAACCAACAATAACACAGAAGGGTATCTGCAAAAAGAGGGGCCAATATTGACTGAATGTTATTTCAACATACCAACAAAAATACTACAACTACAAAGAACAGAAACGAGGAAGTCCATGGCAATAATGAAGAAGATAAAACTCATGGACACGCCTGTAGCTGAGTCCACTGTGAAGAACACACATAGTATTGGTTCTACTGTAAAGGTTATGTGACTGCCGACCAAACATAAGACCTTAAAAATACAGAGAACGCCTCTTCGGAGCTTAAATATGTATGAACAAGAGACTACCTAGATACAATGCATAATGAACTACCTAATTACAGGATATCGGTACAAAGCATCACATAGGTAGAATGGACTATACTAACTTAAATATGTTCATATTGTATCACACCCCCGCAGTCAGAGCGGGAGGAGGGCGAACGCTCAGGCTGGAGCGAAAATCAGTGAAAAGTGGCCAAGGAAGGCCCTTAGTTTGACTCATTGTACTTGTGTGATTTGTACCAATATTTTGTAATTAGGTACTTCATATTCTATCATAAGACATGATATTTTCCTCCCTTTCCTTCCAACCTGAATGTTTTTGATGTGCAATGCCAACCCTTTCCCCAGTGGTTAAAACCTTTAGAAAGCCTATTCCATATGGAATTTTGCCACCCCATAAATCCCCCCTCTACAGGAAATAACAAATGAGGATACTCACGCTCTGACATGCCAATCTTGAGAAAACATTAGGCCTAATCACTCCACAATGAAAGGGTGAATCTATAAGTTTCAGACTCATACCAGTGAGGTTTCTGGCAAACCAGAAAAAAGGAGTAGAGACGTAGAGTTGTACATGTCATTACATTGTTTTACAAAGAACCCCAGATTCTTGTCTTACATTCCCAACTATTCATTCTCTCTAACATTTTCTTTCTTGAAGTTTGTAAGTGCAGTTTGCCATCTTATACCTCTCTTATTAAAACTCTGACAAAACAAGGACCAGATGCTCACTAGAGAACTAGTTTCCTTTTGTGTTAGAAAAGGTACACTATATTTTCATTATTAATAAAACAGTGATAAGTCTGATAACAAGATTATTGTAATGATTCTTTTCAAAACAAATAAAAATAAAAAATAAATAAAAAATAAAAAAGATTTTTGTAATGATTCCGGCAAAGCTTCAACAAGTGAGGGATCCATGAATAGACAGCTTCTGCCATGTAAAGATGATTGAAAGCTCAGGAGACAAATAAGGAAACTAGAGCTTTTGCCAAGTAAAGAACACTCAAAACCGATGTGACTATGAAACTGAACTTCAAACGAAGCAGCATAAAATTTCTGAACAAAATTCTAAGTTTTGGTTGGACCCACCATACTGTACAAAATATTCACAAACAGTAGACCACAAAAGAAATTTAATCCAGAAAGCCACTTGAAATTGGGAACTTCAAATAATGTTTCCAGACCGAACGGAGACTTTCCTTACTCCTGGCCTCCTGAGTGCATTTGAAACGGAAATAAAGACCAAAAATACTTGTTCATCTAATCTCCGGATAATATAGAGGATTAAACCAACCAGATGCAACATAGGCAACGAATAAAACAAAAAGAAATTAGAGATCATTATTCGACACAACCTATATCTTACCTACATTTACAGACATTGTCTGACAAGCTTATATATATTCGATTTCACTTAAATTTGAAAACTAACTGATCTACTACCCAAGTGAGAGGACTCATACAGCTGGTTCCCAAAACCATGCTACTGTTGAGATCCACACATGGTGGATATAACAAGGTAATGAAATTCCACGTTTTCATCTTAATATAAGTTTAACTTAGACTGTGATCATCAATGTGGCATTCTAATAGATCAACTACATTCATCCAGCTATAGTTGCCTTGATCAAGCTCGGAAAACCACTATAGTTAAATTTATTTTGATGCTACATGTAGATCATTCAACTGAAGCTAAACCTGGCTCAAGCTTTATATGTATTATTAAAATTATATCTCATAAAATGAAACACTGAACAAACTAGCGCATAATCACAAGTACGTATGAACATGGCTTGATACCACAGGCCACACCACTAGAGAAACATTTCATTGTTTATATCTCAGATGTAATCAATAAGCAGAGCAGTCGACTCACCACAAACATTGATATTTGAGTCGATGAGCCAATAGCTACTCCAAGTGTGATATCCTGCCAAATCCATGTGGAAAAATAATAATTACTAGACTGTATAATTCTGCAAGGAGAAAAACATTCAGCATCAATGTATCATAAGACACAAACATGGCCCTGTAAAGCTATCGATGAAGATCATTAAGAGTAATCTATGAGCTTCAAAACAGCTATATACATAAGTTGGAGCCATGACCAACTTTATATAAATAATATAAAGCTCAGAAATTCTAGTGTGAGACCATCATTTGAGACCACTTAAATCTTCTTTGATGTGATGTCTAATGTATTAAATTTGGAAACATAGTATGTTACTTTTGAAATAACTTCGTATTGAATTAGTAGGTTATTTTTTAACTACGTTATTTGAATCATGGTAGTTTTGAAGTTTATGTTACTTTTGACTTTTTAGAACTAGAAGGAGGTCTCATTGTAGACCGTCTCATCGTAGAATTTGTTTATACAACTGCAAGGTAAAAGTTAATCTAGCCTTCATCCAAATAAGATCTAAGGGTTAAGATTAACCCCAAACTCTAACCGCATCCAGCCCACCCTTAATCTCGAACCACTCCAAACACCAACACAGCCCCATCGCTGCTTACCCGAACCCCTCTGACGCCTACATGGACGTCAACCCCTATACCGCTCAAGCACCCCGACCTTAGTCCCCCACAAAACTTCCCTCCCCCACCCCACCTTATGCGTACACCCCTTCCGCCACTCGCAGCTCCAACCCTTCCCGTTTGACCAACCTTTCCCTGCGCAACCCTTCCGTGACTGCTAGCAGTTAGTCTAAGATTACGTTAGGTTTAATTTATTTATTTTTGTTTGGGGGAAATTTCCATTTCCGATGGAGCCAAAGACTAATTATTCTTTGCCTTTGAGATATGATGGAATAAAGTAAAATGACTTATAAAACTGTATGTGCCTCTAATTTTGTGAAGTAGCGGTCAGTTGTTGCGGTTTTCGAAGCAATTTTCAATTTGGGTCATCCGTGTGCAGCCTCTCTATGTTTCAATAGGGGTAAGGCTTGCGCACAGCCGACCCCCCCTTACCCCGCCTTATGGCGGGAGCCTTTAAGGCAGTGGGGTAAAGATGTTGTACTTTTGTTTTGGGGGGAGGGGCTGGGGAGGGCAAGGCCAGCTCTCCTCAAGCCCGAATTTAAGGCAGATCAGATGGTGGTTATAGGGCGGGTCGGTGTTGTTCTGTGGTGGTGACAAGGGTGGGTGGTGGCTGATAGTGGAGGTTGGGATTGAGTTGTGTATCTATACTATTTTCCCAATTGTGTTCTGATACGGTTGTACTTTCTGAGTTTACATGACGTACATTCGGAGTAAACATGATGTACTTTCTAGGTTTACATTGACATAGATTCAAAGTGTACATGATGTACAGTCTATGTTTACAGATGTGCACTTGAGATTATTTTGCGGTACTTTTGATAATAAGTTAAAATGTACTTTATACTATTAACAATGTACTTTCAAGGTGTACTACCTAATAATGGTTGACAAGCAACATAGGATAGTGGCAATGTGAAAATGGAGGGGGAGGGCGGGGGAGGACGTTCATGAGGGTGGGGGGAGGAACAAGGATGAAGAGATGCAGGAGAAGGTGATCGAGTGGGCAGGCTTGATTGTCTCCGTCACCCTTCCACCCCTATAGGCGTGGCCTCCTAGGTGATGGTTGTCAGGGCCCTCGCCAGTGGTGCTCCAGTGATCCAGTGATGCAGCTGGGGCTGCGGGGGAGGGGTTGGAGTAATAGATAATGGGAGAGATTAGGGCATGGGACTGTTGTCTTTGTTTTGGTGTGTTTTGATCTCAACCATCAAATTCCGGGAATGGATTTGTTAAGATAACGTCCTATTTGGGTGTTCCTCTTTGATCGCTCTAACATACACATTCCACAAACCGTTCGAGTTTCAAGACTCACCAGTTTATCTTTTACAGCAAACATGATCGCACTAGCATGCTCAGCAGCATTTCCTACGATTGGAAGTAGAATTACACTTATAAAAGAAACAGGCATATTCCATGAGTCAGATGCACCCTGCAATCAGGAGAAAGTTGTTAATGCTAGCTTCAAATTTATATACTCCACTACAAACATGACCATATGTGAAGCAAGACTAGTTAAGCTGGCAGACATAGCAATCCCTGAGACATGTACCATAAACTGCACTAATGTTGTTCTATTACAGGTTCAGATTATTGGTCGTGAGTCATGACTAATGAGTATATAGCTTAACCTTGCTAAGTGCTTCATCAAATATTAGAGAAGAGATCTAAGATCGAATAGTATGAATAGTATGGATAATTTGTTCATACACACATGGGCCAGTCCCTTGTACGTTCACATCAATAGCTTATGAATCACCAACATCAACACCACCACCGTTTAAATAACAATAACTCTAGTTTCCGAAGAGCTTCTCCCAACTACGTCTGGGGACTAGTTGCTTTTAGGAGAATTAGCAGATGAGGTAATTGTGGAATTCCCAAATAATAATAATAAATAATGATGATGATGATAGCCATTGTCGGCAACTTACAGCACGGGAAAAAATTTATTTGACAAACAGTAGGCACTACAGGTGAATCACTCGTTAAGCACATCAACCAATTTCTGTTCTGGTCTCTACAATGTGCAGCTTATAGCTTATGGAATTAGTCCAAACATCAAACATCAAACTTAAACCTCGACACTGTAACAGCACAAAATATTGAATACAGAAAATAGAGACATGATATTTGTTCGGACATGTAAAGAGTTGTATGGAACTACCTGAATGGCATCAACAAGATATCCAGAGAGAACTGACACCCATAAGGTCAAAACAGCAAGCCAAGTAATCGCTTCCCAATAACTGATCTCAGGAATTTCATCATCATCATCATGGGATTCTTCAATATGATTAATAGTTTCCTACAGTCATTTGTAAGTGTCAACAAGATACTTTATAAGGACCTTGAAATTCGGAATATGCAACCAACACAATAACTTTGTGATATACATATAAGTTAGCTCTGTTTCTTGTATACACACTGATACACACATAAACCTAAAATGTTCCCTGATAGATGAGGTAAGCTATGTATTATATAATGACCTCCAGTCTTCCAGGAAATCACACTGAAGGGTAGTACATTTACACTGTTGTTTATGCAACAAATTATGGTCCCATAAAATTTTCTCGCCTTGCTGAATATAGGAGTTTCAATTCAGTGCAAAGATTAAGCAAAAAATACAAAATAAAGAAAAAAAACTTCTCGACAAGAAATAACAATATTGAAACATCAGTCAGATGACTCAGAAAAGTTCTTGAATGCAATATGCCAATATCTCTTAATGAACTGCACAAAGAAAAGGTTTATAGAAGCATCTAAGTATTTGAACCATTGTCACGGTTGTTTATAGAAGCACATAAGCATATAGGGATGATGCTAAGTAATCTTCGATTCATTAAATTTCAACTTCATCCACCTAAAATATTAGAAGTATTCAACAACAGAAAAGTGTATATATATTCCAAGGATTGGAAATGAGTGAATGACGAAAGGAATATATTCCTGATAATATTTTAGGCAAAGCATCCTTCATAGGTGCAACAGGAAGATATATTTTGGGGATACTACAGAAGCATAGTACTAGAAAGTTAAATGATTAACTGGTAAGTACAGACAACCAAACCAGAATTTCAAGAATCCTAAATAGAAAATTTTATTGCCAAAGACCGAAATTAAACACCCTGAAAATACAATCAACAAATTCAAATCGGAGAGAAACCATGAAGTCAAAAGCATCTCCCACCAGGTCATAAAATTAACCAAAGCAGTAGCAAACAGGCCATCGGACTTGTGTAAATTGTAAATGATGTACATATATCACATGCTGTCCTTATCAACCCTCCCTCCCTCCCTCCCCCCCCCCCCAAATTAAAAGAAAAAAAAAGAAATACCACATGTGAAACAGTGAAAGATTGAATCGTAGACATACCCCTTCGATAGGATCATAAAGATTCTGCTGACTCCTTAGCTGAAAGAATAGGTAACTTGCATATGCCACAAGCATGATGCCGCTACTAAATCTTGAAAGAGACAACTCTGACTTGCCAAACGTAACCTCAGTGTGTGTAAAATGAAGAACAGCAGGAAATGTAATGCCCATCACAGCCATCAACAACAAGCCTGAATTGACTACAGCTCCAGACTGCGGCAAGTAAAAAAACACTAGAGTGTAAACCTTACAATATGATGAAGAAGGCTACACTAACTAAGATGCCCTGCAAAACAACCAAGTTATTGTTTAATACACCTACGATAGCCTTTTACCTTATCAAATCTCTGAACTTTTGGATGATGAACAATCCCACCAGTGAGAAAGGCACATCCAAGAACTAACAACATGTTTGATAAGATGGAACCCAGCAAAGATTGTTGAACCACTCTGATCATCCCAACCTTCAACGCATACATTGAAATGATCATCTCCGTTGCATTGCCAAATGTAGCATTTAACAGACCTCCCACTGGAACCATCAACATTTTTTAGCCCACTTAGACATGATTAGAGGTTAACAGTTGGGAAGAAATATGCATCAGTCCAGGCTAGCTACCATAGGTCCATAACAGATAATAATTTTTACATCTGGTGGGAGTAAAGCCAGTAGCGTTTACCTGTAGGGCCTGTATAGAATGCAAGCTGCCTGTATCGAGTACCACCCATCAATGACCAATGTTGATAATATTATGACCTTTAACCAAATTAAAAAGAAAAATACAAAAATTCATTACGACAATAAGATGGCTGAAATAGAAGAAGACATACTCTGTTGCGTAACCCAACCGCTCTGCCAAAGGAGTAATACCCAGCAAGCTTAAGAAGAAGATCCAGCCCTGAAATCCATGAAATTTCCACATGATGAGGGTGGTGGTGGAAACAACTAGTACTAAACACCACTGGCAAGTAGCAATACTAAGAATATGGGAGTAAGTGTGCACCACCAGAGGGCAGAATGTATTTCAAATATCAAAAGTGAAGTAATCCTCACCTGTCTATCAGTTACATAGTGTAGCACTATCGCCAAAGGACCAAATGGTAACAGCACATTTATTTTTGCTTTTATTAACACCGTGTATATACTAGTAAAAGGACTGTTTCGCAGCTTCTTTATTAACCGTGAATTTGAGAATCCTCTCTGAATGGTCGGTGTTGTTTCGAAATCTAGGGAATGCATCTCTTTTCTACTGGATTTTGATGAAAGGGGAATATCCTCTCCAAAGTCATCTACCTTATCATCAACCGGACCCATCTGCACAGCCATGAGTTAAATAATCAAAAGCTTCTCTACGAAAAAGGAAAGGACACCAATACAAGTACAGCAGAACCAGAGAAAGGGCACAATTTAGATTAAAATGGCATGAGACAAATTCTAAGCTGTATGACAACAGCATTATCAAATAATGTACACCAGATTTATCTTCACGGTTATCGTGGTCAAGTCCAACACTACAGTCCATGAATATAGTGGTAAGCCTCTCCGTAAAGGCACTGTTACTCTTGTCCTCTCCCCTCTCCCCCACCGCCTGTGAAAGTCAAAGCAGGATCTGTACAAAGGTCTGTGATGGTACTTAAAGGAATCCACAGCAATAAACAATGAAATGATAAGAGAGCTAGTCCAAGACTCCAAGTGTATATACAGTCATATATTTTTTAAATACTCAACAACATCTTTACAACAACATCTTTAACCCCAGTGCCTTAAAGGCTCCCACCATAAGGCAGGGTAAGGGGGGTCGGATGCACGCAAGCCTTACCCCTATTGAAACATAGAGAGACTGCGCACGGATGACCCAAAATGAAAATTGCTTCAAGAATCGCACTGACTGACTGCTACTTCACAAAATAAGAAGCACATACAGTTTTATGAGCCATTTTGCTTTATTCCATTATATCCCAAAAACCAAAGAATAATTAGTCTTTGGCTCCATTGGAAATGGAAACATTTTTTAAATACTCATGGAATATTATTTACTCCGTCTGAATTATCCATACGTCCGAGTATGTGTATACACTGCAGATATTCAAATATATACTGTATATCAGTATGAAGACTTACAGGTATGGCTATACAGACGCTTGGTTCAAGTTTTTGAGACAATGTACTCTTAAACACTAACTCAGGTAGAGAAATGACATATCCAAGTCATACTCCTACACGAATTTGCTCACCATTTTTAAAAGATTCAGAAGCAAAAATGATGGACTTGGACATAGCTAATAATGCTCTTAAACCCCTAAAAAAATTATCTAAATACAAATATAAACAATGCAACAGTGAGCATGACCAATTAAGCAAATAGGCGAATTGCAACATAGCGCATTCAAAAAGAAAAAAAAAAAAAAAAGAATGTAAGGAAGCGAACTATAGTGCAAATCTACTTGAAGATAGAAGGAGATCCACAATTTGCAATTCTTTGGTTTCCAGCAAGTTATTTCCAAATTTACTTGAAGATAGAAGTAAATCTACGAGCATTCGGTTTCCTCAAATTGAGAAAAATTAGCCTATTGGGATAAGTCTGCAATATTTGACGACCCGGCATACAGCTTGAAGGGCTATGTAAACAACATATATGTTGGATACTTTGTGAACACACTTGTGAAACCCTCAACAATGTTGAAGAATATATTGAGCCCAATCTAGTTACTCGTTATCACGCACATTGTACTTGAAAGAGCTTGACAAGAAGGTAAAGCGATGGATAAGTAGGGAACCACTACTCACAGTAATTCTCCAAATCCTCAACAACAACAACACTACCCCACTGTCTCAAAGGCTCCCGCGATCAACTATGTGATGGGGGTCACAAGTACCAATGACATCACCTTACGTATAAAGTATTGAGCAGAAAGGGACTGATTTTGCTGTCTTCATATTAAAATCACTCAATAATGCAGGGAGATGAAGCATTAGACTATTTTTGCTAGACACCAACGTACGAAATCAATCAAGGTTGATATATCAGCAGATGTGAGCTATAAGCTTCACAGGCAGTCCATCAAAGTTCCTACTCCTCATTTTACAAACCTTCAACCCAGTTTGCATTTCATGATCATGAAACTCTCATCACAAAACAAAGCACAACAAATCATTTCGACCAAAATACGGCTACAATTCTTTTAAAAAGACAGCACTTTTACAAGATGCATATTACTATATCAGTCAATTTCAGCACAACCTCAGCCAAAAAAAAAAAAAAAAGGTTTCGATGTAAGCTGAACATTCCAACTCCCAAGTCAAAATCGATCAAATCTATACATATTACTACCAAAACAAACCCAAATCAGATCAACCAACTTCAAGCTAATCTAAATTTCAATTCATTAAACCATGTAATAATAATCAACTAAATAAAAAAAAAAAAATTAAAAAAAAAAAAAACATTGTAACCGAAAAAAAAAACCAAACAAAACTTTACCTCTATAAATAGAAACTGCTCAAACACTTCAACAACAACAACAACAACAACAACAACTCTGGTCAAGGAAACTTGAACAACACAGCTTTAGCAAAAACCAAAAGGAACCCAGATGAGATAATCCCCTGAAAGTCAAGACCCAACAATGGGAATCTGGGAAATCGTGCCTTTATAATGTTGTGTTCAGCTATGATATGATTAACACAGGGTAATGATGCTCAGCAGAAAATTAGGAAGGAAATGGGGGAAGTGGAAGAAGAGTCGTCGCTGCACATTGATGAACCAACAATTAATTTTTTAGAATATTAAGATTTGGGTAAGCCGGCAATGTGCAAGTGAAGCTTCCACGAAGTCCCTCTAATTCAATTGATTTGATTATCAGTTTAAACTTATTATTAATCCAAAGTCTTTATTAGTATTTTAATTCCTTATTAGATTAATTAATTCGGTTGGTCAGTCAGTTTAAATGGCTTCTCCTGTAAGTTATTGACGGTTTGGGAGGAGCAGAGATAATGGGGAGTTTTTTGGGGTTTGGACAAGAGAACGAAATCTGAGGGTTGGATATTTTAGATTTTTTTATAGTTATATACTAGTATACACTAGTATGTTGATGGGGTCAGAGAGAGACTTGATTAAGCCCATCATTATTAGGCTTTTAAATTTATGTTGGCACATGAATTTCCATTTTGGACACTCTTAGGAAGGAGCGAAATGTGGCCAATGCTCAGATTTTGTACTACCACTTAATTGCAATGTAATAATGGTTATCTGAGTTTTAAATTGTAACTAGTTTGCATATCCGACCTGTGCCCGCGCTGTATATCTATAATGTTATAGTCATTTTATGAAATTATCACTTTATTATCTTTGTTATAATACTATTAGCAACATTATTATTATCAATAAATTAGATTACCACCATAATCAACATAAATTATATTATTTTTCATAAATTAGCTAATAATTTTCATATTATGTAATTATTTAGTGTTATCTAATTAATGAATGTCAAGTGTCCTTATGGGAAAGACTTGGTTTAAGGTTTTAACTAGTTTACTACCCGGGTTACGCCCAGAATCACTTTGACCATTTTATTTTCTAGTAAACGGATCATTTTCATATGTTATAATGTTTATTTATAAAAGTTTCACCTCTAATATAATTTTGTGATTGTCACCATCGTAATTCTGATTTTACTCCAACTTTCGCATGTTAATGTAAATTCTGCTCACAAAATGTATTAATTTTTCATGAATAACCCTGGTAAAACATTAAATAATTATAAGGATTCTCTTTAATCGTCAAAGACGTCATTGTGGTTATTTCCAAACTTTCATATGTTATTGATGTAATTTCCACGAAATTTTGACAAAATTAACTACACAAATGATATATTGAATTTGAATTAAAAAAAAAATAGAATTTCTACAATGAAATGTAATTGTGAACCCTCGAGATATTTTTTAATTCTCCCTTGCCCTTTGATGAAATTTGTCGAAACTATCGCCAATTTCTATTTCGATCTTGTATTGATTCCAGACAAATTTTCAGAGTTATGGTTGTGATTCCCCCTAAAATGCCACTATTGTGGACCAAGAAATATTGTTTGAAACCCCCTTTAGATTTTGATGTGGAGACTTGTTCTACCTGTAATACGCCCGATATAACTTTTATCTTATTTTCTTTTGAACAAATCATGTAACTGTGTTTACTAGGGGTGAGCAAAAATAGCGGGTACCCCAGACCCGCTAAGGACCCGGCGGGTCCAGACCCGTACCCGTTGGCAACGGGTACGGGTAAGGGTCCAAAATTTTAGGACCCGTTGTCAACAGGTCCGGGTCTGGGTCCAGAAATTTTGGACCCGTTACCCGCCGGGTACCCGTTTAAACAACGGGTCTTGCGGGTACCCGTTATTTAACGAGTATGTGCGGGTACCCGTAACTGTTTGTATAAAATACAAATCAGAAAATACAGTAGAAGGCTTCACAAAAACAAAAAAAAAAAAAAAAAAAAAAAGAAAAACAAATTAACTAAATTAATTCCTACCTAACTTCTAACTCTAGCAGACATTAGACAAACACACGCCGCTCTTCTCTCACTTCTCTTCTCACTCTTCTCTCACTTCTCACTCTTCTCTGATCTCTCATTTCTCTTCTCACTCTTCTCTCACTTCTCTTCTCAGTATTCTCTCATTTCTCACTTCTCTGCAACATCACTCCAACATCCTGTCCTCCACGGTTCAACAACAAATCGGGTATTCAAGTAAGTCGTCTCCTTTGTCCCTTTTCAATTTCATTTCTTGTGTTAAATTTTCTGTTCTTACTTTTTAATATGGGTTAAATTTTAATTGATATTTTTAGGGCTTATTTTTATTGATGATTTTTTTTTTTGTTCGTATAATTTTGGGGCTCGTTTTAATTGATGATTTTGGGTTTCATTTTTTATTTATTAATTGATTGATATTTTTGTATTTGATAGTAAATGGAGTCGATTGATTTGGAAGGGATGAGTGAAGTGAATATGCAATCAAGAACACAAACAAAGAAAGTAGGGAGCAAGAGAAAATCACAGTTTTGGGAGCATTTTGCGGAGATCTTGGATGATAAGAAGTCCATTTGTCTATGACCAAGTGTATCCCTTCATGGATTGTATGGTTGTATCTTGAATTGTTTTATTTGTGTATAGATTGCAATTTTACATTGTTGGTTTGTACTTTCAGTAAAATATTCTTACTCTTTAGCCATTATTTGGGATATTTCAAGGATAATCGCATTTGAAATTAAAAATTCCGAGTTTCAGATTGTATAATAACAGGTTTTAATTGAGCATCGGCATTTATATTGAACGGGTACCCGGACCCGCTTAGGACCCGGCGGGTCCGGTTCTGGGTCTCGATTTTCAAGACCCGTTGGCAACGGGTCCGGGTACGGGTCTTGATTTCCAGGACCCGTTGTTAACGGGTCCGGGTCCGGGTCCATATTTTAGCGACGGGTACCCGCTCATGCTCACCCCTAATGTTTACTAATAGAAATTTCAACTCTAATGTAGATGGTGTGATTTGATGAAAATTTGGTGACCCTCCTTGATACATTGTTTTAATTCCCCGTTAGACTTTAATTTGATGAAATTTTGGTGAGACTCTTGGCGTATTTTCATGAGTTATGGTTATAATTTGATGAACATGATAAATTTCTACGATTCTTATATAATCAAGGTTTCCATAAGACAGTAAGATAAACTTGCCATTTTTTTTTTTTTTGAAAATCTGTCATTTTGTTGAATGAAAAATGTTCCTATATGGCTATATATCACTATGGATGGAGTGTTCCACTTACACTCATTACCATAAAACATGTTTTGAATATTTTTTTTACCCAAACTTTAAACAGTTGTGCCACGTGCCATGAGAGAGGGGCTAACTGAGCGGTGAACATGGTCGTTGGCTCAAATACAACTATTAATATAGTAATTACTTATGTAGTTTGAAAGGAGAATAGAAAATTCAAGACACTATATTGTTGAAAGGAAATTTTCGTTTACCCATAAGAAAAATTTGTCGAAGATTGTAGAGATAATTGCATTTTGGTACTCCGTATTTGGTAAGCCTTCATATTGTGCAAAGGAATTTTTCGTTTACCATAAGAATATTTTGTGTAAGATTATAGAGATTGTTGCGTTATGGTATTTGGTAAGCCTTCCAATAAGATTGATGTGGTTTGTTTAGGTATAGGTCTTTCCCAAAAATTATCTTCCTAAGACACGTTTGACCAAAGAAGTGATCAAGTTCTTTTTATTATAATAAATATTATTAATTATTAATTTCTTTATTTGTTAGTTTTGTCAAGTATGTACTTCTACACGTTTTATCCAGGCTTAATTTATCTTTCTTTTACTTATTCTTACCATAAAACACAACTCCAAAGATTTTGACATGATTTTTTTAAAGTGAATTCAGATAGATATGCCACGTGGCGGAGAATGGCTGATTAAAGCAGGTGAACGTGATCGTTGCCTCAAACACAACTTTTAATATATAGTATAATGATGCAAGTACACTTGATCACGTTGTTGACAATGCTATTGGTAAGATAGACGAGTTGGAGATTGACACATAACAGATAGCTAGTCTGTATCGCACTGGCATAGAACAGATGGCTAGTCTGTATTGCACTGGCACAGAACAGATGTCTAGTCTGTACGCAGAAACTCGTTTCAACCTAGGCGTTGGAGTACTATGTACTTTCGGACCTGAGTGATGCATTGGAGCTGCATTTTATTTTCCTTATTACTAGTTGAATAAAGTTTCCTAAATATTTAGGAAAGTGTCATTTTAGCTTAGTTTCCATAAGTCGTTTTAGTTAAGTTTTCCTAGTATCGTTCTTTCCTTATTTGTTTAGGAAGTTTTCTACTTTCCGATTGTGTGTCTCTAGGTAGTATAAATAGTCTATGTCTATGTAACTTTCAGATCATCTTTGCTTGAAATAAAAACCAGAAAACGATCACTTGATCACCAATCTTTGAGTTGAGACGTACTGCAATTCATCTTTGTCGAGTTTCTAATTTGCGTAATTAGACTTGATAAGATTATTACTTAGTCAAGGTAGTCTAGGTATAATCACCCCATTAACCCCGAGTTATAGGTCTAATTTGAGATTAAATATCCTTATTCTTTATTTGTTCTTAATACACGAGTATACCAAAAAACACCACAAAGTACAGACTCCAGTTCTGCGTGCTAATCAGTTCTGCGTGCTGACCAGAATCCTGGTCTGTATTCAGGCTTAAGAATTCGTATCATATAAGATTGTAGTAGATGATTTAAGAGTCTTTTTTTTAGGATAGGATTGCTTACACTATCACTGTCCACGATTGCCACATCCAAAACTTCGGGTGTACCATTATCAACCCACACCCGTGTTACATAATCAATGGGATAATTGTGAGGGAAGGGAAGGGGGAGCACATAAGTACGAGTTGGTGATTTAGTCGAATTCTCAATCGGCTTCCAATTGTAGCATCATCATCATTTTGCACATCATCATTATCAAGCACAACATCATCAAGTTTAGAAGGCCAACCAACTTCGTAGTTGATTGCATTCATGTGAGGATAGTGGAGAGTGTCAAACTTGTTGGTAAATTGCTTGAATATTTCTTGGACATTCTCAATGATCTTAATTGGAAATGAGGTCACTCAACATGTTTTCGATATTATCGATTGTGAAAATTGGATATTTTGAGAGTGAGAGGGCCGGTAACTGAAGTAATTTTGTTGTGTCCTTGAAAAGGGGGTCTCTTGTAGCCAAATCTAGGTGAATTCAAGTTAAGTTGTTGAGGATTTTGGACATTTTGATTGTAGCAGGAAAGGTTGGGATGATTCCTTTACCTGAGATTGAATGAATTTGAGTTTGGATTATTTTGTGGACTTGGTTTTTTAGGTTGAAGTGCATTCACCATCATGACTCATGCATATTTGCATTCATATTCACAATGTTTCAATTTTGAGAATACACATAAAAAGAATGACAAGTACCACCATATGACTCACAATTAGAGGAAACAGTGTGCACATTCATGGAGACTTGGAGAGCAAGTTTAGAATTTTTGACAAAGTGGCCACCTCTAGAAGGGGAAGTAAGAGAATTTACCTTGTTTGTGAGATCTCTAAGGAGGAGATAAAGCTCCGAATCGGATTATACTTGTGCAACCTTGAAAGGTGTCCTTGTTATGCCCCAATGTGGGTCGGCCCTTACCATCTTCTCTTTCAAACCGTAGCGGCTTCATCATTTAACTCATCGAACGCCCCACCCCGACTTGCATGCACCATAGCCTTCGCATGACGAGGGCACGCCCTTAGCAAGTCTCTATATCGATCTCATGCCTCACTTCAACTCTCCATTGCATCTTGTCGGAAAACATTGGATTTACATTCTCAATCTTGCAGTCCTGGAAGACGACAAATACTTGTTAAGAAGTGCTTTAAGGGTGAGATTTAGCCAATATTTTTGTAATACCCCGACTCAGCACCTGAGTCGGAAGTAGTCACTTATGACAGCTCGCCAGGCTATGGGCTGACCTCACAGACCAACAAGGGTCCTTCCGACGCACTTTGACCTCACTCGTGCGCACCTTGGGAAACTTCCCAGGAGGTAACCCATCTTGAAATTACTCCCAGTCAAGCACGCTTAACTGTGGAGTTTTTATCACATGGGATTCCTAAAAGGAAAATCGACTTTGTTGGTATGAGTAGCACTATCATTCCTTTTAAGCACCTCATATGAGCCCTTAATTTCTCAGGAACCTCCTCTGAAATTTGGGGTATTACATTCATCCCCTCTTAAGAAAGCAACGTCCTCGTTGCGACTGGCAGCCAACCATAGTCTAGCTCCAGCATCTTTCCCCCGCTAGGCCGCTGACCTGGGCACTCCTGACCACAGGATCAACACGCGGTCGCAGGGTTGCTCTGATACCATTTGTAACACCCCGGCTCATCGTCTGAGCCGAGAGTTGTCACCTATGGCAGCTTGCCAGGCTGTGGGCTGACCTCACAGACCAACACGGGTCCTTCCGACGCACTTTGACCTCACTCGTGCGCACCCTGGGAAACTTCCCAGGAGGTCACCCATCCTGAAATTACTCCCAGTCAAGCACGCTTAACTGTGGAGTTTTTATCACATGGGATTCCTAAAAGGAAAATCGACTTTGTTGGTATGAGTAGCATTATCATTCCTTTTAAGCACCTCATATGAGCCCTTAATTTCTCAGGAACCTCCTCTGAAATTTGGGGTATTACAATTTTGCACTGTCCCTTAGAGTTAATAAGAATAACATGAGTTTGATGGTATCATCCGAGACACCACCATTTTTCTTCATTGTACCGTAACTTTCTTTGAAAGTTACACGGTGCATATAGGCGTCCTCACTAGGCAAGCTATGGAAGATGTCTTGTTGGATAACACCGATGAGTGCTGGTTTAAATTCAAAGTTGTTGGCTCCAATATTGTCGATATTTATGCGAGAGGTAACCACATTGGGATCCATTCGGTTATGGTCCCCACTGGTGGCCATGAGAAGAAAGACGTTCTGTGATTCAAGGAGGTCGTTTTGAGCGCTGATTGGTGGAGTGACCTCTTGTTGTGGGGTTTCTCGTTGGAGAATTTTGTAGTTGTTCGGTTCTTTGGTTGTTAGAAAAAGGGTTCTCATCAAACGGGTCTACTAGAGCTTTAGCCGCCATGTTTTCCCTTTCTCTCAATTACCGCTAGGACTTGAACGAGAGGGAAGAGATCTTGATTAAGAAAACTATGCATAGACAACTTCACAAACACGTAAATTCAAGTGCATAAGGCACTTGGTGTGGGACAAAACCAACAATTCAACATTTAACAAAGATTAGTCCTAAAACTAAAGACCAATCAGTATCAATCACCAAAAAGAACAATGTACATGGCAATGATGCCAGATTTCAATTTACTTCTAATCTCAAGTTGATGAACTGGACGTGTTGAGTGTTTGAGAGTAGGATGTGCGAAATCGGGATTTGATGTTAGACGCATACACCTGGCAAAACTAATCAAACCCGAACATTCGACCCGAGTTAAGTGAACCGAATGAATTAGACTCAGAATTGACAATCCGAGTTCAAAATAAAATCCGAACTGATTCGACTCAATTCGAAATGATGAGAATAATTAAACATTAAAATAACTTTAGTTGAACAAAAAATGAGTCCAATTAAATATGGTGTATTTCAAAATTTCAAATTTCAATCATTCAAATAACTTGTGATTTTGTAAAGTTTTAATTTAAAATATGATTTTTTGTGGGGAACCACCTTATAAAAAAAATTCTGGAAAACCACCAAATAAAAGCAAAAACCCATGGTAACACCACCTAAGGCCCTCTCCCACCCTATACTCACCTGAAAAGTCACACGTGGCATTCCGGAGTCCATGATGGCTGCTGAGTCATTTCTACCCATTAAAAAAAATCAAAAAGTTAAAACAAAAGGGGGAGGAACTCACGACACCCCTTTTCCCCCAAAAATTTCCCCAAATTATTTCTCTCTATTCTTCACGACATCACTCATCTATCATCTTACCCATTACTCCAAGGTTGCAATGTACATTCAGATTCTTACCAATTAATGGTACAGGTATGTTAATTTGGTAATTACTCCCTCCGTCCCCCTTAAACACCCCGCTCTCTTTTTTACGTAGATTAAGGTGGTGTGGTTTGTTTATTATTGTTGGAGACAATGTGCGCTTTATTTATTATTGTTGAAGATAGTGGTTGGTTTGTTTATTATTGTTGGAGATAATTAGTGATTTGTTTATTATTTTTGGAGATAATGAGTGGTTTGTTTATTGTTTTTAGAGATAGTGGAGGGTTGATGTGTGGTGAAAACTTACCCCATTTAGAAAGTTTTGAAATGGGGTGTTTAAAGAAAGACATCTCGAAAAGGAAACTGAGGTGTTTAAAGGTAGGCGGAGGGAGTATGTATTTAATCAAATTCAATTTGTTTATGTTTTCAATTGAGATTTCAATTTTTTATGTATTGCGATTTGGAGACCTACAAAATAAAAATTTCAATTGCAATGATTGTACTCATGCTAATTGTTGTTAATCCGTATTTTTCGCATTAGGATGTCCACCTCAAGCGTCAGTTCATCACTTGCTCCAAATTGCGATTGTCGTAGGCGTGCTTGTTTGAGGACATCGACGACTCAGCCAAACCCAGGTAAGAGATTTTTTTTTGCTGCTATTATTAAGACCTGAATCTCGGAAAAGGTCGTTGCGACTTTTTTTACTGGTTTGATCAAGAAATGACGCATTGGCAAAGGGACTTGATCAACAAGCTTTAGATGATAAGGAGAGGAGGAGTACCAATTCACTTGAGAAAGAAGAATTGTTGATGAAATCTGATGGTTTGGGATTGCAAGTGAAGACGTTGGAGAAGAAGATTAATAAGTTGATTATTGTAGTCGTTGTGTTAGTTGTTGTCGTTGTTGGATTAGTCGTAGGGGCATAAGGTCATTCTCGTAGTCGTTATGTAATTTGTTATCGTTGTTCGATTAGCGTAGGGGCATAAGTTCATTATCACTTGCTTTCAAATGTAACCATTCAATGACATCAATAAAAAAAAATGCACAAGTGTTGAATCAATCTTGAATTGTATCAAATTCCTTGCATATCTCATTCATAATCATGTCAAAGTAGACCATTTAGGTCATTACAAGCCTCTAATTTGAACACACCATCTGCATCCAAAAGTGAGTTCTAAAACTAGCAAAAAAATAAAGCTTGCAAACTGAGACAGCATTCCAAAATACCAAAAAAAAAAAGCTGTCAAATTGTTACAACCTAGAAAACTATGGCCTCCATGGTGGTCTTTGTTGTTGTTGATCTGCCGAATTGCTTGTTTGACTTCCACCATCATATTCCGCAGCCATAGATAAAATGATTTCTTGATTTGAGCTAGCAATAGCTGGAGGGGGTGCATTATCGTCATTTCCAGTTCCGTAAGTGCCAGCTTTAGTGGCATTTGTGCTTCCCTACATAACAAACGCTTAGATTCATGAGTGTAAACTGATAAAGAATGATGGCTGCTAAAAAATGAAACTTCAGTGGCATTATTACCTTTGGTTTTCTCTTTTTTCTCAGGAATTCTTCCCCTTGGTGTCCATGTCCCCCCTAGAGAAGGTCTTAGCTTCCACCCTTAGATTTCGTAACATTTGGATCTTTAGGTGCAACAAGGTTCTGACATTTCGTTTTGTTGTGCCCTAAGTCTCCACATTTTCCACACGCATTCTTTTTGTAGGGCCTTTTCACATTCTTTCTCTCTTCAGCCTCACCTGCTTCAAGTCTCCTCTTCTTATTAGATGGTCTTCCAGGCATAATCCTAATGATAGGAGGGTCAGGTTGAGGATATGGGGTTTCCTCCCAATGTTTTCTCCCTGGCATACCATGTAGGGGAGTCCCATAGGCAAGCTTAAACCTATCCTTACCATATGCCTCATGCACATAATCACTAGGGTCGAGTCTGTTGTTATGGAAGCATCTAAATGCATGACAACAAGGGATACCTGTGAGATCCCACATGAAACCGGTGCATGACCTTTCTGCCAATTTGACTACATATATATCCCCTTTGTGTTCTACCTCAAATTCATCTATACCTGCTGGCACGAAAATACAACTCCTACTCTCCCTCTCAATCCACTCAACTATTATCAAAGCAAAATGCATTATGTTGCCTTCAACCTTACTAACTCCATCTAGCTTACCTACATGCCTTTTCATAACATACTTGCGCATCCACTCCATTTGTGTCAAAATTGGCTGATCTCTAGCTTCCTTTATGACTGAATTAAAGCACTCACACAGGTTGTTCAAAAGCATGTCAGATTTGCAGCGTTTGTTGAAAGCATGCTTGCTCCAATGCTCTGCTGGAATGTTTGCAAGGTAGGATTGTAGGAATAAGCTCCCTGTGATAGAAGCTTTATACCCTCCATATGGTCTTTAAATTCATCCGGCATGCACAACAAGTGACATAATTCATCCTAAATTAGCAATTTTCTATCTAAATTATCAAATTAGTGACAAAAAAGAATAATTTCTATCTAGGTATAAGACATGTGATGAAAATTTACAAAATTAGGACCCTTGTACCTTAATGGTTGATCTGGCTGCATTTCAAAAGGAGTCTTTGAAGACGTTGCCTGGAAATTCACCTTTAAAGTTCTGCCATATATGTCGACAACAATATCTTTGAAAAGATGTAGGTGCAACTATCCTGAAAGCTTCTAGCAGCCCCTAATGCAGACACAAGCCATACAAATATGTCAATATATACAATTTTTAACACTAAAAATTGCAAATTTTAACACTACAAGAAGCTATTAGACTATGGTCACCTTTTGTCTATCTGACATGAAAGTCCAAGGTTGATCTCCAGCATCTTCACCAAGATCTTTCAGTAGCAACTCAAGGAACCATGACCAAGACTTAGTGTTTTCAGCTTCAACAACTGCCCAAGCTATGGGAAATATGTTGTTGTTACCATCTAAGGGCGGACCTAGGGGGGTGCCCAGGGGGACAAGTGCACCCCCATTAATCTCAGAATACGTATATATCTATATGTAAGTAGTCTTCTTTTATGCATCTGTGATATGTTGGAGTAGTGGTTAGATGAGTTTGTTTTATGGCAATGAGGCAAGTTCGAATCCTCCCACCACAAATTTGTTGGTTTTCTTACTCCTTTTTTTCATTAAAATTAAGTTTGGTCTTGTTGGGATTCGAATTGTAAACCCTCGGTAAGAAAATCATCTAAAAAACCAACTGAGCTAGATGTTATTCATGTTAAACACAATGAATTCATTATCTAATTTAAACGTGGGTCAAACTTTTAGTAGTTGTTTGTATTTTTTTCTTCTTATTTATTTAGACAATTAATTAGATATTGTGTAATTTTATTTTGTAATCCATCAAATAAGATGTTGATGAATGTTATGAGTGTTTTTGTCAATTCGTAGCTAAAATTTTGCGAATACCCTATCCAGAAAAGAAAAAAATCGTCGTTAATTTTTTACTACCACGATTTTAAAACTTTAAAACACGCGTTGGCTACCGATTGTGTGCACCCCTACTCCCCAAATCCTGGGTAGTACACGCGTTGGCTACCGATTGGTAATACCATCCTTACCCACAACAACCAGACAGATTTCAGGATATGCTCCCTTCAAATGACAGCCATCAACACCAATCAAAGGCCTACAACCCCTCTTAAAACCCTCTATGCATCCTTCTAAGCAGATATACATTCTCTTAAATTGTGGGGGTGTTCTCTCAATATTATCCACTTGCACAACTCCTGAGCTTCTAGGGAAGTACTTTCTGATTGCCTGAACATACTCCCACACTTGCTTGTACTGATCAACACATACCCCATAGATCATTAACTTTGCCCTATCCCTAGCATACCATTCCTTGGCATAACCAATTTTAACCCTAGTATCTCTCATAACTTGATCTTTGAAAGCCTTTAGCTTCCATGATGGACCTGATCTCCAATTTTCTATGTATATACTAGCCAAGTACTCGGAAGTAAGCTTAGTATTCATGGATTTCTAGCCACATTTGTGATCCAAGCTCAAACTTTTGATCTGGAATGTGCATTCACCCTTCACCTTTGAATCATGTACTCTAAAGTCACACTTGAATTTACCATTACAGATGCAATTGATTTTCTTTCTCTTTTTAAAAGGACATGAGCACCTATCTTTGCAATAAATGGTCACCCTAGTATTGTCATTGTGAAGGAAATAGTAATCATATCCATTTTGGATAGCATGAAATCTAGCAGCCTTCCTAAACAAATCATTGGAGGGAAATTTCAGACCCTTGGCTTATGGTGAGGCAAATGGGTTTCTGAAAATCAGTTTTTGGATTAAACTCAGGGTATAAGTCAGCATCCTCATCTGAATCACATAAGCTTACAAGTGAATCACCATCTGATTCATCTGTATTAGCATGATAGGAGACATCTAATTCATCATCAGAGAAATCATTTTTCCCAAGAATAGTGAGTGCTTGTGAAGTGCCTTGAACTTCCTTACTACTCCATACCTTTTTTGATGCTTGTGTAGCCCTCTTTTCCCAAAGTTTATGCTTAACCACCTCTATTAGACCCTTCACCACATTCTCAGTAGACCAATCATTCAAATTCTCATCAACAAAGTCATTGTTTGATAGACTAAAATTAGAGACATCTGAATCTGACTCCTCAATTTCTAAATCACAGTCATCTGATTCATCCTCAATAACTGGTAAAAGACTTGATTTCTTTGCTGATTTTCTCCTCACCGACTTCCCTTTTGTTTTCTCAGCCTTCTTACCCTCACTAATCTGTCTTTTCTTTCTTATGCCTTCACCATTACTATTTTTTCTACTAGGAGTGAGCTTCTTTTGAAGGCTATCAGTATTTGGGATAGTGGTTGGAGTATGGTAGTCTATCCTACTATCAAAAGGGTCAGCAACATGATTTGGGCCTTGGTTCATTTGGGCATCATTGGGCTGCTTGTCATAGGGCTGCTTGTCATAGGGCTGCTTATCATAGGGTTGTTTGTCATTGGATTGTGGTTGTTCATTAGTTCCTTCAAAGCCCACATTACTATCCTCCTCAACATCAAAACCCAAACCCACCACATACACATCAACATAGCCATGTAAATCCTTGTTTCTAACTAACTCCAATATGTCACTATCATTTTCAAGCACTCTCCGATTTCTAACCATACTTTTTCAAGAATTTGTATTGTACCAAATCACAAAGCCTTTTGAGCATTTCAACTTTTCTTCACATGTACGTTTCAAGTAAAAAATGCAGGCCTCATCATCATCAATATCACTTAAAGTGTACACTTTACCCCCTTCATAACTCATCTTCCCTCCTATTGTACTTTTAAAAGCACCACCATGGTGAAATCTCACAGAAAATCTACCCATTATAGTAATCACACCAATGCACTAACCCAAACTAAATTAACAACACCTATGCACTAAGCCAGATAAAAAAATTAGCATGGAACCCAAAACATGATTAAATTAAGCAACAATTTGTCCCCATATGCACAAACACGAACCCTCAGTAATTATTTATGCTAATAACAATAAAAGGGTATCCTTAAAGCATAAAGTATAAAGCTTTACCAGAAATGTTCGAATTAAATGTCGCAATCTTCAGCTTTCTTCACCACTCTGCAACACCTTTAATGTCGCAACTGTAGTACGGGACCTAGCAATTGATTGAAAATAGAATTGAATTGATGAGAAAGATGATTGAATTGAATTCGTTTTAAGGCTAATTGAATTTTGACTAACCCTAATTAATTTGGGGAAATTTTTGGGGGAAAATCGGTAAAAGAGTGAGGAGTGTCGTGAGTTCCTCCCCCTTTTGTTTTTACTTTTTGATTTTTTTTTTAATGGGTAGTAATGACTCAGCAGCCAGCGTGGACTCCGGTACACCACGTGTGAATTTTCAGGCGAGTATAGGGTGGGAGAGGGCATTAGGTGGTGAAACCATGGGTTTTTGCTTTTATTTGGTGGTTTCACAGTTTTTTTTTTTTTTTTAATAAGATGTTCCCCAAAAAAAGAACAAAGTACGAGGTGGTTCCCCACAAAAAATCCTTTAAAATATAACTAGATTTTAGCCCGTGCGTTGCACGGTTACATTAAAAATATTATATGTTATATACGCACTATCCATTACCGAAATCATTATGATATAGTAATATTAAAAAAAGTTTAATTTAAGCTCATAACTATCCCTATGTTAATATATAGAGTATATTATAGAATATATTTGTAATTCGAGTATTATATATTTTAGGACTGTGCATAATTTTTTTTTAAAGATCTAGGAGAATTCCATTTGCGTTGTGGGGTTTTCCTTATTTCCAGACGCATTCAATACAAAATAAAAAAGTTGAATTTCTAAGAAGATTACATTAAGGTGGCTGACCTAATAATTTTGGCTGATAGCAATTTTGGTGCAAAGAGACCTACTCATCCAAATTAATTTCTTCCATTAAGGCATAACTCACCTAATTAAATTCAGTTATTTTTCTAATTAATTTAGAGCACTTGACATATGAAGTATGCAAATCAGATCAAACAACTTCCGCTTTAATCATATAGCTTCATGCCAGATCATGCTGAATCGAAATAACCAAGAGATAATAAATTTTCATGCAAATAACCTCAAACTAAGGTTCTCTAATTAATTACAATTCTTTTTTTAATCAATTTAGATCAATTAACATCTGAAATGTTCATTTCACATCAAATAATTTCTCATTTAATCAAATATATTTTATCAAATCATACAGGCTCTAAATGACTAAGACATAATCAATTTTCATGCAAATAACCACAAGCTAAGGTAAGCTGATGTTCTCTTGATTTTACCATTTTTACAACAAATATTTTTAATAGTAATTTATCAAGATGCGTAGATGTAAATGCAATTAAAAAATGCAAATGATGACAATTATAGAAAATTTTCAAAAATAATAATATGAAAAAAAGGGACAATGATGATGACGCTATATTTTATATATACAACATTTGCTCTTCAAAAATATGTTTCAATATCATTTCATTTTTGGAGGTGAGTCATTAAAATGAAAAAAAATATTAAAATAGAAAGCCAAAAACTACAAAACTATAATATTATGAAAGTAGATACCAACCAAATGAGTATAACTTTAAGTACATAAGTCATTTTTTTTTTTTGGCGAAATCAATCGCCAATACCTTATCTCGCAAAATGAAATCGTCATACATTTTGTAAGTACTCAAAGGAGGGAATATCTGTTTTTATGGCTATGATAAGTCCTTATATTGCATAATTATATAGGACTTTACGGTGCAATAATTGCTATATTTGACCCATTTACACTCGATTATCAAATATTTCACGTCCTTGGTATAGTTGTTGGTTTTTGAGCTTTTCAGGACATAAAAAAGAAATTTTGGAGTATTGAAGATGCGTGATTGAAGTATTTTACGCAGTGCCAACTTTGGAGCTCAATATCTGCCAAACCACTTTCAATTTTGAAGTGAAACCAATTGGAGGTGAAAGATTATGATCTTAACTTTCTAAAAAGTGGTCAGACGCCTTAATCCGATAACTAACGAAGAAATTAGAGGCGTTTAAAGTTGGACTATCGGAACAGTATTACACGACTCGTGCCAGAATTGCACGACTCGTGCATAAACACGAATTGGCCGCTGATCCGGGCACGACTCGTGCGCTGTGTTGCATGACTCATGTAAATGCACGAGTTGATCTTTTCCGGATTTTGCTTTATTCTAATTTTGGGGGTTTATTTCCTATTTTCTTTAAGGAAATTATAAAATAACCTCCTACTTATTTATACCTAGTTTAACCCTTGTACTATCTATCTAAACTTTCATTATTTTCTGCATCCAACTTTATTTCAAGATTCACGCATTTTTGTACCAAATTCGGAGATTTATTTTCTTTATTATCCGGAGTATTATTCAGACCATCACAGTATTGCAATTCTTTCTCTACACTTCTTTAATTATGTTTCTCAATTCAATTATTATTGTTGTTGTTAATTTGGATATGTGTGAGTTTAAATATTTAGTCAATTTTTTGATAAGGATTTTGGCTTTCTCTTGGGGCTGTTGAAAGACCCTTCCCTGCATTTTGTTCGGTATAAAGGAAAATCTTTTTTTAGGGTTTGATCGAACCCTAACATGCTAGTACTATGATTCAATCCGTAAATTTGTAAGTCTTTAAATTCATATAATTAGGGCTTATTATGGCTTAGGTTTAATTACCAACTTGAGTTTGATTATTGTTGTCTAATTTATATACTTGTTGTTGCGATTAGATTTATACTAATTTATGCTTAATTTGTTGAGTGCTAAACGGAGTTTATAAACAGCATGCAGTTGCGATTCTTGTTTAGTGATTAACCCTCTAATATTGATTATGACTGTTTCATCACGAAAGTGGGTTGTTAGGACTAATTGAGAAATTTATGCGTTCTTAATGCTTCTATTGCATGATCATTTCAGTACGGAAGTAGGACTTAGGATTGTAATTAGAAAGTCTATGAAAGCCTCACCCGGATAAGTAGTAGTTGTGTTGCATACCCCCCCCCCCCCCTTAATCTATGTTTTATGACTTGCAATGTGTTTGATTATCGTAGTTGATGCATGTTAGTGGGATATCTACGGCCTAGGCTTTTAGTTGATTACATTAATACACCAATCCATTTAAATTCTTATAAGTTTTAGTTGATAGAATCACCAACCATTTCGACCATAGCGTACCTGACTTCAATTCTTTAGACGATTTAGACATTTTTCACACCTCCTTGAGATCAACCAATTAGGTACAATAACCCGTACGCTTGCGGTTAAATAAACACGTAACTGGCTACAATAAACTTAAATTTGGAATTTCATTAACTTATAAGAAAAATTGTATTATCATTTGTTGCTTATATGTACCAAAATGTAAAAAATGTTATATTAGACTTTTGACTTATGGAATATTATTTTACCATAACATATACAAATAATTTCATTATTATGAAAATGTCATATCTTTATGGTTACCATAAGCTTATTTTCATGATTACCATAAGCTTATGTATGGTATACTATATTTTTATAACTAATATATGAATTTTGTACATGATTACCATAAATTCACATATGATATAACAACAATTCCATAACATAAATTAATTCCTTATTCACCATATTCCATAACATAAATTAATTCCTTATTCACAGCTTCGTTTATAAATATATTAAGATTAAGATTATTGTTGGTATATAGAAGGTTGCTCAACTCGTCGGTAATTGTTATAAGTTTTAACATGTACATAATTTTTTTTTTTGTACTACTCCTCTATTTAAAATCGATCTCCAAGTTACTTTTCAGCATGTACTCTAATTTCGAATTTAACTACTCCCTCCGTCTTCCCTTAATCTAACTTTCTTTTTCGTGATGTCTAATTTTAAACACATCTCTTCTAAATTTCTAAGTGGGGTTAGTATTTACACTCTCCCACCTTTTTGTAACATTGCACTATCTCAAAAATACAATATACAAATCACATAACCAACCTGATCAATGGGACTCCCACTATAGAAGACGAAGACAATAAACAAATCATCTATCGTCTCCATAAACAAATGTTAAACACCCTACCTTTATCTTTGTGCAAACGATCATGGGAGTGTTAAATTAATAGAGAGATGGAGGGAATATGTTAGAGTAAAAACTTTAATCTTTTATTGGGTCATAATCAGGCCCTTTACAATTACAGATGGAGCATGTCAATTGTGATTCAATATACATACACGACCCAAAGTACGCTATTTTCTCTTTTTAAAAAATTTGATCAAAACACAAAATCTTTGTACCACCTCCTCTTCGTATACCATTCGTTTTGATCCGCATAGAGATTCGATAAGACACACATAATTATGGCAAAAATAAATGAAAGTAAGTCTGAAAATAGTGTGGTGGAGATCATACCTAATTCCACTAAGGCCTCGTTTGATAGGACTGCATCTTTCTGCACTGATCTTATCTGATCTGAATGATTCTGATCTGATTTGAATGACTTTGAACTGAATATGTTGAAATTTTGAGTGAATTTCAACGAATTAGTATCAATAATAGACCAAATATATTGATAGAAATTTGAACTTTTTTTAATCTGATTTGATCTGATTTGAATGACTCTTATATGATATGATCTGATTTGAGTGATTCTAAGCTGATGTGAATACTACTTTTATTAAAACCTATCAAACAGGGCATAACCCATGTCAAAATTATTAACCGATGTTAGTTGGAGATTTAACTTGTGATAAAATTTAGAAATTCATTTTGTTGTGGACGTACAATATAGATATTTTTAGTGGCATGCAATAACTACACGTTTAAATTAGTACAAACATCACTTGGACTATTACATAAACCACGAACCCAAACGTGTAACTGTGCAACCATATTTAATTGATGTCAAACTTTGAAATTATTTTAATGGAAGAATGTTTGTTATTTTTTGGAAGATTTAGAGATAGGAATAATTCAGTATAAGATTCTTGCCAATTTTTTTGTTATAAATCTTGCCATATTTTCGTAAATTATAGCTTCATATAAGCTTAATATATCCTTGCCAATTTTTATTTTAATATACTTGCCATTTTCGTAGATCATAGATGTATATATTATTGCGAAATTTTTGTTAATATTCTTGCCATTTTATTTCTCGTAAATATAGATGCATATATTATTGCAAAATTTTGGTTAATATTCAACCATTTTTCGTGAATACAGTATATTGGAGTCATTATTGTTGCCTAAATTACCATGCACGATTTTATATGATTATTAGGATGACCGATTCTTGCCAGATTGCCAATTTTTAAGGGATATTATTGCCGATATTAGTGGTAATAGTTACAAATATAGAAATGAAAATATATTAGTACTATAATTATGGTGTGTGTTGTGTTATATATAACAACTAGAGCTGACCACGGGTCGGGTTGAGCCGAGTTAGGGTCGAGTTAATCCGAGTTAGGGTCGAGTTAATCCGAGTCAGGGTTAACCCTGACCCTGACCCTACCCTCCAGGGTCAGGGCCGAGCCAGGGTTAGGGTTGGAAAATTTCAACCCTAACCCTAACCCTGCAGGGTTTGACCGAGTTCTGACAGGGTTTGATCAGGGTCAGGGTTAGAAAATCCTAACCCTAACCCTAACCCTGCATGATTTTGACCAGGCTCTAACAGGGTTTGACCAGGGTCAGGGCGAGTTAGGGTTGGGTTGGTCGATTTTTAGACTTCAAAAAAAAAAAAAGGGCTTGCTCTTAATTATTATAAACTTATCCAATAATATCATTATTCAATGAACTTATGATAATTAGGATGCCTACGTATCTCGAAAGAATCAAAGCCCACGTAGTTCTCACTTACCTTACTTACCTTACTTACCTTTGTTCGGTTATTTGATCGGTGTGTTCTAATCTTCCAAGATGCCTTCGTCATTTGATGCTCCCGATTCCGATGTAGTATCCATTGTCATGAACGGATCATCTTCATCGTCACCGTCATCCTCCTTCAATCCTTTGCAATTTTGGAAAGAATCGGAAATTGGTTGCTATGATTACGCCACCAAATAAGAATGTTGAAATCGTTGTCGTTTGTTGTATCATGCATAAATGATAAATATTCATTGATAGAAGGTGTAGAATTGGTTGAAATCGTTTTTGGTTTTTTGAAAATAATTGAACTTAGATCACCAAATCTACTTGGTTTAGACTTAGATGGAAATGAAGAAGAAGAACTACCTTCTACATTGTTACCATTTTTGTCATACAAATCATATAAATTAGTAATAATAGAAATGCATTTGTTCACATAATCTTGTACATTATATTCTTGTCCTAATGAATTGTAATAAAATTCTAACATGTTTTTCAAACCTTCGGCTTTAACACCGGGATCAAGAATAGATGCAATGCCAAATATAATAGGAAATTCAGAAAAATAACTCAACCATTTCTCACGCATCAAAGTAACAACAGGCTTTAAACATTCGTAATAAGAATCATCAACAATAGACATAGCTAACACTATATTTATGCATTGTAAAATCACCAAGTGAACATTTGGTTCATAAACTTGCGAAAAAACTTTTGTAGCATCATAATAAGATTTCAAAAGATTATAAATAGGTTCGGCAAGCTCCCAACTACTTGCATCGATAAGTGCATTTGGATCGGTAGAATGATGTTCATTATACAAAGTACTAATAACTTGTCTATAGTTAAGTGCGGCACCTAGCATGAAATAGGTAGAATTCCACCTTGTTGGTGTATCAAGGCAAAATGTTTTCGCTTTCAATTGATATTGTTTGCATAATTGTTTATATCTACGCTTTGTTGTACCCGTTGTTCTAAGCCACTTAATAACTTTTCTAATAGGCGACAAAAGAGGTGAAATATAACCAATACCTTCTTGAGCGGATAAATTAATAACATGTGCACAACACCTAACATGTAAAAACATACCATCTAATAACAATGTTGAAATATTACTTTTAATATGAACAATACAATTAGTATTAGCCGTAGCATTATCAAATGAAATAGTAAACAACTTATCAAGCAATTTAAAATCCTCACAAGTACCTTTAATACGAGTGTATATGTTAAAACCCGTATGTGACTCTTCCATAACATCAAAAGCAATAATACGTTTTTGCAATTTAAAATCATAATCAATCCAATGAACGGTAACACATATATAAGGCTCACCTTGTCTTGAAGTCCATGTATCACTAGTTAAGCAAACACGACCACTAAATGAACGAAAATATTCGATTAACTCACCTCTAGTTTTGTAATATTGTGCCATAGTACGACGCTTAAGAGTGTTTCTAGGCACCTTTCTATAAGCGGGTTGTAATGATAATCTATTAAATTCTTCAAAATTAGGACTTTCACCAAAACTAAAAGACAATTCATCAAGACAAATATAAATAGCCATATTATCAATCATTCGTTCTCTATCATAATAGAAAGGCGTACCTCCACCGGGAGTCGGGGTTATATAACCTCCGATTTGCGTTTGACCACCACCATGACTTGATTGACCTTGCTCCGCACGCTTCGAGTTGGGGTCAACTATGCCATGTACTTTTTGTAAGTGTCGAGCTTGAGTGGTGGTTCCCCCATTAATTTGCCATTGATACGCTTTATTAATCTTTTTGGCTTTGCAAAGTCGACAAACAACTTTGAAGTGTCTTGACCCATCTTCGACGGGAACTTTGTCAAAGTACAACCAAACAAAACTTGGTTTGCCACCACGTGTATTTTCACTAGCGCCACCTATATAGATGATAATAATAATAATAAGTTCTAAATTTAGATGAACTAAAAAAAAATTAAATTTTTAAATGAATTTAATCAATATAATATCACATAAATTGAAATGTATTTTCTTCATTTTCCATTGAATGTGATGGCATGGTTGATGATGCTTGTTGTGACATATTAACTACAAATAAAATTATATTAATAGAAGAAAAATTGGTAAATGAGACATAATTATAAAAATAATACAAAACATAAAATTACCTTGATTTTCTTCGGCACTAAAATTCTCCATTTTCGGATTAATTTTTTTTTATATAGAATATTTTTGTTCTAAGAATATAAGTTATACAAAAATTATAAATACTATTTACTAATATCAAAATAATAATAACAAGAATATTAAATATTGTATACTTAATTTAATAGTTGTAGATTATTGTAGTAATTTTTTTTTAACTGTACTTGATAAATTGAAGACTTGTATTAATTGAAAGAGAAATTTAGGATAGATAGAGTGATTGTGTGGAAATTGAAGTTGAATGGGGTGGGTATTTATAGGAATTGGTGGGTGGATTTAAAAAAAAAAAAAATGACAAAACAACCGTTAGGCTTTTTATGGTGGGTGGGGTCCATTTGACCGTTGGGGCTTGGGGGGAGGGTGATAAACGACTAGAACTTTTGGTGGGATGGGGGGATGATCAAACGGCTACAATTTTCAAACAAAGTAGCCGTTGGGGTGGGTTGACCAGGGTCAGGGTCAGGGCTAGGGTTGGATCAGGGTCAGGGTTAGGGTTGAGTCAGGGTCAGGGTCAGGGTCAGGGTCAGGGTTGAGTCAGGGTTGAGTCAGGGTCAGGGTTAGGGTTGAGTCAGGGTCAGGGTTAGGGTCAGGGTCGGGTCAGGGTTAGGGCCGAGTTAGAGACGGGTTTGACCAGGGTTTGACCAGGGTCAGGGTTTGAAAAATTCAACCCTAACCCGACCCTACTTCAAACAGGGTTGGCCGAGTTAGGGTAGAGTTGGGCCGAGTTAGGGTTTGACCAGGGTCGGGTCAGGGCGAGCCAGGGTTGAACGGGCCAGATGGCCAGCTCTAATAACAACTGAATATATTTTTAGGCGTGTGGTAGTCACACTTATGCGTTTTATTGTTCGTAGCATTTCAGGAAGGCTTCGTTTGACTTCATCACCTACGTGGATATGCTTAAAAGCTCTTAAATCCACCGCTATTAATATATATATATATAGGCGAGTTCAGATGAGTCCGCTTATTTAGATGAGTCCATGAGTCCTTATTTGAACCGTAAGATCTAATGAGATGGAGGGCCGAGATGCTTCCTAAAAACTATCTGAAGAATAGAGGAAGGGGTCATCAACTCTCAACAACCAACGTCATTTTTGCCAAAATTCTATTTCTCTCTCTACAACTCCCTCTCACTCTCACTCTCACTCTCATTTCCCGTCTCTTTTTTCTCTCTCCTCGAAAAACTGGCCACCGCCATTCTCTCTCCTCGCGCCACCACCGCTTCTATGCTTCATCATCGCTGTCGTCGACGCCGTGTTCTTTCTCTCTATCTGTATTACGAAGTTTTCCCCTAAATCAAAACCCTAGAAAAAAAAAATCGAATTTCACAAGGCAATTTTGCATCATTTTCGGTCACGATATAGAGGCAAATTCGCACCAAAGATCGATCGAAAAAAGGTGGCGGAGTACAAGCTCAAATTAATCTTAATCAGGTCGGTTTTGTTTTCTTTTGATTTAATCCCAAATTCGATCGTTTTTTTTTTAAATTTCTGTATGATTTCGATTTAGATAGAATTTGCAATCACAACATGTTGGTTATTGAATCACACACTTTCTCGATTTTTAAATATTATTGGCAATCACAAGGTGTTGGTTATTGAATCACACAACCTCTTCTTCGATTTCGCTTTCGAATTTATAATGAAATTATTTTTACTAGAATTATGATGACGAAAGTGAAACGGAATGTTTATAATCTTATGTTTGATCATCAATGTGTGTGATTTGTGTGATTCTATTCGTTATTGTGTGACTCTATTCGTGAGTGGGTGTAATTTTATTTTCTTGTGTGTGATTCCATTGGTAAGTAAGAGTGATTCTATTAGTTAGTGCGTCTTCAACTATATTCTTATTGTGTGATTCTATTAGCTGACGCGTGTGATTCTATTATTTCATGTGTATGATTCGATAGATTAGTGTGTGTGATTCTATTAGTTTGTGTGATTCTATTTTATTCGTTGGTGTGTGTGATTCTATTGGATAGGGTGTGTGATTCAATTAGTTAGTGTGATTCAATTTGTAGTAAAGAGTGATTATTTTCCATAATGTGTGTGATTCTTTGGGATAGTGTGTGTGATTGTATTCGAAATTTGTGTGATTCTATTCGTTAGCGTGTGTAATTGTATTTTCTAGTGTATGATTCTATTGGTTAGTTAGTGTAGTTAGTGTGTGTGATTCTATTTGTGTGATTTTATTAGTTAGTATGTAAGATTTTGTAGGAAAATGTGTGTGATTCTATTTGTGGCTGTGTTTTCATTAGTGTGTGTGATTCTATCAGAGTCCTGGCTTTCTCTTCACCGAACCAATGGCTTCCTCCTCCCCATGGTGTGTTTAAAAATGAACACTGATGTGACAGTGTATGATGGTGCGGGGTGTGGTCTTGGTTTCGTTATCCGTGATGAGATGGGTATAGCGTTTTCAGTAACCATGGGAGTGTATAGCGTTTATATGTGGCCCTGACACTTCTGTACCATAATCGCTTAAGAATGAAATTCCAAATGAGGTTATCTCTTAGAGTGTGGGGTGATTTTGTGCTCTGTCTGATTTGCTCGGTCCATAGGATTTGCAATAGTTAGAACATATAAGCTGCACGGGCTTTCGGTTTGTTGTTGCGTTGTAGATGGATATGTGGTTGGGTAAATTCGGACACCGCTGATTCATGTTGCTAATGTACTTTGGGGGCGGTCATAGTACTTGGAGTCAGAAGCTCTTGTATTTTTCTTTGAATATGAGCAATAGATTTTTATGGTTGATCTTTGGTGAATGCTGGCGAAGTTCTAGTGAAGAAATTACAATCCTTTTAGAGCTTGTGGTGGTTATATCTGACTAGCTTTCGGTCATCTGTGAATTAGCCATCCTGATATGGGAACAGGGGAATGTCCTTTGATGTTCTATTTGACGTCGCTCTTTGTTATAATTCATGAATGTTGGTATTATGTGTGTGTGTTGTGTGTGTTGTGTGTGTTGTGTGTGTTCAATTGAACTGTAGGTCCGTTTAGGATGGCATGATGCTGGTACTTATACCAAGGACAGAGGATCAAGGTTAGCCTAGTGGTTAGGAACTTAACCTGCCTGGGGGATGTCCCGGGTTCAAATCCTCATACCCCCACCCCCGCAACATTAGTTGCTCCTTTGTACCAAAAAAAAAAAAAAAAAAAAACCAAGGACATCCAAGATTGGCCCCAAAGAGGCGGTGCCAATGGCAGCCTCCGCTTTGAAATCGAACTCAAACACGGAGCTAATGCTGGTCTTGTCACTGCCTTGAAACTAGTACTCTGCTATCACGTACGCTGATCTCTTCCAGTTGGCCAGTTCCACTGCTATTGAGGTCCTAACTTCATCATCCTCCTCCTTCTACTTTTGTTTTTACGCTGATGCACCTCTCTAATCCCCTAGTTTGTTATATCAAATGTTATGGAAGTTAAGATTTTTGTATGCTTGGGAATTAATGAAATACTAGCTCAATTGGTATAACACTTGTGCAGATATGCATATATGTTCTAGGTTCAATTCCTACATGAGCTCTCTAAATAAATGATTCTTCTTACATCTATTCCGACTTTCAGATGCCATAACTTTTTATTCTGAAACTTATATGAAGCCCACTAGATATCATTGGGTAGCCAGAGACATTACTTACCATCCAGAACAAATTGCGTACCAAAATTCACTCAGAATCCAAAGTTATTAAGATTTTAGTGCTATCAGGTCTGAAAAGTCGAACCAACTACGCAACTGTGTTCAAAAGCTTATAACTTCAATTTTACATATGATTTTGACATGAAACCAAAACTAGAACTTAGCTAACATCTTAACGGAATGATATCAAGGATAAATGTGAGTTCAAGTCTCACATAGGCTGTTATAGAAGAACTCTTGCATTTTTATTTTATTCCTAATCTTGAACTAGAACATCCACATCAGATCATACACAGTCTACGTAGGATTCGAACCTGCACCTTCCGCTAATTGGCGGGGCTCTACCGATTGAGCTAGTAGACTTAAACAAAATAGGCCAATGATATAGGACAATGATATAGGCCTTGATATAAAGAAACTGGCCTAATTGCCTTCACGTTCTACTGCACTAATCAAAAGGGGGGAAATGTAAAAGTTCAGGGTCCAAATGCACGATAAGTACACAGTCTACACACGACACACAATCAGGTGAGAAGTAGATAAGAGTTGCTTCACAGTAGTCATTAGTCACGACCACTACAACAGAGGATACCCAGGTATAATTATCCTACCATACACAAAACAAACGGTATCTTGCAGTGGCAGTAAAACAAGATGCAGGCAGAAGTAAAAGAGCAAGAGAAGTAAAGCTGTAAACTTGCCTTCAAACTTGCATCTAGTAAATAAATTGAAGCAGTTCTGAATGCATCACAAGATGCTCTAATCTGAAGATGCTAGCAGCTAGACAGGTTATGCAAATTGGAGCTATTGACACTATAACTTCCAGTAATCCAAACACAAACTGCTACAGGAGCAGCTACACGCAACGTTGGTCACAAGAACCATATTCAGCACAAATCAAGGTAGAGAAGATGACAGCGGAGTCAGCTTCATAGCTCATACCTCATAGCAGATGGAATCAGACATAACTGAAAACACACAAATCAACAATGAAGAATCATCATATATCGATAAAAATGTCTGAACCAAACGAAATCAGAGTACAGATTGAATCACAGACAAATAGCTTATACAATCACACACGATGTCAAATACAATCACACCAGCAGATTAAATCAAAGACAATAAATAATACAATCACACACGATACCAAATACAATTACACACTAACAGATTGAATCACGAGATTACAATTAAAAACAAAAAGGATTTTCTTTATGCTGGCAGAATACAACCACACTTCTGAGAAAATTGAAACATCCTAACTTCACAGCAAAAACTCAATTGAACATCAGATTATCAGTAAAGAGCTACTGAGAAATGAAGATAAACAGCATGTTGAGAGATAGACGATGTGGATGCATTAAACAGGCTGCAAAGGACTAGCAACGAGCCCCTTCAGACTAGTCGAGGAAGTCATCCAAACAACATATGGAACTATGATCGATTTTATCCACACAACAGCTAGAATCAAACAGAAATGCAACTGACATCATATCATTTGAATAACAATGGAACTATGCTCGATTCCATCGTGACAGATATATCTCCAAAGACTGCCGAGTGTGACTCGATCAACAAACTATTGCAACCACCAGAAAAACAACTAAAACTTGAATCAAACCAGAAACTGCAATATTCATAAAAAACTCACCTGTTCAAACGCAAACTACAACAATAAACTCAACAAATCTGCAGTATTCAGAAGAAAACCTAAAAAAAAAAAAAAAACAGAAAACGCACCAAAAAAACTGCACAAATCGCTGAACTAATATGCGACTCGTTGATGTCGTCCAAATTTGCCGTGGACTGAGCTCGAGCTCGAGCTACTCGCTAGAAAATTCGCCAGAATGCATCGGATCGTAGACGTATTTTCTCCAATTTCAGAAATGCAGCCAGTGATTTGTCGAAATCTACAGTATCATCAAATTAGGCGAAATCAATTCCCAAATTCAACAACAAAATAAAATCCAAATCATCAAAATCAAAACCAAATCAAGACTAAAAGCCTTAGAAACTCTCGATCAAATTAAAAACACCACAATGAAATCAACATAAATCAAACATATGCGAACATTTGAATGAAATAAAAAGTAAAAAAAAAACTAAGAAATTAACACAATCAAACCTAGGGTTTCTATAACGAGTAATTAGGAGAATCAAATGAGAAAGAAATCAACAGAAAAGTGAGAATAATACCTGATATAGTTGCATTCGACGGCTACGAGGGAGATCGGCGGCGAGGAGAGAGAAAATTCAGGAGTGAAGGTGAGGAGAGAGATATCAGGAAAGAATAAAGGCGGCGAAGCGGTGGATAGAGGTGGTGGTGGAGGAGAGCGAGAGCGGTGGTGGCCATGGAGAGCGAGAGCGGTGGTGGCTGTGGAGAGCGACGACGAGAATCTGGGGAGAAGAAGGACGAAGAGAGAGAATGAAAATGCAAAAATGAGGGGGGAGACGGGTTGATGAAGATTATAAATCTATCATGTAAATGACGTTTGTACCCCTTAGTCATGGTGGATTTAAGAGCGTTGGATTAGATTAGATGAAAGACTATGATGAGGACTCATGGACTCATCTAACCCTATAGGACTCATTTGATCCTATTTCTATATATATATATATATATATATATATATATATATATATATATATATATATATATATATATATATATATAATATAATATAATATAATATTATATTATGTGATAAACTCTTAAAAAATGTTAACATTAGTACGAATCAAAATTGACGATTTAAATTGATTTTGTTCGAATATGACCCGTATTTAGCCCAATATTTACGAACTTGAATATCTGTGACCCATTCAAAATCCTACCCAAAAAACCCATTTAGCGGGTTATTTGCCAGAATTGCCACAAGTTACACGACTCGCATCTCAGTGTACCTTAAACTCTTAAGGCCATGCCTGTTATGCAAGTAATGAGTTAGGGGGAATAAATTCATGGGGGATTGATTAGGGGGAATTTGATTAGGGGGGTAATAATTCCTTGATATGAAGGTTTGGTACACTAAGGTAATGATTAGGGGGGTAATGTTTACATATGTTTGGTTAGGGGGTAATCTTTACCAACCAAATAACTTAATTTGACATTCATCGGAGATAAAAAAATCGATTTTTGGCATAGAGTAATTCATGTTTCTTTTGGCCGAAAATTGAGAAAACAATGGGATTAGTTTGAATCAATTTTGTGCAAGCAATTCGAAAATTGTCAGAAATTGGCCAAAAATGCAATTAAAATTAATTGGATTTATTTTACTGCAATTATGAGACATCATTTTCTGAAATTCGAAAAAAAAAAATCCCCAAATTATTTTTTCCCCAAATCAATTTTGACCAAAAACTCCAATCAAACTCAAAACCTAATCAATCAACCCCAAATTGAGATTGGATCATCAATTAAAAGGGTATTACATACCTTAACAATGGGGAAATTATCATAGTGATGATTGAATCGCTCATAAGATGAGCGTGGGTGGTGCGCTGGGCGCACGCGAACGACGCGTTGAACATGGCTGCATGCGTGGTGGTAGAGGAGGAAGAGCAGAGAGAAAGAAGAAAGTACAGAAGAACGAGATGAAGATGGTGAAGATTTTAAAATAAATATGAAGATGGTGAAGATGCGCCTGAGAAGAGAGAGATATGTGTGTGTTTTGGGCTGTAATTTTTACTCCCATAATCTTTTCAGGGTGGGCTAAGGGAGGAAAATGTTAGGGCTTGCTGGAGGTAAAGATTTCAGACCCAAACTTTTTCTTCTCAATCCAAACATGCAAATTGAGCCTGAATTATTACTTCTTAACTTTTTGGGGTTCATTACTGCCAATCCAGGCAAGCCCTAAAGGTTACACCGTAACCTTCAATTTGAGGTTTTGGCAACTCGCACGCAATCTCTCCTCCTCCTCCGCCCAAAACCATCGTTCGCCGCGGCTCTCCGCCCGCGCAACCACCACATTCACGGTATCTTCTTCTACAAGCTCCTTACCCCCTCCCCCCCAATATTCGACATGTCGTACGACTATCTCTTCAAGTACATCGTTGTCGGAGACACAGGTTTCTATCTCCTCCCCTCCTCTTCCTCATAAACCCCAAATTCGCTAGTTTCGTCCCTAAGACCCTAATTTGATTTTTTTTTTTTTTTTTTTTTTTTTTTTTTTTTTTTTTTTTTTATGCAGGTGTTGGGAAATCATGCCTGTTGCTGCAATTTACTGATAAGAGGTTCCAACCAGTGCATGACCTTACAATTGGGGTCGAGTTCGGTGCTCGCTCTGTTACTGTTGATGGCGTACTCGTCAAGTTTCAGATTTGGGATACGGTTTACTTCTTCCTCCTTTTTTTCTTAGCAAATTATGAAAAACTGTGTTACATTCACTTCGGTTTTCGAATTGTTCATTTATATTGTGATATGTATCTTGTGTGTTACGCCTTAGCAAATTGTTGAATTGGTGTTATTTTAGTCCAGTGCATGCCTTGTTTTAGGGAGAATTTGTTTATTGGCGCGGCGTAATATAGACTTAAGAGCCCAAGCGTGTGTGCGTGTTACGTGTTGGAAACGCCGAATTTTGTTGGGAATGTGGACTTCCGAGTTCTTTAGTTATCTTAGGAGTGTGCTATGGTTGCCGTATATGTTGGGTTTGGACCTTGTGAAACGATAGTCGATTTTCTGTTATGGATCACCTGTCAAGTGCAATTGAGAACTATGAGAAGGGGCTGTTTTTCTAGCTTCTTTATGGTCTAAAAGCAAAAGAACATTTTGGTCCATAGTCAGGAAAAGTCGGGGGAAAATAAAGTGCCATTATGTAGAGCGAGGCTGAGAGGGTTATAATACATTGTTTGGTTGGCTCTACGTATTATATTTGTTAGTTGGAGACTTTGAGAGTTTACATATTGGGAATTATGTCTTTGTAATAAATCGGTTTAAAGCAGTTGATGTAAAACACATATACAGGTATGGGACCTTGTAATAGTCCTGACTCCTGAGCCACCGTTGTAAAATCAATTTAATTAGTCTTCTTGCTTGTTAATGTTGTGTTTCCTGACTTTCCTCGCTGTCTCGAATGCTTCAACCCAGTATGAATTCTTGGTTCTCCACCTTTGGCTGGAACCAAAAAAGAATTGGTGTTTGGTTGACAGGTGTTTAGTCGGAGTATATTCATTACCTTCCACATATTTTGCTAATGTGCACACTGCTAGGCAATTCCTGTATTCTGCTACCCTATTTCAGTGCTAGGTATTTTTTAAGTATCTTCGTTTTGGGAGTTTTGCCATGTCACTACCAGTCTCTTACTATACCTATTATCTCCCTGTTACACCATACCAACTTCCTGTTTGTTCCACTCCATAGTCCATCACCCCCTTAGAATATTTCCTCTGCCTTTCCTTATCTAAAATCTACTGTCACAATCTACATTACTATTTTCGCCTTGCCTCAAACGTGAACTGCCGTTTGCTAATTAGTAACCTCGTCCTTAAATCTGAAAGATTGTGGATAATATAATGACAAATGGCGTCTAGGTTCATGCTGACAGCATTCATATTATGAGTTCTCCAGGGAACATGATTCCTGCTAAAATGCGGATTGCGTCCTCTCGTCATGTAGAAGCTCAGCACAATTTTCCTTCATGCAATATTTAAATCTTTGCTTTCAAACTGTGTCTATGTTTCATTTGTCAAAGATGTTCCCATGGTCTTTTCCTGAAACTTTTTGAAGGTTTGGCATCTTTGTCTTCGTGCATCATATATATATATATACTCAATATGATAATTTGGTGAAGCTCTGTTGAATTATTTCGAGTAGTTTTTATTCCTTTTGCCATTCATTTAGACATCTATATATGGCACTCAAAGGATGAATGAATGTTTGGCTTGAAATATGGTTGTTTTAGTTGGAAGTATTTTCAAGAAGTATTGTTTATAGGTTTTTATTTTCTACTTTATCTTACTTGGGACAGAAGCTTGCCGTTTAACTTCTCATTTAGTTTTACAATACTGCTTGATCAGGCTGGCCAAGAATCCTTCCGATCCATTACCAGATCTTATTACAGAGGAGCAGCTGCTGCCCTTCTCGTGTACGATATAACAAGGTAATCTGTTCCTGGGAGATTCCTAGATTCTCTAATGTTTTTTAAAGATTTTGTGTTGTTTTCTTCTCTTCTTGAGGCCCCTAGTACCGGGGCCCTTTAGCAAAGGAACTTCAAACTTGGATATGTAAATCTTCGTTTAAGGAGGCGCACCGAGGCGCTGGGGGCCTCATGCACATGAGGCACACTCATTTAGCGAAGAATATTCTATTATTCAAAATCATATTTTGCAAAAAAAAAAAAAAAAAAAAAAAAAAACCTTTTTTTGGCATTCAAAGAGGGGCAATGGGTAAAGAAGTATAAACAAGGGATTAAGGGGCAAAGGGAAGGGTACAAATAAGTTTACAAGAGAAAGGAAATTTGAAATTGCACAGTTCCGCGCCTCAAGCCTCTGAGGCGATCCCAGCTGCGCCTCATGGCGCTTGCGCCTAGGCGCGCTTTTTTAAACTAAGAATCAAGCAAAAATAAGCATCAAGAGTATGACAGCAAGGCTTAGAGCCCTGCACATTCTTGACCTTCTTCACATTTATACGAATCTTCCTGAGCAGTAATTTCCTTCTTCACAAAAATTGGTGTGAGAGTGTAACTGAACTTGAAATCAATATGTGACAGGAGAGAGACATTCAACAATCTGGCTTGCTGGCTTGAGGATGTCCGGCAGCATGCAAATGCTGACATGACAATCATGCTTGTTGGAAACAAATCTGATCTTACTCATAGAAGGGCTGTCAGCGAAGAGGAAGGGGAGCAATTTGCGAAGGAGAATGGTCTCTTATTCGTGGAGGCATCGGCAAGGACAGCTCGAAATGTTGAGGCGGTATACCAACTAAACTTAATGCAGATTTCAATCTGCAAGTAGGGGTTTTGTCTGGGAGGAAACCCTTTTGTGCACATATTAAATACACTTGATTTCTTGCTTTGATATAGGCCTTTGTGAACACTGCTGCAACAATCCTTCAGAAGATCCGGGAAGGTGTTATCGATCCATCAAATGAGGTATGTGGTTACTCGAGATTGTCTAGACACCGGTATTCTTGTAAAATTGGCGCTGGCTCGAATAATTTTTATATTTCTTTTTCGGGGTTCTTTCATATTCAGTTCTACTACCCGGTTCCTTCATGCTGGTTATATCATATAGATGGGGGCCTGGGGTGTTGATCGGGTGTGTGGTGTGTTATATTTTCTAGCAGTCGTAACAGACTAGCAAATTGATTTTTGATCATACTTGGAAAAATATACCTAGGGAAGAACGTACCCATTGAACACAAATATATACCACAGAATACTTTGGTTGAAAACTTTCTCCGCAAGAAACCCAACAACTATGATGAGCCGGCCCCCTCTTAGTTAGTATATACACAAGGTCTAACATTATTATGATCATGTTTCCATGTTATGTCTTGATCAATGATTAGTGCTTTTGTGTTGAAGTCAAAGGGCATTAAGGAGAATAGCATACGTCTTTCACGACCAAGCCAAGCGGTTGCTCAATCAGGTTCATGCTGCAGTTGATGAAACAGAGATTTGGTGTCATGTGTATGCCGTTGATATTCACGAGCTAACTGTCAACCTCGTACTTGCATATCTGAATATGTACAGATCAACGACTACTTTTTTTGGAATCGTTAAAACATAATGACGAGGTCCAGGTCGTACTTAAAGATTGTAGTGCTCATTAGTATCTAGTATACAAGTCTACTAGTAATCAGTAGGTAGCTTTGCACCCTTTCTTTCAGATACATCTACATTTGGTTTGTAAGATTTAAATTGGCGTCAGCAAAAAAACTTGTCAATCATGATTGTTTTAATTTTACTAATTGGAGTAATTCTCAACTCTCAGCGAGTAGGACACCAGGAAGTAGGATGGAACTCATGGAAGAGAGAAAACATGAGGAAGGACAAAATGGGTTGAGGCAGGACGATAGCTTTACTCCGAGCAACGAGAGGTGTCAGTGGCGGCCTTTTGTCAGTTCATTCGTGTTGCTATGGGGTCTTGGTTGTTACTAACCTATTATAGCTTGCTGTAATTGAGTCTTCACCTTGTTTTCTTGTGCTTATCAAACGCAACCATATAAAAGCCAGGACAAACTTTAGAATCAAATTGACATCCTAATTCCAAGATGTTTTGAACCAACGCAACTGGTAATGTCTCAGTTGTAAAAAGTTTTGACCTCTATAAATTACATAAGCTCCGAGGCATCAGACGGGAGGCATAACCTTGCAAAAACGACCTATCTTCGTTCAAGTTACAATCCTGCTCTAGTAATCGAAAACGGAGGAGTCAATTAGCTTCCCTTAGCTCCTGGCATTGATACTCGCATACACAGTTATCATGCACTGGACGCGACACCATGGCTGAAGATGGTGCTTCACTATCGTTTGTTAAAGATCTGGACACAGATAGAGCATAGAGGTAACTCACTCAATTCAAAGCAAACAAATATCAAAGCACGGAAGAAATTTATACAGAAAAGCACTTGCCTGTGCCAATACATCTTTAGAGAGCTTCGGCTGACTTTTTTCAGCAGTCTCTGTGAGAGGTTGAGTTTGAGAAAATTGGCGACACACTTTCCGCTGCTGGACAGGGTGTTCAGAATCTTCTTCCAGACTATTTCCGGCCTTCCTCTTCTGGACGCAGAACAAGCATTGGAAAAAGGTCATTAGTGTGTCGAGCTTGTGCTATTAAGCACTGAAAAGACTTCACTATGCCACACATTGACATGCGATATGACCCCGACCCTATTGAGATTAATTAATAACTTCCCAGGTAACGCTGTTGCCCACATATTTTTCTGCAGCTGAATAGCTAATGAGAATGTTCATATGAGATAGAACCAATAAGGTATTAGCATGAGCCAACTCAGCACATTAGAAGCTCCGAAGCAGCCCATTTACCAGTATATACCGCTGTTATCATTTGGTCCTTTGGCAATAGGGCTGCACAATGTAACTCATAGACAGGTGAGGATTACTTAAGTACTCATATCATATCTGAAAAAACAAACTCTGCCCTATTGTGCACACTCACTTTCATATTTCTAGGATAGTCACTTGCCAGTGTTATTTCATTACTAGTTGCTTTCACCACCACCGCCACCATCATCTAGTAAAAATCGTATGGATTTCAGGGTTGGATCTTCTTCTTAAGCATACTCTGGCACAGCGGTTGGGTTATGCAACAGAGTGCGGAGTATGCCACTGCTTTAATACAATTTATGACCTGGTGAGAGATGCTTTTGACTTCATTGTTTCTCTTGGCTTTGATTTTGTTAAATGCATTTCAGGGTGTTGAATGGTCTTTGACAACAAAAATTGTCCATAAAAACAATTGACATACTAGTTTGGCTATGAAGATTAACTGGTTAATCATTTAATAGTGTATAGAATTATGCTTCTGTAGTATCCCAAAAATATACACCATAGTGAACTCTTGTGATCTTCTGTCTTTGGAAGAAAATATGGAAATCACACAAGTATAACCAACTTTTGACAATAGCGGCTTCTAAACAGGAACTACTACTTTTTTTTTTTTTTTTTTGATGTAACAGACTTTTTCCTTCTACCATTTTAGCTTTTCCAGTCTAAAAAACCCTGTTAATGAATGATGAGAGATGTGAGAGTGATAATGGTAGCAATGGTGGAAAGATGGGGGTGGGGGGAGTAACAGTAGTGGAGGGAGGATAAAGAGCGATAGGGTTAGATTAGGGTGACTAATAATGCAAGGAATCATAGAGGTTAAGTTACTTGTAATAATCACACTTGTCATAATATTAGAGTAGCCGTAAGGATTGTTTAGTCATCTTTTATGTAGGAAAGTGGAAAGAAAGCAACAGGAAGATAACTCTGACTGAGCTCAGATTGGAATACATGATGATCTTTCTGAAGGAGTGGGAGTACTATGGTCGAAAACATTTACGAGCTAACAAGAAAGAAAAGGATAGATTTGTAGTGGATATCCAATTGAAAGCTCTTATCTTGCTCTAACGAAAATTTAAAGTTTACTTTGGTTACTAACCTCTCATAGAAGCCTACTAACAACTTGTAAATTAGTTGTCATCTAGGTTCGAACACAAAGGATTAATGGCTCCATATTAAACTTACATTCAGCATCGTCAATAACAGAGCAACAACAAAACAGATCAATACAGAGTAATGTTATCTATGGCATCATTTACTAATATTCAAGACATGCACAACATAGTAATATAAGCTTTCAGGCAAAGACAAAGAGAAGTCAAAGTACACACCTTGTTCATACGTTCTTCTATTTCATTCAAAGCACGGGACTTTTCAACTTTAGAGATATAGAAGTCTCGTTCCTTCTTAGCAGCAACTAGTTCCATTCGCAGCTTCTCCTCTCGGACAGCATTCTTACGTGCTATCGTAAATGAGACAATAGGAATGAACATTTAAGAACACAAGGGACGATTTGGAAACGTGATATGGTATTGAAAAACATACATAAATTACTTACCGACTTCATCAGTAAGATGATCCCACTTGAATTTGCTCAAATACTTGATGTTCCAAATATCATAATAGAACTGTGACCTCTTCCTCCCTCCTGAAAATGAAAGATAACACATGGTATGAATTCTCAAGGGTTGAGAAATTACGCAAAATGCAATTGACAGTGGCTACAACAGTAAAGTAATAGCAATATCAACAGCTAGACCTAGTTGTCAAACTCGATTTATAGGGGGTCATTATGGAAAACATAGTTTCTGTATTCACGACTTTTATACGCAATGGACACCAGTTTTTAAGAGCGAGGATTCTAATTTTATCACACTAGTTTCAGAAAATGGAAGAAAAAGAAGAAAACAAAAAAGAAGGATGCCAGAATGTAGATGAGATTGACAGAAAACTAAGAGAGATTGCTTTGAGAGTTCAGATAGAGAGAGCTTACAGGAGTGTAAGTGAGAAAGAGCAAAGGGTGTAGAAGCTATAATAGTTAACAGCCTAACAGCAATAGAAAAGAAGAACAAACGAATTTGAAGGAGGATGTTAGCTCTTCTTTCTCAATTTGCGCGAGCCTCCTATAGTTGATAATGTATGTACATACTCCAAATTTGTTAAGGAGGAACATGAATCTTCTGAGCTATGTACATGCCTAATGTGTTTCAAACTACAAACCTCATCAATTGAAGAGTGTTTCCAATGTGTTTAACGTTCTAAATCTCAAAAGAATGAAAGTGCCATGTGTCTGGTGGTGAGGAAAGAGGAAGGAACCCCATGTATGTCTCCTTCCAACGTATTTCAAGCACATACAATAGTCCTTCAGAGCTGATCGTTAACAAGTTGCAACTCAACTGTAGGAGCAAGGAGAAACAATTTGTTGGTCTACTTGATGTCAAAACTCAAGGGGGGTGAATCAGAAAAGAGCAAGGAAAGGGTATGTCTGTTCCAATAAGTCTCAACTCTCAAGTACGACAAACAGCATCAAATCGCAAGCATGCAGTATGAGCTTATAAATACTTTTCTAGGAGGTAAACTTCATGACATGGCAGTCTCTCATTTCAGTTTTTATATGCTATTAAGGCTGCAACTAAGGCTACGCCAATCGGTATCATTTTCATATCTTGAATTTCTGTCATTTGGTATATGATGTCTGAAATGCTCGAATGTCACAAGAAGAAAGAAACAGCAAGTTTTTAGGCTATGGTGTCACAAACTCACGACAGTAGTGAATCACTCCAGTTCAAAGTTCATAAACCTTATAAGCACTTTAGGTAGACACAAGAGAGGGAGTTCAAACTGCAGAAAAAGGAGAAATAACAATTTAGTACGGAGAGTGAGAAATCGTATAACCATTCCTTTTGTTTACTCATGCCATATAGAACTGTAATGCTACCCAAACAGAATCTGAACTTTCTGATTTTAACGAGTAAACAAGGTGGCATAAGACCACTTATTATCATTGAAAAGAGAGAAGAAGTAGAGTTTGATCACGAAGGAAGAAGGGAAAATTTCCTGTATCAAGTTAGGCTGAATCTGTGGACAAGGAAGTAGTGGAATGTCGCATTTAAAACAGGGCATGTTTATATAAGAGTCTAAATCTGAAGTAGCATCAAACAAATTGGATTTACAGCTGCGACTTTCTGATAACTTCAGAAATGTCAAATGTTATGCATCGATGTGAGTAGACTGAGTACAGCACGACGGTAATTGTTAACCCTGTGAAGAGAGCAACATGTATGGTGTATTTGATCCAGGAGGGATTGGGGTTGATTTTTTTTGTCATTCTGAACAGCATGGGAATAGGAGCACATTAGACCGCTTATGCGTTTTATTATGTAATATTTACCTTTATAAAGAGAAAACACCAGCTGCAAGTGAGTCCTTCATATTAGAGATTCATTTGATGCCTATTATAGAGCTATGATGTTCCAAGAAGCAGAGGTGCATGAATCAGAAATAGGGAAGAAAGTTCAGGGCCTAAAACCGTTCATTCGAGTCAGCAGAAAATTTTGGTGTGAGCTAGATGATATGCGATCAATGTCCTGTAGAAAACATACAAGTCTTCCTGATATTTGTGTCCAAAACAACACACCAATGCTGATGCGTAGTCGAGGAAAAAAATGTGAGGGTAGTCTTTGTCTCTTTGATATAGGACTGGACCTTCACACGTCATTGGTCTTCTTATTGAACTCAGCAATCTGTTCAAGTTAATTTTGGTTCAGAGATGTTCGTAATCCAAACGACGAGCCTTCTATGTATTTGGAAAGTTTGAGATGTCATCTAAGTCCTAGACTTGCTTACACGCAAAAATCAGACCCAGAATCCAAGTTACAGGAATTTCAAGTTAGTCTGAATGTTCAACAAGTCAACAATAAAATTTTATTATCTCTTGATCTAGAAAGAATATTTGGGTGAGCCTTCTTTTGAGAGATTGCTAAGTTCCGTAGAGATAAACTGATGTGTGATTGGCATGCTAAAAATTTGTTAGCCAAAACCTATAGCTTCTGAAAGCCGGTGATCATGAAGACGGAAGTCTGTAATTTGGAGTTTTGGACCATTTCTATATGTGTAAGAGCATCTGAGCCACTCACACTTTACTCAGCATTGTTTTTTTTTGGCATTTCCTAAGATTTAAGGTAAAATCTTTTATCTAGAAGAGGAGATTGATGCAGATTCAAGAACAGAAAGTTCCACATTCCAAAAAAAAAAAAAAAAAAAAAAAAAAAAAAAATGAACACAAAAGTTCCTCCCAAAACAATACCAACACCAATTGATAACAGTTTGTGCAGTCAGATTGAAGAGGCTCTTGGAAGCTCCATATGAAGTTCAATTCCTAGTGTGACATTTTCAAAAGCTAAGAGACTCAACTAACTGAAGGTTTTTAAATCAGAATTAAAGGACTTATACATGGGTTGCAGTTTACAAGTAGAGAATGCCCTGAAACTGCAATTTAGAGGAACCGACTTTGAGAAGACATATCTTCTAGCTTTGAGACTGGTTTGAGCAAACTTTGCGTGCAGTTTGAAGCTCAATAAGCTAGCTTTCTAATGCAATAAGTTTCAGTTCCATATTAGATGCAGTTTGGTTTCTACTATTGTTTCTACAATGAGTGTTAATTTTGATCTGCCCTGATTTATAGGTCAATCTAGTTCTGCTTTACTTGATATATTGGGTTCGATTTTTTACGAGAAGATAATACTAAAGTCAAGTGAAGAAGAAGCTATGTTTTGGTTCCAAAATACTCAGTGTTACTCAAGCAAGCAGCAGCCACAAGCAGGAAGCAAAGGCAGAACACTTCATAAGGAAACCTTCCCATTGGTTAATTTCTGAAACAAGCAGCCTTGGAGCTTTACTTAGTTAAGAGACGTAAAGTGAGTTGTATCTGCTGTAATTTTTATACTTGAGCTATATTTTATGTAGTTTTTTCCCTTCTTAGAAGATTTCCATAGTCTACAAAAATCAGATTTTGGATAAGAAAAAACAATCTTTGAGTAACTCTTTTTTCTGGAATTCAGTAGCTTGAGTGGAATAGCTTATGTGGTGAACCAACTTAGCTTTGAGAGTATGTGGTGTCTCTGTATCATATAATCAAGCTAAGAACTTTTCTCAGTTACTCGGTGATAATTGTAACTCTATAATTTTCTCTCCATATCTGTATTTTACTTTTAGTTCTAAATAACATAAAAACTACAAAAAGAATGCTCAGAATTACTCACAAATTCTGTCATGGCTCAATCTAGAGTTGGTTCATTACTTCATTAGCTACAATGATCAGATGTGCATTCAAAGGCCAAGGGATGGCAGAAAAAAACTTCGTATATAGCGTGTTGTGTTTTATTCCTCACAATCATTTTGGTTTCATAACAACACTCTTCAAATACACGCTTTCTTTCTCTTACCCCCTTTAGTCACCCAGTACAGTTACAACCTTACCATGAAGCACAATTTTGTTAATATTCACAAGTAAATTCTAGCATCAAGGAACAAGTCTAATAACATGGCATACATACCTATCTCTTGTCCATTCAACATATTTGCAACTCTCTTTGCAATGCGCTTGTCTGCAAATTCAACCCACCTGCAACAGTCAAAATGAAACAACACATAAGTAAAGAACGGCCTTTTGAGATGATAGCAAACAAGATAACCTGTCCATAAAGCATTCACGTTAAGGATGTCCGGATTCAAATAAAAAATAAAAAAGACTTTGATCATACATACCCTTCAGAAAAATTTTGTCCTCGAAAACCTCCAGATTTTTTCTTTTGCAGTCCAGCTTCAGGACCTGCCCTCAGAAAACACTTTTTAAGTCTCTATAGGAGGGGCATCTAATAATATGTCCACTAAGTGAAGTCAACTGACAAGCTTTCTAGGCAAAAAAATCTGCAACTATATATCCTTAAAGCAACAGTTCCAAAGGTATGCAAAAGAAACAGAACAAGAATAACAACATTACCCCAGAGCGTCAAAGGCTCCTGCCAAGGCGGGTAAAGGGGGCGTTGGATATATGCAAGCCTGACCCTTAGGTTGAGAACATAGAGTGCTGCTTACGGATGATGCAAAATGAAAATTGCTCGAGACAAAAAAAAAGGCCATTGTGTCTATCACACACCCTTCCTCCACAAAGAATATTCATATACTAGAGAATGTTGACAGCCACTCTCTTCCTCTCTCCAATGCCATCTCTTATTGTTCCTACGTTTTAATCCAATTTATTGAAACCCAATTGTAAGAACACGTGAGTACCATAGCAAGAAACAAAATTACACCTCGGATTTTTCTTTTGTGTGTGTGTGTGTTTTTTTTAAAAAAAAAAAAAAAAAACCAAATGTCAATACCTAACAGTATAAAAGCTCATCCCAATTCACAACCATCATTTGTATCTAACTATAAATCATCAATCGATCTAAAGTGGAACCACTGAAAAAGAAAATACCGGAGTAAAAGTTTAATAATGACAACTTGACGAAACGAAATCAAACTTTACTTTAGTGCAAACTTGTTTTTCAGTTTGCGCTCTAAAGCTCTCGCTTTGATAAACAGTGACAACCCTAGTTACCAGTACACTCAAGTATATCAATGCTCCTAAACAAAAACACCGTCAAACAAGTGTACGACACACCTAATGCTCGTTTGGATCAATGGTTATACCATGCTCCCGGGAGCACAAGGAGCATGGTGGTCCTTCTCACGATAAAAGAGTAGGGACTACACTTAAATTTATTTAAAAACTATTTAAGTGTGGTTCCTAATCATTTATTGTGAGAAGGACCACCATACTCCTTGTGCTCCTGGAATATAATTTACCCGTTTCGTACCACTCAAAAGCATCCGTAGTCGAACTGAGGAAATACAGTTAAAATGTGGGAATTCACACTTCCTTTGCTAAATTGAAAATTTGAAATCAATCGGAAGTTGAAGTAACAAAATTAACCCCAATTGCCTAAAACTCAATAATGTAAAAATTGGTACGATAATTGCAATAATAATTACTCTAATAAGCAGCTGCTTGGCAATATAAATAAATAAAAGGGGGCAATAAAGTAGCAAGTAAGAAATAAAGGGAATGAACCTTCTGGGACAAGATAAATGCGGAGAAGATCACCGTAAGGAGAGAGCAACTGGCGGAGTTTCAGAGGGTCCATTTTAGGAGGTATTCGGCTGAGGTAACACACGCCTTTGTTCTCCACCTTCTTGGCTTCTTTCATAAGCTTCTTCCTCAAATTTTCAAACCTCCTATCCTCCTTTGACTTGCCTACTTGGGGCTCATCTTCCATTCCTGTCTCTTCTGATAATTCCGGGTCCATGGCAAAGCGGAATAAAGAGTTTCTGGGAAAAAGTGTGATGCAGAAGCTTCAAATTTGCGAGGGCAGCTCCGCAGCTGTTGAGACTTGAGAGAGGGAAACGAAGCGACACCAGGGTGACCCATTTTTTTACTTTTGACCCGCCCTTTAATTAACTGGGCCGGGTAGCGGGCTTTTTCTTTATGTACCCCACTCTATAGTGCAGGTCTAGACAAGGGCTTAATAAGAGTCACGGCCGCATCGCCTATCGCATAAAGCGTAAATTAGGTAAGACAAACTTAACCAAAGAGAATTCATCTCGTGAATTGAAACGTCGACCCATAATGACCAAAAATTGTGATCAACCAAACAACAAATGACCCGGCATGATCACAGAGACCTGACACAACCCAATTGTTGGCATATTGATAGCTAATGCTTAATGTAAAAAAGAAGGTACATTATTGATTATTCTACACAAAAACTTTTTGCCAAAACTTGAATTGACGTAAATAAATAGCTATAGCTATTGAAAATTAAACTCGGTGATGACCTAACTCGAACCAACCTCACCCGAAACAACACAAAAATTCACCCAATCTAATCTACCTCTTGAACCGTAACCAACCCAACTCAAAGATTTATTTATTTATTCGATCTCGACGAGAGTCCGAGACCCCGACCAAGGCTACATTCAAGACCTCGAGTCTCAATCCCAAACCTCAAAAAATCAAGGTGTGGGTTTAGGGTTTATATAAACGAAACATAAATCATCCAAAACCCCTCTTTTTGTTTCTGCGTCTTCCCCTTTCTTTCACCTCCGCACACTTTCTCTCTCCTCTTTCCAGAGCAATGGCGCCGAAGCATTACAGACCAGCGGTTAGTGATACCTTCTTCCCCAATTTACTTGCTTTCTAGTTTTCCATCGTATTCTTCTCTTAAATCTTCGTGTTTTTTTTTTTAATTCAATTTGAATAATTTTGAATTGAAATTGAATTGAATGTGAACAGGGAAAGAAGAAAGAAGGCAACGCTGCAAAGTACCTCACTCGCTCCAAAGCTTTGAAGGTTCTCCAAGCTCCCCTCTCCGTCTTCAGGTCTCCCTTTCTCCCTCTCTCTATCTTTTTATTTATTGTTTTCGTATTCGATGTATTATCATTGGTTTCATTCATTGTTCTTGTGTTTGGGGATTCGATACTCGGCTTTCGGGCGAAAAATTGTATTCTATTACTCTTATATTTTGAAGGAACTGGGACCATTTTTTTAATTTTGTTGGGGGTGAGGTTGGGTTTGGGGTTTTTGGGAGGTGGGATTCTGCTCTATTGAGGTTTTAAGTTTAGGAGAGTTACTTTGCATCCAGGTTGCTCTCTTGATCGAGAATGACCGGTTTAGATTGTGCCGTTGTTTGGGAATTTGATTGTGCCGGAGTTATTTGCTGAAAGGTTTTGTCGTGTGTGTGAGACTGTCGGCTTGAGTGATGTTTCGAGTTTACTGATAATTTCTTTTGATAAGCGTTGGAAGATTGCTTTTTTCTTAAACTGTAATGATGATTTATAGGTGGGCGTTGAAGCTTAAGTCCAGATTGTTGTAGTTGAATAGAATTGAATTAAATTAAGTGAATGGAGCGAAGATTGGAAAGATTGGTACTTGAATGCTTTGCTATTATTGTTGTCTGTTTATTTTTGTTGTTGTTGTTGTTGTTGTTGTTGTTGTTGATGATGATGATGATGATGATGATGAGGGAATGTGTCGACGGGAGTGTTAGTTTTTGTTGATTGACAATCGATATTGTATGCAGGAAAATATGCATTCTGAAAGGTATAGTTCCGAGGGATCCCAAGAAGAAAGTGAAAGGAAATCATCAGACCTATTATCATACCAAGGACATTGCCTACATCCTTCATGATCCAATTTTTCCTAAATTCCGGGATATTCGAGCTCATGAAAAAAAGATTAAGAAGGCTGAATCGAAAATGAACAAGAAAAGAGCTGAACGTCTCGCAGAAAAGACACCCACTTACAGTATACATGCAAATATCCGTCACAGGTGTGTACTGTTTTCTCAAGGACTGTTTGCGAAATTTTGCTGTGAATTTATCCCCAATTTGCTGTGTAGGTACCCGAGGTTTGTTGATGCCCTTGGAGATTTGGATGACTGTCTAACTACGGTGCATCTCTTTGCTGCGCTTCCCATATTAGAATATAAGAAAATTAGCGTAGATCGCATCCACAAGTGCCGTAGGTAGGTAGCTGAAATCACTTTATTACCTATGATATCGGTGTGCTGCCTTTACTCTACCTGTCATTTGTGAGTGCTCATGTCCTGTGCTGGTTTTGCTTTGCTTTAATGTTCAGGTTGAGTCATGAATGGCAGGCATATATTGCACGCACTCACAGGCTGCGAAAAACTTTTATTTCGGTGAAAGGCATATATTATCAGGTACTTTCTCAACAGCTATATGTGTTTATCAATGCTCAGCTTTGCTCTTTTTACTATCTTGTGATTGGGAATGTTATCAATCTTTAGTGCTGTCTAATGCATGATGTTATGATATGTAGGCTGAGGTTGAGGGACAGAAGATAACATGGATTGTCCCTCATTCGCTCCAACAGGTTGTAACCGCAGATGTTGATTTGAATGTTTTCTCAACCTTTTTGGAAATGTATGAGGTATAGTTCGGCGTTTGTACAATATCTCTCTTCATTGCTAGTTATTCTTTCTATGTTCAGCTATAAGAATGTAGCACATTTTGGAATAAGTTTATCCTGTACATAATCTCAAGATCCTAAATAAATACATTGGGAGATATTTTTTTGGTGCTTAACTTAGCTCAAGTATATTTCTGTTAATATGTTTGGATTGTGTGTACTAAATCGTTTTATGTCTGAAACAGCCGCCATAACAATTGATTCTGTGCGAACAAATCTACATATTTTCTTACCTTTATATATAAGAAAGTTGATTTCGTCCATTTTCCAATTATATTGGTTAATTATAATTTCTGTTTTACTGCAGACTCTTCTTGCTTTTGTTAACTACAAACTTTACCACTCCATAAATGTGCAATATCCTCCACTTCTCGATCCTCGCTTGGAAGCACTAGCTCAAGGTACATGCTCGACACCCCAATCTTAATTTATTACGCTTGTGGTCCTAATCTTGACCTATTCATTGGATTTGCTAAAAATTTCTTGTACTACATTAATTTCTGAGTTAAATTACAGTTAAACTATGGAAAGACGAATATGTGTAGTTTGCAGTGTAATAGTATGTAGAAACTATACTGAACATGAACTTCAAAAGTAATTTCCAAAAACCCTTGAATACTTTGAGCATTCTATGTCAGCTATAAGTCGTGGAAATTTTGTAAGGAACGACAATTTGAGTGTTCTTAGATTTCCTTACCATGCATTATGAAACTATGAGTTCCGTCTTGTTTCAACTCAGTATTATGTCATTAGGAAGTATTTTTTTTTGGAAGATATAAATTATTCGTCTCTGTTCAGCAATGCTAGGATTCATCTAGCAAATGTGCCATGCCATTAAACTAGTCCCCAATGTACCAATTTTCCACGAATTGTTAATGCACACACCCCATTACCTCTTTCCTAAGTACCACACATTCTTTTCCCTTTATCAGATTTTTACTGTCGTACTCCGTACTATTTTGCTCGGCATGGGGGCAAGTAATAATTTAAACAAATCACTCTCCATATCAGGACAGTGTAACTCGTGTAGGCGTGTACTCAATTTAGAACTGTGGACATTAATACATTATTACAGGCGTCAATTCCTTGAAATTAGGATGCTTCTGCACCTTTAGTTTTTAATTGCAAACTGATTTGATTGTTTGTTGCTCATCTCTTGCAGAGCTTTATGCACTTTCAAGGTACATTGCTAGTCGATCAACATCTGCTTTGAAAGAATTGCCTGACAACCATAAAAAGGCAAGTGAAATAGATGAACCAGAACTAACGCTTTCACAACTTCAACATCAACTTGTTCCTACCGAGCCTGGAGCACTGATGCAGCTTGTTAAAGAAAATGAGGTTGAGGATGATGAGGATGAGGACACGATAGAGTGCAAATCTCTTTTCAAGAACTTGAGTTTCTTTCTGAGTCGAGAGGTGCAGTTTTCGCCATTAACTCGTGTAATTATTTAGAATTATGTAAATCAGCTTTAGAGTTTAGGCTTCACCCCATAACTATTATATGCAAATAACTTGGGATATCAGTGGAGTTGGCCCTCCTTTTGAGCCGCAAATTCATTATCTTTTGAAAGATTTTAGGCTAATTGTTCTTTTTTCCTATTAGCTTCCATTTTTATTACATGCTAATTGAGTTTCTGAATTCAGGTTCCCAGAGAGCCTTTGCTCTTTGTAATCACTGCCTTTGGTGGAATGGTTTCTTGGGAGGGGGATGGATCTCCACTTAAAGAGTCCGACCATGGCATTACCCATCAGGTGAGATTGTAAACACAGATCTCGTTCACTTCTCATTGTATAGGGCTTGTAAGGGTTGTACGCTTTTGCTATAGAAGTTGTTTGTTTAGGATTTCATCCCTATTAGTATATCGGGTCACTGTCTAGATTGTTAGAGCTCAGCTGGGATGGCTGATAATGTTTTGTTGGGATGTTAAAGTAACTATTTGCTGGGATTGGTACATCTAAGGCTTAGAACTGTTTCATCTCATCGCATAATCTGGAGTATGTCGTTAATTCTTTGATTTAGGCCGAAAGCTAACTTTTGCTTTGTTACAACATTTGCCAGACTTATTTGTTTAGTTTAGCTAAAATACGTTGTTCTTCGATGTCTGTATGGAGTTGAGCTGTATAATTGATATATATATATATATATTCTCAAGTTTGTTGATGTTCTTGATTGGATTTGTCAAGTTATTTGCATGCCAATCAACCTGGTTTAACATGAGTTTGGTTTCATTATTTTTCTCTCTCCTCCCTTCCCACCTTGTAAAAGAGTATTGGAATGTTGTGGTTACATTATGAAATAGTTACGCTTTAGTATAGATCTGAGAAAGAGTGGACGTGTAGAAAGAGACCTGACTAGTCAAATTAGTCAAATGAATCCACCAAAAAAAAAATGAAAACAAACGAAGAAATACTAAAAAGAGAAAGTAAACTGTTACGGAGTTACTTAGTTCAAATGTTCCTTAGCAGCTGTGAAACACAGACATGGTTGATGTAAAATACTTTTATGTTCTTTTTGGGGTGAGATTAGAGGCGGGTACAATGATGTTCTGTTACTCTTGAATTTTTGTTGTGGTTTATTTGTAAGTTTGATTAGGTTAGTATTAATGTCGGGCGTTTATTATTTGGAACTCTTTATGTGATATTTTCTACAATTACAAACTAGTGTGTCATCATTAGTTTATGAAGAGTTGTTAAAGCTTTGGAATAGATTGTGGTTCTGGATGTCATTAGTTTTCATGTTCCTTTCAATTGTTTTATATTTTCTTTCTTGTAGGTTATTTTTTGACTTGTTTTTATATTTTCTTTCTTGTTCCTTTCACTTGTTTGATATTTTCTTTGTTGTTGTTTTGTTGTACAGATTGTTGATCGGCCAACTCAGGGTCATATGTTCCTTTCAAGAGAATATGTACAGCCACAATGGATCTTTGATTGTGTCAACTCGCGTATAATATTGCCTACTGATGATTATCTTGTGGGAAGGTATGTGCATAAGATATTGGTTTCCGCTCTTCAGTGTGTTTTATTTTGCTGACTTGTTTACGTTTCCGTAGTAGTTTGAACAGTTTAATTTAACCCCTCTGTTTAGATTCCTTTTGTTCATTGTGATCTGTATCTTCTCCTTCGAATTATAGTACTTAACTTAAGCGGCTGGATTATTCTCGCTTGAAGTGCTATGGTGTTTTTAATATATGGGTGTCATCCTAAGTTGACGGAATATGTGGGGATTATAGCTATATGATTTATTGTGTTCTTGGGGAAAAGATACACAAATGGGTTAAACTTTAAAATAGACATGATAAATGTAGCTGGGCTTCAGACAAATGTGGGTGAGTACTTTTGAGTCTACAGTCTCAAAACAATGTGGTGAACAATGTGGTCTTATATATCTAGAATAGCTTTCTTTAGTCCTGGCTTGGAGCAATATACTTCCACCATCTTTCTTGATGCTATAGTGACCTGATTCTGCAGGGTCCTTCCACCACATTTGTCTCCCTTTGTTGACAATGATGCAGAGGGATATGTCCCTGACTATGCACAGAAAATTAAACAGCTGCAAGCTGCTGCTAAAAAGCAGGTCCTGCCACTACCTGGTGTTGGGGATGATGATGTGGATGACGGCCAGAATCTTCTGTTGGAAGGCGTTGCCAGTCGTGTGGAAGCTCAAGAGGCAATTGAGAAGAATAAAAAGGTATACTGTCTTTCATGCTGTCTGCTTATTTTTGAATGTTTCAAATAAGTCCAATTATGCTAGACCTTTTTTTTTTCGTTATGCTGTTCGGTTAAGTTTGTATGCTAAATTTTACATTCAAGTCCATAAATAGATCCCCAATATCTAACTTGCACATCCCACAGCAGGTGATGTTATTGGCTTGATAATTTTGTTTTCTGTTTATATCATCTGAACTGTGTGTTTTGTCATTTTGTGTGGCTAGTTACTAGACCTGGCAAATATTTCGGGTCTATTGTTCATCGTATTAAATTATCACTATTGCATAAAAGTATTTTCTAAGTAATGGTTTTCTCTTATCTATAGTATTTTTCTATTCTATCATTATATTTGATTCGTTTAACAAACAAGCCAAAAGACGTGAGAATAGTCTGTGCCAAACTTGGTGTGGCAGAGTAATTTACTGAAGAGATTGATGGATGAATAAGTGTCTAAAAAGTGATTGTAGACTTAAAATGGTGGTGCCAAGTATAACTTTCGGTGTTTCCATTCTGCACCATAAAATTCCCTATGTCAGTCAAAACTGAGCTTCTTTCTTTATTTCAAAATTAGTTTTGGAGCGGGATTCTCGTTTTACTCCAATTAATCCATCCTTTTTTTTTGTGCAGATGGAGAAACAAAAGCAGCAGTATCTTAAAGAGGTTGAGGAGGAGCTCCAAGGAATACGCAATGCTCCTGGTACTGCCCAGCCGAGCTTGGATGAGAGTAATGTGGCTCCTGATCAACAAACTGATGGGAATCAAGCTGTGGAGGATGATGCTGATACGGATGAATTGATGATGACTCGGAAGCAGAGAGGGCTTAATAAAGCAATCAGGATGAGCCAGAAGCGGAAGCAAGACAAGATTGACGTCCTAAAATCCAGAAAACGAAAAGTAGAAGAGAGTGGTGTTTCAAAAACCAGAAAACAAAAGGTAGAAACGGTGTAGGGTGTCAGGGAAGATTGAGTGCCTGCCAATCGAGAAACTGTGTCTTATGATCATCATCATTGCGTTTATGTATCCCTTAAGATTAGTGTTGAAGATACACTTTTGACTGTCGTTTTGGTTCTAATTATTTTCCTTTTTGCATGCAAAAGTCGACTTTGAATGAATCTGGCTTAAACATGGAGAAAACGAGAAACACACTTACTATCAATTCCTTGACTACCAAATGGTTAGTAGAACGGTCACCTTTCTGTTTGTCCGATTTCTCTTTACCAAACAAGCTAACATTTTCTAATTCTGCCATATATGCAACAAAGCAACAAATGAGTGTTGTGTTACGTGAAAGAAAACACTTCCATTAGTCGTATTTACCACTAGCAGTATATCTCAAACTATGGGTTTTTTGTTTTGTGTAGATCAAATGGTCACATCGTCCCGAAACAATTTTGTTGGTACGTGCATCATATATTTGGCAAGTTGAGTTTTATTTTAGAAGTGCAAAGAGTGTTAATTGGTTAAGCAGAAAATGACTTCCTTCTGGAGTCCACCCCCCCAAAATTGAACGCGTCACTATTGTTTATCACACAAATCTGCTCGTTATTATCTCCAAAATGCAACCTAACCAACACGGCAAATCCTCTAATCATTGCATTTACTATTCCGTCCCTTTTCATTCATCATTTTTCACGTTTTGATTATTTACTTCTAATGACGAGACTTATATTAACATCAAAATTATATGGAATTTTTTTTCGAAATAGGGCTCAAAAAATAAATATTAAATAAAATGGGTTGGATTGAAAAATGTTCAATTTTATGGGGTGCACGTCACCCCATTTAAGTTCGAGACAAAACCGTCGTACTGACGGTTTTAAGTGTCTTGAACAGTAGCCATGAGGTTGTAGGGGAGATCTTGGCCAATTGTGAAACCGCCATGGAGAGTAGCGGTTTCTCCTCAACAGAAATCGGCACCCTCCATGGCGGTTTCTTCACAGAAATGAGTATACGAAATCGAGCCGATGATTTTTGGCTAGGGTGAAACCGCCATGGGGGGTGGCGGTTTCACCCTAGCCAAAAATCATCGTCGATTTTGTATGCTCGTCGATTCTGTGAAGAAACCGCCTTGGAGGGTGACGGTTTCTGTTGAGGAGAAACCGCTAGTCTCCATGGCGGTTTTACCTTTTTTTTTTTTCTTTTTTTTTGAGGTTATTTTCCCTTCTTTCCCTTTTACCTGCAACTCAAACAACCCAAACCAAAATGGCACGACCACAATCGTTCAATAACACCAATAACAACCCAAGATGAGAACTCGAATGACATGTCATCTTATTTCATAACGTAAATCGTCTTTTACATACTTAAAAGAGTCGAATACAACATAAACTTGACAAATTGTTCCCATACATTACAAACTACTATATTAATAGCTAATTTTCCGTTAGGCGACGACGGCGTGTAGCTCGACGTTGGCTTGAGGAAGCGGGTTGGCTTGAGAAAGAACCCGGAGTGTTGCCTTCCATAATTGGTGTCATAGGAGAACCACCTCTACGTCAACGCATATACTGTATAAAAGGAGAATGATCCTCCAAACTTGCACTTGGTTGTTCTTGGGATTGTTGGATAAGATGTGAAAACCCCACCTTCTCGAGACATTCGGAGCAATGTTTGCAAATGTCGGTTAAAGTTTGGACAAAATTGACACTAGATGCGTCATTTAGTGCAGCTTGAAGGTCATGCTCACACCTCATGTGTAGAGTTGCAAAACCTTGGGTCTACAACCACAAAAATAAAAAAATTGCACTAATTATTTCCTAAACATGCTTACTATTCAATAAAATTGAAATAATGATAAACCATACTTACAAGCAATTGAATTGAGGGAGAAGAAAGATGGTAGGAAATCGGGCCACCATGAGATTGTTTAACAGCTCCAATGATACAACGAGTATGGTTTCGATACCAAACCATGTACGGATCATTGTAATGCATCGTGTCATCATCTACATCGGTAGTAGCCACCACCTTCTCTCGACGCCTACGCCATAAATCGATATAGACATTGTGGATTTCACTCCAACTTATCTTACGATTTCCTCTCCTATCCAATTTATGAAGAGTCTCCGAAGTATCACAATCCACCGGGATTGTTTGCTTCAAACCAAATTGGCGTACAACCCGATCCGGACAATGCCACTCTACAATATCGAAGCAGGCCATATGAGCAAGTCGGAGAAAGAGTTGAGATGACATCCGCTGTATAAGGCTGCCAAATGAACTAAAATAAAACAAATAAATAAGTGAATTACCAAATTATTTTCATGCTTAAAAAGTCACAAAACAATGTGGATAAGTAAACTTATTTGATCATGACTCATACAATCGAATGCATCTCTATAAGCGGTAAGAGAGAAAATCTCATCGGCTCTTTGTCGATCGATCATAAGCCACTTACGTCCTAATGCATCTCTCTCACAGATATGTTGTGACCCAAATGGACTAGCTATAATCTCATCCTCATCCTCATCCTCATCCTCATCATATTCTAATGGTCCCATGTTCATAGGACGTCCTATAGCAATACGTTCCCAAGACCACAACTGGAGAAGAATAAGAGGTCCGGTTATCTCTAATGCACCCTTACAACATGCTCGACACAAGTTACGATACAATGTTGCAAGTACCGCACTTCCCCACGAGTAATCATCCAATCTACTGACATCACTTAACAATGGCAAATAGATTACTTGAACTACATCCCCACTTTTATCAGGAAATAGAACGGTACCAAACAAAATGAGCAGATACACTCGAATATAGCAATGAAATGTGGCATCGTCCACACCATTGGGCAAATAATTAAAATGGGTCATCAACCAAGAAATTTTCAAAGAAGTTCCCTTCAAATTTCCCCCCGGTGCTCTTCCCAACAATTCATTGACTCATGTTTTCCAAGCATTCACATGTTGTTGATCAATTTCATGGATCGTATTGAATTCTACGTGTGGAGCACTCTTCCCAACCAAATCATCATCCTCATCTTCATCATCAATCATACGTTCAACAACATTCAACTCCTCCTCAACCTCATCTCCTTCTAAATCCCCGTCCAAGGTTCCCTTATTTATGTTATTGGTTTCAATAGAAACATATTGCGCAACATCCCCAAATCTCATTGATGTGAGAGAAGTATTGGGCGTTGTTGAAATTGTTGTTGGCAATACATTTCTAGAGTTTAGCCTTCCCACTTCAACATAAATGTCCATAGAAGGAACCTTTGAGTGTCGAACAATTGCCCACATAGCAAGTAAAGAACGATCATTGTTAAGGAGTACAACCTTATAACACCCCGCACTCGGATACTTCATCTTCACTGTCAATGAAACACTATTTCTATTGATTTTCATTGCGTCACAAATCTCCCCAATAAAGTCATTATAAGTCATACTAGTACTAGCAAATACAAAACTCTCATTTCCACCCTTATAACAAACATTTCCACTAGCTTCAACAATTTCTCCATCCCAATAACATACCAAAGGATATCCAGTAATTTCCATTTTATAATGAGAAAAGTAAACTAATTTGATTAAGAAATTCAACTATCATAAATCTTCAATTAACCAATACCCTAAAAATCGACTTATGAATTTTAATAACTAAACTCAAGCATCATTACTAACTAAATTGGATTAAAAGTATTAGTAATCTAACCTAAAAAATAACTCAATGAACTCAAATTAACCTAAATTAGGGTGGTTTAATTACAATATTAAACAAAACCCCTAAAAATTCAACTTCTACTATATACCCATGAAAATGCAAATCATTATCAATAATAACAAAACAAATTATTGAATAAATTAGTAATCTAACTAAAAAAAAACAAACAATTAAACTAATGAATTGAAATTAACCTAAATTAGAATGAATGAAATTACCTAAAAGGAATTGGTACAATTAGGGGCGGACATGGGTGTTTAATTTTCAGAAAACATTGTTATTAGGTTAGAAATTTCAATAAAATGGATAAATTCATGTAAATAGGCGTGTGGATGATACGCGCCGGCATGTAAGACATTTTTTGACTAATTTGGTGACTAGTCTCACATTTAAATACCAATTTGTCGTCGGAGTTTTTTTTTTTTTTTTTTTTTTTTTTTTTTTTTTTTTTTTTTTTTTTTTTTTACCAATCTATCAATTGCGCTCATTTTTTTTTACCAATTTTTTCACACTTTTTAGACAAAATTTGGATTAGTAGTTCAGTAGATCATTAACCCAATGCCCTAAAGGCCCCTACCATAAGACGAGGTAGGGGTTGGATGTACGTAGGTTGACCCAAAATGAAACTTGTTTCGAGTATCGCATCAACAAACTACTACCTCACAATAATACAAGAAGCACATACAGTTTTTTTTTTTTTTTTTTTTTTTTTTTTTTTTTTTTTTTTTTTAATCATTTTGCTTAATTACATTAAATCCCAAAGTCAGATAATAACTAGTCTTTGGCCCCATTGAATATGGAAAACATTACAAAATTTTAGATTATGAATAAAAATTTCAATGCCCTGAAACCCCATATGCTCCTTCAAGCACTAGTCACTGAAACTACTTAACTAAAAAAGTCGAAAAAAAAAACAAATAACGGCTTGTTTGATATTGTTTAAAAAAAAAATGAAAAAAACTCCAACCTCATGTGAGGCCCACTAATTATTTACTTTTATACTAGTATATCTTTACTAAGACAAATTCTTGTGTGAGACAGTCTCACATGTGAGACGGACCCAATAACACACAAGTCCATTAATAACAAATATTTTATTTATTTTTGTTATACAAAAAAAAAAAAAAAAAAATCTCCAGGCTTACTTTTCTCCTCCAACACATACCATAAACCGCATTCTCACAAATCATGTTTGCCATTAATTCTCTCCAATTCATTGTTAAAATTTCGCAAGTCTATATGGGATTCAAATTCATATTCGTCGTCCAATTGGACGATGCTCTACCAATTGAGCTAATAGATTTCGGAGAACAGACATCACTATACCACTAGTTTTTAACTTAAAATCTTGTCTTTAAAACTTTAAAACAATAGTTCATACATCATTTTAAAGATCGTTGCTGCAATTCTACAAAAACAAAACCTTGAGTTCCCAACATAAAACACCAAGTATTCAACTTAAATGAATCATTAACTACACTAAATCAATTAAAAACGTGAGTTTTCAAGTTCAAACCTCAAATTTTCAACTTAAAACCTCAAGTTCACATAAAGAACATTAAATCCCCCAATACATTAGGTACAATTCCAAAACTTCAAGTTTTCCATTGAAATTCCAAATTTCAAACAATACCAATTATAATAGAGATCATGTTGGAGTTTACATGTGAATCTCAATCGGATGTTTACAACCTATATTCGACGTTTGAATCACAATTGATAAAACCCTAAATCACATATTAAGAGGTTTGATTGGGAGTTTGGAGAAACATCAACAAAATCAGTTGATTAACGTACCTTTTCCCCTTAATTAAACGTACCTTTTTATGTTGATTTCATCTTCAATTCTCTTCTTTGATGTTCTTCATCCTTTATGAGTTGCAGTTTCTCTCTATTTGCACTCTATGTGTTTGATAACTGAAATTATGTACGCTCTCTATTTTTTTTTTCTCCTAATAAATGATGTTTTTTAGGTTTTTTTTTTCTATTTTGTAGATGGGCTGCTTCATTTTTGGGCCCGTCTCACAGGAGACCTACTGCTTTACTAATACTCTCCTTCACTTGAATGAAAAATCGGCTTGAAACATGGATAATAAATGGATAGACGATTCAACCTTGTGCTGAAATACCACTTGAAATGGAGGGGCTTCTAGACCTCAGGGTTAATGTCCGATACCATTTTCAGGAGTCAACTCAACCAAAGCTCTAAACCAATGGTTGAGGCATAATAATAGGTTTTATATATCTTAATTAACATCTACAAGTAAGTGTTGTGAATATTATGTCCTTAGTACAGAAGGGAAGGGTAAGTTGGAGTTTTCAAGATTTTTTACACTCCTTCAATATCACTAGTTTGCATGACCGGTCGCGCCCGGGTTATCTATTTATAATTGTTTATATTTGTTTCATAAAAATGTAGGTTTATTTGTATTATAATATTATTAGGAACGGTATTTTACATTATTTTTTCTTTGAACTTTTGTTACCCGTCATATTATATTATTATTTATTTCTACTAACTCATCTTATTTTTATTTTCTTTCCACTTTTTAGTCATCCTTTATACTATTTCATTTTCATTATACTATCACGTCACCCGTTATACTATGCCTTTATTTTCACTATTCCGTCACCCGTTATTTCACATTATATTTCAATTTATTATCATAAATTAGATTTGCCATAATTAGCTAACTTATTAATTATTACCATAAGTTATAATGTTTTCCATAGATTAGCTAATAATTGCCATATTATATAATTTAATCGTGTAATTTAAGTAATATGTGTCAAGTGTTCTCTTAGGAAAAACTTGATTTCAGGTTTAAATATATAGTATTAGATTAGATTAGATGTCTTAAGGAATTATAGGCGAAACCATATGCCATTCTCCATTTGTAAAAATGGTGTAACATCGAAAAGTATTCATGGATCATCTAGTTCCATGAGCAAAGGAGTTGTAGACTGATAAATGAGTTCAAATAATTGTTTTTTCATATCATTGGGCTTGAAATGTGTATGATAATTGGACATGCAATTCAAACCATGTACTGAAAAAAATTTCACTTGAAAAGAAAAGATGGACTACCAAGATTTGAACTTGAAATCTCAAGGTCATGAGACTATACCCAATAATTGATTTTTTATATCTTAACAATTAGTATTACTTTGATCGAGCATACTATAAGATTATAAGTGACGTTTTAGCATTTATCGATGAATGAGTTACTTTCCCCTTAAAACAAGTGCTTGTGAGGTCATATGGAAGACAAAATGTCTAGTTCCTAGGTGCCTTAATTATATGAATGTTATCAAAGGCTTTGACTCTATTAACTTGAACTTTCTTAAGAGTTTCTAGTTACTTACGAGCTTCTTTGACGGTTGAACTGATCCCTTATTTCGCAAGACGTGAGAATGATGTAATAGACCCGTTTGTGGGTTACCTCTAGATTTGTTTCCACCTCTTCACCTTCGATCTCCTTGAAGTAAATTTGACTTTCACAACTTGGAGATTCGTAAGACGCTCTTACACCATGTACCTATTTTTTCTTCTTCTTAAAAATGACAATAAGCAACTAAATTCAATCCATTGAAAGTTACAACATATGACCTGACATGACCTTTATCACCACCATAAAATACCCTTAATTATAAATGAAGCATAAGAAGTCTACAATCTATACCCATGTAAACCATGGGTGCTCATAATACATTAATACCACACCCCTTTTGAACCAACTTACGGCCTCCTACATGAGTGATCATGGATTGGTTCAAACCGGGGGCGGGTGGGGGTTGAGAATTTGAGACCATCTCAGGCTTAAAAAAGTCGAAAAAAAAGATGAATAATATCGATACCAATCTCGAAAACTTTAATCTAAAAAAGAACCAAAAAGAAAAGAAAGAGCCGATAAGAGGGAGACGTCAGTAGTTCCTTGTCAATCTTACCAAATCACACCTCTTTCACACATACACACTCATGGCGGATAATACAATATCAACAACAACGAGAAGAACGCCATCCAATTCCAACGAAGACACTAGATTTTTGTTTTTGTTGTTTTTCACTTATTATTAGTCCCCACGAAACCAACCTATTCATTTCGTCCATTTCTTAAACTTCCCAAAAATCTCCCATCTCTCTTCCATTCTCTTTCACGCTTTCCTCTTTTTTTATCTCACCATCGTCATCATCATACATTTTTCGGGCTTAATTTATCTGGGTACATAACATATTTTGTGGTGAGATTCAGTAAAACAATGGCAGCAGCTGTGGCTATGGCGGCTGGGAGTTTAGCAGGAACTCACACTCTTTGCAGAACTAATGAACCTGCTAAGCCCTTGTTTGGCTTCTCTTCTTCAAGAAGACTCCGCATTTTACCTGCTAAAAAGTATTGCTTCTCTTTTTTTTTTTTTTTTTTGGGGGGGGGGGGGGGGGGTTTCTTGTATTTACATCATTTCAATGTTGTGTAATCTATAAGTTTGGTCTAAGCTTATTACCTTGAGATATTTATTTATTTGGTGAAATTTTGATTAATTGAGTAATATGAAAATTCTGGGTTTATAATCGACCTTTGTGCTTGTGTAAATTCAAAGTGTTGTAATTTTTGTTTTGTTTAGAATTTACCAAATATAGGAATTGTAGTTACATGGTAAAATACAATCACCATAATCAGGAACATCATTTGGAAGCACCCATTTCTATTAACTTATGTTAGATGAGATATTATTCAACTGCTTACTTGTCGAAAAATAAGAACATTACTAGTTTGCTGGCCGCGGTCACGCCCGGGCTACCTATTTATATCATTCATACTCGTTTCACAGAAAAAGAATAAGCTTTTATCATTGTTCCAATTGAAATCAGCTATAAATATCTTACAAGTAACGCTGAAAACAGAAAAACGGTACAACGTATACTAGAATATTGTTAAGCTGAGGGATTTTTGTATGGTTATTTATGTTTTGAAGATTTTAAATGATGGTGTTTGTAGAACTTTTAAGCTTGAGTTCTTCTGATGCTATTATGCTTTACATTTGCACCAGATCATCAGCTTCCATTCTAAAGCCGATCACTAGTCCGAGGGCATCGTTGACAGCTACTGTGGAGGTAATTTATACATCCAATTTAGCTGTGGAGTTTAAAAAGATGCGCACAATAAGTTCCTTTGCCTCATGTTAGTATTGCATCATGTGGCGGAGTGTAGGATGGAAACTACGGTGAAACTGAAGATGTTCCTATCCCAAAAGTCATTATTGATCTCGATTCTGACCCGGAGGCCACCGTGGTTGAGATAACCTTTGGTGACCGTCTTGGAGCTCTCCTTGATACTGTATGATACTAAACTTTTTGTGTTGTTTTAGTGGTCTTAAGTTTTGTGTTGGATTTTATTCTCTCACTCATGATTCAATCTATTGCTATTCCTGTGTGAATCATTTGCTATGGTTCTCATTATTCTGCGGTTGTCACTTACGGTCTGGTTTCCAGATGAATGCACTGAAAAACCTTGGGCTCAATGTGGTGAAGGCAAATGTCTTTCTGGATTCTTCTGGGAAGCACAACACATTTGCCATAACTAAAGCGTATGTCGGGTGCCACTGCTTGTTTGTATTATTTCGTGTTTGTTGAATCTTTGTGTACCTCTTATTGCTTACTCAGCCAAAAACATCATGCCTGCTTGTGTTCAAGCTGAAGTTGTACTGTAGCAAATCTAGCAATGCATGGGTTCCGAAAACAGAGTTGGGATTTTTATAATATGTTATCTGAATAGCTCACAATCTTTGTGTTTTATGCACTTGTGCTCAACTGAAGTTTTTCTGCTTTGATAGGCAGTCGATTACTTAGCCTTTTGATGATTTGATCAAATTCACCAATTTTTTTTCTCTTCTCCTTTCTTATGTACTTATTTATTAAAGAAAAATATACTTCCTGCGTTCACCTATAAACTTCCTACTTCCTTTCATGGGGTTTTTTCATTTTTGAACTTCCAATCTTTCCTTATTGCTCCTACTATGCTTTTTTGGTTCAATATGCAAGTCGACGGTGCCCTACAATTGAAATTTTATACCAAGTGGTCGTTAATAGCTCATTGTTTATCCCATATTCTTAGAAACTGTGACTTGGCCTTATGAATTTTAATTCCGAACGGAGGGAGTAATGTCTAGTTCAAATGTTTTGGCGGTTTGTGCTTTTCTGCATTATAAAAGCTGTTCGCTATTTCAATCTGATTGCATTTTTATCATTCTTTGTTTACTTTTATGGTTCATCTTTATTGAATTGCTGTATACTTTTGTTTTTGGTTATGTTGAACTTTGACTCAATGTGGTATTTCCCTACAGTGATACTGGAAGAAAAGTTGAGGACCCAGAATTGCTGGAGGCAATTCGCCTTACCATCATAAGCAATTTGCTTCAATATCACCCGGTATTCCTCCTACATGTATTCAACTCAAAAGGAATTTCTTTTCTGATTGTGTTTTGTAAGTGGCTGATGCCTGTGTGTCATTCTGGTTTTAGGAGTCAAGTGCTCAGTTAGCATTGGGAGAAGCATTTGGAATATCTACTCCAAGACAGCAGGTTAAATATCCTTGAATATCATGTCTTGATTACTTCTGTTATTCCTGTCCGAGGTTCTACTATCATTCTCTTTAGTAGTATCAAATTGTAAATTGAGGCTTCTACTCATAGAGTTAATATATCGATACACATACAAGTAGTTTACTAAATTTAGTCTACTGCACTTGTACTTACAGGTAACCTGCAGACTGAACTGAACAATTAAACAACTTTGTCTATCTCTTCTCTTTCCACGCAGCATAAATAAGTATCATGGTATAAATGTAGCTCACATCTCACAAAAACTTCTCTGAGACCTTTCCCTAGTTCATGGTGAAGAAGTAGCAAACAAAAGCTTGTCATGAAGAGAAACTTTGTTTTTCTGGTTAAAGTATTACCTCCTCTAAGGCAACCCTCAACCCTAAATCTTATGCTCTTCTCTGCTTTTAACGTGGACCATGTTTCTGACATTGACTTGCTTGTTGTTGAGGTGTTTATAGAAGCATAGAATATGTTTACGATTGCTTTGGTAATCTATATGTATTCTCCTGAAAGGCTAATTGTTCTGCAATTTATCAGATTGATGTGGATATAGCAACACACATAAACATTGTTGACGATGGACCTAACCGCAGGTAATGGTCTTCAATGTTGTCTTCATCCAGTTTGTATCTGATATAAGTTTTAATATACTATGTCAAATGTTATTTGACTAAAGTTAAAGTTAGCTGTTGTAAAAGAAATGATCTGGCACCTTGTATGAAGGATGTTTGTTTTCCTAAATAAATTAATCAGGAACCAAAAAAGAACAAACATATTGCTGTTGTCTTTCTATCTATTGAAGGCATATAAATGTGGATAAAACAACTATTAAAACTATTTGGAGCGCCAATCTAAAATCACCTTCCAAATGGATTTGAATATCTTTTACGCCATCTACAATGTCATACGGAGTAATGTTTTACAGTATGTCATGCCCACGACTGAACATTATGTTTTAATCAGTGATCATCCTTAGTGTATGCTTGTTTTTACATCTTTTCAGTTTCTCTACATTTGAGAGGCCACTTTTCACTGTAGCTCGAAAATCTACCTATCTTATCTCTTTTCGGCAATGTTTGCCCTAAAGTTTCCACAGTATAGACTAACTGCATAACTGATGCTAGTAGACCATTAAGGTCTTTATTGAATTTTTTGCTCCATGTGATGACTTGATTGCTTTAGTTCAATCTTTTATTCACCATGTCTAGAAATGTAAATTAAGTTAATCCAAATTCCTGGTTGTTTGGATATTATTATTATACAGTAACAGTAATAATGCGCAAATAACGTGACGTGGATTTGCAGTTTGCTTTGTGTTGAAGCTGCTGATCGTCCTGGATTGCTGGTGGATCTTGTGAAAATAATTACCGACATTAATATCAATGTGATTTCGGGAGAATTTGACACTGAGGTAAAATACTGCCCCTCATTGAGTCACACCCCCCCCCCCCCTCCCCAAGCAAACTTCTGGAACTAAAGTAACATGATATTTTTTTCTTACTCCCGTACTTGTAATTTATGTACAGGGCTTACTGGCGAAGGCCAAATTTCATGTTAGTTATCAGGGTAAACCCCTTATCAAGCCTCTCCAACAGGTAAGAAACGTGGAAAAAGCATTTTTTTTTTTTCTTTCTAAAATGCTAATGGTATGTTTTCTTGAAACGCCTGTTTAACACAATGGCTTTTGATTAGGTTGTGGGAAATAGCCTGCGTTACTTCTTGAGACGGCCAACAACAGAAGACGCTAGCTTCTGATCTTTCACCTAATGATAAATGAAACACTAAATAGCACAGGTATATGTTATGAACCAGTATATTTAAACTGTTGCAGCCATTTTATGCTGCTGACTGTTGTGCAATCACTGTCTCTTAGGTGTAGCAATGTCAACAGGCAGATTTTACATGTATCATTGATGTATCAGCTGTAAATGGATAATGTAAAATACAAAGCGGAGTGCACTACCACTTTACATGTGCATTGCCTTATGTTTCAACCCACAGGTAGTTCCGCTCTTGTAAATGGATTTTGTAAAACAGAAAGCAGATTACATCGCCATTTCACTACATTTCATGTGTGCATTGTCTCACGGTTCAACCCAGTAGCCCACGCATAGCTGCGCTTCCATCAGTGAGTACCATGAAAATCTAATTCCATGATGCCTCTGCCAGCATATTTATGTTTTGCACTTAGGCTGCGGATTACTGCCTATGGAACGTTGCTTCTATGTCGGATTGTGTACATGAAATAGGGAGAAAGACACTAGCTGGCATAAAGGGGAAATCCTTTTCGATACTTGTACAATGATTTTTTCAGTCCCTCACTGTTTTAATGGCATTCTCACCGAGCGTAATATGAACAATTTGCTAGCAGAGTAAACAGACCACCTTTGAGTTATAGGCTTGGAACTTACTGTTGTCACATGATCCGGTTACGCTTTGCAGAACGCCGCTGGTTGCCTTTCGTATGAAGGAATAACCCTTGCGATCACGCTTCTGTGTTTGATTTTTAACCAAGTTCTTGTGCTTTCTCTTCTACAAGCAACACTGATATGAAAGTAACATTGTTCGAACTTAGAGTTGGTCAACAGACAATTTATTCCGGCTTGGCCTGCGATTAGTTTGGCAAAGTGGAAAATGGCCTAACTTGCGTAAGCACACCCTAAGCACATTTCAACCCAGTTTTTTTTTTTTTTTTTTATGAACAGACATGGGTTCTAGACACAGTGCCAGGGAACCCGGTAAAACCCGAACCCAACCTGGCTCGGGCACATATCCAACTCGGCTTAATTCGCAAATGGAACGTGCCAACCCAGGTCAGACGTAGACCAGCTTAATCTGTTTTTTAGAACCCGAGTTACATCCCAACTTAGCCCAGTTCGTATATGGAATGTGCCAACCCAGATAACGTGTCGACCAGCCTGTTCTCTTCTTTAGAACCCGAGTTTTGTTGACAGAGAAATCTAGATTCAATTGTGTTGCAACTTGAGACAATGCCAGTAGGTAGCACGGACACGCCTGTCCAGTGCCGTGTCTGTGTCCGACACCGTGTCGGACACAGACACGGATCGGACACGGTACGACACGTGTTCGACACGCCCGAAAACCGTGTCCGGTTTTTTTATTTAATTTTAGGAAACAGACACGTTTTTTTTTAATTGGACACGAAACGGACACCGACCAGACACAGACCAGACACCTGACACGACACAAAACTACGTCGTTTTGACAAGTTTGTTTTAAAAAACACATATTTTTTTATCTCATATTTTAAATACACTAACCAGTAGCTCAACTATAAGTCTTACTTCTCTATCTTCTTCTGTTTCCCATCTTCCTGCTCCGAACGGCTCTTCCACATTCGACTGAAGCCGCCTTAGAAGACCTCCTCTAACCGATGTCCGATAAAGACCCCACCGTTACCGCTCCACCTGCACCCGGCCGCATCAACCCCACCTCTACCTATCCATGCACAGTTCGCGTATTTTAAAAAATATGCATTAAAAATACTTATTATTTTTGGTTTTTTGCCGTGTCCGTGTCCGCTAAATTTCAAAGTGCCGTGTCACGTATCCGTATCGGTGTCCGAGTCCGTATCGGTGCTACCTAGAATCCCACTCATATACCACCAATATCGCCTGCCTGGAGATTTGGATTAGCCTTACATCGACAAAAGAAATACATGTTTGGACCAGATTTCCAATTAACTTTTCAGAAAAGATGAGTGTTATAACTGTTTAACTGTGTGGTGGTATTTCCCTGTGGCTTCACAATTACTAAAAAGCAAAGAGTATTACTATGCAAGGAAGAATTAACCTCCATCTCGATTCAGCTGGTAATTATGGCGTATTTACAACACCTTCACCAAAATGCAAAAATGAACATTTGCGAAACAATATGCAAGCTAGACTCTACATTTGCAGGTCATTACGTTTATCTACAATCAAAGATGCAACTCAAGATCAGAAATATACAAAAGTTGGATGTGCAGTGTCCTGGTTTAAGCGCTTGTCTATTGTTCAGACCTTGCATGCATGGAGGTGGTTGCTTTCCAATACTCGAGGGCTTCTTGTTGATGGCCTTTTTCCAATTCCTTCGACAACACCTCACTCATGCAATCATGCTCAACAACTTCAGAGTCTAGTCGTCCATGTTTTTCATGTACTCCTTTGAAAGTTTTGTCTTCATTACGAGCTGTTGTTCTTTGACAAGAGAGTACCCTGATTCCAGCAGAGCCTCCACAGTTTGCTGTTTAAGAAACGTGCAATTGGTCATTCAAGAGATTAGAAGATATAACCGCTAGACAGGAAATTGTAGAACTTAAAAGTAAGTTTCAGAAGTATGGCTGAAATTTTATTAGTATTCGGGCTATACTCACACCATAGTGTTACTGAATGAAAAATAGATAAATTCTATTGTCATATAGGAAGTTTGACACCAAGTCAAGTAATAATACATGCACGATCATTTCAAACAAAGAGCTTATGCTATATTCTACATCAAATTAAGCAAATAGCATATAAATGTGAAATAATCACGGAACGTTCTGAAAGGTTACTGAATTGAAGTTTAGAAAACTTATGCAACTGATATGTTTACATGGTGCAAGTTCAACAAATTTACCTGAAGAGAAAAAAAAAATCCCTAATCTGTTCCGGCCTATCTATGTTGTCAAGTGTGTCAACAACCAAAGCATTCCAATGACTCCCTTTTTTACATTCAATCCGCTGCACATTTGTCACTAAATAAGCTACAAATAATTCTAACTTCTAAGATACTTGTTTCGTTCTAGCATTGAGCCCATTGAATGCCTTTGGCAATATGTAATCTGGTTTTATTCTGTTCCTAATATGTAAAACTCGGAAGTCTATTAGTAAGAGCAAAGAAAGAAGCAGAACAACAAACTTGAACAATGAACTTGATGTTAAGAGTTTGGTTATCGATGTTTTACCTCAGGCGGGACATATACTGGAAGCTTCTCTCCATTTCGTTGCTTAAGTAGTTTGGCTCCAAGAGTCTCAGGTCCTCCAATGTCATTGACCCACTAATAATAAACATTGCTCAGTTTGAAACCCATTACTAAGAAACATAGGGCAGTTTGCAACCCAATGAAAAGAAATAATGGGCAGTTTGCGGATCCCAACCAACTAAAGAGAAACACTAAAAAGTAGCAACAACCCCGAGTTATTTCTCAAAGTTGACAATAACTGAGTCTTTAAAGCATAGTTTCAATATGGTGTCCACATAGCATTGTCCAATAGACGCTCTAGATAACATTGTCAGAAGTCACTAAGAACAATAAGTTACTGCTAAGTCTACTAGCACTGCTTAGTTTATCAGATATCCCAAAGTGCATATTCCTTTCTATTTTGTGACTACCTTTCCTTTTAGCTCAATATTGGAAGTACCCTTTGTGACCTCAGCATCGTCACCGATGTTTTCTTTTAGACAAACAACATCTTAGTTTAACTCCAACTTCACCTTATGGATGGAAGTGATTTGCACTTAGAACCCCTTAGGTAGCTTGGGGGGATGTGTGTAAGTAGGAATGACGCAGGTGGTTTGGGTTTGAGGTGGTCATATGCGGGATGTGACTTGCATATGTAAGTTTGTAAGGTGGTTTTGGCAGAAAGCAGATAATTTATGGATCAAATGGGTGGATCATGTGTACTTGAAAGGGAAACCATGGGGTATAACCCCCCCCCCCCCCCCCCAATTGATTCTAGCTAGCACTGGAAGAGCAGTTGTCGTGTGAAGGAAAAGTGGATGAACACCTAATCTAGTATGGGGATATATTATCCCTATACATTATATTATAACTTGATGTTATGGAGGCTGCAAGGAGATAGCAGACTGCTTAAATATGGAGTGTGAGTTCTGCCTTGATCATGATGAGACTCATGAGCACCTTCTTTGGCTGTGTGTATAGCAGCAAGTGCCTCTTAATACTTGCGCAGAGATTGAAAACACAGTTTCCGCCAAGAAATGTCATGCAAAATATGCTTTGGTGTAGCTTGCGTGGTTTAAAGTTATCAATTTGTTAAGGGATATGTCACACAAGTCGTGCAAAATGGAAACATACTACGTGACGAGGTTTCCTGAAAATTACTCCATAATTCTTACTGCTCACATTGTAATAAAATAGTAAACAAAAAGGAATAATCAAGCACAATAATTAAAATCACAGGAAAGAAGGGGCCTTACCTTGAGAATAGAGGTGTCATAAGTTCGAGATCTTAAAGCTCCATAGAAATCTAAAGCTGCAAGTTGGAAGGGAGGTCTTTCATAAATAAAATGCCTAACCATGAGCATTATGATGAAAGAAGATCACCCAAAACTACTACGGCACAAGAAAAAAGTAGACTAAAGTAATCAAGAGCACCTATTGGAGATGTAATCAGAAAAGTGGACATCCGTGAAACAAGTCTCACAGTATTCCTAGCATATCAGGAAAACTTACTATTTCGAAAGGAAGAGAAGCATTTGATAACATAATAGAGAGAACATCATTCAACCGGGTAGAGAAAGCTAGTTATAGAAAATAGGCAAGAGTAGTTTGCAAGCCAACCTAAGCCTTGGTGCCAACCTCGACTTTTGACTTCATCTTTCTTTCAGGGTTTGTATCAGGGAAATCTAAATCATGTTCTCTTAGGTAGGCTTAGGAGTTTGAAGGACACGGTGATTACTGAAATTTTAAAGCTATTCCCTCTGGCAGTCTGGCTATTTGATGAAGTCCAGGAGGAAGGAATTTGGAAGTCATTTTAGGAAGAAGCAATGCACCAAGCTTTATGTTCTAATTTGAGGATCTTGATTGCTAATTTCATGTTCATAAATGTCGGCAGTAATCCCTTACTTTGTATCCTGTTTAGCTTTCTCAGAGCATCTTGTACCCTCCCTGTGCAAAGGTTCACTTTACTCCTTTACACAGCACACTACATTTAAGTTTCTTTATTCGAACAACAACATGCCATTATCAGGATGAAAACTTGATTTCTTAAAGCAAGACAAATAGCACTCAATTCTCAAGTACAATAATACTGCTTCCAAAAAATAACATATTAGACTACATAACTACAGCCTACTATTGATTTTAAGCGTATCAGACATTCAGATACGGGTGTAATAACACTTACTTTTTTTTTTTTTTTTTGAGATCGGATAACACTACATTTCAAGCCAAAATAAAAAACATGAAAGCTTCTAAGTAACATACCTAGAGTCCAACTTCTAGACACAACCGAGGCACACGTTTAGTCATGTCCAATTAACAAAGCGTAGAGGCCATAGACCATTATAGTATACTATGTTTGTGCTGAGTATGTGGGATAAATTTAATTTTTATTTTTGGATAGAAGGTCAGTTAAATATTGGGAAAATTTCCAATGTACCCCTGAGGTTTCCGAGATTTTCAGGTATACTCCTCAGGTTTCCGAGTTTCCCAAAATACCCCTGAGGTTTGCAAAATGGGTTTTTTTTTGTGTTTTTCACTAACGGCCTCTAACACCGTTAACCCTTTAATGAATTTGACTTTTTCTAACCAAATTAACCACTAATAACATAAATTAAAAAAAAAAAACACAATTTTCTCTCACCTCCCTCCCCTCCCCCCACCCAACCCACGCAGCCCCTGCTCCACCGTCTCACCACCGCACCACTAGCACCCACCACCACCCTATACACTCGGAAAACACCACCAAAGTGGGCAGTTGACGCCGGTGAACATGGCCGCGGCCCCCATATGCGGTGTCTCCCACAATTCACCAATTGTTTCCCCCATCTCCTTCGTTTCTCATTCCTTTGCAACGTCGGCAAAAATAGCTAACAATAAGGTGTGGGGGAGGATTTATGGGCGGCGTGGGAGGGTTTAAGGGCGGTAGTTTCCGGGTATAAGGGTTGGGGAAGGGATTTAAAGAGGAGAGAGAAATTTTGAGAAAGGGGTCGCGTGAGGCGAGGGCCCAGAGCAAACCTGCCGTGATAGATTCGCCGGATCAGCCCGCCCCAATTGCTGGTGGAATTGTCTCGAGAGGTGGTGATTGAGGTGGTGGCTGCGGTGGTGCGTTGGTGGTTGAGCAAGGTGGGGGAAGGGGGAGGGGAGAGGAGGGAGAAATCGATTTTTTTGTTTGTTTTAATTTATGTTATAAGTGGTCAATTTGGTTAGAAAAAGTCAAACTCATTAAAGGCTAACGGTGTTAGAGTCCGTTAGTGAAAAACATCAAAAAAACACCATTTTGCAAACCTCAGGGGTATTTTGGGAAACTCGGAAACTTGAGGGGTATACCTGAAAATCTCGGAAACCTCAAGGGTACAATGGAAATTTCCCCTTAAATATTTTAATCATGCACAACAGGGATCTTTATTATGTTCACATGTTCTTGAAAAGACAATACAGAGTTAACATATTGGACTAAAATCATCCAAAGTGGCAACATATTGGATTTTATTCATGTACACATTCAACATAATTATCATGCACGAATAGCTTAAGAGTAAGATTTTCAACTTAGTAAGATTTTCTACATACGTACATTGTACAAGACATTTATCTTATTAATAGATGGAAAATATGAAAATTTCAGAAAGTATCGAATTCCCCGTTACTGAGGATTACGGCAACATACCATGTTTCTGTAATAACTTGTTTTCCTAAATTAGAAGGCAGATCCACCATCCAATTTGTGAAAAACAGAGACAACTATAAATGTTGAGTCAATGATATCGTATTTCTTATTTGAAGATGGTGTAACTGAGCTTTTCCAATCCAAGGGAGGTATAGAGAAGGTGCTTCACAGTCTCCTCTATTCTCTTTATTACAAACGGAGAAAAGTAACCCCTCGATAACTTAAGGATACATAACGTATCTGAGCATGGTAGAAAGAAATAGTACATTACTTCTGCTTATGGTTTCTTACTGTTGGTAAGGGTGACAAAGAGTCTGAAGCTTTTACATGCAGCCCCTAAGAATACTTCTGAAGCTTCTGGTACACAGCCACTTAACTCCACTCTTTCCCCCCGCCCCCAAAAAAAAAGGTGTGATGTCTCTTGTCAGAGTGATTCTTTCTATTAAAGGGAAAAGTTTCTACTAAACTTACTCTATACACAGGGCCCATCCCGTTCATATGCTTGGGGATTCCTCTTGCCTTCAAATAAACTTCTTGTCTACTAACATAAAGCTGATTGATATGGTTGATAGCATAATGACAAGAACTTTCTAGTGAATCTTGGAATCATATGTTTCCACAGAATTATTGTACAATATACCCGCAAGAATCAAACAAATGAAGCCAAGTATATGATCTAGTGAAAGCATAGAATCTTTTTTTATTATTCCCATAATTAGGTTTTGCCTCCTAGGTCCCTATGCTCAAACAAGTGAAGTTAGCAATCTACAATCACAGAAGAAACAAAAGCAAAGTTACCTTGATTGGGAAACGTATTCACAATGGCGACCACCTCATCCCTCGATATTCCATCTTTCTCATACATGCGACAGACAATATTCACAATATCCTCATGATTTGGCTGCCTGGAATAGAGAAATTCTATAATGTTAAGTCTGATGCGGCATTACTCAAAAGAAGCAATTCCTGGTAGGGCTAAATGATATCAATGCATAAGAACACTCAGAGTCAGGTGACATATAGAGCAGTTCACCAATGACCCTCACACCGCAGATGTCCATAGCCTTACCCAGGTCACAATGAAAAGGCAGTTAATGATAGACTTTACTTGAAAACATGAACCAACTATGTTACGAGGAGATATTTCCCAGAAACACCACGAACAGCTTGGCTCCATTGGAAGTCTTTAAACTAACTCTTAAAACTTCATACAAATGAAAAAAATAAGGTTCGAGACATTTCAACAACTCAATGACAGTGGCACCAAATATTTATGAGTTTTGCATATCCTTAAGTCCATGCAAAGTGAAAAGTTTCAACTCCACTTTAATCAAACAGCTTATAGCTCATGGCACAGTACATACCAGTAGAACTTCTCCATCCTTCCATCACGGATTAGAGGTGCATAAATTGTTGTAAAATCATTTCCAGTAACGATAATTGGTATTCGGTGTGTAATATCTGACTCACGCCACTTTTGTCCAATACTAACTCTGGTTGGGTTGTCAGCTAAGTTCATTAGTGTTCCACTAACAATTTGATTGTTAACAGTCACTTGAGTATCTCCTGCAAATGGGCAAAGGGGGGAAGTAAATACTTAAAAAGACCATCAATTGTAATTTTATCTTCTAACTTGAATGTTTTAAAAATTTGAGAGGAGAAGTGCTCACCAAATCTACCAATGCCAGCATCAATGTCGTTGACCATCAAACAGCTCAGTTTTCCCTGTGGCAGTCAAGACAAGTGACACTACTTAGTGACTAATGTTAAGGCTCTGAAATCCTCAGCTTATATAGAAGAATTTGTGTTAATCTCAATGTTAGCATCAATATTCAGCATCTTGTGCATAAAAAAATGATAAAAGATAAAGATGGTCAAAATAAAGTACATTGTTTACAGACCTATAAAACTTGTAAGTAGATGCACTCAGGACCAGAAGTTCTCAAATTAGTTCAAATGTAACAATACACCAATTACTTTGATAGTCCAAATTGCCTGAAAAACTACCTTGTCAAAACGAGGAGTTATGTTGAAAACAACTACAGCCCAGCATTATTCTATGAGGTACTCTTTCTGTACATGGTAAACAGCACCATTGGTGTTTGCTCAATCAACATTCTATATTACTTGCTCCAAAAAAGAAAACCTAATTAATCTGAGAGGTACTGTTGTTACCAACTTCCAGATTCGGAAAGAGCCTATCGGAATAAGCCGAAAGGCCTCCATACTTCTCCGAATTTTCTGAGCTAAAAAGTGCTGCCAGCACACTATCCATATGATTCAGACAGACTTTCCATACGATTTTAGGCCTAACATTTTTCCTAACATCTTGAAGATTATCGAAGGAATCTTCTAAGTTCCAAGAATGCCGAAGCTTTCCTAAAGAGACAGCTACTTGATAACATCCTCACATATGATTAGGGTTGGAAATAGTTGGTTTCAAATATAAACAGCGAATGAAAACATGAGCATGAGTTGTTTTCTTCGTCTAGGTCTCTAGGAGGATACGGTTACACATTAACAAGATGCTTAGCCTAGGCTACAGATTCCAACTTCCAGCAGAGTCTACAGAAACGCCCGACGACGGAAGAAGGCCTAGAATGAAATCATCTTTAAACAATTGTACACTTTGTGCGACTAGTTGGAGCTAATAATTTTGTTCTTCCTGATTTTTTACAAAGGTGTAGTAATCCTACTAGGTGATAACTTTCTACACAAAAGAAAAGACTTTGCCCTGACGTAAGTTTTGTCACCAAAAAGGAGATGTACTGGTTGGGAAGTAGTAGTAATCATCAGGCTTCAGTCGGCACCTTTTCAATTCTTTATTTGGAGGAAAATACTTCCATGGCTTCTCTCAAGTGTTAGCATGAGGAAATTCGGCATGCACCCAGTGTAGAATTTCAGGCAAGCGAAAGTAGGAGGTTATCTAATGCCAGTTGTTTTGCCAATTAAGATGTGTTGTGGTAGGAACATAGTAGGTTAGACACTCCTACGACGATGGGAAGGTTTGTCAAAAGTAGTTTGCTTGGCGGCACTGCTTACTGACTATTCTTAAAACCTCTAATATCTGAGTTTGATCCTACCTAGGATCGAACAGGTGGCTAGGTAGAATTGGATCGTACGATCTTACTGGACTAAGAAAATAAATGATAACACTTATTTAAAAAGGTAATAGACTCCTGATAAAAGTTTACAACAACAATAACCCAGGGCCACAGAAGGTCCCGCCTGACTAGGTAAAGGGGGTTGGATGTATGCAACCCTAATGTTGATACCTAAAGAGACAACTTCAGGATGACCCATACTGAAAATGGCTTCGAGAAGGATATTTGAACATTACTACAGGCAGGAACTGCTGATAGTCTCTAATTCTACAGAACCATGAATCAACCTGTGACTCGGAAGCAGATATAAATGCTCAATTTCACCCATGTGTACATGACAAAAACACCAGAAAAAGTCACCAAAAAACAAAGAAAAAGAAAAACCTTCTTCATACGCTGTGGTATTTGGAAATTTGATTTTCACAAGACTATATAGGATGCTAATGCCACAAAATTAACGACATACATATATCACTCTTGAAAGAAGAAAAGGTTCTGACTTGGTTCTGAACCACTTGAGAGGCTGTTCTGTATCGATCCCGTATCAATCTACCCGGTTCCCCTGAAGAATATGAACAGACAGTCAATAAGCTGATTAAATTCACAGGATAAGTAGGCGAGACAAGGAATTTTCAAGGAAATAATATAAGAAATGCGCAATCATGCTGAGCCTGAGATCATTAAGAGACCAAAAAGATAACTTTAGTTTGCAAAGATGGACAGAGAAAAACCATAGGAATTTCAGATTTTCCTATCCACCCACAGCTGACAACATCAACACTCAACAGAATAGCTATACAAGCAAAATAACTATTGCTCGTTTCAACAGCCTAAACATGAAACTTTCAAAAAAAAAAAAAAAAAAAAAAAAAAAAAAAAAAAAAAACCTAAGTACTGCTCTTCACCATCAAAAATGCATTATTAAATAACTTTCAATCCACCAAAGTGACAATTTGAAAAGTTGTAAGCCAAGTTCATACTAAAATGGGCATTACTAAGCAAACACACATACTGAGTTCATTCCAAAGATATGAGCCTTATACAAGCAACAATGAACAGAAGAAGGAAACTTTTAAGGATAAAACAGAAAACAGAAAATGATGCACAAAGATGCTTCTTAGTTGGAATTGAATATAATTAGTTTTCACTTTGAGGAACTAATTAACTAGATAGCCTGTTTGCTTACCAGCCTTTTCTGATTCCAGTTCTCCAGCAGACATGATAACTGGTTCTACTCCCAGTGCTTGGAATATAAGTTCGGTTTGAAATGTCTTTCCTTGACCTTTACCACCCCAAATTCCTGGAGAAAAATACATGCAAAGTGAGGAGTTAAGCTCACATATTATGAAATAATCGATACGAAAGATCCTCTATATACAGGATAGCGTAACATGGTCTCCTACATTAAGTATTGATTTTATCATAGAATAAATGGTTTATTCCAGGATTAATTCAGCAACTGGAGGGAAGAAAAGAAAATCCTATGAAATACATGGTAATTTTACCGTGCAATGAATGGGCCAATCCCAAAATGTAGCAAGAGTCTATGCTAATCACCATGGTCGTCCAGCTTGAAGAATGATTGTTACTCCGGATGTATATCCGCAATTAGTAGAATATATGGAGTATTAATAATGCAATCAATAAAATAAACAACAATAAAGTTAGAAGAAAAAAACCAGAGCCCAATGAATGCACGTTGTGCCCTTAAGACAATTTGTCCCCTCTAACGGTACCCAAGGTTTGTAGCCAATTGTCTCCACACACACACACACACGGACAGAAGGGATTACCTTTCTTGTATAGCGGTACTTCAAATTCAAGAAATCAGTGAACTTAACAGAGTTTGATAATCACACAAGAGAAGTAAGTTTTTTTATGCTTTTGGGAGGATGCAAGATGGGAATATGATGTTACGGATGATCCTAAAATGAGCTACATCACATCCTATACATAAAAAGAGGGGCACGAATGAAAAGGTAGTTACTTGGTAGTTACTTGATTTTGTTTGAGGGGGTGAAGCGACATGTCCTTTGGGGTGAAATAATATGTCTCTGGACATAAGATACATTGTATTCCAATGTAACTTCTCATTCATATATTATCACTTTTTATTTTTGATAAAAAAAAATTCCAACAATCCCCCTCATGAATGAGAAATTCCCCCATTCACCAAAACAAAATTCGCTCAATCCTCCACATGAATGAGGAATTATCTAGCCTTTTCACTTGAAGAAAAATGCAATGCAAATGCAATATGTGATTATTGAGTGAAGAACAAGAGCATCGGGATAAGTAGTTGTTACACATTGAACTTTCCCTAGTGAAATCATCGGATTTCCTCGGTCAATCGGTGGACAAGTGAGCCTCGAAGCGTTGACCTTGTGTGTAAACCAAGACAACAAAAAACACACTAATGTTCTTCGAACACCGTGATTCTCATTGTTGAGTTTGTTTCGGCCATGAACATCGCCTGGTTTCATGAGTGTTTTGAGAATTTTTTCAAGTGAAAAGGTTAGATAATTCCTCATTCATGTGGGGGATTGGGCTAATTTTGTTTGGTGAATGGGGAATTTCTCATTCATGTGAGGGATTGTTGGAATTTTTATTTAAAAATAAAAATGATAATATAAGAATGAGAAGTTACATTTGGATACAATATATCTTATGTCAAGAGACATGTTGTTTCACCCCAAGGGACATGTCCCTTTACCCCTCAAACAAAATCAAATAACTACCAAGTAACTACCTTTTCATTTGTGCCCCTCTTTTCTCTATATAGGATGTCAAGTAACCCATTTAGGATCAAACAAAAAAGCATGAAAATAACTTCCTTCTCTTATGTGATTATCAAACTCCATTAGGTGCGCCGATTTCTTGAATTTGAAGTACCGCTATACAAGAAATGTAATCTGTTCTATCCTGGGAGACAATTGGCTACAAACCTTGGGTACTGTCAGAGGGAACAAATTGTCTTAAGGACAGAACATGTTGAGCACGGGTTTTGTCTTCTATCTTTGTTGTTTACTTTATTGATTGCATTATTAATATTCTACTAATTGCGAATATTTTTCTAGATGTCTAGAAATCTCTTTCCTTACATCGAGCCAAAAATGGGAATATTTAAAAATTGGAACCCAATCCAATCGAAGCATTATTCACCACACTACAGATGAAACTATCATGGAATACCCCTTGAAGACTTACTCTGCAGCTAGACTTCATGCCTGAGAGTAGTAACTGGACATGTATGAAGCATAATACATAATTACGTAAACACAATAGGTCGATAGCCCTTATACAGCAAATTTAGAGGTATCCATGCTCAACTAGTGAAGCATCGAACTCTCAAAATTAAACTTTCATCTGCGACGGTTTAACTGTGAAGCGACTCTGACTTGCTACTTCTCTACAATATAAAGAACACTCTCTGATACTAGTGAATTCGTTACTAGATATTCTGGAGAATACATTGTCATAATACTGCAAAAATACATATTCCTACATCCCTCAATGTGTTTTTCAACAGCACAGATTGCTTCCCACACGGCTAGACAGCAGGGAATGATTTCTCAGAAATCTAATGCACACTAGGCTGAGTAGTCTATACCTCCCAAGACACAGGTCTTGATTCACCATGGTAATCCTGCATAACTCTAGCCAGATGCATGTACCTAACGACCCGTAGGCTGCTAAAAGATATTTGACTGGTTAAGTTATACCTGAACTTTCAACTTTGATTGAAAAATTATTTATGCAATGACTATTGAGAACCTAATCAAGAATGGAGCACAATCTTAGATCAAATTCACACAACAAACTCTTATCCATATCATTCCATCAATCCAATGCCTCTATGACTCGATGAGCCTTCTAGAAAAGGGTGAGGCCGGGAGATGGGTGGGAGGAAAAGCCAAGACACTCCAATGCTTGAAAAAAAATACTCTGGCAACCTTAATTCTACTACTGTAAAGGAGTTATGGTGGAAGTTATAACAAATCAATTATAGCATTTTAGCTTTATTATCAACAAAGCATTTAATTCATTTCTAAAGATCGAACAAAAACGTTTCATCACCCCTTGCAGATTCAGGTATCATGAATTCATGATACCAATTTCTTTGAGCTCACAACAAGGTGTCTAAGCTATAAAGAACAAACTCATAACCTGAGCTTGCATCTTCTTTTCCTCTACATTACTAGTATCTACAAATTCACGTGAGAAAGAATCATACTTTACCTAAGATAAGTGGAACTTTGGCGTTGATAGATTGCGCAAGGAAATTCTTTACGATGTGGCACACTGCAAAAACAAAACAAATAATTGAAGTATAAGCATTGAGGCCTACACTGTACTACACTTCAAAATTTTCAGAATAGATGGGGTCAAACAACTTTGAATACATTCACCAGTCATCTGGTCGGAAAATGTTTTGTAATCCATTTATCAAGAATAAATAAAAATGTATCATTACCCTCAGACTCTCCTACTTCAATTAGATATCCTGATATCAGTGCAGGGTTCAAGAAGTGACTTTCAAGTACATAAGCCAGCTATTATGACTATTAAAGAGGTTTTTTGATCAGCAATGCAAATACATCCACACTTTCAGATCCAAAAATAGTATTAAATATACTATTAACCTCACATCTGATATTTGACTCAAAACGGGGGACAAACTTAAGGAATAGTGTGGTAAGTTCCAAGCCATCCCTGGAGAAACATATGATCCTATGAGGAAATTGTCAGGCGACCAGAAACTGAGAGTTCTTATGACTAATGAAAATTCCACCTCACTTCTAAACATTCACCTACAGAGAAGTTGCTCCTCGAATCATTAGGCGTCGCAACTCTTTAGTGTGTACATAAAACCCTGGTTTTAAAACGTGGGAAGCCCTTAATAATTCATCCTTCAAGATTTAAAACCTCATTTACCACCAAAACTTCTAGATCTCTATTACCCCTGTCTCAAACATCTCCATTACCCCTTCCACCTCTCCGAAATTGGAAATACTTTTCATAAATAATCTAAATACAGCCTATCACCTTCACCTACAAACAAAATATTACCATAATCTCTCATCTAAGTCCAGATCATGAGTACCCTCTGTTTCCATTACTACCCTATGACAATATGCATCATTGAGTCATGACCACTATCATTCTACATCAATTTCATCAGGAAATGATGATCTTTTAACAATACATTCTAAACTATGGATACTTCAAGATACTGAACAACAAAGTTTGTTTTTGGAAAAACATCATCATTATAGAAATGTACATGCAGTAGAAAATATACGGCAATCCATTTAGATATACTATTTTACAAGTGAGTCTTTGCCAAAAGAAATGAATCCTAATTTTGGGATGTAATGTCTTTTCCAGGAGCTCAAGGAAATGTGTCTCAAGTCCAACAATTAGTCGTTATGGAGGATTAATGTCAGAATCTCAAGGACAAATGATCCCGACCAATTGACCCCCATCCACCACCTCAAATTGTAGAATATTTAACGAGAACATGAGGAGTCGTATCTTGTTGATAACATCCTAACATGGAGCAGTCTAGGAGATTCTGATAGTGGCAGTAGTTGTGATGAAAAGGAGTAGACAGACAGATGAGTCTGGACCTATGGAGGGGGGAGGGGGATAAGGATGATAAAGGGGAAAAGTGGCGGATTTGGGAGTAGTTGGATAGCAGAGACGCCAGAGGTATTGCAGAACAATAACATCAATATGCTCATATGCAAGAAAAGCCAAAGGCTGAAGAGTCAGGCATGAATGCATTTAGATACGTAGTACTTGCAGTAAGGCAAGGAAAAATGCAATTATCAAATAAAGGCAGAACCATAACTAAGGCACAATTACTTGGAGCACAGTTATCATGCCTCCAACATTATTGAACAGGAAACCTTTCCCACTGCACAGCCTGGACACTTACCAACTTTATCCTGTCACATGAAAATGAAAAGAAGTGCTAATTAAAAGTGCATAAAAACCAAACAGTGATTGAGGTAAGAAATGGCTACAGAAAAGGTGATGTAGAAGAAACAACAAGATAATGACTTAATAACTTTATCGCTAGAATACCAACAGACTGAGGACATATATTTGGCATTTCAGGCTAACAAAATTCGCAAATTGAATCTCTAGACCCCAAATACATGAAATTGGTATATCCACAATAGACGTTAACAATTAATTTATGTCTGGCTGGATTGCATTGTCACAATTTACATTTAAAATCAAATATGTTGGAAGTCAGAACACAGTGTTTGACAGAACAATTTCATACGGGCATTCTATATTCAACAAAAGCAAAAAAAAAGTCAGCAAGTCACCAAATCATGCTTCTCACTCAAGCTACATGTGCATTGCTGGGACCAGGTAATATTATGTAGCCATGTAGGCCTCAACCTACATTGTAAGCACTTCATTTCCTCCCTATCAACCCTCCTAGAGTCATGAAGTATCGAGTGATAAACAGTAGAAACAAATTAGCAAGCTTCAAGTTTTAATTTTGAAACTTTGGGACTAGCAGGGACCATCACATCGGTTTTACATAGCCTCTTAACAGCCTAACAGCTATAAGATCCTACTATGTACCCTACATAAAAGCAAGTGGAGTTCAATTGGTTTGAGATAAGAGAGTGTTTGGAAACAAGGATATGATTGTCAAATCCAAATTTGACTCAAATCCCGTGTTTGGGAACTCAAGAATTTGAGAATTTGGACTTATGTCAAATCCTTTGGAATTGTATCAAATCCAATTAGAGAGTGTTTGGAAACGAGGATTTGATTCTCAAATCCAAATTTGACACAAATCCCATGTTTGGGAACTCAAGAATTTGAGAATTTGGATTTGTGTCAAATCCTTTGGAATTTGTTTCAAATTCAATTAGGCCAAAAACAAATGACACCTCAATAGGTGTCATTTTGAAATTCCACCCTCCCCAAACATTTGATTTATATTTGAATTCCACATTCTCAAATGATTGAATTGAAATGATTACAAATTTTTAAATTCTTGTTTCCAAACGCTATCTTAGGCCAAAAACAAATGACATCTCAATAGGTGTCATTTTGAAATCCCACCGTTCCCAAACATTTGATTTATATTTGAATTCCACATTCTCAAATGATAAAATTGAAATGATTACAAATTTTCAAATTCTTGTTTCCAAACGCTACCTAAAAGTCATTCATGTATCTTAAAACTACAGAGGACACTAGCAAACCAGGAAAATCAAACATACATTATCTCCTACCGAAACTTAATCAAAACATCAGATGTTACAAGTGTCATCTTATCTGGTGACAAATAAGGCGATAGCAGAGAAAGCTTTCTAACCATGAACAAGGGAGCAATGTAATAATCTCCTTGTAAGTACTGAAACGATCTTGTCACCTTCTGTCGATAGTCGAATACTATGTCCGCTGCAAAAAAAGTTACATAACCAAAGAAGGAAAAAGAGGGAACATCAATCATCTGAAACTTTGGCTTGGCAATCGTATATATACACTAAGGAAGGGACATCAAATATTCCAGGACAATGCATCATATGTAGTCTAAGTCCTAACCAAAAAAAAAAAAAAAAAAAGATCTTATAAGGGGACATCTTAAATACTTCAAATGAGTCAGTCTTCTAGCATGATACGACACACGACTCACGAATACCATTTGTCCGAAACCTTCAAGATTACAATTTCATTTCTAACCTACAAATTTCTGAATGTAGGTTGTTAAGATTAACAAAAATTCTATGATGCCTGAGAAAATCACCTTTCAAAAATATTACCCTAAACACTTACAGTCCAAAGTCAAAAAATTACTGAGATCCTAAACAAGGTCACTATGAGTCGCCTCACGCAAGATGGGCTAGCCTAAAGCTTTCTGTACCCCTTTGTAGTTTCTAAGTACAATTTCATACTGAAGGTGGCAAAACCAATCACCTAAACTATTTCACTTGGATACCAATTTCGGTTATTAATTCTCGGTTAGATAGACAAATAGACCTCCTTGTTGCAGTTACACACAACATTATACCCAAAACGCAACAGGAAACCATAATGTCCGCTACTCCCTCCATTTCTTTGGTTGTTTCTGTGTCATTTCAATTCCTCTTGCATATTCAAACCAAACGAAACAATAAAAAAATGGCAAAATTAATCACTCAATCAAAAGGACCGTTTGCACAACAATGTGCACTGATATTGGTGTCTTATACGACAAGGTTCTATCATGCAATACCAAACGATTAATTCACAAAGCCTGAAGAAATGAAATTGCGATCAAACAAAAAAGAGGTAAAAGGTAAATGAAGAAAAAATTACAGTCTTTGCCGAGGAAATTGCCAGTAAAAAGGTCATCAATAACACCGGACCTAGCACCAACAGCAATATTCATGTTATCAGCCTCGGCACCAAGCCTATACAAATAGTCATTCCCCTTGGAATCCTTCGCCTCCCACGATGATTGTTCCGATAACCGCTTCTTCGGCCGCGGTACCGAATCGTTGTTCTCCGGGACATCTGCGCTCTCCACTGCTACAATGGTGACATTTCTAGGGAAGTGGCGTAATTGTGAAGCTGTTCTTGTTGGGTGAGAGACTTTGTAGGGAAGTGAGGTGAGGGAGGAGAGAGAGTGGAGCTGTGGGGAGGTTGTGGAGTTGAGTATGAGAGCCATTGAAAGGTGTAGTGGTGGAAGTGTGAAAGTGAAGAATCAAAGGAAGGACAAAGTGAAGAGTGACGACTACGCCTCAAAGTTTGGGTAAGGAAGGAGAGTCGTTTTGGCGCCACTGATTGTGTCGAGGTCCACTGGCAAAGGGCAAAGGCCGGAGATCCTCCTCCACTCGTTGTATCGGTCTTTAAAATGTCGGATGTGATTCGGAATTCTAGTGTGAGAATGACTCAAAACACTAGGGGAAAAAACACAAATACTACCATACCCCCGGGGTAGCAAGAAAATGGTACCCCCGGATCCCTTGTACAAAAATCCTATTATTTTGCTTTGGACTTTTGCTAAAAACCAGACATAAGCCCAAATGCTAACCCAATATTTCAATTCATCAATCACCCAACTCCTTTCTCTCTCCTCACACCTTTCCCCAACTTGTCCACCAAAAATGCGCACCACATCACAAGCATCGGCACCGGTGACGACTGTAACGGTTGACTCTCCATGCGCCGGCGACCGACCCTTCCTATTGCGCTCCTATCCACCTATCACAGCTCTCGCAACGAGATATTCCTTCTCCCTTCACGCCTCTCTTCTATGGCATCAAAGCCTTCCCCCTGCTCGCCGCCCAACCCCTGCTTGCTTGCCACTAGGAGAGAGAAGGAGACGGAAAAGAGGAATGGTTGGTGTCTGTGGTATCTTGCGGCGATAAAGGTGGGGGGGGGGGGGCTTGTCGATGGGGGAGGGGAAAGGGAAGGAGAGAGAAAATTAGTTTGTTCGCTGTGTCGGAGTTGGGGTGGAGGTGAGGCTCGACGGTGAACAGTTGGAGGTGGTGTAGCCGGTTGGCCGGTGGTTAAGGAAGTCGGGTAAGGCAAGCGAGGGGTGCAATAGTCTTTCAATGATACCAAAGTTCCGGAGTGAATGGGTTTTGTCCCGTAATAAATGATTTTTGTTTTGAAATGAATGGTTAGTGTTCTGAAATAAATGGTTTTTGTCCCGAAATGAATAGTTTTAATTCTAAAATTAATGGTTAATGTCCTAAAATGAATGGTTTTTGTCCTGAAATGAACGATTTTTGCTCTTAATTTCATAATAAAACAGAGATAAAAAAAAACATATTATTACGGAACAAAAACATATCATTACATAACAAAAATCGATCATTTCATAACAAGTCAAAAACTTGCAAAACTTATCATTAAAGAACAAATAAAATAATTACAAAACAAAATTAGATCATTTTAAAACAAAAATATATCTTACAAAACATAGATGAACCATTTTGGAACACAATCAGTTCATTACAAAAAAAAAAAAAAAAAAAAAAAGATAATTTTAGAGCAAATATTTATAGAATTATCTGTTATGTTCTGGAATGATTAGTTTTTGTTCTGGAATGAATGGTTTTTGTTCTAGAATGGTTGCTTTTTGTCCTATAATGGTTGGCTTTTGTTCTGGAATGATTAGTTTTTGTTCTGCAATGAATGGTTTTTGTTCTAAAATGATTAGTTTTTGTCCTAGAATGGTTGACTTTTGTCCTAGAATGGTTCCTTTTTGTCCTAGAATGATTACTTTTTGTCCTACAATGGTTGGCTTTTGTCCTAGAATGGTTGGCTTTTGTTCTGGAATGATTAGTTTTTGTTCTAGAATAATTAGTTTTTGTCCTAGGATGGTTGACTTTTGTTCTATAATGGTTACTTTTTGTCCTAGAATGGTTGGCTTTTGTCCTAGAATGGTTGGCTTTTGTTCTGGAATGATTAGTTTTTGTTCTAGAATAATTGTTTTTTGTTCTAAAATGGTTGCTTTTTGTTTCAAAATGGTTACTTTTTGTTCTGGAATATATGACTTTTGTTTTGGAATGATCAGTTTTTGTTCTGGAATGAATGGTTTTTGTTCTATAATGATTAGTTTTTGTTTTAGAATGGTTGACTTTTGTTCTAGAATGGTTATTTTTTGTCCTAAAATAGTTACTTTTTGTCTTAGAATGGTTGACTTTTGTTCTGAATTTATTAGTTTTTGTTCTACAATGGTTGCTTTTTTTTCTAAAATGGTTGCGTTTTGTTTCAAAATGGTTAATTTTTGTTCTGGAATGTATGACTTTTGCTTTGGAATGATTAGTTTTTGTTTTAAAATGGTTATTTTTTGTTCTGGAATGTGTGGTTTTTGTTTTGAATCGATTAGTTTTTATCCTCGAAAGAATGGTTTTTGTTCTAGAATGGTTGCTTTTTGTCCTAGAATGATTGGCTTTTGTTCTGGAATGATTAGTTATTGTTCTAGAATGGTTGCTTTTTGTTTTTGAATAATTAGTTTTTATTCTGGAATGTATGACTTTTGTTTTGGAATGATTAGTTTTGTTTTGGAATGAATGATTTTTGTTCTTGAATGAATGCATTTTGTCATGAAATGAATCGTTTTTGTTTTTGAATGAATGGTTTTTGTCCTGGAATGAATGATTTTTGTTATGGAATGAATGTTTTTGGTCTTAGAATGAATGTTTTTTGTCCTGAAATGAATGATTATTTTTCTGAAATAAATAATAATTGTTATGGAATGAATGACTACTGTTTTGGAATGAATGGTTTTGTTATAAAATAAATTGTTGTGTTTTGGAATGCATGTTATTTGTTCTGAAATGAACGTTGATTGTTCCAAAATGAGTGGTTACTGTTTCAGAATGAGTTTTTGTTTTGATATTTCATACAATAATAATAATTTTACATAAAAAAAAAGGAAAAGAAAATTCACTCCTCGTCCCCTTCCCGATCTCCGACAACAACCTGACAACCTGCTCACCCCACAAAAACGACAGCGACAGTACGACGAGAACACCAGGCCTACCACCACCAATCGTCGTCGCCTCCTTCCTCCTCCACAATCAATTCTCTCACCTTTCGAAACTCCTCATTTCTAGTAGACCACTCTCTTCCGCACTCATTCCCTGCTAGCCGTCCCTCAAACCGGCTCTCATCCGCTTGCACGACCACCCAAAACCACGAAAGTTGCCGAAAATTCGATTGTTGCCGGAGAAGGATGAAAATGAGGAGAGAGAAGGAAAAGAAAAGAGAGAAAAATGGGGATCATTCGTGGGGGCGACGGAGCGGGGGTGGCGTAGCGGGGGTGGGGTAGTCCCGGCCGACTGGTGGTCGGGTCGGGTCTGCTGGAGGCGGGAGTGGAGCAGGGATGTCGATGGGTTGCGTGGGTCGTGGTTTGGGGAGAGGGGAGGAGAGAGAATGTTGTGAGATTGTGTTTTTTTTTTTTTTTTTTTTTTTTTTTTCAATTTTGGGTGGGATGTGTTGGATTGACTTGTGAAACTGGCCCAACTTATTCATTGGGCTACTAAGTATTTGGGCCGGGGGATACCAAGAGAATGGTACCCCAAGGGTACTATAGAATGAATGGTACACAAACACGGCACATATGGACCAAATTAAAATAGGGGCTAATCTGTCCATGATACACAACCTTATCACTCAACAACAACAACAACCAAAATACCCAATCAATCACAACTACCCTACCCATAAAATCACACCACCCAGCAACAATGCCACATCTCCGACAACCACCTAACACTCCGGTGATGCATTGTCGGCGAAAACAAAAAGACATCCTATACCCTTATGGAGAGTGGAGTGTTTGAACTTTGAAGGGTGTGATCAACCCCTTTTGAAAAGTGTTGTTCTAAAAGTGCCTGCGAAAATGATTGTGAAATCTGGTGGTATCCACTTAAAGGTGGTCACGTGTGGGGTCTCTAAACACATACTGATGCGTGAGCATCAGGCTTGCAATTGATTTGGCAAGTACGAGTCAGTCTAGAGTTACAAATTCGTATAGTTGATTTTTCAGGCGAATATCTCACAAATTATAAGGAATTTAGTCATTATTATTGTGGTATAAGAAACTTCATGTTCTTAGCTTTCCAACAAGTGCTCATAAGCCCAAAACGGTTAAGGAATGAAGGAGATATGATCGTTTGAAGTTGAGCTGTCCAGGACTTACGCGGGTACACGTAACTCGGGAACTAGGCTTAATTCTCTTATTTGTGTCTTTGTTTAAGTATAGGAAAGTGTCTAATTTACAGTAATTTTGTGGAATAAAGGAGCCTTAGAAGGTTTCCAAGTTGTTATAGAAGAGTTTAGGAAAGTTCTACTAATAAGCTTGAAGTCGGTTTAAGGGAAGATCCAAATCTGGTTCTTAACTTGACTTTAGGTAAGTTTAGGAGTCTTAAGAGTAGTATAAATAGAGAGTCTTATTGTAATGTTTTACATACAAGTTTGAGCATTAATATCGAAGAGTCGAAGGGAGTTTCCTTCAAAATTTTGGCCTTGCGAGGTATTCTTTTGGTTTGTACCTTGTTTCTATGTGATCTTGGTGCTTGCCGTTTGTTTGTGCTTGTTTCTTTGTGATCTTAGTGCAAATTAGTCTTAGTCAAGTATTCTTGCGAGGATTCTAGGCTAATTCATATCCTTTAATTTCTGTTTTAATTCCGCTGCGTTACAAACTCAAAAACACATAAAAAATTAGAGTAGGTTTTACATCAAATTGGTATCAGAGCCCGGTTTTAACATACTTCCTAGTGTGTTAGTCTTGGGTTGAGTTTGGTTTGTTTTCTGCAAAGATTAAGATGCCAGGAAACAAAGAGAGTGATGGTGACGGTGATAAAGGCGACAACTTGGAGGAAAAGCTTAGCACCATGGCAGGAACCATGATGGAGTTGCAAACCATGATGAAGCATCTCATGAGCATGAGTTATCATGAGAAGAGGAGGACTCGTGAAGAACTTGACGAGGAAAACGAACTTGTCAGACCTGAACCGAGGCAGAAAGATGATGATCGTGGGTTGAAGCTAGATGTTCCTGAATTTGAAGGTGAACTTGATGGAGAGAAGTTCATGGATTGGATTCGGCAAGCTGAAAGAGTCTTTGATTACAAGGGCTATGATGAGCATAAGAAGTTCAAGATTGCAACTTTAAAACTAACCAAGTATGCATCTTTGTGGTATGAAAACCTGAAGAAGCAGAGAAAAAGAGAAGATAAGAGCAAGATTGATACTTGGGATAAGTTAAAGAAGCATCTAAAGAAGAGGTTCATGCCCAGAGATTATGAACAAGAGAAATACTTGAATCTGACCTCCTTAACTCAAGGAAACCGGAGTGTTAGCGAGTATATCAAGGAGTTTGAGAAGCTGGCTATTGTTTGTGATCTAGAGGAGAAAGAGGAGCTGAAGATGGCAAGGTTTATTCGAGGATTGAATCCACAATTAGCACAAAGGGTAGAAGTTCAGACTTACCTTACCTTTGATGATGTGTGTAGATTATCCTTGAAGTTTGAGAAGCAAGAGAAGGGAAAGAGACGAGCTTTCACACGTGACCACCTTACGGATTTTACAGTTGGTGATTCTGATGTTTCCTCTTCAAACCTTAGGGAAATCTTGAAAGAAGAACCTAAGGATAAAGAGAAGGGAATTCCTAACTTGGATCCGAAGAGCACAAGATTTAAGAGGTGTTACAAGTGTCAAGGTTATGGCCACATAGCTAATGAATGTACACAAAAGAGGGCTCTAACTTTGCATGAATTGAAGTCGATTACCCCTTGCTTTGTCCAAGAAGAAAATCATGAGACAGTTGAGAGATCACTCCTTAGTTGTAAATCCAAAAGTGGAGAGATTATGCAAGATCATATTGTTGAACCTTTGAGTTCTAGTGATGAAGATGAGGAGGCAGTCCGAAAGGTGCAAGGCAAACGAAATCTTATGCTGCAAGCCTTACCTATTAGGGTTGAAGAGAAAGTTAATTATGATGCATTACCCATGGGAAGGAGCAAGCAATTTGTGTCACCAGTTGATGGATATATTGAAGATAGTTTGAGTAGAAAAGAAGGGTTGAATTCCAAGCTTGCTAATGATGACCTTGTTGAAGAATTATTTAGAAGCGGAAGGTACAATAATACTTCAAACATCAACATGGCTAAAACAGAACAACACTTTGAAGATGGTAGCTTAAGGGAGTGTTTGATGATCCTCAAGGTGTTACTCATGTTGTCATCAATTAATTTCTCTTGCAAGTTTGTAAAATTGGTTTTTGATCCCGGTGGTCTGACTTACTCTCAAGAATTGGGACAATTCTTTTCAAAGAAGGGGAGTTTGGGCTCTGATACCAATTTGATGTAAAACCTACTCTAATTTTTTATGTGTTTTTGAGTTTGTAACGCAGCGGAATTAAAACAGAAATTAAAGGATATGAATTAGCCTAGAATCCTCGCAAGAATACTTGACTAAGACTAATTTGCACTAAGATCACAAAGAAACAAGCACAAACAAACGGCAAGCACCAAGATCACATAGAAACAAGGTACAAACCAAAAGAATACCTCGCAAGGCCAAGATTTTGAAGGAAACTCCCTTCGACTCTTCGATATTAATGCTCAAACTTGTATGTAAAACATTACAATAAGACTCTATTTATACTACTCTTAAGACTCCTAAACTTACCTAAAGTCAAGTTAAGAACCAGATTTGGATCTTCCCTTAAACCGACTTCAAGCTTATTAGTAGAACTTTCCTAAACTCTTCTATAACAACTTGGAAACCTTCTAAGGCTCCTTTATTCCACAAAATTACTGTAAATTAGACACTTTCCTATACTTAAACAAAGACACAAATAAGAGAATTAAGCCTAGTTCCCGAGTTACGTGTACCTGCGTAAGTCCTGGACAGCTCAACTTCAAACGATCATATCTCCTTCATTCCTTAACCGTTTTGGGCTTATGACCACTTGTTGGAAAGCTAAGAACATGAAGTTTCTTATACCACAATAATAATGACTAAATTCCTTATAATTTGTGAGATATTCGCCTGAAAAATCAACTATACAAATTTGTAACTCTAGACCGACTCGTACTTGCCAAATCAATTGCAAGCCTGATGCTCACGCATCACATACCCGGTGGTCGTGCATGTGGCCCACGAGTACATATGTAACACTACGGAATTTGGAAAGTGGTTTATGGAGTTGGTTTGTCCCACATTGGGAAATTAAGACTCATATGATCAGTTTATAATAGATTCCTACCATTATACTAACAACAAGGCCTTCACCTTTTAGAGCCCGAAGAGGATATATGGGCCTAAGGGGTGACTACCCATCTTATTGGGTTGTGTTGCGATGTATGATGGATCGGGCTGTTACAACAGATCTAGTGATTGCGTTAGATACATTGGTCGGCGAGAGCCAAGGTGGTCGCATTGTTTGGTGGTCCGCATGGTGGTCACCGGTGTAGTTGGGTTCACAGGTGGTCTACGGTGGAGTCAGGTTCACAGGTGCTTCCGGTGGTGTCGTGGCTCATAATGGTGTCAATGTTGTGGTTGTGGTGGCCTTAGGGCTGGCGGGAGGGGAGTAATTTTGAGAGGATATATAAAATAGGAAGGGGTAAATGGAGATACCCTCTAATGTTGGGTTTTGTATTGCCACAACACCATACTATGGTCTGTGGCTAAACTGGTTGATTATGGCACCACCTATAGTCTCATAAGGCCTAGTAGCAAACTGGTTGATAATTCTAATGTTTCATTTAACAAATAAATCTAAAAACTAGCATTTGTGCTCGTGAAAATCACGGGGATGTTTTAACATCTGTTCTTTAAACCCTTTTTTTAATATAAAACAAAAGAATATGCATGATGACACATCATTTTTATTATCAGACTCTTTGTTAGCAAGCTTATTTTGACACAACTATTTTGAGTGTTACAAATATTTTTTCCTATTTATGCCTTTAAGTTCCTTTTCCTTGTCTTTTACTCCGAATTTCAGGAATGAAGTTGGAATTGACAACCCGATTCAATCAGATATCAAAAATGATTTGACTTTATTCATAAATGACCCAAATAAAACTGAAGCTGATGCAGGCCATGTGCAAACTCCAACAAGGTCATTGCTAACCTTGCCCAAATTGATGGATCCTTAAATGATCCAACTAACGCAATAACTAAAACTCTTTTAATAAAATATCAATTTAAGATATTATTATCTGATAAATTATGAATTGTTATAATTTTATTTATTTATATTATTTCATAAGTGAATAACGCCTTGAAACACGAAAGTATAACAACAATATTTACCTTAGACTAAAAGAGAAGGTAGGGGAGAAGAAGATGACGAACCTTGTGACAATAACGTTGAATTCTAGTATTATTGATGTGATATTGACATAAAAATTAAACGGTATATGTTTATGACCATATTTTCATTTTAAATGTCTAGTCCTTTTGGGTACTTGTAAGAGAAAATAGTAATGAGATATATGTAAGACATTTCATTTAGTGCTAAAATTTAAAAGAACAAAAATAATTTGGTGAAATTATTGGATAACTTTTTCGTAGTCTATTGATTCTTTGTAAGATACTCTTTTTGTGTTAAGTGTGTACTTCACTCATGCACACCAAATAAAACAAATGTTACATAAAGAACTGGGTTGTCAAGTGAACTTTGTACTAGTTGTTGTATATGGGGTAGTACGTCTTGCACTTTTAAAAAATATAAACCATAAATATGAAGATCACACTATATTGTCAATAGTTTTCTAAAAATATATATGAACAAACATATTAACTTTTGTTACAATAATCCTAGTACAATATGTAGCCAAAAAAAAAAAAAAATCGCAGTAGAATGTAACTACTAGTTGGAATACCAATACAGAATCAGATAATAAATTTGAGATGAATAACACAAACTTGGATAACATTACTATGAGGGATAAAACTAATAGTTATCTAATACCTCTTGAAATATTGATAGAAATTCATTATATCTCTATGTCATTTCAAAAGCCCAAAATAATATATGTGAAGTGTATATATTTCTCACCAAAATCAAAGGTATATATAGTATCTTGAGTCATCTTGTAACCGCAAATTTGGCAAACCAAGAGCCAAAAGTCACATTGTTTAATGTTCTTGGTAATTAAAAAACTTTTCAAGTAACCTCTCATTCAACGCTTGAAATTAAAACTCATTAGTAGCTAGGAAAATGAAATGACATGGTGATAATTGTTGGAGAATTGATAGGGTGAACAATGGAGGAGAGAGAAGGAACTCATAATGGGCCGACAACTCATGCATGACATGTATTTTTTTTTTTTTTTTTGTAAGAGCACCTTCATGAAGTGCCACGGAGGCTCACTCTAGTTAGAACAGTTCTCACTCTAGTTAGAACAGTTCTCATTCAACGTTTGAAATTAAAACTCATTAGTAGCTAGGAAAATGAAATGACAATGGTGATAATTGTCGGATTTGGTTAGGTTGAGTTTTTTAATCTTCCTAGGTTTCCTAAAGTCTAAAAACGTCTATTATGTGAGGAACATCTATATATTTGCACAATTTCTACCCATAGTGAAATTGTTTTCTCCCTTGTCGAATAAACGTAATCAACAACTATCTAGAGGACCACGTTAAATTCGTTAAAAATGGGAATCAGTTTTTGTCACGTATCCGCTCCGTTTTCCGACACCCCACTAAGTGGCTTACTGGCGTGTCCGTATTTGTTAAGTTGAAGAAATCGACCTAAAAGTAGCTGCTTTTGCTCTACGAAGAAACAAAATAAACAGGATAGCAGCGCACAATCTGCTCCAAAGAGATTATACTTTAAATCAATTGAGCAATCTAACTCCAAATCAATTGAGCAACTGGTACAGGTAATTTTACTATTTTTGTATTTCGAATCAAATTTCTGATTTCCGTTAAAGTTTGGTGAAGTCTTGTGCTGTAGTTTCAAATTTTCATCAATTAATTACTGTTTCTGGTTCAATGAGATTGAAATACATAGACTTTACCAAAATTTTAATGTCATTGATGAGTTTTCGAAAAAACAATTGAAAAATAGCAACAATAAAAAATAAAAAATTGGTGAATTCATCCCCTAATATTTTTATTGTTTTAATCTTTGCTAGGCATATTATTAATTAAATTTTATTTGATTAGTTTCATGTCGGAAATGCCAAAAGAAGGCCCTGGAGATATGGGGATGGGTGTAGATAGTGCAGAAGAATTTCCAATTGAGAATGTGAATTGGTTATCTAAAATAAATAATTTAATATCTTTTTTTTTTTTTTAAAAGGTAAGTTTATTAAAATCAAATGAAAGAATTACAATCTCAAAAGGGTGGGTAACCCTTAAGTTCAACAAAAACATACACCAGCTTTTAGCCAAGCCAGTATCTACAAATCACCTTACATATAGATTACATAAGGTTTCTCTTTTGTAGCCAAACTCTATCCTTACTGCCTAGATTATGAACAACATTCCTTAATCTACTCCTAATCTCCTCAAAAATTTCCTGCAACAGCAATCCGGGGAGTAGAATACTGTGGTCAATCCTGCTCTTGTTCCTAGCATACCATATGTAGTATATGAGATTGCACAGAAGAGCGCCAATGACCTGTTTTTGAATCCTAGAGCCAAATCTCTTCCTGAAGCACCATCTTATGGCATCATTTATGGGTATGATCATGCCCATTTTGTTGTTCACAATGTCCAGACATCTCCAGCTGTATTTACAATTAAAGAACAGATGTTTGTGTGTCTCTGTATCATCTTGACACAGGAAACATTCATCTTCATCACAGACCCCAATTCTTCTTAGCTTGTCCTTTAGTTGAAGTTTCTCCTGCATAGCCATCCATGCTATAAAGCTCGATCTTGGTATAGCATGTCTACATCATATTGCCTTGTCCCATTCTACTTTGATTTCTTCCCCCTTCAACCACCTGTATCCTTTTGCAACAGTTTATCCATAGTTTTCCCAATCAGTTGTGAAGTCTTTGAATTAATTCTAGATTTTACATATCCTTTTCCAATACCAGCTTGTGTCCTCAAGTGGAGTGTATGACTCCCATCTTGCACCTTTAATATAGACATTGTGTATCCACTTGATCCACAAAGAGTCAGCCTTGCTGTATATCCAATAGACATATTTGCAGATGCTTGCTTTATTCCAATCAAAGATGTCCCTTACCCTAGACCACCTTCTTTCTTTGGCTTACAACAATTGCTCTGAGCTACTAGGGGCACTCTTATCATATGCTCAGGCCCATCCCACATTAAACTCCTACACACTACTTCAATCTTCCTTAGAACTAGTTTTGGAAGGACAAAAACCCTAGCCCATTAAGCATGTAGGTTAGTGAGAACTGTTCTAACTAGAGTGAGCCTCCCAGCATAGGATAGTTTCCTTGTCCCGGTATCCCTTATTCTCTTCACTATCTTTTCAACTAGGATATTGCATTCCATCACTGATATTCTCCCTGCAGTGATTTTAATGCCTAGGTATTTGAAGTGTAAGACACCTTCGTTACCCCCAGAAAAGCCCAAGATTTGTTGTCTCACCTGACTATTGACCCCTGCAAAATACATATCTGATTTTGCCTGATTCATACAAAGACCAGAAGCTTTTGAGAATGTCAAAAAAGCCCTCAAGATCAGACTTACAGATTTAAGTTCTCCCTTACAGAACAATAATAAATCATCAACAAAGCAAAGATGATTGAGTTTAATCATTGTGCAATGAGGATGAAATCTGAATTCTTTTTTCCCACTTACCACCTTCAGGACTCTCTAAAGATATTCCATACAAATGGTAAATAGGAGGGGAGATAGGGGATCTCCTTGTCTTAACCCTCTCTTTCCCTTAAAGTATCCAAAATTAGCACAATTCATAGCCAAGGTGTAAGTTGGAGTAGTCAGGCACTCCATGATAAGCTCACTCATTTTGTGAGGGAAGTTTAGGGCATTTAGCATGTCATGCACAAAATTCCACTCAACTGTGTCGTAGGCCTTCTTTAAATCAATCTTCAGCAGACATCTAGGAGAGATTGCCTTCCTGTTATATTTCCTTACCAAGTCCTGGCACACCATTATATTCTCAACAATATCTCTCCCTTTTATAAACGCACCTTGGCTCTCACTGATTATGTCAGGCAGACATTCTCCAATTCTGCTACAAAGTAACTTAGAAATGCACTTATATATGGTATTGCAGCATGCAATTGGCCTAAATTCCATTACAGAGGTAGGGTGGTTGATCTTTGGAATCAACGTGAGGATAGTACTGTTTACTTGCTTCAAGAGTTTCCCATGCTCAAAGAAGTCCAATATTGCAGCAGATACTTCTTCCCCTATAATTGGCCAACAATCCTTGTAGAATTGGCTAGTGAAGCCATCAGGTCCTGGACTTTTATTTCCAGGGATCTCGAACATGGTTTTCTTAATTTCTTCTTTTGTAACTGGCCTGAGCATTCTTCCTCTCATCTCTTCATTCACTACTTTCTCTTTCCTGATTGTAGAAACATGCACCCTAGAGCATTCAGTGTCTTGCCCTAGCAACTGAGTATAGAAATCAAGAAAAGCTGATTGAATACCCTTATTATCTGTCATTTCCTCCCCATTCATATTTCTAATCTGCTGCACTGAATTCCTAGTTCTTCTTGCTTTGATAACACAATGAAAAAATGCAGTGTTATCATCTCCTTCTTTCAGCCATTCATCTTTTGCCTTTTGCCTAAGGAAACTCTGCTTTGCTTTGTACAAGCATTTGCACTGTTTAGCTTTTTGAAGTTCCATATTTCTAATTTCCTCATTGCAAGGGTCCTCTTGTAGCTGCTTCTTTAAATCAATCCATTCAAAGGAGGTCTTTGCCTATTCTTTCTCCACATTTGCTAGCTTTTCTTAATTCAGCTTCTTGAGAGGGTTTTTGAGCATCTTTAACTTTTGAGTAATTCTAAACATAGGAGTTTCAGATATTCCTCTCGCCCAACACGTACTCCTTTACAATCTCCTTAAATCTAGGTACTTTACTCCACATGTTAAAGTACTTAAAACTCCTATTACCAATGCTTCCTCCCCACTGCATCCCGAAGACACAAGGAGAATGATCAAATAGGCCCTCAGGATGGAAATGAGCATTGCTATCAGGGAATAGAATTATCCAATCATCATTGCACATGGCCCGATCAATTCTACTAAAGACCCTCTTCTCATTATCCTGCTTATTGTTCCATGTATAAAAACTCCCAGAGTCTTGATATCATTTAATCCACAACCTTGCACACAATTCTGAAAGTCCCTGATCTCAACATTTGTTACTTTGGATCCAATTCTCTCATCCGGGTTGAGGACATTATTAAAATCTCCACATACCAACCAAGCACCTCTTATCATAGAATGAATCTGCATCATATCCTTCCATAATTCTTTTCTATCCTTAGCTTCATTCATACCATATACCATTGTGACCCAGAACTTATTCTGAGTACCCATTTGCACTACTTCACCATGAATTAATTGACTGGTTATCATCATAATCTGTTTCTGAAATTTTGCTGGGTTCCAAACAATCCAAATTCTCCCACCAGGGTGCTTACTATTATTAGTACATATGCTCCATCCATTACAGAAACTAGGGTGAATTCTATTGCTAGTTTTCACCTTAGTCTCTAGGAGCCCAATTAGTCCTAGATTGTGTCTCTCAATGAAGTTTTTAACTTCAAGCTGCTTAGTTTGACTATTTAGGCCCCTGATAAGTGCATATTTTTACATGTATTTATTTTTTAATTTAATATTTTTCACAAGAAAATTTTGCCAAGAGGGATCGAACTCAAGACATTGGAGCGCACATATGAGCATCACACCAACTGAGCTGCCTTACCATAATGTTTCACTTGCACACAGAATCAGAATCCAGAAGAAGAGAAAAATAAGATGAAAAATTAGCACAGGCAAGAATTGAACCTGCGACCTCAAGCTGCACATTTAGAGTCTCTACCGCCAGGCTGCTGCGTTTTACTAATTGTTTATGGAACAAATTTACATTTGAAGCTTTACAGACTCTTGGCCGAAACAAAACCAAAAAAATCGCAGCAGACATTCATCTTCTTCATTTCACGCACGTTTCTTCGTGTACTGCTACTGTATTTCGTCTTCTTCGAGCGGCTACCGGCCTATACTCCTAGCTTCACCTATGACCAAAACTCTCCAAAATCCTTCCCATTCACACACCCAATTCCTCATTCATCCCCCAAAATTAATTGCTCTGACATCCAAGACTATGAACACCACAAAATCCAACGAAAATCACAAAAATCCCAGATTTTATGGCGTGCATTGTAATCTTGATTGAGAGAGATGAATTTACATTCAATTACTTCACATTTTAACATTCCCAAAATGCCCCAAATTTGCACTATAAAAGGCGAACGAATTGAAGATAATCATCACATTCAAATACACATCAAACCCTCAATTCTCCATAAACACTTAGTAAGATTAATTAGTAGCAATTCCGAGAGTTAGTTCGAGGCGGCGTGGAAGGCTAATTGAAGAAGTCACAACTAATTGTAGCACGACTGTCCGGGCTCTGAGTGTCGAAATCGCTGCTGTCAGCTTTCCAGGCGTGAGACTTACCCTCATTAATTTTAATTTCCATTGGTTAGCTTTGAATTATCGCCTGTTATTGTTAATACTTGGTTTAATTTCTGATGTGTAATTTTAATTATAAGTGAAATTTGCTGTCAAATTCCGCTTGAACTATTTTCTATCAAGTTAATTTAGTTACACTTACGTTTGTTTCGAATAAATTCAGTTTTATGATTGAGATTATGCGCATATTTTCTTGAGTATAAGCTAAGTTAATGATTGTTAGAGTTGGTTAATTCCTACTTGAACAATAGAAAACGACTTGTTAAATTGAGTTTAGTTGTCCTAATTTGGTTTAATAAGTGTGTAATTAGTCTAATGGTCAAAAACTATTAGGGTCAAAACTACCATTAAAGTGGGTATTCATTTACTGCTGTCAGCCGGTGATCGATCTTAGCTTGTTATGAAATGTTCTTTTAATTATAATTATTCACAGAATTAGCCGAGACGTAAGTCAGAAATTGAGTATGGTTGTTTTGATTGTCTATTATAAATACTATACTAGTTATTTTGCATTTTCGCTTTGATGGTTACTTCACCCAATTCATAAAATACCCCCCAAACAACTTGTAAACTGTATATAACTTATATAATTTGAACAATACGATATATTAAATAAAAGTTACATATGATAGTTAAATTAAGAATTCTCTAATTTAGACATTTCCTCGTGGGATCGACTCCTTTCTTACAATGTACTACGTCATATAAATTCACTAAGGATAAGAATAGGATACTAAATTTGTGTGCGCTAACGACACGCACTTTTTAATTCAAGAAGTTGGCTAAAGGCACTACAAATTTGGGATTATTCTCTACCTTCGGCAGACTGGTATGTTTGACGATATACTCATTTATCTTTGGCTACTCTAACATAATAAGTTTCGAATCTCAATTTAATATGCTCTATCACTTAATAAAAGATAGGTTACCGAAATGATAATGTTAATAGGAAACAAATAACATATTATGAAATGAAACTTTCAAATGATTTATAATTGTAAAAAAACACTCTAAAATACTATAAAATATTGCGAACTTATAGTACCTCTTGTGGACCTTAATCGGTTATTTTGTCCGCCAAGAGTATACATCAACTCTAATTGACTATGCCGTCAAATCAATCAGTATGTTGAATTTAGAGAATGATCCAAATTTATAATACCTCTTGCCAATTTATAAAATTAAAAGTCATACACAACCTTACTCGGTTCATTTGTAAGCCAATTCTATACATCAATTCTAATTGACAATTATCGTCAAACATACCGGTCTATCGAATGTAGAGAATGATCCTAATTTACAGTGCCCAGCTCTTCCCAATTTATTCATGAAAAAGCCGTACAAAATCTTACTCAGTTTATTTGTATGCAAATAGTATACATCAATTTTAATTGACTATTATGGTGAAACTTAATAGTTTGTCTAAAGTAGAGAATGATCCAAATTGTCAAATTAGGAAATGATCATAATCTTAATTGATTATATCGTCAAACATATCCTAATAGAGCGTCAAACAATAGGATGTGACTTTTACATAGGATTAATGCAATACGAATAGTTGCATACATTTTTACATTTCTAATAAGTAACCTCTGAAATCATCCATTTAGATTGTACATCTTGTGGATACATTTCACTATAAGAAATAAAACAAGTTGTTTATTAAATAATACCGATTCACAAATGAAATAATCCATTCAAAGTGTAAATCTTGTGTATACACTTCATTATAAGAAATTACACTAATTGCTTATCATATTCATTCACAACTGAAATCTTCCATTCAGATTGAAAATGTTCTGCACACACGTCTTTATAATAAATTACACAAATTGCTTACTAAATCCATTCACAACTGAAATCTTTCATTCAGATTGTAAATCTTCTACATAAGTGTCACTATAAGGAATAACACAAATTGTTTATAATATCGATTTACAATTGAATCCTCTACTCACATTGTAAATCTTGTGTATAAATTTCATTATACACAAATTGCTTATTATATTTATTCACAACAGAAATTATCCATTCAGATAACACTCTATAAACAAATACACCTATCCGGAATCAGACACAACAATTGGACAGTTGTGGGTCTCACGTACGACGGCCGTGTATTGGAATTCATATTCAAGAATCAAATCAAATGAAAATGATCATCATGATGCAACTTACAGCTGTATAATTTGGATCCATGTTTTTGTCGCTCGATAACGATATTTTTCTTATAAGTCTTCAATTTGTTTCTTCGATTCCATCTAACTTGAAGTCTTCAACACCATTATTGTATTTCCCCCAAAATCCAGAATTTATGCAAGTTCAACTATACTGATACACACCACTTAGTAGTGGTAAGAGATGGGTTTTAATGCATTTAAATGGTAGCTTTTGGATCGGTTTATTGGCTAATTCGATTATTTCATTATTTGTGCTCTAATATAAGAATTAGTGGTTTTTGAATGTATTTATGGCCTCAAGGTTGGTATTCAAGTGTGTGAAACTAAATGAGGCGATGAAAAATGATCCAAGAAGCAATATGACAAGATTTGGACAAATTTGGAAGCTAGGTTGAGGAATTTCAGTCCATTTACGAAAGGTCAACTTTGAAGCTTCATAACTTTCAAATGACTAAGAATTTTGCAGTGAAACTAAGGACATAATAAATTTCATGATCTTAGCTTTCCATTAAGTGGTCACACGTTCTCACAGGCCAAGTAACGAAGAAGTTATGACCATTTGAAAAACGTCGCTAGAACCAGTCCGGCGACAGAAACAGAGGCCTTTAGACGACTCGTCCCGAATCCAGACGAGTGATCCCGAAGCCCAGACTACTCTTCCCAACCTCAGACGAGTCCCGCTAATGTGTCGGCGTATTTTCGGATTTTCCTAATTCGTTTTGTAATCTTTTAGTATTTAAACCTGAGTTTCGTTTATCATTCATTATTAAGTTTTCTCAAGACCTAAAGTTGTATTTTGAAAAATTATGTGTGGCTAAAGACCTTTTATTCTCGGATTTGCTTAATTGAAGCTACAAATTCATCCGGACAATTGTGAGTTTTACTTATTTCAATTATCATTGAGTATTATCATTCTCTTTGTTTTAATTGCTATTGATTGATTTATCGTTAATTAGGTTGCAAACTAATTAGCTCTAAGTTAAATCATATTGATAGAATCATTAATCAAAGGACTAATTATTTGATTAATTGATTCACTAGTAGAAACTAAACCTTAATTCCGTGCTGATCATAGATCTAGGGTTTAGGAAAGAATTGATATATTGATTGAAGATCGAAACCGCGTGTGTCTAGATCTTATCTATCCTAGTTGTTGTCGTTCTATTGCTTATAGCTTTCATTGAGTTGAATTTAGGCGTGCGTCTTTGTTATTCATCAATTGGGGCTAGTTGGTAGGGCTGATCTCTCTTGCTAGTTATTAATTAGGAACGATCGAAAACTCCGTTTTCACGACTAGGTGCTCAACATAGTTGATCTAAGTGAGGACAATGATCAATTGGATGAACTGTAGTTGATATTAATCGTCCAAAACTCTTTCCCCTCAATTGAATTGCAAATTACTTCTTTTCGTTTGATTATTTGATCACTTATAATCACAAAACCCCCCATTTGGTTACTTTACATACTTAGACGATTTCCGTTCTCTGTGGATACGAACCTTACTTGCCTATTACTACGTTTTAGGTTAGTATTGATATTTTTCATTTGTAGGCATACGACTTGAGCCTATCATATACTAACTTTCAATGGTCAATGAGAGTGGTGAACAGTTGCACAAGCTCATCACTTCATTTGTTCCTCCTCTATAAGGAGTATGTAATTGTACAGAGAGAGAGACAGAGAGATGGATGATTTCCAAAAACACATAAATCAAAACAATGGAGTGAAGAATAAGGGAAGGAAGAACAAATTAGGGAGGGGTAGAAAGGATTAGTAAAGGGCAAAATTGAAAATCTATAATTTAGGGCGATAAAGTTAGGGCGACAAAAAGCAATCGGGATCCAAAATTAAACCCGACCAATTATACATTTCTGCATTCCCAATACCGATCATATTGGAAGTGACAGACAGTGTATTGGGAATTGGTATAGAAATCCATCACCCATAGGCCCATAAATATATGTGCCCATATCCGCGCAGTACACACTACTGAACAATAAGTACAGAACTACTACAGATATTCTTAAAACAAAACATTTTAAACACCAAACAACTTTTACAGATTGTACTGTAAGTCTGAAACTGCAACAACAATCTCACCAACCAATCCGCCTAGAGTCACACAAAATCATACAAAACAATAAAATAAATAATAAATAAATAAAATACACTACTCAACTTGCTGAATCTGCATCTAGAACGACGTCCGTCATATTCATATACTACAAATAAGTATGATGATGATGAGGTCGTCCATGAGCATATCTACTCCAAATCCTACTACTCATCACTCTCCCTTATTAAAAACTTGTCAGCGAAGCTTCTTCTTCCCTGGTGCATTTCCTCGTCGTCGTTGTGCGTCATTCGTTGCGATGACTCGGGCGAGCGTGAAGGGAGCCGGAGAGGCAACAATAGCGACTGATGAGTCGACGAGGACGAGAGAAGAACTGAAGAAAGGGATAGCGGAATTGTACGACGAGTCGTCGGGTGTTTGGGAAGATATATGGGGAGACCATATGCATCATGGCTATTACGACCCTTCTCAACCTGCTTCCCTTTCTCAACACCGCGCCGCTCAGATCCGTTTGATTGAAGAAGCCCTTCGTTTTTCCGGACTTTCAGGTCACTCTCTTAATTTTTCTTTTAACAAACCATGATAAATAAAAGATTTGTGTATTGTATTTCACGCAACTTTTACTCGATTGATTCGTGTGTATGTGGTCAGTGGTCACTAGTTAATGTTTACTCGATTGAAGTTTACTATGTCGCATTATTAGAAATTGTATAAAATTCTTGCATGTATTAGTTGACTTGTGATGAATATATAATGGCTGATTATTAGTAAGAAGAATAATTTCGGATTGGGTAAATGTGTGGTTATTATGTATGTATAGATTGCGTCAAGTCCTGGCCCTTATCTTTATAATCTAGTATTATTATGTGGATAATAATAACCTTCTCCTAATACATACCCTGTGGATGTGGATGTGGATGCGGAAGCTTGTAAATGCGTTTGAAAAATCGGTTGCTTTGCTGATTATGAAATGCAGATGATCCTAGTAAAGGGCCGAAGCAAATAGTGGACGTTGGATGTGGAATTGGAGGAAGCTCGAGATACTTGGCCAAGAAGTATGGAGCTAAAACGGAAGGGATCACATTGAGTCCGTTCCAAGCCCAAAGAGCGCAAGCTCTAGCTGCTGCCGAAGGTTTAGCTAATCAGGTCAGTTTCGATACATACTGTGTTGCGTACATCACACTACCTATGTTTACATATATACAGTCGGCAAACAAATCCATATTTATGTAGTATTACACCAAACTACTGTACTTATCAAAGTTGAGTTAAAATTGGTTGAAAAGAACATGATGAGGCCTCACAGATGGCCTGCATTGCGAGTACATTTTTCGGGTTGTCATTGCGGTAGGAGAGTTCTAATTAAGCAAAATAGCTGTGCCTGTAATAAAAAGATAGCCACTAATTCGGTATTACAGAACAAGTTTCTGCTGTTGATGTTATATTTATTAAGGGCAGTGGTGGACTGGTGAGCGGTATGAAGATCTTCTGTGTTTATGATATCGCAGGCATCCTTTCAAGTTGCAGATGCTTTAGAGCAGCCATTTGCTGATGGGCAGTTTCATTTGGTATGGTCAATGGAGAGTGGTGAACACATGCCTGACAAAAAGAAGGTTTGTTATTACTGTCATATTACAGGCATTCGAAAACAGCTTTTTTGAGCAATTGTGCTGATGTCTGAGTCTTTTATTTGGTAGTTTGTCACAGAATTAGCTAGAGTAGCAGCTCCTGGGGCTACAATAATAATAGTGACATGGTGTCACAGAGACCTCTCTCCTTCTGAGGAATCCTTGCGTCCTGACGAAAAAGAGCTCTTAAACAAGATTTGTGATGCTTATTATCTCCCAGCCTGGTGTTCCACTGCTGATTATGTTCAGTTACTCGAATCTCTTTCGCTCCAGGTACACATCATTTCTTCAGAAGTTCAAATGAGCTAAACAAAAGATACATTCCCCTGTAACACAGTAATTTTGGATTCAACACTCGTTAACGACACTTAGATGCCTGCAACCTTAACTATATGACTAAAGTTCTAAAGCAATCAACCCCACCTGTGAACGGAAGACTTAAAGTTCAAGACTTTCCGAGTTTCCATATACAAGTTTGTAACACAGGGTTTTGTTGCAGGATATCAAGTCTGCAGATTGGTCGGAATATGTTGCTCCATTTTGGCCAGCAGTTATTCGTTCAGCATTGACATGGAAAGGTCTCACCTCACTGTTACGCAGTGGTAAGTTCTGTAGTTCATGCTCATTTCTGAACCTAGCCAGCGTTCATTGTTCAGTTCCTACCTCATGAACCCAATTTTCGCTATGATACTCAGCTTCTAACCATACGATGCGGCTTTTGTCTTATCAGGATGGAAAACAATCAAAGGAGCTTTGGCCATGCCACTGATGGTTCAAGGATACAAAAAGGACCTGATCAGATTCGCTATCATTACTTGTCGAAAGCCAGAGTAGTTTAGTTAGATAGGTCTGCCATCTTCTCTGAGTTTCGCATTCTTTCATCCTGCAAAAGTGCATACTTGATTATACCAAAAAAGAGATATTGTTTGTGTTCTCAGAAATCATCTTTATAGACTTTAATTATAGCGAGACGATATATTTTAAGAATGTGATGTACCTGTTTTTTTGAGCCATTGAATAACAGGTTCGTCTAGATTTTCTTTCTATTAGATTTCATTGTTGGTAAAATAAATTCCAGTAGTAAAAGAGGGGTCTTATTGACCTTACTCAAACACGAGCAGGCGAGAAGGCCGTTACAGAGCAATAGTGCACATCCTTGGAGAGCTTCATGGAAAAGCTTCACTGATGTGCGAAATATGTAAATCTTGGTAGGACAACATATATACGAAGTTGAAAACGTTTTAGAACATCCTAACACATGTAAAAATGCCAAAATTGTACTATGGGATTCATTTCATTTTCAAACTTGCCCTGATTTCAACGTTGTAATTTTCAAATTGACAAATCACAAGGGTCTACTTGGCTGAAAGTGTTGAACCAACTAGAACTTCCTCTTTTTTTTTTTTTTTTGACGTAATAGAACTTCCTCTTTTGGAAGAGCACCACACATGATTTCACAGGTCTTGCAGTTGAATTTCTATCGAAGTAGTGGAGCACGGTACAACGCATCACCAATCTATTCAAGCTGTGCTATTTCAGTATTTCATCCGATGTAGACCTTTCTGTTGAGAAGAAAGGGTTCCCATAGCCATACAAACTAAGGCTTACACAAGAAAGTACTATTGCAACTGATCACCAAAGGAGCATCTGATCTCCTCTCCTTCAACAAGCTTCTCAACGGCATCTAGAATTAGTCCGACAATCTCCAATGTCTTATCCCATACGCGGAGTTCCAGTGTTGTGGGCTTCAGAAAAATTTGAGATTCGGCAATCTTGAGAAATCAAAGTGCAACTCGGCCAATCATCCGTCCTCAATAACTCACAGTACTCTGGGACCTTAGGGCCAGTCGCAGCAAATAGAGTGCTTCTAGAACCTGCAATGCCGTTATACATATTAGTTTGTTCTGGATTACACTGGATTTATTCATTTCTATTGGGAAGCAATTATTTTTCTTGCAAGTGTCACAAAGACACATAAAGGGGGGAAAAAAACCTTCCCCCTTTGATGTAGAAGTTACAGACTGACTCATTCATACGACATACGTTAGCAACCATTCATGGTAAGAGTGTACAGTCGGTAACTAATAGGATGATCATATCCAATTTGCACAACCTGCTTTAAAGTTACATATGTGTCTTAGATAGGCGTGATAGTTGTTTTAAAAAAAACGTAGGTATGATACTATGATGCTCAGATATCATATGTCACAACCTCACAGATGCTAAACAGTCAATAGTAGTACCATAAAGAGAAAGACTATTAACCTAGTCTCTACAGACAATGAGAAGAGAGCACAAAACGATGATGAAACATGAAAAGGTGAGGCAAACATAAGTTCTAAGCAAGCTTTCTTTTTCTGTAGAAAAAAAAAGCCACACTAAACTTGATTCACCTCCCCAACCAGACATTAACACCAATAACGATATTTTTCAAAAAGGTTCTCTTCTTTCTTTTTCAAAAAAAAAAAAAAAAAAAAAAAAAAAAGCCTAGTGCAAGCTTATGTTTTCATGTGCGAACTTGCTGCTTGAGTACCCCACCAAACATGTAAATTTTTTCTTCCCCTTGACAGTATTCATATCTTCAGGGTCAACAAATCCAATAGAATGCAATTACAATTTACAAGTATGACTCAAAAATTCATATAAGTGTCTTGAGAAAAAATAATGCATTGCTATTGGGAGCCCCAATATTCCTTTTTATTGGGAGCCCCAAATATAAAATGCCCTTGGTTTGGCTTTTCTGGATTAACCTGCTTTCCCCTATGTACCCTTCTCTCTATTTTCTATTCTTCATTCTCCAACTATTCTTCCTTTCATCATCAATGACTTCTCTCTCGAAATAATATTTCACCTGAAAAAATTTCTTTCACTACTACCTTCTCTCTCCCACCTTATTCTTCACTTACCATATTCAGTTCCTTCCACCTCCATTGACATTATCTTCATTCCCTCACTGTACATCACCTCCATCCTTCATTATCATAATCATCATTTCTCCCTCCTCATCAATCATCATTATCATTTTCAATCTTTCTCTCTCCATTACAATACCCACAAGATATTAGTCATTAAATTAAAAGTTATTATAATTATCAAACATGATATGAAGATTTAAATTGACACATCGCATCTTTCGTCAAGATATGAAGATTTGAAATTTAAACAGGATTGAGTACTAAAATATATGGTATCAAATTTTCCATTTTTATGGATTGTAGAAATAAGTAAACCCATAAAAATTTTGGGTCGGACTGAAAATATCGTCGGACCCAAGTCAAACCGTATGATCAAGACGGTTGGACCTAGGTCGAATACGATCGGGCACTAGTGAACCCGTAGTGGCATTCAGAGTATACATGTTGCATGTGTGAGTAGTTTTAGTATGGTTGTAACCAAGTAGTTCTTAGTTAAAGGTCTGAGTAAGCATTATAATTATGTGAGTGTGTTTATATGCTTCTATTCTTAATTCCTAGGGCTTGAAGAGAGTATGGTGTTGGATAGGGCGGCGTGGAGAGACGCTCTCCATGTGGAGGACTAAATTTGACTATTTTTAGTTTCTTTGTTTGGTTTTCCTAACTTGTTCCAAAACTTTTCCTTACTTGGTGTTCAAAGTTATATGTTTTCACTCATTTTGAGGACTTTCTAAAACTCTTTCCGAAAGTGTTTCAATGTTTCAAAATGGTTCACAACGTTTTTGAAATTTTATGGCGCGCATAAGACGGTTCTTAGACGGCAATTTATGTTAGCCGACCCCGAATCATTTTGGGAATAAGGCTTGGATGTTTATATGCTTCTATTTTATTTTCAAAATCCGCAAGACTTAATTTATAATGTCAAGGTCTGTGTACGCATGTTCATAAATAATTCAAACGAAATTTAACAAATCATCATTCAACTTTGTTCAATAACGTCAACTAAATATCCGAGATGAACGCGTAATAATGTGGTCTCTATCCTAATAACGTCAACTAATGTGACGTGTGTATATGGACATACAAAGGACTCCACTTGACGTTTCCATGGTGTCAGAATAAGTTTTGATAACCATGACTTTGAATTATATTGGGAATAACATAGGGATTAAAATTAACTCGCAACTCAAGTTTAAGATTAATCTTCTAATCAATTTTATTAGTTTCGATTACTTCCAATACAATCTCAATTCATCGGGCAAGATGTAAAAACGTCAAGGTAACAAATCATAAGATAAATACATTAAAGTAGTTTGTATTGCACATTTTCGATGTTGTAAACAATCATTACCCACATATAACTCGAGAATAAAAATCTCACATTATGAATCTCTTATTGATCCTACTCCAATCTCTCATTTTCGACTACTAATGACATGCTACAGTATATTTTGAACACGATCGAAAATATTCAGATTACCGTAAAACATATTCAGATTATCATAAAACATATTTAGATTAACATATTTCAAAATTTTCAACTTGCACACATATTCAGATTACTGTAAAACATTCTCAGATTACTAATAAAATACGAAAACTATTTGTAAATACTAAATTATGGGTGAAAGTTCAAAAGTTACAGTTACATAATGTCTCATAAAAATATTACTCGTGAAACAAAGGAACACTTATCTCTACGTCATATGGAAATTTGAATATACTCCGTGGTGATATGTATATGTCATATGCTCATGTCAATATGTTCTATGATCACATTAATACATGATCATCTCATGTATTTTAATTAACGTTATTGAACAAAGATTTATGATGATTTGTGAAGTCTAAATTGAATTATTTACGTGCATGTAATTAGTAGTCGAAAATGAGATATTGGAGTAGGATCAATAAGAGATTCATATTGTGAGACTTTTATTCTCGAGTTATATGTGAGTAATGATTGTTACAACATCGAAAATGTGCAATACAAACTATTTAAATATAGTTATCTAATGATTTGTTACGTTGACGTTTTTACATCTCGCCTAATGAATTGAGATTGTATTACAAGTAATTGAAACTAATAAAAATTGATTAGAAGTTTAATCTTAAACATGAGTTGCGAATTAATTTTAATCCCTATGTCATTCCCAATATAACTCAAAGTCATGGTTATCAAAACTTATTCTTATACCATGGAAACGTCAAGTCGACTCCTTTGTATGTTTATATACACACGTTAGATTAGTTGATGTTAGTTGACGTTATTAGGATAGAGACCACATTATTACGTATTCATCTCGGATATTTAGTTGACATTATTGCACAAAGTTTTATGATGATTTGTTAAATTTCGTTTGAATTATTTATGAACATGCGTAGACAGTCCTTGACATTATAAATTCAGTCTTGCAGTTTTTGAAAATGAAATAGAAGCATACAAACACACTCACATAATCATTATGCTTACTCAGACCTCTAAATAAGAAATAATTGGTACAACCATAATGAAACTACTCACACATGCAACATGCGTACTCCGAATGCCACTAGGGGTCAATCCGACCCAAAATTTTTATGGGTTTAATTCTTCCAATAATTCATGAAAATGGAAAAGTTGATACCATATATTTCAATACTCAATCATGTTTAAATCTCAAATCTTCATATTTTGACGAAAGATGCGATGTGCCAATTTAAGTTACAAATATTGATAATTATTAAATGCCTAATTGCTTGCCGATAAAACCACCATCTCCCTATGTCCTTCCCTATAATGCTCAAGCTCGTGATTGTGAGTCCCTCTATCTGGTATGCCGTAGATACGACAACTATCATCCAAAGATTCTTGTAACCTTAAACCAAAATCACATTCTACCTTTCCGGTTTTTGATCCAGCCCTTCTTTTCTCCAAGTCGGGGTTCGGTTTATATTTGTTTTTTCTTGGCCCCTTCTTACAACTTATGTAGTACCTCCAAGGTCCATCATTTGTCCTTTTTTTAGAATACTTGACGAGAAAAAAAACCTTTACTAGTGGCTATCTCATTAGCACATTTGAAAGCATGATCAAAGGATGGAAAACTTTGATTAATAGTAAATAACTCGGTAAAATCAACCTTATCACCACCGAATCGTGGTACGTTAACCTACAATTAACGTCGTAATATATATCATAATGCTTATAATCCCTTTACATACATATAACATGAATATTATCAACACAGTAGCATTCACCTACACTCACAACTTAAGGTCGCACATTCAGTTCATCGAATTTCAGACGAAAATACAATCATACATAACATACTCACACACTCACACAGTCATAATGTTCACTCACACGACTAAGAAATACCTATTTCGTAAAACCATACTAAATAATACTCAAACATGCAACATGCATACTCACACTCAACACAAACCCATACTAATAATACTCAAAGACGGCTAATCCACTATACACGTAATTTCATGCCAGCTCGTCTTGGTTTCGGTTTCTTCCAATAATACAACAAAAATCATGCTCCAAAATACTTACATCGAATACGCTCATGATGTTCTACTTAATGCTACCACGATAGTTCCAAAAATTTCCACGCTAAAACTTCATATCGAAAATCTCAAATCTCACATACGTCGACTTAAAACCTAATGAGTGAACATGGTGATAATGAGGTAAGTGATATACGATAATGAGATAAGAGATACCCAAATATGAAGGTGATTGATGGTGTTGCTAAATTTCATTAATGAATGAAACTGGGGAAGTTGGGAGAAATTGAAGGAGAGAGACTGAGTTTAGTGGGAGAAGGGTAGAATAGGTAGATGAACTTATGGGTTTTCTTAAGCAAGGGTAGAATAGGTAGTTGCAGGGCATATTTGGAGCTCCCAATAGCAACACCCAAAAAATATAGCACACCAGCTAGCTTCAACAGTCAAACATAGGGACAACTGGACTAGGGGACTTGCGACCTTCAAAACATAACATAAGAGATCCTCTGCGCATCTTGTACGGCGTACTACTAGACAATTTAAAGAATTATTTATCGCAGCAGAACGCTCACTGATCTTAGTGTTTGTCTGCCACAAAGTGAAAGGAATAAGCATAACATTCAGTAAATTGCTTTATGCATTCTGATGGTCTTATCTACGCATTACAAGTAGAACAAGTCTTAAAATATCCAGCATGTATCACCCCTTAAAGTATAAAAGAACAAGCTTGACATGCATCACATTCTCAGCACCAAGATAAAAGGAAATTCATCAGTAGAACAGAAAAAGTTCTCAGCAAGCTTTTTGCCGCCCCAAAGAAGCACATATAACAAAACATAATGTATACAAAGTACTACATAAAATCGTAAGAAATTGTAGCCAAAAAAAAAAAAAAAAAATCGTAAGAAATGCTTACAGTTTGGGTTCACCAATGACAAGGGATGGGATCATTGTGCTCATTGATCACTGAGTACGACTGTTCAAGATCGTTAAGTATCGAAGACCAGCTTTTTTTCATGCTTCAAACATCCCCTCAAGATGGAATGAATAAAGAACATAACTGGACGAAGCTTCAGAAATCAGCATTCTCCTTTAATCTTACACAATTGTGCTAGTGATTCCATTTCTCGAATTCCTTTAAAGTGCTTCTTTAAGTCTTCTATATAAGAAGCCTTAACTTGAATCCTTTTTCTTACCATTAGACTAGATAGTTTCGCCACCTCCACCAAATTCTTCTGTTGACAAAGCCCAACAAGAAGAACAGAGTATATATCAGAATCAATCGTCAGTACAAACCCCTTCTTCTCAACAGTTTCAAATAAATGAAATGCATTTAGGAATCTTCCCTTGGCACACAGATTCTTCATCAAAATACTACAAGCCAACCCATCAGGCCTCGAGCCATTACTTAGCATCCACCTAAAGAGCTTTTCTGCATCCTCAAGTCTTTCGATATTTAATAGAGCCGTCACAAGAGAACTATAGCATTCTCCACTAGGGACATGGCCTTCAGCCCCGATCCTACTGGCTAGTTTGTACGCCTCTTTTATGCATCCTTCGGCACATAATCCTTTGACCAACACACTGATAGTTATTCGGTTAGGAGAACACTTAGAATTTGCCATACGACTCAAAATAGACAATGCCTCAGTTGATCTACCATTTTCACACAAGCACTGGACCACTGATGTATGACATTCGGGGCACACTCCCTACCTTCTTTCTCCATTTCCCCTAGCAGCTCTAATGCTCTCTCAAAATGACAAAACCTACAAAGTCCATCAAGGAGAGCAGAATAAGCCACCAAATTCGCAGTACACCCATTACTCTTTATCGCCTTAAACAACAAACAAGCATCCTCCAATCGATCAGCACTGCAAAAACCTTTAAGCATCAACATATATGTAACCATGTCAGGAAGAAGATTACTCTCTTCCATCTCCTTCATCAACCCAATCACCAAATCAAGATCCCCCTTCTCACAAAACAACCGAATAACCACATTGTACACCGTTGAGTCCGGACTACAATTAAACTCCTCCATTTTCCTTAGAACCCACAAAGCCTCATCACAAAGCCTGACTTCCTTACACAAATTCAACACAACTTTAAACAAATTCACATTAGTCACACACCCTTCAGCCTTATAAGCATCAACAACCTCTCTAATCCTACGTGGGGTTCGACGAATTTGCAGCACATTGCAAGCCAAACAATACATATATTGACTATGCTTGTACTTTGATTGGAGACCTGCCCAGATGAAAAACCTAAGACCCAATTCAGGTTTAGTTAGGGAAATCCTATTTAACACCTCAGAAACACATGAGGAGTCCAATTTAGCTCTAATCTGAATTAGGGTTTTTTCAGGGTTTTGGTCATGGTTTAAAAGATGGGCATAGTATTTTTCTGCTACTGATGATAATGTGATTCTTGCTGCAAGTGAAAATGCAGGGGAATCCAGTCTAATTATGGAGGATTTCCAATGATGGAGTGATAATGAGATAGCCATATTGAATATCATGCTCTGAGCATAGTCTAATCCTCTGGCCTGCAATTCAAAACAGATCAAAATATGCCACAGTTGATCAAGAAAATTAACACCGGAAGGCCTAACCCATATTGAAATAATGCACTACAGATCAGTATCTTAAGCCAAATTTTACAAGCATTACGCATTTCAGAGCCCCTTTTTACAAAAGAAGCCTCCAAATCCAACTCCTCAGAGGAAGTCAATATTTTTCAGAAGGGAGGGGGGGGGGGACATGAAAATCAAGCCAACCTATATCTTTTACCTCTTAAAGGACTCAAAGGCTCAACCAAACCACACATTAGTAGTATAAGCATGTGATGAACTCACAAAGGTAAGCAGAGGAGGATAGTCAATAGGTGGCGGAATGCCATTGTAACGATAAAACTAACAATAAAACTGATACAATGATAATGTGATTGCCTAACTATTTTTCCTAGAGACTCCCTATTTATACTACTTTTGGAGTGAGCCCCAAGCAACTATATAACAACTCATTTTCCCTTCCAATAGTGGGCTATTCTATTACAAAGCACCACACAAAAATCAGAGAACAACTCCATTCTATCACTCACTACGCGAAAAAAAGCCATATCACAATACGATGAGCCGAGAATCTGTACTAAACAGCCAGAAGGTCAAACAGAAGTGATTTTGCAAGGTTAAAATGTGAAATTTAGACAAGTTAGACCGACATCTTGGAGTGTGTGAGAAATGGTAGTTCAAAACCTTTACACTTTTTAATATTCTAATGATTACATCCTGCTACAGTGCTACCTTTGATGAACACCTCAAAGAAGCACCTTCGAGATACCTACCTTATTTCACACTCTCGTAGGAAGTGATGGCCTAATCCTAGAAAGGGGTAGAACTAGAAGTTTTTAGCGTGAATGGAATGGGGCAAAGAGAGACGTTTTCTCATAATAGGAACCTTCAGTTTCGAATCTCCTTTATTTAGTTAAACTTGTTCCAGAAGAGGATGAGATAACTTGGTTACCCGGTAAATCTAGACTTTTCAGCTTTTGGAGTTTTTCGCAATATTGTCCAAAATTTTGTCTCCGAAATTGGCTTTCCGGTCTATGCTATTTCGAATTGCTAAGCTCCTTCGAAACTTCTTCTATTTTGTTTTTTGGGGCAGCTGCTAAAGAGTAACTCCCAACTTTAGAGTTTGGATTGCCTTTTAACGAAGAGGCTTTAGTTTGGCTAGTCGCTATTCTTTGTGTTGTGAGGCAGAAGAGACCGTGAACTGAGAATCACTGTATTACTAATTAGCAAAAGATACTACCTACTATCTATATGAGATTCGTAGATTATGCATCCCTATAGTTTATTCAATGCTCTGTATGTTTACTCTATCTCACGAGTTTTCGAAACAGACATCTTCCATTATGTGACTGGTAACACCTACACTTCAGCTTCTTCTGTACTATACAATCTGCTCAGCAGAATTTAAGAATTAAGAACCTTCTTTTTCGACCTCAGCAGGTTCTTACACACCATCGTTCTTTCGCCATTATACTATTCTCACATATCCACACTTTTACGACCAATTAAATCATAAAACTGTCCATATATTTACTTTATAAAATCTGGCTAGCCTAGACCGCCTCATCATATGAGACCACTTAATAATAGGTTATTTTTGAGAGGTCTCGTCCTATGAGGCGGTCCACAATAATAATTATGCCTCAAATATTGATCTTGTTCTACTTAAATTAATCTAATTAACATATATCTAAATCAACTCTTACACCAAGGGTTGTGTTCGTACTAATTCCCTAAAATTAGCAAAAGAACCACTCAATATCTTCCTCTAATTACATTCAAAGTAACCTTATAACACCGAAATGTCCAACTAATCTAATTAGTTCGGCGATAATACCTCACATTTCATACTAAATGTTTTGCTAAAGCATTAAAATCAAAAAATCAAACTTAAATAGGAACTTAGAAATTAAACATTTTCAAATTATATATTGGTTGAGAATTTGCAGAAAATCGGACCTATAAATGAGCTTTGCGATAGACAGTGTAGTGTTCATGCGGCGTACGGCGGCGACGTGGGCTGGTGGTGGAGGCGTCGAAAGAAGGGGATGATTTCAGGCTGAATTTGAGACCAGAGGAGACGGAATACCTTTTTTCTTTTTTTCAATTTTTCCTTTTTTTCACAGTAAATGGGAGAAGCAGCTCAAACAAGGGAGGGGAGACTTGCTACGCAGTGGTCGTTTGGTTTCAAACAAAATCACGACAACTGTTTTACTTATTTAAAATTATGGGAATTGAGAATTTATGTAATTTTTTATTCATACAAAATGGAGGAACTGGCTAATCTAACCCCCCTTTTGGTAATTGAGAATTTCCGTGGAATTTCAATTCTCACGTGTAATTAAACAGTTTTAGAAATTCATGTAAGTTTTTACAACCTGTGAAAAAGAACTTCATGGACATTGTGAATTCGCATATGCAACCAAACGACCATGTAGTATGTTCATAAACTAAGAAATATGGAGTAGAGTGGTAGTGTGATACATATTACAACTCATGTTAGTGGAGTCTGATGGAATATATAACATGTAGACTATGAAATAAAGCGGCACATTTTATTGCTCATGTTATTCCGATAGATTGAATTACATAGGTTTAGGTCGATGCCCCCTCCGTGGTTTTGGATGCGGCGGTGTTTGATTTTTTTGCGTGCAATTATGTAATTATATTCAGATGATTTCTAATTCAAAGTATTTTCTTTTTTCTATTTCCAGATTTTGATTAGGCCCTTTGTACACTTTTGCTCATAATAGATTTTGTCCGAGGCGTTGTATGGAAAGGGGGGAGTGAACTGTGCTCCGCCTTTCAATGCTCGAAGATTTGACGAAATGGTGGGAAGCTATTTTGTTTGCAGATGATTCAAGTAAAAGGCCGAAGCAGATTGTAGTTGATGACGGGTGTGGAATCGGAGGAAGCTTGAGGAGTTGAGATATCTTGCACCTCGAGTTAAACGGGAGTTATCCACCTCGAGTCCTTTTGAAGCCCAAACAATGCAAACTCTAGCTGCCATGGCAGGTTTAGCACGTTGATCACGTCAGTTAAGATACATACTGTGTTTAAGCTAGCCTACAATTCAGTATTAGAACCAGATAACAAGCGTAGAACACTCTTAACACACGTAAAGCTTCATTTTAAAGCTTCACGGATGTCAAAAATAAAGGCTGTGTGAGACCACATGAAAGTTATTTAGCCTCTAATTAGATTCTTCTAATTAGTACTTAATTACTCCTAATTAAGTTTAGCTAAGATCTTTAGTTGCATGTAAGATTAAAGCAATAACAAGTGTATAAAACAAGTTTTTATACCTTAATTAGGAGGAAATATGACCACACCTTCAAAGAAGGTTCATGAGCTGCTAATCATGGGGATCCTCCTCCTTAATCTTAAGTTTCCAAGTTAGGAAACCTCCCCCCTTGATCCACCAAATAAACTCTCCAAAATTCACCCAAAACAAGCTAGTGTTATTAGGTGAATAAAACCCTAAAACCAAAATAAAATTAACTAACACTTTAGCTAATGTTATTCTTTAGATAAGTATTTTGATCAAGTTTTCATTGACATGCAATGAAGAAAACTTGATCTTAAAGGTGTTGTAACTTGCCTGATTTTTTTAGAGAAAATGAAGGTTTTTCTCTCAAATCCTCTCTCTAAAACAAATTGTGGTTGTGAAAAATGATGTGTCTTATGTTTGACCATCAAACATTAGTTTATATACTAGTGGTAATTTAATTACCATTTTGCCCTTACTAATTATACACCTTAACATCTTATGTTACAATTTGGGTATAATTTGTACACTTTATTTCTTTAAGTGTTAGTTAATTATTATATCACTATATAATAATTACTAATTACATCATTTTAAGTTAAAATTACAACTCTTTATAATTTAAATAGCTAATTGTCAATTTTGACAATTTACACAAAAACCATAATTTATTCGACCTGAGTTCCGAACTTACAAGATATAATCAGTTAATTCTTTAATTGATACATTAGGGTTTATATTATATTGCATTAAATAAAAATATAATAACCTTTGGAGAAACTATCTTTATCGGTGTGACCGAGAGGGATCAGTTGATTACCGCCGTCAAACGACAATAACGTCAAACTCTAGCCAGCCAACCGTTATCGATTTACGTTAACCAACTGACTTATATATTCAATATATCCCAGGTTTATTCCTAATTAGATTTAATTAGTCAACGCATTATTGTCGGAGGACACCAACTCCAACAATCTCCCACTTGTCCAAGACAAGTCATGCGTTACCGATTCTCTTGTCCGTTATATCTCCCACTCAATGCGAAGTATCTTTCAGGTCGAACTTGCATTGGATCATTATGAGAAGTGGTTTTCTCGGTCTGAATTATGACTGTCTGACCGGAATATCTATCGTAGATCTCTTCCGAGCGTGGCCACGCATTTCCAGTCATAATTCTTCGAGTGGCCCGACTCCTGAACATCTAATTAGAGGCTAACCCGCGCGTGGCAAAGGAAAAGGAAAAGTTGTTTCAGGCAACAATTCTATTGCTAAGAGAGGCGCGACTCCTGAACAGAAATGCTTCCATTGTGGAAATTTCGGCCATTGGAAGCGAAATTGCCAAAAGTACCTGGAGGAGAAGAAGTCGAAACCAGGTATATATATGATAGACATTAATTATGCAAGTACCACGTCCTGGGTATTAGATACTGGATGTTAATCTCACCTTTGTAATCACTTGCAAGGGCTGACGAAGGCACGTCGGCTGGCAAAAGGTGAAGTTGACCTCCGTGTGGGAATGGAGCTAAGAAAAGTAGCTTTCCTTTCTTCTCTTACGAGATTTCTTTTACAGGTAAAAGACCCCAAGACTGATAAAAAAGATATACCTTGGTTATATTTCATTTCTTCAACAAGTTTAGTATTGAGCATAACAGCCCTGTTGTTGCGATGGAGGTCTGGCACCTCCTTCCCATCTCTTAGCGGAGAGGGGGGCTTAGAACACGTCTGAAGAAGAGCGAGAGGGGCGCCAATATGAGCTCGAAGCTTCCTTCGTAACTCCCGGAACTTCTTCGTAAAGGCTCCCTTCCATGCCTGATTTCATAGAGAACCTGAAAGTGGCTCTATTTCATTATATTCCATACATATATCAATTCCATTCATTTAATATCCTTTTGGTGTCATCTCCTATTCATGGGTATTCCAAAAATAAAAATATTCCATTTCAAAAATAGAAAGTTTGAAACGAAACAATTGGGGCAACCATTCCTCTTGTCTGACTTGTTTTAATTTAAATATGCAGGCCTGGTTACCTGAGTTATTGTAGATACTGTACTCCCTTTGGTGGTGCAGTTTCACTAATAGCCAAAGCGGACAAATGCAGGGAGATGAAGCTGTCTTGCTCCCATCGCTTAGCTGCCTTGCTGGCTGGGTTCCCTTAACGAGATGCACATTGTGTTCTTATGATATGAATATGCCACACTTTTTCTTATGTATGGATGATCAGAACTATTTACTCGATCACAGACAATTCTGGAACACCTCTAACAGAGGGAGCCTCTTATCCATTCTCATTCAATCACGGCGGGGGGCGTTAGAAAGCGTCAGGTCTCATAGCGAGGTTGAGGTGATCTCTACCCGAGTTCGCGAAGGAACCGGACTTTTGACAGGCAAGGTTTTTTTTACGCGCCGCACGAGAAAGAATGCTAGAAGGAAATAAAAAAGAATAGGTTCCAAAGCCCTTATTTTTTGCTTGTTTCAACCCAGCCTAAAAGCTGGGCTCGGGTTTCTGGCTTGGAAACTGCTTCCCCTGTAGTCGCCAGCTCGTTCTTGACAGATTCGATCGGGAGTAGCCGCCGTATCAATAGGAACGTATATTCTGTCACTTGCCTCAGGGCTAGAGTTGTATCTAAATAATTGCTATTTTGTACCAACTCTAAGTAAGAATATAATTTCAGTTTCTCTTTTAGACGCTGAAGGTTTTGATTTTTCAATACGAAACAACAGTTGTACCTTCTCGTTTAATGATAAGGTGTACAAAACAGCCAAATCTATAAACGGTATTTACGTTTTAGATTTGACAAATGATAAGGTCTACGAAACAGCCAAATCTATAAATGTAGCAAATAAAAAGCTCAAAATGGGAGATCCCGATCAATCTTACCTTTGGCATTGTCGTTTAGGGCATATAAACGAAAAACACATTGAGAGACTCTTAGCCAATGGAGTTCCCAAACCATTTGATTTTGGTACTTATGGAACATGTGAGTCTTGTCTTTTAGGCAAGATGACTCATGCACCTTTTTCAGGAAAAGGAGTACGAGCTAGTGATTTATTGGCACTCATTCATACAGATATTTGCGGTCTAATGACAATCACTGCCAGAGGTGGTTATGACTACTTTGTCACTTTTACAGATGATTTTAGTAGATATGGCTACATCTACCTAATCAAATATAAAAGTGAGGTACCTGAGAAATTTATAGAATTTCAAAAGGAAGTAGAAGACCAATTAGGAAAGAAGATCAAGGCCTTACGATCTGATCGGGGAGGTGAATATCTAAGTAATGACTTTGATACTCATCTGAAATACTGTGGAATTATATCAGAGCTTACACCTCATGGTACACCACAATTAAATGGTGTAGCCCAAAGAAGAAACCGTACCCTGTTGGATATGGTAAGATCAATGATGAGTCAGACCGAGCTTCCTGATTCATTCTGGGGATTTGCTCTCCAAACTGCCATTTTCACACTAAATAGATGCCCGACTAAATCAGCTCCGAAAACTCCATATGAGTTATGGAGAGGAAAAGTTCCTAACCTCTCATTTATCAAGATCTGGGGTTGTGAAGCATATGTCAAAAACAAGACTGACAATAAGCTTTCACAAAGATCTGATAAATGTCTTTGTAGGTTACCTTGTACAGACTCGAGGATATTACTTCTACAGTCGTCTAGAGAACAAAGTTTTTGTGTCTCGAGATGCTGTCTTTTTAGAAAAGGAATTTATTTCTAAAAGATAGAGTGGGAGAAAATTTAAACTTAGCAAAGTTCAGGAGCCACAAACGCAAAATGAGGCTCAGGATGTTTTGCCAGAAAACATTCCTGAATCGTCTAACTCTGCGGTTCCATTCTCCACTCCTAAAAGGTCAGGCAGATCAAGCCACCCACCAGATCGATACCTAGGTGTGATCGAGGATGGTGGTGATCACTTTTTGCTTCTAGAAAGTAATGAGCCTGCAACCTACGGAGCAGCCATGATTGGACTGAATTCTGCTAAATGGCTAGAGGCAATGAAATCCGAGAAAGATTCCATGTACGAGAACCAAATATGGGACTTGTTTAACTTGCCTGAAGGAACCAAGGTTCTTCAGTGCAAATGGATCTTTAAGATCAAGACCGGCATGGATGGAAATCAAGATATTTTCAAAGCTAGATTGGTAGCTAAAGGTTTCACGCAAGTTCATGGTTTAAACTATGACGAGACCTTTGCGCCAGTTGCAATGCTCAGATCTATTCGGATAATTTTAGCGATTGCTACTTTTCATGATTATGAGATATGGCAGATGGATGTTAAAACCGCCTTCCTGAATGGGTTTCAGGAAGAGGAAGTGTATATGGCACAACCTGAGGGTTTTATTGATCCAAACAATCCTAAGAAGGTTTGCAAGCTTAAGAGATCCATTTATGGTCTTAAGCAAGCATCTCGGAGTTGGAACCATCGATTCAACCATGTGATTAAACAAAATGGTTTCACCCGAAGTGTCGAGGAACCTTGTTTATACATGAAATTTAGTGGGAGTAAAGTAACTCTCCTAATCCTATATGTAGATGACATATTACTCATTAGGAATGATATCCCCATGCTTAACTCCGTTAAGAACTTGATACAATATCAAGTACGGAAAACTGTCAAAACTAGAGATAGGTCTCTTTGTGATTGGAAGTGGATTTTAGGAAAAGCTAAGTGTTGTTACTTCGTAATTTCTTGAGTCTATTTTAGTTAAGTGTCTTATTTCTCGTAAAATAATAAATTTCCTTATCATATAGGAAAAGATAGTGAAGTCATGTTTCCACATCTCATTAGGAGTAATATTTCCTTATTGCCTATTTTGTTTTTAGGAAGTCTAGGGTATTATAAATAGCACCTCTATTGTATTGTTTTTTACACAGAGAGTTTTGAGAATTAATATCAAAGAGTCGAAAGAGAGTTTCTTTCAATGGGTTCAGGCTTTGAACACAAATTGAAATAAGTAGTGTTATTCTTAGTTCGACATTATTTGCTAATCGCGTTATAAGTGAGTAGTGGATCATTACTTAGATCGGCATCTAGGGATTGATCATTTTGGACGAATTATAGGTCTAACTTGTTCATCCATATATTTTATTCTTTTCATTGTTCTTGTTTTCGTCCCATAAAACAGAATACCCCAAAAATAGCCCCACAGTAGTACAAAACATCAATCTGTCCTATAGTTAAGTTGTAAATCTGCTGCGTACTCGTATCAGGATGGCTCGGGAAACATTTTCAGATGAAGGATTTAGGAGAAGCGCAACGCATCCTAGGTATTCGGATCTATAGAGATAGCCCAAAAAGAATACTAGCATTAAATCAAGAAACTTATATTGATAAAATTCTTGACAGGTTCAATATGAAAGACTCTAAAAGAGGCTTTTTACCTATGGGAAGTGGGATAATTTTGAGTAAAGCTCAGTGTCCGACTGATCCTAAGGATATTGAACGCATGAAATCGATACCTTATGCTTCCGCAATCGGTTCGATCATGTACGCTATGATGTGTACGCGTCCAAATGTGTCATATGCCTTGAGTATGACAAGTCGTTACCAAGCCAATCCAGGCGAGAGCCATTGGATAGTCGTTAAGAACGTCCTTAATTACTTAAGAAGGACTAAGGACACGTTCTTAGTTTTTGGAGGGGATTCTGAGCTTCGTGTAAAGGGTTATGCGGATGCTAGTTTCCAAATAGATCGAGATGATTCAAAATCTCAATCAGGATATGTTTTCATACTGAATGGAGGAGCCATATGCTGGAAGAGCACCAAGCAATCGGTGACTGCAGATTCTACAACGGAGGCCGAGTATCTTGCAGCATCAGAAGCTTCAAAAGAGGCAGTTTGGATCCGGCAGTTCCTGGAAGGATTAAATGTAGTCCCTACAACAGCGGATCCTATTGTGGTCTATAGCGACAAAAGTGGAGCAATAGTTCAAGCTAAAGAGCCTAAGTCTAGTGACAAATCTAGACATGTACTCAGGAAGTTCCATGTAATTAGAGACTTTGTGGAACGAGAAGATATATCGATTTGTAAGGTTAGGACAGACGATAATATCGCTGATCCTTTAACCAAGCCATTATCACAGGCTAAACACAATGGTCATATTGCCTCGATGGGTTTGAGGCGTATGTCTGACATGTGTTAGATTATATGTTGTAATAGTTAATAAGTGTATTACCTTTTACATATATGATAATTAAATTCATCGTTTTAAGTTTTATTAAACTCTTCTATTAATTCAGTTTTAATAAAATTCTGAATTATATATATATATATACTTTGTTAATTCCTAATAGGTCATGTCCTGAACCCTATTAAATGAACATGATTAACGGTATATTTTGTCTCTAGTCTTAAAATGAGGTGACGTCTCAATTGACTAGATTGTAAGTCGGTTGATGACTAGTTCAATTGTAACACCCCCAAATTTCCCTTCCTTTTTAAAAATATTTTATAATGATCCAAAATACAAATTTAGGAAATTCAGAGGTGTCACTCCGCACTCGAGTCAAAGACCCGAATGCAAGGAGATTTCAGAAGCCGAACTACAAATGCCTAAGGATTTAAAATAGTCTATTACAATTCATTAATTAAATTCCAACAATCTGAGATATGAAATATGAAATAGTCTAAGTATTATTGATGGTCTAATAATTGAGAGTCTAAATTTGTTTAATCCAACTAATAACTAATGAGTCGTCGATTCCTGCATGCATCAAATACTCCAAACCTGTGGTGGATTTAAAACACAAAAACCACAGTTGAAAAGTCAGAAAATTGAGTAAGCTAACACCCCAACTCGTAGAAAATCAAAACTCTTACCTTGGTTAAAAGAAAACATTTAGATTTTATTTTCGAAAACCACACTTAGCACGTTATCATATAAACCAATCAACAAGAAAGTTCCAATCACTCAAAGAGAAACATCACAGTAACTTCGACAAGTGTTTAACATTTCAATAATATAATATGAACCGTTCTTTTATATCTTTAATGAGGAATCCATACCAAATATTATAAGTGGGATGAGCCGAATTTGTTTCCATACCAATCATATATTTATAAGTGGGTGAGCCGGTTATTTTACTGAGTCACCAAACCATACCATTCTATACGTGGGTGAGCCGAATCTATGTCGACTAATCAAACCATATCATTATATACGTGGGTGAGTCGGTTCTTTGTCAACCCACCAAACCATACCATACAAAACTACTAGACCTTAAGTGTGCACACCCCCTATTAAGTATTGCTAACCCAATAGAGTAGTACTAGAGCCAAGCCCACTTAAAAACCGATGCGGTGGGGCAATAAAGTGGAGCCGATGTGACTCAAACCAATAAAGTGGAGTCGATGTGACTCAAACCAATAATTATCGTGTATCCTCATACTTTATTTATTTATTTTGTTTATAATATCGATCATTTACACAAGGTTATATTCCAACAATCATACAACCATTCATAATTCAACCATATCAATATCAATCGCACACCCATTAATCATAATTCCAACAACATCTTTTGAATCATAAACCAAACAATATATCAATGCAATAATCCAATCCAATCAAACCAAGATATGAAAATCAAAACAGTAAATCGTTCTCCACCTAACATGCTACTAAGTTCTCATCCATCACACCATTCACATATAGCACATAAGTTTGAAAGGTTCTACATGTTTAAGAAAGGTTGAGCATGCTAGCTTACCTTTTCAATGCACACAAGAACACGACAGCACAACGATCACTAGTATTCTTCGTCTACGGACTCAGGGGCTACAATACTACAATCAACAATCCCAAATCAATACTAATCTCATCCAATCATTCATCTAATACTTATGTTAATTCTATTCTATATGCCATGCCCATGATAATTTAAATCTAACCCAACAATTAACAATTAACCAACAATTATAATTCTAATTCAATAATTAGTTTCCAATACTCAAATAACACTCAATTTATTTTAAAAATTCTCAAAGGCTTGCAATTACTTTTAAAACAGAATTTAACTCATAAAAACAAGTTTTTAATTATTATGATTTATAGATTTATTAATACAATTTATATTATGTTTTAATTATGAAAAACATGCTTTAAATTACATAAAATTATATAAAAACGAATTAAATCAATCTAAATTACGAAAATCAATTTATAATTCCCTAAATTATCATAATTTCGAGTTATTGATGATTAAAATTAATTTGGGCTAATTAACTAATTAAGAAACAATTAACCAAATTCTACCCCAAATTGCAATTTCTATAAACTTGAACAAAATCCCAATTAAATCTCAAACTAAATTCAAGAACCCTAATTAACAGATTATAAACATACTAAAGTCATAATTTACGAAACTAATTGAGCCTAATTCGAGCAATTAAACTAATTAACCCCAAATTCGTAATTAGTGAAAATCAACTCAAAACAATCATCAAAATCAATTCTTTATGCATAAAACTAACCCAAATCGATTACCCACTAACTATAACATCTATTAGAATCAATTAAACACAAAGTAAAGCAATAAAACGACTTGATAATCACGTTTAATTGAAGAACCAAAAACATGGGAAAAAAGGGGTGGTAGAGGCGTTATCACGGCAGAAGAAGAAGTGAGAGAAGCGAGGTGGTCGACCGGCGATCTGGGCAGAGGAATAGGGGTGGCATTCGTGCGTGGGCGGTGGCGTGTGGCGAAGAAGGATGGGCGTGCATGAAGCGAGAAGCAGGGGAAGCTCTTTTTTTTTTTTTTTTTTTTTTTAGGAGAAGAAGAAGGGGGGGTTTGTCGTGGAAGAGGAGAGAGAAAGAGTGATGGTTTTTTTTTTTCCTTTTTCTTTTTCTTTCCTTTGTCTTTCCTTTTTTCTGATTTCCTTCTTTGGGTTTGGGTTGGGTATTTGGGTCTTATGTTTGGGCCAACATGTATTGGTTTATATATGATTATTGTACTAATGAGGGATGACCCAAATCAGAAAATAGAAACCCGTATAACAAATCCGATTTTTAAAAATCATCTCCGAACCCATTTTTGAAAACGACTCACAAACTAACTTTAAAAATCCTTTTAATTTATAATTCTAAAATATTAATATATAATACTTTGAAATTTCGGGATATTACATCCTTCCCCCCTTAAGAGAATGTTTCGTCCCCGAAGCGCAAAATAAATAGATCAACCCATCAGACATCCATACAACACGTACCAAGTCGTAAACAACTCATAAGATGTAAAGGTATGAGTGTATAAATGCAATGTATAATTTTAAGTTTAATGCAAAGTTGACATTACAATCCACCCATTAAAAGAAGAGTTTGTCCTCGAACTCACGAGTTAAACAATCCTATCATATGAGCCTTAGTTTTCCAATGTGGGACAAACCAACTTCATAATCCACTTTCCAAATTCCGTAGTGTTACATCAATGGTCATGGATTCATAGAGATGAATAACCGATTATATAGACAGACTGTAGATGACACTGTGTCAGACATTTGACCAATTATAGAACCTTTGTGTCTGGTCGTGACAAGGTAATCTATATTATTCCTATTAGTCGATTCTTTCGACCTGAGATTGTTTGTCTGAGTTTATGCAGTAGGCGGTGACTTTGATTTATGTCCTAAGTCGTGCCGAAAAAGGAGGCTAAAAGGGCATCTATAGGGTCATAACCGACTGTATGAAACAGAGAAAATAAGTCAAGAAGGGATTGTCCACCCACATCAGGGTATGATATCTTTGGGCCACTCGAGAAATTATGACTGGAAATGCGTGGCCACGCTCGGAAGAGATCTATGATAGATATTCCGGTCAGACAGTCATAATCCAGACCGAGAAAACCACTTCTGATAATGATCCAATGCAAGTTCGACCTGAAAGATATTTCGCATTGAGTGGGAGATATAACGGACAAGAGATTCGGTAACGCATGACTTGTCTTGGACAAGTGGGAGATTGTTGGAGTTGGTGTCCTCCGACAATAATGCGTTGACTAATTAAATCTAATTAGGAATAAACTTGGGATATATTGAATATACTAAGTCAGTTGATTAACGTATATCGATAACGGTTGGCTGGCTAGAGTTTGACGTTATTGTCGTTTGACAGCGGTAATCAACTGATCCCTCTCGGTCACACCGGTAAAGATAGTTTCTCCAAAGGATATTATATTTGTATTTAATATAATATAATATAAACCCTAGTGTTTCAGTTAAAGAGTTAACTAATTATATCGGATAGTGTTTTATGAGTTCAGAACTCCAGTCGTATAAATTACGGTTTTTGTGTGAATTGTCAATGTTGACAATTAGCTAATTAAATTACAAAGAGTTGTAATTTTAGCTAAAATGATGTAATTAGTAATTATTATATAGTGATATCGGATAGTGTTTTATGAGTTCGGAACTCAGGTCGAAAAAATTATGATTTTTGTGTGAATTGTCAATATAGACAATTGGCTAATTAAATGGGACTTGTTATTCGTCGCCCTAAAATGCGCTATTCCTCGCCCGTATTTCGTATTATATTCTTGTATTTCCACTTATATCCTTGACTAATCTTGACTTAATCATGCTAATCTTTATTTCCCTCCATAATCTTCACCCCCCTCATTTCCCTCCATTTTCCACCTTCCTAGTTTGTTCGACATTCCTCAAAAAAAATTAAAATCTACTTACTCAATTATACAACCCGAAACCTAATTAATTATTCTAATCTTCATTTCCTCCATAATCTTTGTCCCCCTCATTTCCCTCCATTCTTCCCCCGGCCTTATGCAATCCGGCCCTCCTCAACAAATAAAAAAAGATTTAGAATTAATTAAGTGAAGGGGGAACTAAAGATTTAAAGATTTGAGAATGACAAACATGAACTCAAATACATATAATTTCGATCATTATAAGTATTTACACAAACTCCTTATATATTGATATAGAATTGAAAATTTTCCTTCAGATCACACATATATTGATTCATATTTGAAAATTTTCATTCAGCTCAGACTGATACAAACTAATATTCATATCCAAAATTCGACACAAGTGGGCCACACCATGCTTGGGCCGTGTAAAAAAGACGGCTTGACCATGGTCAAGCCGTGTTTTGGACACGGCCGGACCATGGTCAAGCCGTCTTTTGTACACGGCCCGACCATGGTCAAGCCGTCTTTTGTACACGGCCCGACCATGGTCAAGCCGTCTTTTTTACACGGCCCAACCATGGTATGGCACACATGTGTCGAATTTTGGATATGAATATTAGTTTGTATAAGTCTGAGCCGAATGAAAATTTTCAAATCTCAATCAATATATGTGTGATATGAATGAAAATTTTCAATTCTGAATCAATATTTAAGAAGTTTGGGTAATCACTTATGAGGAAATGTATTGAGATTGACACTCTGAATGGAAGATTTTAGTTTTGAATGAATATTATAAGCAAATTCTATAGTTTTGTATGTACAAGAGTTACATTCTGAATCAAAAATTTCACTTCCGAATCAATTGATAAGGAGTTTGTGTAATATTCTTATAAAGAAATGTATTCGAGATTGACAATTTAGATGAATGATTTTTGTTTTAAATGTATATAATAAGAAAACTGAGTATCTTTGTATGCACAAGAGTTACACTCATGAAAGAATTATTTCATTTCTAAATCAATAAAATAAGGAGTTTGTGTAATCTCTTATAATGAATTGTATTCGAGAATTGTTTAGTATCTTATAATTCACTTGTGAATGTTTATATAAATTAATTTGTTTAATTACTTTTACGACAATAGATCTATTCTAAATATATTAACTCATATACTATTTGTTTTTGAATTATAATGTTAACATTACGTAAGTATTGTTATTAGTATTTATTATTGTAAGATTTAGTTTGATTTTATGTAAATGTAGCCGAATATGAGAGATTATGGTGGATACCATGTCGATTATAATAATTTGTTTTTGACAAACCAGAATTTCTCGTGTTTAAACGACGCCTTTGTTTGGGCAAACGAACTAGCAAAGAGCAAGAGATTTTTCTAGGTAAAGACTGCGATAAAAAAAAAAAAAAAAAAAGTGATGGTCTATGGAGGTATTACCTACATTCTGAGAATGGTTGTAGGAAATGGAAGTATAGACCTTCACTTGTTAATCCGCGAAACACTACTACTTTCCATAAGTTAGGTAGTAAGTTTGCGCTATAAATTCAAGAGATGAAGGACTCCCGCTATTTTTAGATCACGAACACGCTATTTTTTAGACATTAAGTCGTTACCCATGCTATATCGACTCCGTTTTGACACACATCTTTTTGCGTAAAATTTGACACGACACTACGCCAAAAATAGGAAATAACACCGGATTATATGACACCGAAAACTTTAAAACCCGGTGTTAGACACGTGTACGACACCGGTTGTTAATCACCCGGTGTGATACGTATTAAAAAACGTATTTATATATAACTACTGCAACTTTTAACACCGGTTGATGAAGAAACCAGTGTCTTATGTGATCCAAAAAATAAGAAAAACAAAAACAAATTTTAAATTGAACATATAAGACACCGGGTGAACCTAAAACTGGTGTCTTATGTTAATTGAAAAAAAAAAAAAAAAACTAAATACCCTAACATTGTTTTATCCGCCCCCTTTACTCCCTATCCCTCCTGCGTATCTCCCTCATTCATAATATCTCATCATAATATCTTTGTCTCCTATTATCTCCCTCCTCTTATCATCTCTTTCTTTTTCGTTTATCCTCATATAATTTCACTCCCGCTTTCTCATTAACTCAGATCAATCTTCATCATCATCAACCCCCTCTTCTTTTTCTCTCTTAAACTTCCTCAACACAGTCCATGTAGTGACGACCTTCTGGGCGAAATCATGTTCGATTTGTTATCATTTAAGTGAAATCATGTTCGATTCTCAGTCATTTGAGCGAAATCATGTTCGATTCTCACTCATTAACTCGTGATATTTTATTCATCACCCCCCTCAATTGGATTTATTTTGATACAATTTAGGCAAATTTGGGTAAAACTGTCACGGATCTGGGAGAAGTATAGTATGTATTATTTTGATTTTTTTTTTTGTTTTAGGTTCAGTTTCCCTTTCTCCTTTTATTGTAAATTTTTCATTTTAGGTTTAGTTTGCCTTGTTCATATTATTGTAATATTCTGATTTACAAATTTTGATTTTGATAACTAATAACTGTCACTTTGATTAAGTTTCAGATCTGAATAAACTTTGTTCAATTTTGAATGTTGTATTTGTATATTATTGACAGCGAGATCGTCGTTAAATCCTATCAAATTACCACAAATTACTAACTAAGAAGATAGGGTAAGTGGGTATCATATCCACAAGGAAGAGGAAAGTCCTAATATGCGATTCTAGTGTGAAAAAAAAAGAAATAAAAGAAATAAGAACAATAAATGGGGGGGTTTTTGGTTTGAAAGTCGATTAGACAAGAAATAAACGAGTTATCAAGATTACTAAGGTGACCCTCGGTGATAATCTCATCTAACACCCTAATATAGTAATTTTACTCCTCTCTAATTACACCATTTCATAGATAATCTCGGTTTTCACCAATTAATCCTCTTTTATGGGGAATTCGAGCAACCGTTACCAAATTCCCCTCCTTTTAATCCTAATTTGTCTAGTGACCACTGAAACAAATCAAAACCAAAGGCATGAAGAGAAAGGATTAATAAAAGATTAATAACAACCCAAATTAGTATCTAATTAGCCGCAACCGCGACACTAATCAAATCTAATCTATTAGTTGCCTAATTAATTCCCCAATCACAAATTAGTTATAACCATACACTAAACATGTGAAAGTTGCTTCCTTTAGGGTTAATAATCAATGACCATCAATTAAAAACCAAGCATAAGAAATATCCAATTCAATCCAATCAACCAATTAGAGAAAATAAAGGTAAATCAAGCAATTGAAGAACAAGGAATTAATTACCATGAAATTAAAGGCAAATTAGAGAGAAGAAAATCTTACTAATACATAGGATGAGAGAATTTGATTACACCAAGAATCTAGAAGGTGATTAGTCTTCCATACTAACTATTACAATAAGGTTTGAAATGGAAATCATAATGAAAATACTAATTCTCACTAATCTCTCCCTTGAGTTTCTCTCTCTAGAAAATAAGAACAAGATGTAAAAATATAATGAAAGGTGATAAGTCTTAGGGAGGGGTTCATGCCCCTTTATTTAAACTAAGTACAAAACACTAAAAGACAAAATAGATATTTAGGCACAAATAAACCGTCAAAAGTCTCAAGGAAGCTTCCCGGAACTCCCTTTCTCAACTCGAGGATAGGGATCCTCGAGTCGAGCGAAGAAATCCTCGACTCGAGGAAAACCCTCCTCGAGTCGAGGATCTTGTCCTTCTAAATACCTGTCCTGTAAACTCTCCTCGACTCGAGGGAAGTAATCCTCGAGTCGAGATTATAGTCCTCGAGTCGAGGTTGATGATCCTCGAGTCGAGAGGCTGTGCGCAGGGCAATCTTCGAACGGGCATAACTCTCACCTCCGAACTTCATTTTGAGCTCATAATATATCATTGGAAAGCTAAGACGATGAAATTTCCTCTCCACTTGGAATTTCTGAAAAATATTTTATGGTTGGAGAGTTATGATCCAATAAAGTCGGAGGTGATGGGGTGTGGTTCTCGGAATGTCATCAAGCTATCTTATCCTCGAATCTTCCTCCAACTCGTAGCTTGATCCCCTAGTATCGTGCAAGGCTCACCAATAGGGTCTAAGACCACCAAAACTCGTAAAACCGATGATTAAGCCCCAATAATACTCCGAGTGGTGTGGTCTACGAATCACGATAAAATCATGCCCAAATAGACACTAAGGCGCCTAAATCAACCGAATTAACACACCACATTTACGCCACATCAATTATTGTAAGTGGAATTTAGATTCCGTGACATATTTTTTGTAAGCAATTTCAATGTTTTGAAATTAGTTGAAATTCATGAATTCTCCGATTGTTCATCTTCAACCACATCGCGTCTCCTTCTTTACATTTATATCGTTCCGTATCTTTCTCTCTTCAATTCGATTAAATTCGATGCTCTTCTTTTTTTCTGGATAATTGTTTTTAATTATTATTTTTTTTTTTGAAAAATCGTTGAAGATAAGACACCGGGTTAACAGAAAACAGATGTTGTATGTGTTGTTAAAAATTTCGTCCCTAATAAGACATATGCCACCGGTTTTGTCCCTAACCGGTGTCTTATGTGGTATTTTTAACACCAGGTATCCAAATAGAAAGCGGTGTCTTAGCCTAAGACACCGGCAGTCCATACACCGGGTGTAACCGGTATCTTGTTCTTTTAAGACCCGGTGTTAAATGTGATTTATGGCGTAGTGCGACTTGTGCACCTGTCAATTTTGTGGCATGAACCCGGTTGTTGTAGGTCATGACATCCAAATTCATTGGTGCACCTGCATTAGTTAATTCATGGTAAATAATATCATTTGGTGATATAGTGTTAAGCAAAATAATATAATATGATGGTTAGCTAATTCATAATTATGATCTTAAATATGATGAGATGTATAACGGGTGACGAGATAGTATAATGAAAATGAAACATTATAACGGGTGCGGGATATTATATTGAAAATGAAATATTATAACGGGTGATGGGATAGTGCCATGAAAATAGAATCACAAATTCTACCGTGACACCGTCTCATACGATAAGACCTCTTACACATTTGAAAAGTAAATTTTATTTTCAAAGCCAACCTATTTCAAAAGTAACATGTTAATCTTACAAAAGTAACTTATTAAACGGTCTCATACAATGAGACGCGTATGAAACGGTCTCACCGCAAAGATAATAAACCTATATCAATTAAACTTTGAAGTTATTATAGTGTATGGATTTATCAATACTATATAATCTAATCTAATTTCAATACTTACATACATATGAATGCTATAAATATATGAGTACTTTATATATGTACATATAAAACCTGAACACAAATATTGTGAACTTACTCTTGCATGCCAACCTAATTACTATGAAAACACCTCATATAACCTTACTCGGTTGTTTTTTCCGCCAAGAGTATACATCAATTCTAAATGACTATGTCGTCAAACGTATTTGTTTGTTAAATGTAGAGAATGATCCTAATTTATGGTGTCTCTTGCCAACTTATACAAGTAAAGATGCATATAAAACCTTACTCAATTCAATTGTACGCCAAGAGTATACATCAATTCTAATTGACTGTTGTCGTCAAACCTATTAGTCTGTCGAAGTAGAGAATGATTCTATTTATAGTGCCTCTTGTCAACTTATATATACAATGAAAATGCCACATAAACCTTACTCGAATCATTTGTATACGCTAAGAGTTAGCATCAATTCTAAATGAGTATATCGTCAAACATACCAGTCTGTCGAATGTAGAGGATGGTCCTAATTTATAGTGTCTCTCGCCAACTTATTGAATTAAAAAGTCATATACAACCTTAAACGGATCATTCATAAGCCGAGAGTATACATAAATTGTAATTGATTGTTATCGTTACACTTATCAGTATATCGAATAAAGATAATGATCCTAATTTACAGTGTAGTTGCTAACTTATAAAATGAAAAAGCCACATAAAACTTTTCTCAATTCATTTGTACTCTTAGAGTATAAATCAAATCTAATTGACCATATCGTTAAGTCTATCAGTCTGTCGAATGTAGACAATGATACTAATTTGTATATAGTGCCTTGCTTTTGCCAACTTATACAATTAATAAGTCATATAAAACCTTTCTCGGCTTATTTGTAAGCCATCCAAGAGTATACATCAAGTCTAATTGATTATATCTTCTGATACACACCACTTAGTAGTGGTAAAAGATGGGTTTTTATGCATTCAAATGGTTGTTTTTGGATCAATTGTTAGCTAATTCTATCATTCGTGTATTGTACTTTAATATAAGAATTAGTGGTTTTTGTATGTATTTATGGCCTCAATATTGATGTGCAATTGTGTGGAACGATAATGAGGCGATGAAAGATGATCCAAGGAGCGAGATGCCAAGTTTTGGACAAGTTTGGAAGGGATTTCAGTCCATTTACGGAAGGTCAACTTTTAAGCTTCATAACTTTCAAACGGCTTGGAATTTTGCAGCGAAACCAACGAGAGATTAAATTTCATGATCGTAGCTTTCCAGGAAGTGGTCAAATATCCTCACAGGCCAAGTAACGAAGAATTTGTGACCATTTGAAAAATATCGCCAGAGCCAGTCCGTTGAAGACGAATCGTCTGACTTAAGACGAGTCGTCCGGACGAGACGACTTCCAGACGACTCCCGCAGAAACTTCAGCAAAAAGTGAAAAAGGTCAAGACGAGTCGTCCAGACGAGTCATCCCACTCCGGACGACTCGTCCGCTGCTGTGTCGGCGTATTAACGGGTTTCCTTAATCCATTTTGTAATCTTTTACTATTTAAACCTAAGTTGCGTCTTTTACTCATTATTCAGTATTCAAAACCTTTAGAGATTATTTTCAAAACTATGCAAGGCTAAAGACCTTATTTCTCGAATCGATTAATCAAAGCTATAGTTTACCGACAATTGTGAGTTTGATTCTAATTCTTTTATTCGTTTGAGTATTGTTTACTCTCGTTCTTATTGTTATTGATTGATTTACTGCTCAATTAGGTTGCAAACTAATTAGGCCTAGATCTATCATATTGCTAGATTCACAATTTAAGGACTAATTGTTAGATTGTTGATTCACAAGTAGCAACTAGCCTAGTATTTCTATGCTGAACATCGGTATTAGGTTAGAGAGAATAAACATATTAATTGAAGATCGAATCCGCGTGTGTCTAGATCTTGTTAATCTTAGTTGATATCATTTAATTGCTTTACGCTTTCGCTGGATTGAATTTAGGCGCGCGTCTTTGTTATCCACCGATTAGGGCTATTAGGTTGGGTTGATCTCTCCTCTTAGCTACAATTAAGAAACGATAGGAAATTATATTTCTACAACTAAGTGCTCAACGAATTAGGATTAGTTGATAACTAGGACCAATTAGGTGAACGATAGTGGGTATTAATTGTCCGAGATCTTTCCTTCCATTTGTTTGCAAATTACTCTCTTCGCTTTAGATTACTTGATCACTTACTTTCATAAACCCCCCATTTGGTTACCATTACATACTTAGACAATTACCGTTCTCTGTGGATACAAACCTTGCTTGCCCCATTTGGGATTTCTTTGAGTTTATGGCTTATCAGAGTTCACATGTTGAGGAGTTAGATAAGATGGAGGAACTCTTACACGTCAATCATGTCCATGAAATTGATCAATCCCCACGAGATCACGTGCCAGTTTAATCTAAGTCCATGTCTACGGAGGATATGATCCGTGCGTTGACCTCCACTATGACCACTATGCAAAGTTATATGATGCAGTTTCAACAGCAAACCCAAGTGAGTATCCAAAACTTTGAGAATCAATTTGAGCAAATTTTTACTGCAATTGCACGATTGGAGGCACGGGATTCCATAAACCATAAGACTGAACTTGTTGGGGCTGATGATGAGTTTTCCTTGATTAATAATTCACGAGATGATCCATCACTTAGACTTCCCGTAGATGTAACATTGGATGATCGAGCAGATACAGTCCCTTTAGATAAGATTGAGTTAGGAGTCAATGACAATGTAGCTGAACGAGTTGAGACTTCCTCATTCAAGGAAGAGTCTCCCATACCATCGATGGGAGTATGTTCCATGTTAGCTCCTAAAACACCCCGGATCATAAATAATTCCCCTTTGCACCCTACTCCCAACTTACCGATTAGTAAGCATATTGATGGTGACATAGAAGATAAATTTGAACGTGGAGGTCTAAACAATCTTCATCTACATGATATTGCGGCGTCTATTGTTTGTGCATTGTTGATTACTAACATTTTCTATTGTCATATTTTTGATAATTATGCCAGCTCATTCGACAAATTTCAGAGAGCAATGAATTCTTTCGCTCTTAAGCCAGGTCATTTCACCTTTGCTAGGTGATGCAGGAACATACGCATGATATGCGTCGAGCCAACGACGTTAAACAAGTGCGCTTCTTGGGAGGCAACCCAAGTATTGTTCTAATTTTATTTTATTTTTCCGTTTGATTTGTTTGTTTCTTGTGTAGGTTTAAAAGAAAAAAAAAAACCCAGAAAAATATTAAAAAAAATGATGATGGTCAGGTACGCATTCTTTTATCCTTTTTCTCCTCCTCCTACTTATTCTAGCCTTTACTTCCCACCACAATTTTCTTTACCAGTTTTTATAGACCATCTCTCTTTGTTTCCACCTATGATTTACCACTTTGTTTTACTTATCCCATCCCCGTTTATACCCTTACACCCAATACTTTTATTATTCCATTAATGGTGTTCTTGGAGGGTGGATTTGATGTTTACAATGTGATTTTGGTGTATGTATGCTACATGATAGTGGTGAATAGGTCCTTTAATTGTTTTGGACTTTACTATTTGAAGGAGTATGGAGGTGTTGTGAGGAGAGTGTGGTGGATTGGTGACGACTTTTTCTTGAGGGTGTTTGGGATATTGTGTGAGTTGAGTGTGGCTCTACACCCTGTTTTCATTTTCTATGGGCCCATTGCCTTGAGTAATACGATGACGAGGAGGTGTTTGTTTTTGCATACTTTTGAAGTGATGAGGGAGAGTGCATCTTTTAAGCTTGTTTATCTTTTTTCCTATATATTGTTGTCCTATTTTATTGTTGGTGTGCTTCCCATTAAGGACAATGTTCGATTTAAGCATGGGGGAGAAGATGTCATCATCTTTCTTGTGTTATATGTACATGATTTTACTATTTTCGCAAAAAAAAAAAAAAAAAAAAAAAAAAAAAAAAAAAAATGAAAAAAGAGGAAAAAAGAAGAGAGAAGAAAGTTAGAAAAGAGAGAGGAGCGGAAAAGAAAGTAAGGAAAAGACACGAGAGAAGAAAGTGAGCCGGTGAGCATGGAAAATTTAACGAGAGGCTAGGTGAAAACCCGAAAGGGCGCCTAGGCAAAATGAGTGGAGCGTGCTACTGTAACGGTGGGGCAATAAGAAGGATGTTCTGAAGGTCGTGTCTGGGTAGGTCTCTCTTGGCTGATATAAGGAGGTTCGGTTGGATTATATAGTACGGTGATAGGATAGAAAATCCTCGATTCCCTTGGATGTTTGGGGCGGTTGGAGTTTATATCGATGTAGTCTTTGATCCGACGGTGTTATTCCGGACCTAGGCTCACGAGGGTGTTGGGTGTGAGCGGCTTAGGGACACTTAGGGCATTGTAGATCCCTTTGCCATTTGGTTATTATTTGTGGTTGCGTTTCATGATTCATAAGATGGTTGGGAACCGTTGCGTTGAGATTACATCCGTGACGATCCTTAACTAGGAAGACGAAGACCATAAACGAAGTAGAGGAGATAGGTAGATGTCTATTCTCCCTGTGCTGCTTGTTAAAAGACCTTGGAGACATTTTGCAGCTAATTGTGTTACTCGAGGACGAGTAAAGGTTTAAGCATGGGGGAATTCAAAATTTGACAGGCTAAAGTCGTATGCCTACAAATATAATTAATCAATACTAACCTAAAACGTAGTAATAGACAAGCAAAATTCGTATCCACAGAGAACGGTAATTGTCTAAGTATGTAATGGTAACCAAATGGGGGGTTTATGAGTGTAAGTATACCTGTCAGAACCTGACCCGACCCGGTAACCCGACCCGCATTTGAACCCGATTAGACCCGTTTTTTGACCCGCGACCCGTATATGACCCGAACCCGATCAACCCGAAAATTTGCGGGTCAAAACGGGTCGGGTCAGGGTCAACCCGGCTGGTCAAAGTCAAAGTCAAAGTCTAAAAAAAAAAAAAAAAAAAAAACTAACCTAACATTTTAGGTGTTGTTCGGTATTGCGGATGTTTTTCGTTTTTCGTTTTCTTTTTTTTGGAGAAAATTAAACAAAACGCGTTCGGTGGATTCCGTTGCCAAAAACAAAATCAGCTTAATTCCATGATTAATCTGCCCGTTTTCTCAAACCACTTTTGATGGTTTCCAAAAACAGATTTAGATTTTTATTTTTAATTTCTTACCAGTTACCATTCCTATCATCCTATGTAAGTAACATCAACGCATCCTGCACACCATCGTCGCCGAGATGCAACAACGATCGGCAGCCGGCGTGACTACTATTCCGCCGCCGTATCCCCTGCCTACTACGACATCGATTTCTCTGGTCAACAACATCAATCATTAGGAGGAATTCGATATGTCTTCCGATCGAAAATCTTGGTCCTCCGTTTTGCCTTGTTCCTTTTACGCCGGTTACATGATCGGAAAATGGTATACTGCGGAATTAGAATGGATAGTGGATTTGCATGTGGTGGTTTGATATGGTGGCAAGGCTGGTGGTGCGGAGGAGGGATCAGATTCGAGCTTGTTGAGTGAGGCTATTAATGGTGGTGAAACAAAAATTACGTTAAAAAGTTGTATGTAAAAGGCGCTAAAAATCATACGTAAGGCGCTAAAAATCATACGTAAAAGCGCTAAACTTCAAGGAAAAACCCTGCGTAAAACAATGTTTTTGACCCGTATTCTGACCCCAACCCGACTCGACCCTAACCCGACCCGACCCGTATTTGACCCGACCCGTATTGACCCGACCCGTATTTAACCCGACCCGACCCGTTTGACAGGTCTAAGTGTAAGCGATCAAGTAATCTAAAGCAAAGAGAGTAATTTGCAAACAAATGGAAGGAAAGATCTCGGACAATTAATACTCACTATCGTTCACCTAGTTGGTCCTAGTTATCAACTAATCCTAATTCGTTGAGCACTTAGTTGTAGAAATATAATTTCCTATCGTTTCTTAATTGTAGCTAAGAGGAGAGATCAGCTCTACCTAATAGCCCTAATCGATGGATAACAAAGACGCCCCGCCTAAATTCAATCCAGCGAAAGCGTAAAGCAATTAAACGATATCAACTAAGATTAACAAGATCTAGACACACGCGGATTCGATCTTCAATTAATATGTTTATTCTCTCTAACCTAATACCGATATTCAGCATAGAAATACTAGGCTAGTTGCTACTTGTGAATCAACAATCTAACAATTAGTCCTTAAATTGTGAATCAAGCAATATGATAGATCTAGGCCTAATTAGTTTGCAACCTAATTGAGCAGTAAATCAATCAATAACAATAAGAACGAGAGAATAAACAATACTCAAACGAATAAAAGAATTAGAATCAAACTCACAATTGTCGGTAAACTATAGCTTTGATTAATCGATTCGAGAAATAAGGTCTTTAGCCTTGCATAGTCTTGAAAATAATCTCTAAAGGTTATGAATACCTAATAATGAGTAAAAAACGCAACTTAGGTTTAAATAGTAAAAGATTACAAAAGGGATTAAGGAAACCCGTTAATATGCCGACACAGCAGCGGACTAGTCGTCCGGAGTGGGACGACTCGTCTAGTTCTGGACGACTCGTCTTGACCTTTTTCACTTTTTGCTGAAGTTTCTGCGGGAGTCGTCTGGAAGTCGTCTGGCTCGGGACGACTCGTCTTAAGTCAGACGATTAGTCTTCAACGGACTGGCTCTGGCGATGTTTTTCAAACGGTCATAACTTCTTCTTTACTTGGCCTGTGAGGATGTGTGACCACTTACTGGAAAGCTAAGATCATGAAATTTAATATCCCGTTGGTTTCACGGCAAAATTCGAAGTTGTTTGAGAGATATGAAGCTTCAAAGTTGACCTTCCGTAAATGGACTGAAATCCCTTCCAAACTTGTCCAAAACTTGACATCTCGCTCCTTGGATCATCTTTCATCGCCTCATTGTCGTTCCACACAATTGCACATCAATCTTGAGGCCATAAATACATACAAAAACCACTAATTCTTATATTAAACTACAATACACGAATGATAGAATTAGCTAACAATTGATCCAAAAACAACCATTTGAATGCATAAAAACCCATCTTTTACCACTACTAAGTGGTGTTTATCATTGTCAAACCTATTAGTCTATCCAGAGAGAGAGATGAAGGCGAGCAAAACTTATGTATACAAGTCATTATACGAAATTACACAAATTGTTATTATATCGTTTCACAAGTGTAATAATCCAATCCGAGGTGTAAATACTTCATTATAAAAAATTACACAAAGTGTTTATTAAATCTATTAACAACTGAAGCCGTCTGTTCAGATTGTAATATTGTCCATACACAAAGTATTTGAGTTCATGTTTGTCTTCCTCAAATCTTTAATTCTACATGTAAATTTTCATAAAAACTGGATTTCCAATATGCACAAAACAACCGCGTAATTTGGGAATGATTCCCTCAAATTCTCGAAAAAAAGAGTATGAGTTGATGAGATTTTTGGAGAAAATATCCGACCAATTGCGGAACCGAGATGGGGTTGAAAGATATGAAAAATGAGGAATGAGGAACAGAGAGACAACATTGGGGAAGAGAGATGACTAAAATGGGGGAGTGTGAAGAGAGAGGATAAAAAATGGGGAAGTATAGCAGAAGTAATGAGGGAGGGGGGTAGAAAAAATTAGCAATTAATGAATGTAATTAGTGAAGGGCACACGTGGAAATACGGGAATACGGGCGACAAAAAGCAAATAGTTGTAATTTTAACTAAAATGATGTAATTAGTAATTATTATATTGTGATATAATAATTAATTAACACTTAAAGAAATAAGTGTACAAATTATACCAAATTGTAACATAAGAAGTTTAGGGGTATAATTAGTAAGGGCAAAATAGTCATTTTGCCACCACCACTACATATAATGTGTTTTATGGTCAAACACATACAACACATCATTTTTTCATACACAAAACTTAGTTTAGAGAGAGAATTAAGAGAAAACTCTCTAATTTCTCTAAAAAATCAGTCAAGTTACAACACCTTCAAGATCAAGTTTTCTTCATTGCATGTAAATCAAAACTTGATCAAAACACTTATCTAAACCTAGAATAACATTAGCTAAAGTGTTAGCTAATTTTATTTTAGTTTTAGGGTTTTATTCATCTAATAACACTAGCTTGTTTTGGGTGAATTTTGGAAAAACTGTTTGGTGGATCAAGGAAGGAGGTTTTCTAACTTGGAAACTCAAGATTAAGGAGAAGAATCCCCATTAATTAGCAGCTCAAGAACCTTGTTTGAAGGTGTGGTCAATTCCATTTTTTATTAAGGTATAAAAACTTATTTTATACACTTTTTATTGCTTTAATATTACATGCAACTAAAGATCTTAGCTAAACTTAATTAGGAGTAATTAAGTACTAATTAGAGGAGTCTAATTAGAGGCTAAATAACTTTCATGTGGTATAATATGTAAACCTTAGTTGGACAACACATACACAAAGTTGAAAACGTGAGTATCAATTGAGGTGAAACAGTAAAACTATCAAGTAAAAATCCGTTTGGATCAGAACGTAGTGGAACACCCTAAACAGTAAACACAGAAAAATGGTAATATGGGAGTCGTTTCATTTTCAAACTTAAGTTGTAAATTCAACTTGACAAAGCACAAGGGTCATCTTAGCTGAAAATGTCAAACCCCCTAAAAACTTCCTCTTTTGGAAGAGCACCACACGTTTTCAAAGGTCTTGCAGTTGGATTTCTTGCGAAGTAGTGGAGCACGGTACAAGGCATCACCAATCTACTCGAGCTGTACTATTTCATCGGCTGTAATCCTGTCAACCTTTCCTTCCGAGAAGAAAAGAACTATTGCAACTGATTGCCAAAGAAACATCTGATCTCCTCTCCTTCAACAAGCTTCTCAACAGCATCTAGAGGTAGTCCAGCCATCTCCAATGTCTTTTCCCATACCCTACGCGAAGTTCCAGTGTTGTGGGCTTCTTCAGAAGGATTTGAGGGTCGGCAATCCTGAGAAATGAAAGCACAACTCGGCCAATCATCTGTCCTCAATAATTCACAGTACTCTGGGACCTGAGGGTCAGTCGCAGCAAATAGAGTGCTTCTAGAACCTGCAATGTCATAATACTTATTAGTTTGTTCTCGATTACACTGGATTCATTCATTTCCATTGGGAAGCAATTATTTTTCTTGCAAGTATCTCAAAGATACGTAAAGGGGAGAAAAAACCCTTTGATGTAGAAGTTACAGATTGACTCATTCATACGACACACGGTAGCAACTATTCGAGGTGAGAGTGTAGAGTTGGTACTCGATAGAATGATCATAATTTTGCTCAACCTGCTCTAAAGTTACATATGTGTCTTACATAGGAATGATACTAGGATGCTCAGATATCGTATGTCACAGCCTCACAGATGCTAAACAGTCAATAGTATTACCATAAAGAGAGTTTTTTTAAATCTAGTCTCTACAGACAATAAGAAGAGGGCGCAGAACAATGATGAAAAATGAAAAGGTGAGGTCAAATACTCGAACTCATAGATTAACCAAGTCCAGTGAAATAAGAAAACTAGTAGGCGGCCAACTAATCTAAAGTACTCCCTCTATTTCATCCAATTTTTCCATTTTCTTGTTTCTTTGATTCATCATTTCATCCAATCCTTCTCATTTTCGTTTTTTGCAAGCCTAGTGTGGTACCATTACTCATTGCAACTAGTCCTGTAATCACAACGCCTATCCTAACCCACCATTTCCACTTGCGTTGGACTTGCTAAGATTTGGTCCAAAATAAATGGGAAGAATTGGAAGACATGGAGGGAGATACATATAGAAGGGTATAGATGCGGCTGAACAATCCAAGTGATATGTTGACGCACTAAATAAGAATCGAATAAGTGCTTTTCCAAACAAGACTGCAAATTAAAGCACTAATTGTTGTTTTGTGTTTGGGAGTCAGAAATGCCTCAATGAAATCCGGTCCTGAGCCAGATAAAGACAAATGCAAATGTTTCAAGGAACTCAGGCAGAACCATATATCCTATTATAGGGAAAGTCATCATTAAAAACATATAACTTGATGCTCAATCGTGATTAATAGTGTGGAATAGTGGCAATTGAATGAAGGAGACATGAAGTTCTTGCACTTTTCTGATTTCTGGTGCATGTTCACGTCAGGGAATGCAAATACAACACTAATGGTAAAGATAACAGGCATTATGGGATAAGCACCCAAGAAATTTCCTTGGAAAAATGATTACCTTCTTGAGGACTAAAAATGAAGTACGGTATCAGATGATAGCCAGCTTGAACAATTTTAGGAAGATCTCTTGCCTGCAAAATCAGCAAATTAATTGTATTTCTGTTTTCCCAAGGTCAAGAAACAAAACGCAGCAAATACACATCTCCCTGAGCAGAAGAGCTGAAATTTCTAGACTTACAACATTGGTTTGCACAATGCCAGGAGAGACGCACACAACGTTGATACCAGATTCTGCAGGTAGCTGTTTTTGGAGAACACTGCTAAACATGACCTGAAAGAGGTACGGCGACCTGAGTCATTAAGCAACATGAGATTTTCTTTCACATATACATGCAATCTCCTGTTATTTCATGTAAAGTCCGTTTGCAGGATAAACCATCTTAAATTACACCTACTTGTTCTCAAGCATCAGTCCGTGGGCTTTCACATCCAATCCCCTTCCCCTTGGCTACCCATGAAATTTAAATTCCAAAGATTCACGTGGTATTCCTATGGTTTGTCACTTTTCAGACGGTAATCATCTTTTGACATTGTACACATGGTAATCTCTTAGGTTTACATTTTGTGCTCTTATTACCTTTTTTTGTGACCCCGTATGATGGTAGTTATGATGTCTATCGTAGATTTTGTGATATAACATCAATTAAAAGAAACCTAACGAAGTACTTAACCTACAATTATACTCAAATTCCAATACCAATGAAAACCATCTCGCTTCTCTCCCCATCCTCAACAATCTTGTCTACCCTTATTCTCCTTCCACAGCTACTACCAGATACGCAAACACCACCACCCTGTTACTGCCCACCAATTCCAATCATTACTCCTCAAAGCCTGTGGCTTGTGCAAATTTTGTTGCTTCTTATGCAAAGCTGTTGATCAACTTATGTTGGTCAGGAAATGGTACAGCATGATTTTGATTCAATAATCTGTCCAGGTGGCCATGTTCCCGAAGGCTTGAAGTGGTTCCCTGAATGAAGGATTTGATTGGCCATGGTTACAACCAAGTCTCTCATCTCTTTAAGTTTTTATGAATAATAGATGTTAGATTTAGAGTACGGTAATTTAAATTCTAGGTTCAGATTGGTGTTTGGCTTGGTGGGCGTGCACTATGGAGTGGATGGTCCATCAAGGTGCCAAGTCGATAAGAGTGCTGATTGTGGATTGTGGTGGAGGAAGCAACTGGTGGTAGGTTTCTACTAATGGTGTGTTGTAGTTTGTGACTGTCGTGGGTTAAGGTGGTGGTCAGTTAATGGATTTTGGAAGCGGTGGATGGTCGATGATCTAGAACGGGAGGTGCGATGTTGGTGGTGTGCATTTCTAGTGGGTTGACTGTTAACAAAGGTAGTGTTTGTTTCTGGAATCTTAGGTTAGTTGATCAATGTTAGGCTGGTTGCGCTGCTTTTGGAGGTGCAGTGATGGTGGGGGTGAATTGAGCCTCAACACCTTCTTTAAGTATGATAGGTCAACTAGGTAGTTCTGTATGTTTATATGGCAGTACTTAGCAATTTATGGAAAATTGCTAGATAGACGCTCACAATGTTGACCCTGTTATTTGGATGTCAGGGTACCATGTGCAGAAAATATAACCTGCAGACTACCATGTGCAGAAGGTTGAAAAGTTGGATACAAAGTAACTTTCCATGTCAATAGAACAAAATAGGAAGTTCTGGATTTAAATTTAGGCTACAGTATGTGGTTTAGTTCGTTTGAAAGTCGCTATTTGGTTTTATCTAAACCAAATATATCCAGAAGCCAGATATAACTTTGAATCAGAGCGATATTTTCTGTTATACTGTAGAAGACCTTAGTCAACAAGGTTATTCTTTGAACTAGCAGTGACACTTCAATTATTAAACCCAAGGGACAGAACATATCAACCAAAATCCTTGTAAGAGCTTAAGAGTACCTGAGCCAGCTTGCTGCTTGAGTATCCCACTAAACTTGTAAATTTTCTCTTCCCCTTGACAACATTCATATCTTCAGGGTCAACAAATCCAATCGAATGCATCTACAAAAGCAAATCAGAATCGCAGGGACCAAAACGTTCATATAAGTGTCTTGACAAAAAGTACAACACACCAGCTAGCTTCAACAGTCAAATATAAGCAGCTGGACATGGGGACTAGCAACGTTCAAATTTTTAAAAAACATATTTTCTGCTAATCTTGTACCTGTCTCTGTATCTTGTACTACTAGAATTTGAGTAATTAGCACTCGCATCAAAGAGCTCATTGCCTCACTGTTTGTGTAGCATAAATTGAAAGGAATAAACATGACATACATGAATCGGTTCCCAATAAAAACATGACTGGGGAAAAGAAAACTGACCATAAAAATTACAGCCTAGTCAGACCAGCACTACCATGACAGCTACCCCACATTGACCCACCGACCACCTCACCCTATCTCACCCAAACCAACCAACATTGAAACCTCCATCCTATGTCCACCAGATCAGAATACAATATATTCTATCTAAGGGTCCATATGAAAAATAACTAAACTTCCAACTCTTGTCACTACCAACACCACCCTGATGCAGAGAACTTAGAAAAAAGTTCAAAGTTTATGCAAATTACCCCAGAAAAATGACGGCTAACATATCTGGAATGGCAAAGGAGAGTGAAGGATTAAGGAATAAGGATCGACTCAAAAAGGGGATAGAGAATGATGAGTAAGTACCTAGGGAATATACCAGGAGTTGCCTCTTCACTGTGAGGACAATCAGCCAGACTCTCATCAAAATACTAATCCTAATACTATCACAGAGTCCCATATGATAAAGCAATCCTCGAGCAACGACTTCTATTAATAGTACATCACTTAAAGGCTGTTTGGTTAGTCGAAAGGTAAAGGAATCAAGAAAGGGAAAAGAAGAGAAAAGAATTGAAACCCTCCGAGTTTCCCATGTGTTAGGTTAGCAAAACTAATCATATTAGGATGTTACAACTAATCTCGTCCATCACATTAGGCATTTTACATCATGTGAAAGAATTGACTACTAAGGTTAAAAATGTGAGGGAATGTTGCGTTGCAGAGAGCAACAAACCTCTTATAAGACTATAACCATTGCTCAGCTGCTTCGTGTCTATAAACCTTAAAATATGGGCGAGGGAGGGAATTTTATTCGGTGACTATTAGGCTAATCAAGTTAGCACATTTCATCTCTTGCACACCCATATTTAGCCACGGAATCGGCCCAAATGCCCCAAGACAAGTACCTAGAAGTATCATATCAGATATAGAGTAGTCATCGCCTTCTGAAAGAACTATTCAGTTTGTCAAGAGTGAAACAGAACTTGTCCACAGCCTACGACCCGCAAATGCTGGGAATCTTGATGTGTTATATAGATGCTTGTAGTCAAATTTGAGGTGTATGTGCAGTGAAAAACCCCGAGAGTGGAGAAAATGGTTATCAATACCAGTTACTACAATTAAAAAAAAAAAAAAGCATTCCCTTTCCAGAATTGTATGAATTCCCGGCCCCCTTCCCCACTCTCCCCACATTCCTTATCTGTCTGGGGACACTAAGCTGGCCAGCTGCCAGTGTAGACATGAGTTTGGCAGCCCAGCAAACAAGCCATTCAGGTCCTAAAACATAACTTACAAAAGGTTCAGACAAATTAAACAAATGGCACAGGTCTGACAGAGAATTTGAGATAAGAGACTCGTGTATTTAAAGCTCCAACCTTAGACAGATCTGTGTGTCAGTCAGACGCAATCAGAAGTGACCTCCCAAGTTCCTTAGCCTCTTTTGAGATCATCAATAATGTAGAAATTGTACCTTACTACAACTCCAGAAGGTTCTTCAATTTATCCTAGCTTAAGAACCTTCCCCTCTACCTCTTAATGTGTGACGGATAGCACTAAAGAATAGAAATGGTGTTAGCCCAAAGGATGATCAAGAGGGAAAATAAGATGGAAATCAAGAGGTTGGTTAATGCATGGGTACTGATGAATTTGGGGCAATATCTAAGCCTGTTTATAAAGTAAAGGAAAGGCAGCTTTAAAGTTGTCATCAGTCAAGGATCATTAGCAGAAAAATTTATAGTTCATTCAAATCTTTGCACAAAATGCAACAGTTAACAAGGATGGCATGGCATAGGAAGGTCAAACGTCCATGGATCCGCTCCAGATGAGGAAGTAAAAGGATGAGTCAGCCGTAATCAAACTTACGAGAAGTGTGTGCTCACTTCTCAATGAGAAATTGAGAACCACTAGTGACTACTGACCAACCAGGCAAAAAGTATGGTGCTCGGACTCTGCAAACCACTTGTGTCAAAAAAGTGCCGCATTTTCCCTATTTTCAGGTTTAATCTTTGGGTACTGTAACACATTTCCAGCCACGTCACCAACAATTGGCACCTGCCTTTGCGGCTAAACATTTAGAAAATGATAAAACCAAAGCCCAAAAACCAATTTAAATCCTGTTATAGCGATCTTAAAAACAGGGGACATGGTTAGGTTATCTACTTGGGAAAATAAACCTCTTAAACCTATCTCCATGAGCGAATCTTGACGCGATGAATATTGGGGTTATAATCATGGAGAATCTGGAAGAGGTTGTCTGCAGGTGACTAGAAATGTGGAAGGAGAATGAGTTTTAAATAGTAGCAGGGAAAGATGGCGTCTCCGACAATAGCCATGGAGTTCTGGTGAGAGGATAGAATAAACAGGAGAAGAGAAAGGGAGAGATGGCCATGGAGTTTACACTGTGAGGAGAGAAGGGCGAGAGAGGATGAAAGAGGCAGCATGCGTCCCATGAATAAAATCGTGTAGTATGGGGGTATTGGGGTTATGTGGTAATATTGTCCTTGGGTCCAACGATTCCTCCTTTCCAGTTGTTTCTCAGTGGTAACAGAGCATAAATAGGGCATCATACGCATTTCTAGTTCTGCACTTCTTTCCCCAACAGAGAGTTTACAAAGTACTACCAGTTGTTGAGTTGACAAACTATTGGTATTCGACAGAAACACCAATATTGATGTCTAATCTTAAGCAATCAGGAAATCTCTCAACAGCAAAGAAATTTCACTATCACGTAGATTCTCTTATAAAAAGTGAAATTCTCGTAAGTGCATGGAACACATTCATCTTTCTGATGGAGTCAAAGGTAATGATGCCTACTAAAACCGATGTTAATATGAAGACCACCAAATATAAGAGGTTTAAATTTTCAATCTTGTGATTACTTACAACAGAGTTCACATTGATAATCCGGCTGGGGGAACCTCTAATAAGAGATGGCAATAGAAGCACTGATAACATTGCTGGAGCCAAGTGGTTCACTTGCATGTGCACTTCATGACCATCCTTTGAGAACTTCTGCGGCTCTACAAAACAAATTACAATACTTTCAAAAAATAAGAAACAACAAACAAAGGGAATCGCACTTACCTACTACATAAAATATAGATAGGGTGGTATTATCAAGATGATGTCAACTACGAATCAGCACAAAAGAAAATCTCCAGCAGAGTAAATTTAAGCACATTGAGGTGCTCAGAAACATCCAGATCTTTTGCAGATAGGAAAAATTAAAGAAATTTCACAATCTTTAATCCAAGGAACAACAGCCCAATCATAGCTTTTAGAGATGTCATGCCACATATCTCTATTTCGTCTCTTCTGTTTCAGCTTAACCTGCAGCAACTTTTATCCTCCTTGATTTTGCAGCCCTGCGGGAGCAGAGAATCCTAATAGAACTCATCTAGCAATGAGTGTATCCTAAGCTTCACAGAAAGCATATCCCTTAAGCCCCTCCATTGCTAGTAAAACTATCTTTAGATTTTGCATCAAGTGTTAATATTAAGTAGATGATCATTAGTTCAAGAATACAGGTGCAAGGATGGTAAGGTTTTGAATGAATATGGTTGCTTGCAAATAATCATGATCTATAACAACCATCGTTGCTCAATCATTGGTATAGATTTGTCGCGAATTTGAGAACATGTAAACGCTTCTGTTTTCTTCTTTTCTACATAGGATATCAATTCAAGGATACAAACAGACAGAATGATGGTGACAACCGTACACAAATAAAGAGCTGGAAGGCTAAACTCTCATGGATAATCTTATCTAATAAAGTAAAGTCAAATGCCAGTGAGAGTGGAGCACATGACTCTACAAGTAACAATATTATCAAAAGTTCGATGATCTATTGAAATCTAAGTGCGCCACCAATGGCCAAAGAAGCCATCTTCCAAACTTTACTAATCCCTATCATTCCCTTCCATGATATAAGATAGCCTTGCTGAGTGTGAACTTAACTCAAGCGAGGAACAAAAGGAGATACAAATGCCATAGGACATGACTTAGGGGCAGCAGAGCAAAACATGATAAATGTTCTTCATCCTCACAAGGAACACAGGCTAGCTGAATTGAAGCTCTGACTCTTAAGCATGTCTGATGTTGGGACAACATACATCATGACAATTAACCCTATGGAAGTCCTTATACAATATTTTCGTTACCCCTCAAGAAATCACATTGAAATTTTTCGAGCTTCAAGGAGACACTAGCAGGGATAGCGAAGAGAGCCATATACTACACTGCTTAACTTGCCAAAGTGCTCTTTGAAAGAATTAAATGGCCACCTAAAGAGAGAAGTTTCAGTGACCACCAACAAGCCTCCGTTGAAACCTTAATCATTAATCTTCCATGACTAATTGTAATGGGACTCAAGTAGAAAAAGGAACTTTTAACGAGACTTAGTACAGTTAAGAGACTCTTGATGCAAAACTTTTGTTTAGTCTATCATCTTGCTTCGCAAACATGCCAAAGTAGAAGTGTTTGATGATGATATCTTTATCATCGAACTAAAAGGCGCCAAGTTTAAAACTAGCCAGAACAAGGAGAGTACACATGAGGAGATGATCCAACCCTCCTCACGATTCTCACAATGTATAAATTTGGGTTCTCAACCTAGGTTCTCAGAATCATGCAAACTTCAGAAACCCAACTTCAAGTTTTTATTAGAAAGAAAACAGTTTGTATGGAAATAGAACAGGGAAAACTATGGTTGGGCCTTAAGAAAGGCTTTCGAGTTGGGTCTTGATAGCTTAGAATCAAGTAGATTCCCTAGAGGACTTCTTTGCATGATTAGTTCACCAAATATGATATTTAGAAGAAAGAAACGTCCGGTGAAATTGGGCTAACTTTAACAAAATGCTAATAAACAACTGATCGGGAGTGCTTATGAAAAGGAATCTTTGGAAATGGATATCGAAAACAAACCTCCAATAGAAAATATTCCAGCATTATTTATCAATACATGTAAAGGCCCTGACCGAGCATTCCATGCTTCTGCAAATCGAGCCACTGAGTCCAAGGACAGAAGATCAAGTTCCATAACCTACAAAGGAAACAATTTTAGACAAAGTAGGCTTGTGACATGAAAAGGACTTCTGTTTCTTGCTGTTTTCTGTTTGTAGAAGAGAATGCATAGAGCCCTCATTTATGAAATTGATTATCAACCTTTCCACTTTCATGTACTGAACATCAGTAGACGCATAAGTCTTGACAAAAGGGTATAGTTCAAGAATATAAAGGATAGTGTCACATTACAGATATTGCATGTTGTCACAGAACGAACAGAGGGCATTTAATAAAAAAAAAAAAAAAAAAAAACGGGATATCTATAAGAAACTAACGTCTATCATCTACCACAAAAGCTTTTACTACCTCAATGTTAAGAGGAAGGCCTTTTCCAGACCACTCAGTTTGCCATTTCTGGATCAACTCATGAGCTGCTTTAGCGTTCCTCACTGCCATTACCACATGTGCACCAGATTCAGCGAGTTGCCTGCTTAGCAGGTACAAGAAACATTCACATGATGAGAAAAAAAGAAGCAAATCTTCGCTTGTTCAGAAGCTCAGTTAGACCTAGAGTCTTTTTTCTGCACAAAAACATGCAGCTTCTACGGTGAATAACATGGTATTCTTTGAACAAAAACAAGAATACTAGATGTGAAATAGTATGTGACTTCAGATATATTAGTTCTGGTGGGCCGATGGCCCTTTGTCTAAGATCTCTTTGCCCTCAGAAAAGAAATAAAGGACTATAAAGTTTCCTCATAGTTCAGCATGTCAGCTAGATAGAATAGTTCACAAATCAGTCACAGAACTGTAGTCAAAAGATGAAACCACAGTGTGCACTACAAACTTGCAGAAACAATTGATTGGAAATTATAACTAGCTCTTCCGTTTCTGCAAATTTCCTAGTTACATCCAATGAATCGTGATTAGAATTGCTAAAACTTTGATGACTAATAATATCCTCATTGTTAAACATGTCTATACCCCCTAATTACATCCATCGAGTCTTCAACCCCTCCACATCCACACCCCGAGTGGTTATCTAGGCCATCCTGCTCATAATTTTTATATGCAAAGGATTGAGGAATCATTCAGTCACAGTCTGACTCTACAACTTCACCTGCTTGTTGGTTCAAGTTGTTCACAACTTCACACCACCCTTACCTACAGATGAAGTGGAGATTAGATTCACGACCTTCCTATTTTCTCTCTTGTAATCAGAACCCCTCCTCCATTATCCACCCTTGTACCATGTGTACCACTATAAAAGTCTGTTTCCAAGAAAGTGTTCGCATAATAAGACTTAAACACCTCAACAAAACCCTGAACAAGATCTTTAATGGCCTCTACCAATTACGATCACACGTCAACTCACGTGCCACTTCAAATGCAATTTGAACCTTTTCTTACGCTTCAGATTACATCTCCTAAGGAATAATTGTATCCTCCTCACATACCACTGTGGTTACCTCTTTCACTATTAACCAAGTAACCTAGTAATATGACCAATATCTACCACTGCCACCGCAGCTCACAATGTTTATCCACCACTTCGGATCGCACCAACCACAGTATCCCAGTAACTTCTAGTCTTCTACAATCTACACATGTTTTCTTACTCCAGATGGGTAAGCCACATGCCTTCTGTCAACCACCTTAAGCGCTACCCTTAAACTAAGCGATGTCAGGCGTCATGCCGCCAAGAGATCCCCAACTCTAAATATCCACCGTTCTGATTCAATCTAATTTGGACCCTACCTCTGTCCGCGCAAAGCGCCTCTTCAAAGCGTAACCAGCATTCCTATTTTCTATTGGTGAACCCAGAACATTGAACTCTTACCTAGTCAAATTTGAAGGCACAGCCATAAATTTTCTCCTTACACTGTCCTTTTTCTTTTTTTTCCCCCCTCCCCCCATTAAAGTGGTATGTTCCCTTCCTTTGATCTGAACAGAGCTATCTCACATATGGTCCATTACACAAGAGAGCAATTTTGGAGAGTGCTTCTTATAGATTTGGCTTGAGAAGAACAACCGGGGTTTGTAGATCGTCATTGTTAGAGGTGAATGACCTAGATCACAGTCCGTTAAAAAAATTTACCAAGCGACTTTTATTATTATGCAATAAGCTAGTCAACGTAGTTACCCTATCTCATGGCTATTGCGAACAAATCAAATCAGATGATCAAACTGATTTCTATCAGCTGACTGCTCTACACGAAACAGCCCCTATATGTTGCTTGAACAAGGGCACGTGTCAAGGTGTTAAAGTCGACAGTATCTTTAGAAAACTAGTACTTGTTTAGCTAAAAAAAGAAGTGTCCAAGGACCAATATATATCCTTATTCATCAAGTGTCAGGCATAAGTACAAGAAGAAAATGAGAAGCACAAACACAGCTTTTTCTTCCTTTGTTTTGGTATCTTTAAGCTTTCATGTGGGTACAAAAGTCTTCCCATTCAAAGTCATCAAGCTCGTAAGAGACAGATATAAGTAGTTCAATAACTTCATAGCAAAAAGCCAAAAACAAATAAAGAAAAGCGAAACATTTTCAATCTAGAGACAAATTTATGAAGGCAAGAATAGACCACATTTCGCCAGTGATCACAAGGGACTGAATTGTCTAGTAACAACAGCCTAACCTTAACTTCTACTATAAAATTAAACAAACATATGTGAAATCCTTGCCAACACAAATCGCTTCTTTCGACAGCCGTATTAAACTGTCCTGAATTATCCCAGGCCATAGTCAGTGGCCACCAAATTCAAGCTCTCCCTAGAGTATATCCTTCTTATGATTTAGCAACATTGATGAAACACTAAGATAGCAGTTATCCCCCATAGCGTAGGATACCTTAGTAATCTGAAAACGAAGATATGTACGCCCATAACTACTTATCTTTTCCCTGTAAGCACCATTAAATACAGCTTATTCCACAGTCAGAAAATTGCTTTCTTTTACTTAACCCAGCCAGGTCATTTAAAAGGGCAGCCCGGTGCACATTGGCGTCCCATCAAAGCAAGGGTCCCACCACAAGGCTGTACAAAGGGCAAGCCTCCCTTGTCATTTTTTGGACAAGCGAAAAGAGAACAACTACCAAAAGGAATCTCCTTCACCAATGCAAGTGCTTCCAAACACAGTCTATGTAGGCAAACATTCAAGTATCCTATATTCAATGCAACATCAGTACACGACTATTAAACTGTTTTCTTGGACTCAAACCCTCGGGATCAATTCCATTAAACATCTGCCTTATCATTTCTCTGTCACTGTAAACACAAGTCTAGTCTAGTAACACACACTAACTTGAGGGCGTCGTCAAACCAAAAGAACTCGATTTTGATACATCAAGCACTCCATAAACCCACTCAATTTCATCAAATCGCGAAACAAAATCAAACCCACATGCCAAACCTTCCTCAAATGTCATTGCACACAACAACAAGTATCATACTTTAACAAACCCAAACATTGACTTGGAATTTGGCAGTGTAACTTTCATCAAACAGTTAAATCAAGATCATAATTCAAACACAGCTAACAATCAACTAAACCAATGCATAATCACAAAACAAACAAAACAAAACTAAGGCAACCCCAGATGGGAAGCTAATCTAAAAGGCTCAAATTAATAAAGAAAAGGGATGATGAGCAAACCTGGCGATTTCGCGGCCGATGCCACTTGTAGAGCCAGTAACAATGCAAGTAAGATTATCAATTGGAGGCAATGGCATAGGATTTTCAAGATGACTTGCTGAAATTCTTTGAAAAAGCATCTCAAAAATGACACTCATCCACCCTCTCAACCATTCCATCCATCCTAAACTCATCTTCATCTTCACGGTTTCCCCTTTTTCTTTTGTATCCTTCGCCTTCTCAACTGAACTTGACGCCATCTCTCTCTCACCTCTTCTTTGTTTATTTCAATAGTGGGACAGAAAAGCTACAATGAACGTTGAAGGTGAAAGTCGATGGTGGTGGTGGTGGTGGGGGTAACAGTTGAATGGTGGTGGGAGGCAGTTGACGGCGGTCGACGGTGGCGGAAAGAGATACGCCCCGGAGGTTTGAGGTCGGACGCCGGAGGAGCGAATTTACCAAGAAAATGGGTAATAGTCTTATAGACAAGACCTGAGTAAAAAAAAAAAAAAAAGTTGAGCTGGATATAAATTATGAAGTATTCGCCTTTAAATTTTCACCCCCGTAGGTCGCAAGGTTAGTCTTATGGACATAGAGGCCTACGATTTTCTAAGTAAAAACTGCATACAAGTTTTTACTAATTTGCTGTATACTTCTAAAAACTTTTGTATTCAACAATTGTGTTAGAAAATTAGGTACTCCGTATAAGTGGTCCTAAATTGGATAGTTGATGTGGTAGAATATGTTTTTATAACAATTCTACAATAGCTACCAATACTTGGTAGCCATTGTAAACAGGATGATAATAGCCCTTCGATTTCCCCAAATCAATCTTAACCATTGATTAGTTTGATCATTTAGAAATAATTAAAAACTAATAAAAAATAAAATATTAATTATATTACTTATAACCCACCATTTATCTCTGCTCTTTGTGAAGACGTCAATTTTATTTTTTATCTTTGCGCTCCCACCCCAGCAACCACTGCCGCCCAATTCAACCACCGACATACAGTTGCCTGGTTCCACTGTTAAGACCTACAATCGCTTGCAACCACGTGCCTCACCCTTCGCGTCACCGCGCCGCCGTCCGCTCCACCTCCAGTTTACTTCTCTCTCCTCAAGATTATCGCCTGCAACCCCAATACCCCATTATTATCCTTGGGCGGCGACGGTTATAAGGGGCGGCGACTTAGTAGGCTACTAGGGGGTCGGTGGAGGAGTGGGAGTGGGTTTTCGTGGGGTGGGAGCCCTTGAATCAGAGGGTATATGGTGGGAAAGAGGATTGTTCGGAGGAGAGAGAAACGTGCGAATGACGCGACAAGGAGGCCGACGGTGGCCCAGAAGGGATCTCCGTCGTTCGCGCGGGCGAGGTGGGGCTCTCGAGTTCAGTGGTGGTGGTGGTGGTGGGTGCGAACTGGAGGTAGCGCTAGGGCGGTGGCAGGATTGGAGGAAGCCGGGAAGGGAAAAGGAGGGGAGAGAGGAGAGAGAAAATATGGGGTTGAGTTTTATTTGTTTGGATTAATTAATTTTTAATATTAATTTGAATTTAATAAATTATATAAAATTATTATATAGGTCAAACTTATAATGGCTACCCATGTATGGTAGCTATTGTAGAATCACTCATGTTTTTAACTTTATAGGTTATGGGATACTCATACAGTCATACTATTAAAACAGAGAATTTATTAAAACAGAGAATTTGGGATTTTATTAATGAAAACATTTTATTGAATTATGAATCCATCAAATTGCAAATGAATTACAACCTATGCTACACAATTTGATAAGCGCTCATAAGAACAACTGAATTCTGTTATGACAGCCTGAAATCCAGTCGATCTTGAACTCGTTGTAGGATTCATAAGAACAAAGAGCTTGCTAAAAAAGTGTCGGACCAGCTATTCAATTCAGAGATCAGAGATGCTGGTCCTTATGTGAACATGTCAAATATTTATGCAGCAGCAGGTCGATGGGACAAGGTAGCCAATGTAAAGAAGGCAATGAGGGAACGAGGAGTTAAGAAGCTACCTGCCTACAGTTGGGCTGAAATCGACCATAAGATGCAAGTTTTCACAGCAAACGACAAGTCCAATCCAAGATGGGAAGACATCAGGAAGAAAATAGAAAGACTGTCTAAGAGAATGGAAGAGGCAGGGTACAAACCAGACACCAGTTGCACACTTCATGATTGGGATGAAGAGTCCCTGAAACACCACAGTGAACGCATAGCTGCGCTCATCAGCACCCCAGAAGGCACACCGATTTTGACAATGAAGAATTTAAGAGCTTGTCCAGACTGTCATGCTGCCATCAAGATTATCTCAAAAATAGTTGGCAGGGAGGTTACAGTCAGGGATTTAAGCAGGTTCCATCAATTTCGAGATGGACATTGTTCTTGTGGCGATTACTGGTAACCCTTTCACTACAGGACTATAAAGCGCTTGAATCTAGATGAGGAGCTAAGGCCAACGGTGTTGTAATCCACTTGAATCATCTCACCATCTAAAACCAGGCCAGACGAATATATCAGAGAAGACCGATACTATGCACTCAAGATCGCTATCTTCAAATTCACAAACAGAAGACTCAGGCACGCCAAGAGATTGCCAGAATCAGTCAAGAACACGGGTACTCGAATTCCTGAGAAATGTGTAATCTAACCAGTTGTTCCCATCAGACATAGCTTAATTCTTTAGTGCAGAATTTTCAGCATTATAACAATAGATAGATTAAGCTGTATACTCCCATTTTTCGTTACATGGTTACAGAACACCATTTAAAAACGGACTCAATTCGCCTGAGTTCTAGCTCATACACCACAAGATCACAATCGCAACACAATCCGAACAAATGCAATTGGTAAAAAAAATGAAGAATTGGAACAACATTAAAGTAACAAATCCTCAAAATAAAATTCCGATCAGAATCCCCAATTTCATTTCTTAACTTAAAACATCATAATAATCCAAAACAAAAGAGAATTACACAATACGCAACACAAACTACTTGTTGTTAAGTAAATCATCAGAGACAACCCTAAGCTGTTTACGCTTCTTAGATTTAGCAATCTTCTTCAAAGTATTAGGATTAGTAATCTTCTGAAATTTAGTACCAGATTTCAAGATATTCTCCTTCTTCTTTTCTTCTCTCTCAACCCTAGCTTTCCTCTTTTCAACCTTATGAGACCGAATCTCCTCCTTGAGCTCATCTTTCCGTTCCTTGTACGCCTTCTTCACTTCTCTCTCCCTCATCCTGTCCTCCAACGACTTCGACACGCGCGACACCGCCACCGCCGACGACCTGTGCTTCCGAGGCTGCTTCCAGTTCCGACCGGAGACTCTTCCGGCGATCACTCCGTCGTAGGTTGGCCGACCGAAGATTGGCTTGTCGGGGTCCGTCGCGGAGAACACGGCGGCGCGTTTGGGGGCCGGGTTGTCGGGTTGGGCGGCGTCGTCGAGGTCCATCTCATTGTCGTTGTTTTGGGCTTCCTCGCGCTTCCGTTTGTAGGTTTTGCCGCCGAAACCTTCGTCCAGACGACGAAAATCAATGGTGCATGCCATTGTTTGTTCTTGCCCAGGAGAGAGAGAGAGAGGGGGAGGAAGAGGAGTTGAGATTTTATTTGTGGCCGCTAAACTAAACCCTAGAATAAGAGGTTTAGTCGCCAAATATTTTTGGACACTATTTATATCAATGTATCTAAAGCAAGAAAAAAATTATTGAGAAAAATGAATGTTACGGTATTTTAGCAGGTTGTCTAGGCCAATCACCGAGCCTAATCATCGATTCAACTTTTGCATTTTAGTCCCTATTATTTTTATTGTTTGTTTTTGTTTGTTAAACACTTGTAAAATAAAATTAAGATTATAATACAACTGATTATAGATACAACAGTCGATTAACACAATACTTTTACAAATAAATTACAAAACTTAAGTGCAATTTAGTTTAATAAACGTAATTAAGGAGTGATTAGGGAAATAACGATTTTTTTCTCTATATATAACTTTGTATGGTACTCACTATCATGCATCTACTACTTATGATAAACTTATAAGCCCACCATGCTCCGTGATTTAAGATAGATTAATTGGAGAGTTTCGACCAATACCTGAACTTAGTTAATTGGATCCTCCGATATTATATAGCTTTCGACTTTGCAGGGGTGGTTAATCCCAACCACGACTAACCTTAGATCAGGCACAACACAGATTCGTCTCGTTTCCTATCTCGAATCGTCCTCTTTTTAAAATATCAGTTTTCGGAGTTGGATAATCTATATTTGATTAACCATCATAAGGTTTGAAGAGATAATTTTCCCTTGGAAAAGAAACTTTTATTGATTACTGAAAGATTACAAACTGAAAATTAAAATACATTTGATGCTCTCTCAAAGTATGAAATTCTAAACAGAGTATTCTTGATCTAAGAGATGTGGGAGTTCCCTATTGATCTCTCAGTTCTTGGATACTCTACTGAAAGTTTCATCTAAAACTTTATCTCTCTAAATTCTTAGTTTTTTCTGGCTCGAGGCTTTGTTGCTCTGATTTGATGTGTCCTTCATCTGAAGCCAAGCTCTCCTTTTATAGAGGAACTTTGGGCCTTGCTGTTTGGAGAACACTCATAAAGACGTGAACGGTAAAAACAAAAATTACACCACACAAAATAAAGTTTACAACTGTAAAATGAACTATTTTACATGTGATGGTAGGGATTTTATTCCATTAGCAGATTTTGGATGCCTTCATCTCCAATATTATTTTCCCATCCTTCAGCTTCTTCATATATCGTTGATAAATTGCATCATCGTCTTGATCAGGTCAAAGAGCTTGGACTGTTTTAGCATGGAGCATATTCTTGATCCCATGTCATTAGTGTTGGAGTTGGTGTCCTCCGACAATAATGCGTTGACTAATTAAATCTAATTAGGAATAAACTTGGGATATATTGAATATACTAAGTCAGTTGATTAACGTATATCGATAACGGTTGGCTGGCTAGAGTTTGACGTTATTGTCGTTTGACGGCGGTAATCAACTGATCCCTCTCGGTCACACCGGTAAAGATAGTTTCTCCAAAGGATATTATATTTTTATTTAATATAATATAATATAAACCCTAGTGTTTCAGTTAAAGAGTTAACTAATTATATCGGATAGTGTTTTATGAGTTCAGAACTCAGGTCGTATAAATTACGGTTTTTGTGTGAATTGTCAATGTTGACAATTAGCTAATTAAATTACAAAGAGTTGTAATTTTAGCTAAAATGATGTAATTAGTAATTATTATATAGTGATATAATAATTAATTAACACTTAAAGAAATAAGTGTACAAATTATACCAAATTGTAACATAAGATGTTTAGGGGTATAATTAGTAAGGGTAAAATAGTCATTTTGCCACCACCACTATATATAATGTGTTTTATGGTCAAACACATAACATACATTAGTTTTACAAACACACAACTTATTTTTGAAGAGAGAATAAGAGAAAATCTTCATTTTCTCACAAAATTCAGCCACTTCCTCATCTCTTAAGATCAAGTTTTCTTCATTGCATGTCAATGAAAACTTGATCAATACACATATCTAAACCTAGAATAACATTAGCTAAAGTGTTAGCTAATTTTATTTTGGTTTTAGGATTAAAATCTCATTGAAAACTAGTTCTTTTTATGAGATTTTTGGAGAGCTTCTTTGGTGGATCAAGGGAGGAGGTTTCCTAACTTGGAAACTCAAGATTAAGGAGGAGGATTCCCATTTAATAGCAGCTCAAGAAACTTCTTTGAAGGTGTGGTCATATTTCTTCCTAATTAAGGTATAAAAACTTGTTTTATATACTTTTTCATGTTTTAATTTTACATGCAACCAAAGAACCTTAGATAAACTTAATTAGGTGTAATTAAGTACTAATTAGAGGAGTCTAATTAGAGGGTAAATAACTTTCATGTGGTATCAGAGCATTGGTTTAAATTGCATGTTAATTTTAAGCTTTAATTAGGTTAACAAGTAACTTAATTAATTTTTGATGATAAAAATTGGTTTTATCATACAAATTGAAGTTGCATGTGATTTTTTGGACATGTGGATGCTCCAACCGAAATATTGGTATTTTAGGAATTTATTTGCTAATTTTGCTTAATTTTGGTTGTTTTTACATGATTTATGCTATTTTATAATTAATTGGTAATTAGATTATCATGTATGTTGATTTTGTTAATTTAAGAAATTTATAATTTTTCCAGAATTATAATGAGTATAATTTCCTGATATTATTTCATAATTTTATTGGCCATTTGTTATTAATTAGTACTCCCTCCGTCCCAGCTCAAACGCCCCAAGGCATTTTTGTAGTGGAATAAGAAAAATTGATATAGTAAGTTGAGTGGGGTAATATTATGAAAAAGGAGGAGAGAGAATGTGAGGATTAATAAAAGTAGGAGAGATAATGTGAGAGAGGATGTAATAATTTAATAAAAGTAGGAAAGAGGAATATGTCCCAAAATAGATGAGGTGTTTGAGGTGGGACGTCTCGAAATGGAATATGGGGCATTTGAGCTGGGATGGAGGGAGTAATAATATAAAAGGTGGAAATTGATTTCTTAAGAGAAAATGACCAAAATAATTTTGAAATTTTTTTGTCCTTATTAGCTACTGATTGTGAGCTTAAATCACATAATGAAATATTTTTTTTGCTAAATTTTTCATAATTAGCTATGATTTATTTAGATATTTTCGGGTTAATTATGTGGTTTTTGGACAAATAGTTAGCAAATATAATCAATTTAAACTAATTAATTCAATTTTAGTGGAGACTAAATACTGAAAAACTAATTAGTTAGTTGTTAACTTAAACTTAAAAGGTGTTTTAAGTGTTGATTATTGATTATAATAAGTTAGAATCAGGAGTTCCTAAATTTACCGGGATACTTACACTATAAAGTTGAAAATTTGATTTTTGGTTTTAATTGCATGATTCTAAGTATAGTATGGCCATAGAGTACTATAGTATCGGTACCGTACCGAAATGTAAGGACGGTATCCGATTGGTTTGTAATAATTGCGATCTCGTATTGCCTGTTTGTAATAGTATTTCATTTTAATTTTTAAAAATAAAATGTATAATAGGATAGTCCATATGTACATTTGTTTATAATTGAAGATCAGCGCTTTCGTGAAGCCAATGGTTGGTGGATCGAGATCGAAGTAAAGACGGAGCCTTTGAAGCATTTGAAACCTAGTTTAGGTTTAATTGCTTGCCATACTAGCACTTGGATTAATTTGATGCATGCTTGGTTTAATTTTTGCACAATTAAAACCAAATGAAAATCCCACATTGTCATATCCATTATCCGTGACTCACTACAATTAGTTCACTTAAAAGTGATAGATAAAATATGACAAGATCTCTCCCTAAAAGTAAAATCGAGATTTAGTCCTTCCACAATTCATGCCTATGCAACCCTTGTTCATTAGGGGCACGCTCGCCCTAGCGGGGTGTTTCCTTTGTACCTTGGGGGAGTAGGTTAATAAATAGTTATTATGAGTGAATTTTGGTTTAATCTCGACGTGACTTGCAATACAAATCATGCAATCCGGGACTAAAGGATTGATTTAGTTGAAATCGATCAACCGAGAATTCTAAGTGTAGAATCAGTCAAGAGTTGGGTCACTGAAATTACATAAATTTAGGATGTATCGCCCTCCGCGTGCTTAACTTTATATAAGATCGGATCTCGGAATCATTTATTTAATTTAGGGAGATCATTATGTAAATGCCTAAATTCACAAATTATTGATTTAATGTGAATTTGATGATGAATTTAATCGATTGTTTTTCCCATGTTGTAGTTTAAAATTCGAAAATGGCTCAAATGTCCAATTCAGTAATATCCAAGGCTTCATAATTTAATGGAAAAGAATGAATTAAAGGAGGATGGAAGCAATTTTACTGATTAGGAGTTAAACCTGCAACTAGCCCTTCAATCTGATAGAAAACACGTTTTCTATACGACCCCCCGATTCCCGCTCCGGGACCCGATGTCACCCTTGAAATGATACAAATGTATCAAGAGTACGAGCATGAAGAATGTATTGATTTTTGCTATGCACCCGCGATTAAAGAAACACATGATTAATCTCAGTGTATATCAAATACTCGCTAGGCTAACGACTAGTTTTTCGCAAAAGCCGCGAATACTTCAATACGAAGCAGCTTTGAGTTTCTTTGAGACTAAGCTCTCAAAGGGCCAACCAGTTGGTCCTCAAATTTATTGAGAATGTTGAAACTCTTGAGAAGTTAGGTTGCCCAATTTCTGAAGATTTTGCGGTATACCGTCTGCTTAATTCTTTGCCTGCAACATTCGGTCCTTTTAGGACGAATTACAACATGAATGATTTAAAGAAAAATCTTCATGAATTGCATGCCATGCTTGTACAACATGAGAGGGATATGGTGTCTAGTGGGAGTGCGAATAAAGATGTTTTATCCATGGCGGTAAAACAAAAAGGGAAGTTTAAGAAGGGTGCAGGAAAGGGTAAGAAACCGCGCGTGGCAAAGGAAAAGGAAAAGGTGCTACGGACAACAATTCTATTGCTAAGAAAGGCGCGACTCTCGAACAAAAATGCTTCTATTGTGGAAATTTCGGCCATTGGAAGCGAAATTGGCCAAAGTACCTAGATGAGAAGAAGTCGAAACAAGGTATCTATATGATAGACATTAATTATGCAAGTACCACATCCTAGGTATAGATACTGGATGTGGATCTCACCTTTGTAATCACTTGCAGGGGCTGACGAAGGCACGTCGGCTGGCAAAAGGTGAAATTGACCTCTGCGTCGGGAATGGAGCTAAAGTAGCCGCCGTATCAGTAGGAACATATATTCTATCATTTGCCTCTGCGCTAGAGTTGTATCTAAATAACTGCTATTTTGTACCAACTTTAAGTAAGAATATAATTTCTGTTTCTGTTTTGGACGTTGAAGGTTTTGAATTTCAATACGAAACAACAGCTTTACCTTCTCGTTTAATAATATGGTGTACGGAACAGCCAAATCTATAAACGATATTTACGTTTTAGATTTGATAAATGAGGTCTATCATGTAGCAAATAAAAAGCTCAAAATCGTAGATCCCGATCAATCCTACCTTTGGCACTGTCGTTTAGGGCATATAAACGAAAAACGCATTGAGGGACTCGTAGCCAATGGAGTTCTCAAACCATTTGATTTTGGATCATATGGAACTTGCGAATCTTGTCTTTTAGGCAAGATGCTTATTCGAGCACCTTTTTCGGGAAAAGGAGTACGAGCTAGTGATTTATTGGCCCTCATTCATACAGATGTTTGCGGTCCAATGCCAATCATTGCTAGAGGAGGTTATGACTACTTTGTCACTTTTACAGATAAATATAGTAGATATGGCTACATCTACCTAATCAAATATAAAAGTGAGATACTTGAGAAATTTATAGAATTTCAAAAGGAAGTAGAAAACCAATTAGGAAAAAAGATCAAGGCCTTACTATCAGATCGGGGAGGTGAATATCTCAGAATGACTTTGATATTCATCTGAAAGACTGTGGAATCATATCATAGCTTACACCTCCCGGTACACCACAATTAAATGGTGTAGCTGAAAGAAGAAACCGTACCTTGTTGGATATGGTTAGATCAATGATGAGTTAATAGATGCCCAACTAAATCAGTTCCGAAAACTTCATATGAGTTATGGAGAGGAAAAGTTCCTAACCTCTCATTTATCAAGATTTGGGGTTGTGAACCATATGTCAAAAACAAGACTGACAAAAAGATTGCACACAGATCTAATAAATGTCTATTTGTAGGTTATTACTTCTAGAGAACAAAGTTTTTGTGTCTCGAGATGCTGTCTTTTTAGAAAATGAATTTATTTCTAAAAGACAGAGTGGGAGAAAATTTGAACTTAGCAAAGTTCAGTAGCCACAAATGCAAAATGAGGCTCAAGAAGTTTTGCCAGAAGACATTCTTGAATCGTCTAACTCTGTGATTCCATTCTCCACTCCTAGAAGGTCAAGCAGATCAAGCCACCCACCAGGTCGATACCTAGTTGTGATCGAGGATGGTGGTGATCACTTTTTGCTTCTAGAAAGGAATGAGCCTACAACCTACAGAGCAGCCATGGCTGGACCGAATTCTGCTAAATGGCTAGAGGCAATGAAATCCGATATAGATTTCATGTACGAGAATCAAGTATGGGACTTGGTTAACTTGCTGAAGGAACCAAGGTTCTTCAGTGCAAATGGATCTTTAAGATCAAGACCGGCATGGATGGAAATTAGGATATTTTAAAGCTAGATTGGTAGCTAAAGGTTTCACGCAAGTTCTTGATTTAAACTATGACGAGACCTTTGCGCCAGTTGCAATGCTTAGATCTATTTGGATAATCTTAGCGATTTCTGCTTTTTATGATTATGAGATATGTCAGATGGATGTAAAAACCGCCTTCGTGAATGGGTTTATGGAAGAGGAAGTGTATATGGCACAACCTAAGGGTTTTATTGATCCAAACAATCCTAAAAAAGTTTTGAAACTTAAGAGATCCATTTATGGTCTTAAGCAAGCATCTCGACGTTGGAACCATCGGTTCAACCAAGTGATTAAACAATATGGTTTCACCCGAAGTGTCGAGGAACTTTGTTTATACATGAAATTTAGTGGGAGTAGAGTAACTCTCCTAATACTATATGTAGATGACATATTACTCATTGGGAATGATATCCCCATGCTTAACTCTGTTAAGGACTGGCTCGGGAAATATTTCCAGATGAAAAATTTAGGAGAAGCGCAATGCATTCTAGGTATTCGGATCTATAGAGATAGATCGAAAAGAATACTAGCGTTAAGTCAAGAAACTTACATTGATAAGATTCTTGACAGGTTCAATATGAAAGACTCTAAAAAATGTTGAACGCATGAAATCAAAACCTTACGCTTCCGCATCGGTTCGATCATGTACGCTATGATGTGTACGCGTCAAGACGTGTCATATGCTTTGAGTATGACAAGTCGTTACCAAGTCAATCTAGGAGGAAGCCACAGGATAGCCGTTAAGAACGTCCTTGAATATTTAAAAAGGACTAAGGACACGTTCTTAGTTTTTGGAGGGGATTCTGAGCTTCGTGTAAAGGGTTACGCGGATGCTAGTTTTCAATCGGATCGAGATGATTCAAAATCTCAATCAGGATATGTAATCATACTGAATGGTGGAGCCATATGTTGGAAGACCACCAAGCAATCGGTGACTGCGAGTTTTACAACTGAGGCTGAGTATCTTGCAGCATCAGAAGCTGCAAAAGAGGCAGTCTGGATCCGGCAGTTCCTCAAAGGATTAAATGTAGTTCCTACAGTTGCGGATCCTATTGCAGTCTATTGCGATAATAGTGGAGCAATAGTTCAGGCTAAAGAGCCTAAGTCTAGTGACAAATCTAGACATGTACTCAGGAAGTTCCATGTAATTAGAGACTTCGTGGAACAAGAAGATATATCGATTTGTAAGGTTAGGACAGACGATAATATCGCTGATCCTTTAACCAAGCCATTATCACAGGCTAAACGCAATGGTCATATTGCCTCAATGGGTTTAAGGCGTATGCCTGACATGTGTTAGATTATATGATGTAAAATTAATAAGTGTATTAGTTTTTACATATATAATAAATGAGTTCGTCGTTTTAAGTTTTAATAAACTTTTCTTTTAATTCAGTTTTAATTAAATGTTGAATTATATATATACTTTGTTATTTCCTAATAGGTCGTGGAGACGATTTGAACCCTATTAAGTGAACAGGATTAATAGTGTATTTTGTCTCTAGTCACAAAATGAGGTGATTCTCAATTGACTAGATTGTAAGTCGGTTGATGACCAGTCCAGTACATGGATTCATAGAGATGAATAACCGATTACATAGACAGACTGTAGATGACACTCTGTCAGACTTTTGACCAATTATAGAACCTTTGTGACTGGTCGTAGCAAGGTAATCTATATTATTCCTATTAGTCGATTCTTTCGACCTGAGATTGTTTGTCTGATTTTATACGCCAGGCGGTGACTTTGATTTTTGTCCCAAGTCGTGCCGTAATAGGAGGCTTAGAGGGCATCTATTGGGTCATAACTGGCTATATGAAACAAAAAAAATGAGTAAAGATAGGATTGTCCACCCACGTCAGGGTATAATATCTTTGGACCACTCGAGGATTTATGATTGGAAATGCGTGGCCACGCTCGGAAGAGATCTACGATAGATATTCTGGTCAGACAGTCATAATCCAGATCGAGAAAACCACTTTTGATAAAGATCCAATGCAAGTTCGACTCGAAAGATACTTCGCATTGAGTGGGAGATATAACGGACAAGAGAATCGGTAGGGCATGACTTGTCTTGAACAAGTGGGAGATTGTTGGAGTTGGCGTCCTCCGACAATAATGCGTTGACTAATTAGGAATAAACCTTAGATATATTGAATATACTAAGTCATTTGATTAACGTATATTGATAACGGTTGGCTGGCTAGAGTTCGACGTTCTTGTCGCTTGATGGCGGTAATAAATTAATCCCACTCGGTCACACCGATAAAGATAGTTTATCCAGAGGATATTATATTTGCATTTAATAAAATATAATATAAACCCTAGTGTTTCAGTTAAACAGTTAACTGATTATATCGGATAGTGTTTTATGAGTTCAAAACTCAGGTCGTATAAATTACGGTTTTTGTGTGAATTGTCAATATTGACAATTAGCTAATTAAATTACAAAGAGTTGTAATTTTAGCTAAAATGATGTAGTTACTAATTTTTATATAGTGATATAATAATTAATTAACACTAAAAGAAATAAGTGTACAAATTATACCAAATTGTAACATAAGATGTTTAGGGGTATAATTAGCAAGGGCAAAATAGTCATTTTTCCAGCACCATTATATAATGTGTTTTATGGTCAAACACACAACATACATCATTTTTACAAACACACAACTTATTTTTAGAGAGAGAAAAAGAGAAAACCTTCATTTTCTCACAAAATTCAGCCACTTCCTCATCTCTTAAGATCAAGTTTTCGTCATTGCATGTCAATGAAAACTTGATCAATACACATATCTAAACATAGAATAACATTGGCTAAAGTGTTAGCTTATTTTATGTTGGTTTTAGGGTTAAAATTTCATTGAAAACTAGTTCTTTTTATGAGATTTTTGGAGAGCTTCTTTGGTGGATCAAGGAAGTAGGTTTCCTAACTTGGAAACTTAAGATTAAGGAGGAGGATTCCCATTTAATAGCAGCTAAAAACCTTGTTTAAAGGTGTGGTCATATTTCCTCCTAATTAAGGTATAAAAACTTGTTTTATACACTTTTTCATGCTTTAATCTTACATGCAACTAAAGATCATTAGCTAAATTTAATTAGGAGTAATTAAGTACTAATTAGAGGAGTCTTATTAGAGGCTAAAAAACTTTCAATTAGGGTATCAAATAGAAAGTCCTTTCCCTCATGAGGCAAAATTGTTCCAGAGATGTAATCATGGATCTATTCATACTTGTCAATTGCTTCTTAAAAGAGACTTGCGGATTCCATATCCTTCGGAAATATTAGAGTTGTATTACCATAATGTATTATATGGTTTGGGTATTTATCCTTCATCTTTATCAAATAAAAACTAGTCAATTTTCTAGATTACATAGAAAAATCCCATAGCCCTTGCTTCTGTTGGATTCCTTATTCTCCTTCTGGGCTTGATACAAATAGGATCTTTCATCAAATCTCCATATCCCAGTATAATTAGATAATGCGTTGGGTAAACTTTTCCGTTTACCATTTCGATATTTGCGCATATGATGCGTTCAAAAATCAAATTCTTCATTGTATGAAGTCTACGGAATATGTACTTTCAAAACTTTGTCATTTCCTAAAATATTGTTCCTTTAGGATCTACTGATTCTCTGAAATGGGTTATCATATCATACTTCCATGCCTTTACGACATCATCACCTTCTCTAATGAAATTTGGTGGTATGGACAAAGCTACTACTCCTGAGTTGTTAGCACCATAGTAAATCCAACAGCACCATCCTTCCCAAATGTCATAGTACGGAGTGTTTCCTCCTACCAGTTCCGAGTACCAAGCTCGAAACTTATTATCTTTTATTTTATTTATTATCATTTGTTGAAGCTCGTGGAACCTGTGGACAACTCTATTTGCACTTTTAACTAAACCATCTCTCAATCTAGTCGTTGAGGATATAATCAAGGCTTCCGTGAGAGCCCTACTGGAGGTGGAAACCCTCTTCATAGCTATGTTAGTTTCATCCACTAGTTGCCTCCTTTCTGCAGATATTCAAATATTTTGTTCTTCAGAAGGTAGTTGGTAGTTCTTTGATCTCTTTGCCATTTGATAACTCTCTAGTGAGACTGTCAGCTAAGAAATTATTCGACCCCTGTATATGTTCAACAGAAAACGAGAATTGGTTAAGCCATAATTGCCAACGCAAGAGCCTCTCTTGCGCTTGCATATTAGATAAATTTTTCTTAATAAATCCAAGTATGCCTTTGCAATCAGTTTTGACTAAAAATGGTTGTGGAGCTAAAAAGATTAGTAATTTTTCAATTCCTCTTAGGACTACAAGGTTTTCTTTCTCCATAGTGGAATAATTGTATCTAGCTTTATTAAATCTTCCACTACAATATCTACACACTTTTTCTCCTTTTATTTTTAATACTGCACCCCAATGTTCATCACTTGCATCTGTTTCAAGCACTAGATCATTTTGGCCAGTAGGTAAATTTAAAACAGGAAGATTTTGACATAATTTCTTGAATTTTATAACTGATTTTGTATCCGACTGATTCCAATTCCATGGATTTTCGTTTTTAAGTTTTTGTTGTAGAGGTTTACGGAACTTAGCTAAATCCTGTATAAAATCAGAGGCATAGGTAAGACATCCTAGAAACCTTTCTAGTTGTTTTCTATTTTTGATTTTATCAATGAAATTGTCAATCTTCTCAAGGAAGTGTTTCTGTAAGATTACTTGACCTGCCTTGATTTCTAACTCGAGAAATTCAATTTCTTGTTTAGCATAACCGCATTTACTTTTACCAAGAATAATAACATGATCTAAACATCTTTGAGTGACTGCTTTGACATCGCCCATGTGTTGCTTAAGAGTTTTAGAAAATATAAGAATATCATCTATGTAAACCAAGCAACAATGATTAAGGTCTTTGAAAATGTTATCCATTCTTTTTTGAAATATTTGAGGGGCATTCTTTAAACCGAACGGCATAACAATCCATTCATAATGACCTTGAAGAGCACTAAAAGCAGTTAAAGGAATGCTCTCTTCTTCCATCTTAATCTGCCAGTAGCCACTCTTACAATCCATTTTCGAGAACCAAGTGGCAACTTGTATTCTATTAAATAAGATTGTTTTATTAGGAATGTAATAACCATCAAAGATGGTATTATCATTTAGTTTTTTTATAATTAATAACCATCTTAGCTTTACCTCGTTTTTCTTCTGAATGATTTCTTACCATGAAAGCAGGACTAGTGTGAGAGCTGTTGCTATTACGGATCAATTTTTTATCCAATAAATCTTGCATCTGGATTTTGAATTCTTTAATATCCTGATAAGTGTAAACCATTTGTTTTACCCTAATAATTGTAGTAGGATTCGATAAAGCTGTTTTAGCAACCGATTTATCTTTATCCCAATATTTAAGTGGGTTTATCCGAATATAGCTCTTTGCACAAATCTTCTTGTTGCTTTATAATTTTATCTTTAATGATAATTCATGAACAATGATTCTTAAAGCAGCCTGTCTTTGTGTTGGAACAACCTTATCACCATGCTAGTTGCGCGTAAACTCAATTTTATTATGAGTATAGGCTTTACTCATCTTTTTTATCGGTACAGAATGACCATTTACCATAAATATTAGATGATCAATTGTTTGAGTACATGGTGAATATAATTTTTGAAAATTATTCCCTACAAGCATATCATGAGAAAGTTGGTATTTGCCCATAATTTGGGTATGATGCATTGGACCCCGCCAATTTCTATAGGTAAATTTTCTATGATCTCGGTATGAGTCATTAGACTATTGTTAGCGATCTTAACATGCATAGGTTTAATTGAATTTTTCCAGAGAAATTCTGGGAAAAGATCTCTCTTTCCGAAACAGCATAAACAACCACTATCTATGTAAGCACACAACTCAAATTTATTGTATCCTTCTAGGCATATATTTATCGGAATGTATATACTATTTGGATTTGTTCCGACAACTTCCTGAGGTGTTTCTATCGTCATATTGATTTCATCAACTTCATCATCTTCATAAACAGGTTAACTTTTTGTGATAGTTCTATGGCCAATGATCTTTCTTTGATCAAAACTTGACCTTGCTGGTTCTTTAAGATCAAAACTCGATCTCGTTGGTTCCCGAAGATCAAAGCTTTCTCTAGGTGGTTCTATTGATTCGTTGTTACTTGATCCAATCTCATAGCGCTTCGAAGCTCGTATCATATGAGTTAAATCATATTTTTGACCTAGATTTGCCAATAACTTAATAATTTCTTCCTCTTCTTTTGGAATTTCGCTTTTAAATAGGCTAACTCTAGAACTCCGACTTCTTGTAATAATTGGACCTCTCGGAATACGATCATTAGTAAATATTTTGCCTGTTTCGTCAATTGTTAATATATTTTTATTAAGTGTAGCTGTATTCATAAATGATTCTACCCAAGTTTTCTTTAATCTAATGTTTTCAGGTCTTATTTTCTCAGGGCTAATCTTTTGTCTTGGGCCTCCTGATTCATATTTTTCTGCATCTACAATCCTTTTTTTTCATTTTTGGATCTATTGTATTTTCTAGCTTATATATTACCTTCCACTTAATACGCAAAGGACACGTTCCCTTATGCATATTTATTCCATCAGTTAATAATTTAATTGCTAGAAATTTTGGAGCGTAAGCATTGTAAAGATTTACATAGTATTTTGGTTCGCATATCCAAGTTACCGTTCCTTGGCTTAAATTGCAATTTGCTCCGCTTACTATCTGATCATAAAGTTCCTTGTGTCTAATGTCAGAAATAAAACTTATGCATTGAACGTTTTTACCAAAGTGTAAAGGAGCTATGTATACTTGAATTGCTCCAATATAAATATATTTATATTTAGTATCTTTATTATGATTCTGAATATTTTTTCAATTTATAATATTTATTTCAGAAACTATTTTATTGCAATTCTTTACTTCAATATGTCCTTCCATTTCCTCACAAACATATTTGGTGGATAATTTTATAAAAGATGTTTTAAATATTTTACTTTTAGTAATACTAGGAAAATCTAACCCTCTATCGACTATTTCATTTAATTGGTCATCATTTCCTCTTCTTGATCGTCAAACTCTTCATTCATTTCGTTCAATTCTTCGTATTCTATTTCTTCTAATCTTCTTCAGCCTCAGTGACTTCAATTATTCCCTTGTTATTTCTTAAAGCCAGGTTAACAGCTTCTTCTTCAGAAATTTTGAAATAATCAAGGCTTCCTATTGCCTCTATTAATTTGTTATTATTCTTTTTCTTGCAGTTGTTAGCATAGTGACCAATTTCACCGCATGCCCAACATTTGCAATTATTTTTCTTTTCAGGACAATTCGAATCTTTTCTGAAAAAAAAAAATTATTTTTGAAACCAGGTTTTTAAAAATATTTTTTCTTATATTTTTCACCTCGTTGTTTATCAAAACTTTTCTTTCTGTAATATTGGGCATATCCCAACAAGTAAGAAATTGTTTTTTCATGTGTTGAGTTCCTACGACTTCTCGACATTTTTTCTCAACCCCTCGACATTTTTTCTCAACCCATCTTCTTAGGAAAGACACTTTACTTTCTAATGTTTCTTTGGCGTTGTATTTTGATTTCCATTCTTCAAATTGTTCGCTAATTTCCTCATTTATAGCTCTAGGAAGTTTATCATAAAATATTCCTAAATTTTGTAGTGTTCTCGCCAATCTTGTAATAATAATGCTGATAAAATATTCTAATCACTGTGATTGGTTTGGCAATCCTAGTATTTGTGTTACCCTGAGCCAGGATACACCAATACTGGTGATTGACAAACTTTGCCAATAATCGATGTTAAAGGACAAAAATGCTGACTCACCCATACAAATTTACATTTCTTGTATTTTTTAATTTTTTTTTAAACAATACGCATACAAATACATGTACGAATGGAGTTTGACTCTTTATACCTTAGATCTAATTTCACTCATATTTTTTTTACCGTAGCACGTCTTTGTAATCTTTTTTTTTTATTTTTTTTTATTTTTTTACCTTACCCACATCTCTCGGTCTCTCCTTTTGTTTTACCTTAACTCCACTTTTGAGCTTTTTAATTTTTTTTTTTTATACTTTTTTTCCCCTCTTAATTTCTCTCTCCTCTTATATCAAAGATTCTATTATAGTTATCAGTTTTTGACAATTAGGATAAGAAATAAAATCAAGATCATTAAATTAAGATAAGATAAATTTCAACCATTTGATTTTTTTTAACCATGATTAAAATAATTTTTATAATACACCTTACCACACAGGATTATAGCATTTAATGATTTCATATGTACTCAAAATATTTTTTACTTAATTAATTTGATTTTTTCTATCTATTCTTATCTTATTGATCTTGTTAAAACGAAAATCAAACCAAAATAATATGAATACAATAATAATGACTATCTACATACCCATCGCCAACAACCACAACGCACCCAACTCCACCATAAAAGCCCACCACCATCTCCTCTCACTAAGTCAGCCCACCCCCACCTCGGTGACGTGGTGGCCGATGCAACTAGCGGTACTGGCGGCGAAAAGCAAGCAAAAGCCCGGGCCGGCCACATGACAAAAAAGAGTAAAAAACAAACAACCTTCTGCCATTCTCACTCTCGTCCCACACCACCCAACACCACCCCTCTCCCCGCCACTGCACGGTCCTCCCTTCGCCCCCACCTCGTCCACCAACCTTGTAATCGCCTCAATATACTCCATCTACCGCGCCGAGTTAGCCTCGCCCTCCAACCTCGACCCCAACGCTTCCATCCCCACCTCCGTTTCCCCTCTAACGCCAGCACAAAGGTGGCAGGAGACCATGAATTATGAAGATCGACGATGGAGATCATCTGCAGAGGTGAGATTTGACATAAATGAAAGTGGGAAGGAGAGAGAAGGCGGGGTTGCACGGTGGTGTGATGATTGACGAAGGATGACGATGCTAGACAAAGGCTCGTCAAAACGGGTAGAGTAGACCGGCGGTGTCAGCGCCGACAGTGGTCGACGTCGGTGTAGAACGTAGACGGCGATGTGGCAGCACGAGGGGAGGGAGTGGGAACTGGGGAGAGAGAAAAGGGATAAAGTGAGAACAAATCAGATACGTGGTCAAAGGAGAGAAACAAGAGATGGGTTTGCAACTTTAGACTTTGAAACGAAATAAATGGGTTTGATCTTAATTTGTTTAGTTCATGGTCTCTGATGATCGGGGGATTTTTAATTTGTGTATTTTTTTTTTTTTTGAGGGTAGAGTTATTTGTAATTGTTGATATATATTTTAATAAATCTAAATTAAGATTTTCAAAAGATTATGTAATATTTTATATTATTATTTAATTATTAATTATATTTAAATCTTATCCTAATTGTCAAAAAGTGACAATCACCATAGAATCATCGCCTCTTATATTACCTTCTCTCCAGTTTTAATCTTTTTTTTTTTTTTTTTAATTTTTCCTTGTTTTTATTTTTCCCTCTTCATTTCTCTTTCCCCTTGTTTTTCCCTTACCTCCTCTTTCTAATCTTTTTTAATGTTTGTTTCTCTTTATCTTTTCCTCTTAATTTCGCTATCCTCTTGTTCTATCTTAGACCTTCTTTTTATTGTTTCTGTTTTAATTATTCATTCTTAAAATTTTTATCCCTCTTAAATTCTCTCTCCTCCCTTCTTAACTTTTTCTTTAATATTGACTATATTTTCTCTCTTCTAGATTTAACTTAGCACCTCTTTTTATTTTTATTTCCTTACTTTTTATTTTTTTTTCCCTCTTAATTTCTCTCTCCTCCTTTTAGCAAAGTTTTGAAACAACCAAAGTCTCGTCAAGTGAATTAATTTTCTTCTTGTATAATTGTTCATTAAAATTGTTACATTATAAAAACACAATCTTAATCGAAGAAGATCTATAATAAGGACTTATAAAAGTTAGTTGAAGTGTACTTCAAAATGGTGGTGATTCATCATGGGACACTCGTGTGTTTAATTTCTCGTCCAATTAATCTTTAATATGGTTTTATAATTTTGACTAGTATCATAACAGCATATCATAATACTCTTATGCTTTTAGTACATATATCAACATTGGAAACGTCTTGAATTCTTGATAGTGACGAGATACTGGTTCCATGAGAAGTAAAGTCATACTTGAAGAGAATCGCGTAAAATTAAACAACAATGTAAGACTTTAACGTTTACTCGAAAACACATATTAGTTTTCATATTCTATATAATATAATATTATATTTTTTTGATTGTCTGGTTAAATGTGTTAGCCTTGATACCTTGGTGCATTGTTATATTGTTATATAGGTGTTGTAGTGTTGCATGTATGGACATTGATATAGTCTTATTGTGCTATATAAAACTATTAGTTTTTTAGCCCGTGCAAACTTGCACGGGTTGTAATATAATTTTTGCAATATTTTTGATTTATACTATAAATAATACTCCCTCCGACCTAAAGAGATTTTCCTCTTTGGGTTGGACACAACAACCAACAAAACAATAAAAAAACCTTAATAAAATGGTAAGTAAATAATTAATTGTTTAATCAAATAACTTAACCTCTAATCCCCCCTCCCCTCACCACCAATCAACTCATCTCCACCATCAAAACCACCGGCGACCCACCACCTTCAACCCCACTAGCGACCCACCACCTTCACCCCACCAGCGAAATCACCCCATCGGCGACCCCGTATACTCACTTTTCCGGTCGATCTCCTTCCCTCGTCGCCCATCACGAAATGGTTAGAAAAATCTCCCATCTCACTCATCCTTGTCGCCAACGCCAATCTCCCTACCCCTGTCAATCGGCGTCATCTCTCCCTCTCTCTTCCACAGTCGGCCCTCTCACTTCTCCTCCCTCCAATCTCTCTCCTATGTCTTCAACTTCAACCTGCCCTCAAGCCATCTCCTCATCGGCGTCGATCGATCTAGCGAAAATAACGAGGTGGCGATGGTGGAGCGTGATAGTGATGGTGATGCATGAGCATCGAGCTTGCAATTGATTTGGCAAGTACGAGTCGGTTTAGAGTTACAAATTCGTACAGTTAACTTTACAGGAGAATATCTCATAAATTATAAGGAATTTGGTCATGATTCTTGTGGTATAAGAAACTTTATGTTCTTAGCTTTCCAACAAGTGGTCATAAGCCCAAAACGGTTAAGGAACGAAGGAGATATGATCGTTTGAAGTTGAGTTGTCCAGGACTTACGCGGGTACACGTAACTCGGGAACCAAGCATGATTCCCTTATTTGTGTCTTTGTTTAGGTTTAGGAAGGTGTCTTATTTACAGTATTTTGTGGAATAAAGGAGCCTTAAAAGGTTTCCAAGTTGTTGTAGAAGAGTTTAGGAAAGTGTTACTAATAAGCTTGAAGTCGGTTTAAGGGAAGATCCAAATCTGGTTCTTTACTTGACTTTAGGTAAGTTTAGGAGTCTTAAGAGTAGTATAAATAGAGAGTCTTATTGTATTGTTTTTCATACAAGTTTGAGCATTTTTATCGAAGAGTCGAAGGGAGTTTCCTTCAAAATATGGCCTTGCGAGGTTCTGTGTTTTCTTACTTTGTTTCTAAGTGATCTAGGCTCGAAAATACTTAGGTTTAGCCCTTCTAGCTTGCGAGTTTGAGGGTTAGATCATATCAAACTCGTTCTTTAATTTTTCCGCTGCACAATTCTCATAAAACACTTAAAGTTTAGACTAGGTTTTACATCAAATTGGTATCAGAGCTCGGTTCTAACATACTTCCTAGTGTGTTAGTCTTGGGTTGAGTTTGGTTTGTTTTCTGCAAAGATTAAGATGCCAGGAAACAAAGAGAGTGATGGTGACGGTGATAAAGGCGGCAACTTGGAGGAAAAACTTAGCACCATGGCAGGAACCATGATGGAGTTGCAAACCATGATGAAGCATCTTGTGTCCATGAATTATCATGAGAAGAGGAGGAATCGTGAAGAATCTGACTTGGAGGAGGAACATGTGAAATCTAGACCAAGACAGAAAGATGATGATCGTGGATTGAAGCTAGATGTTCCTGAGTTTGAAGGTGAACTTGATGGAGAGAAGTTCATGGATTGGATTCGGCAAGCTGAGAGAGTCTTTGATTACAAGGGCTATGATGAGCATAGGAAGTTCAAGATTGCAACTTTAAAACTAACCAAGTATGCGTCTTTGTGGTATGAAAACCTGAAGAAGCAGAGAAAGAGAGAAGATAAGAGCAAGATTGAAACTTGGGATAAGTTAAAGAAGCATCTGAAGAAGAGATTCATGCCCAGAGATTATGAACAAGAGCAATATTTGAATCTGACTTCCTTAACTCAAGGAAACAGGAGTGTTAGTGAGTATATCAAAGAGTTTGAGAAGTTGGCTATTGTTTGTGATCTAGAGGAGAAAGAAGAGCTGAAGATGGCAAGGTTTATTCGAGGATTGAATCCACAATTAGCACAAAAGGTAGAAGTTCAGACTTACCTTACCTTTGATGATGTGTGTAGATTATCCTTGAAGTTTGAGAAGCAAGAGAGGGGAAAGAGACGAGCTTTCACACGTGACCACCTTATGGATTTTACAGTTGGTGATTCTGATGTTTCCTCTTCAAACCCTAAGGAAATCTTGAAAGAAGAACCTAAGGATAAAGAGAAGGGAATTCCTAACTTGGATCCGAAGAGCACAAGATTTAAGAGGTGTTACAAGTGTCAAGGTTATGGGCACATAGCTAATGAATGTACACAAAAGAGGGCTCTAACTTTGCGTGAATTGAAGTCGATTACCCCTTGCTTTGTCCAAGAAGAAAATCATGAGACAGTTGAGAGATCACTCCTAAGTTGTGAATCCAAAAGTGGAGAGATTATGCAAGATCATATTGTTGAACCTTTGAGTTCTAGTGATGAAGATGAGGAGGCAGTCCGAAAGGTACAAGGCAAACGAAATCTTATGCTGCAAGCCTTACCTATTATGGTTGAAGAGAAAGTTAATTATGATGCATTACCCATGGGAAAGGGCAAGCAATTTGTGTCACCAGTTGATGCATATATTGAAGATAGTTTAACTAGAAAGGAAGGGTTGAATTCCAAGCTTGCTAATGATGACCTTGCCCAAGAGTTATTTAGAAGTGGAAGGTACAATACTACTTCAAGCATCAACATGGCCAAAACAGAACAACACTTTGAAAATGGTAGCTTAAAGGAATGTTTGATGATCCTTAAGGTGTTACTCATGTTGCCATCAATTAATTTCTCTTGCAAGTTTGTAAGATTGGTTTTTGATCCTGGTGGTCTGACTTACTCTCAAGAATTGGGACAATTCTTTTCAAAGAAGGGGTGTTTGATGCATGAGCATCGAGCTTGCAATTGATTTGGCAAGTACGAGTCGGTTTAGAGTTACAAATTCGTACAGTTAACTTTACAGGAGAATATCTCATAAATTATAAGGAATTTGGTCATGATTCTTGTGGTATAAGAAACTTTATGTTCTTAGCTTTCCAACAAGTGGTCATAAGCCCAAAACGGTTAAGGAACGAAGGAGATATGATCGTTTGAAGTTGAGTTGTCCAGGACTTACGCGGGTACACGTAACTCGGGAACCAAGCATGATTCCCTTATTTGTGTCTTTGTTTAGGTTTAGGAAGGTGTCTTATTTACAGTATTTTGTGGAATAAAGGAGCCTTAAAAGGTTTCCAAGTTGTTGTAGAAGAGTTTAGGAAAGTGTTACTAATAAGCTTGAAGTCGGTTTAAGGGAAGATCCAAATCTGGTTCTTTACTTGACTTTAGGTAAGTTTAGGAGTCTTAAGAGTAGTATAAATAGAGAGTCTTATTGTATTGTTTTTCATACAAGTTTGAGCATTTTTATCGAAGAGTCGAAGGGAGTTTCCTTCAAAATATGGCCTTGCGAGGTTCTGTGTTTTCTTACTTTGTTTCTAAGTGATCTAGGCTCGAAAATACTTAGGTTTAGCCCTTCTAGCTTGCGAGTTTGAGGGTTAGATCATATCAAACTCGTTCTTTAATTTTTCCGCTGCACAATTCTCATAAAACACTTAAAGTTTAGACTAGGTTTTACATCAGATGGTAGGATGCCGATCTAGCAAAAATAACAACGAGATGGTGATGGTAGTCGATCATGGTGGGTCGCCTTGGTTGAGAGATGAAAGGGATCGGGGTGGTCAGAGCTACTCGTCACCGTCGTTAGGATGGGGAAGGTGGTGAGACGAGAGAGATTGGCTGTGGGAATTGGTGATTAACTAATGATTAAGCCCAAATCAAAAAATTAATAAGGGTACTTTAGTCCACAAAGAGGGAAATGTTAGTGAATCATCCTAAAAAAGAATACAAGAATATCTTTGGGTCGGAGGGAGTATTTGTGATGCGTATCTTAAACCAAAGATACTCAATTTACAGTTTTGAACAACGGAATCAACTAAGTAACCAAGATATGAACGAGCTCTTCTAGGCTACCAGCCACAAGACCAAAGAAGGACCCCCTGTGTCCGGATTTGCAGTCAAGATTTCCATGTCATCCTCATCACTTTCAACATTAACCTCGTCTTCCTCCTCATTATCATACGCATCAAATTCTTATACCTCTCTAAGTGTCAAAGCCCTAGCATTCGAACATTCAGATTGGAAGTGTCCATAGCCCTTACACTTAAAACATTGCTTCCTCGACTTAGGGTCAATCTAAGGTACGGTCTTGCTCTTATCTTGCACAACCGGACCCTTGCTTCCACCACTCTTGCTTGTTTCAACCCTAGGTTGTTCAGGTTTAAATTGAGTGAACCTAGAAGTACTAGAAGTATAAGCCTTGGATCTGATTGTACCCTTCTTCTTTTCCAACTGTTTGTCACACTTTAAAGCCAATTTACAAGCTTCCTCAAAGGTAACAACAGGTTGCAATTCTAGCATGTCAGCTACGTCGGTTTCAAGACCACCAATAAAACGAGCTAACTTTTGTTCCTCTCGTTCTTGCACATCACAAATCATACACAACTTCTCAAATTCTAAAATATAATCTTTAATAGATGAGTTACCTTGTTTGAGGGTCATCATGCGTCTATACTTCTCCTGTAAGTAATCTGATGGTACAAATCGCTTTGTAAGATGCTTCTTGAGTTTCTCCCAAGTTTTGATCTTGTCTTTGCCATCTCTTACACGTCGGTTCTTGAGGTTTTCATACCATAAAGACGCATACTTTGTGAGTTTTAGAGTTGCTACCTTGAAGCTCTTTCGATCATCATAACCCTTGTAGTCAAAAATCCGTTCAGCAGTCCTAACCCAATCAAGAAATCCCTCGGGGTCTAGCTTACCCTCAAAGTCGGGGATATCAAGTTTGAGTCCTCGATCATCGTCGTACTTAGCTTTTGGTTGAGAAACCGCCTCCTCCTCTGCTTCAGTCTCGAAATGTTTTTTGTGCCTGAGGGTTTTAGGCTTAGACTTGTCTGCTCGTTGAAGATATAACATCTGAGCCATCATCTTCTGCAATTCTTCCATGTTTTCCGTTATCCTGTCAAGTCTCTCATCAGCCTTGTTGGCGTGTGTCTCGTCTCCTGACATATTAACAAATCACCCAAGACAAACACACTAAGAAGCTTGTTTATCCTAGCTCTGATACCACTTGATGCGTATCTTGAACCAAAGATACTCAATTTAGAGTTTTGAACAGCTCAATCAACTAAGTAACCAAGATATGAACGAGCTCTTCTAGGCTACCAGCCACTAATCCTTGCCTAAGAATTAGGTGTTAAACAATCAATCTAACCTAGATCAATTACACAACGAATTGGCGAGAGAATACTCTCGTTTTCTGAGTATTTCTTAATATCCATCAAAGGTATTGTGTGCCTAAAACAAGCTACAAAACAGGCCTTATATAGGCTGCTAAGACTCCTAAAAACTTTCTAAACAATTTGGAAACCTTTTAGGAAAAGGCTCCTTATTCATACGAAAACAAGTAAGGAAAACTACTCTTTCCTTAACTCAAACTAGTAACTAATCAGAAAATAGCAATATGGAAAACTACCTAAGGATATGACGTATCTAGGATACGCCTAAGTAACTCGACATTCATTTTCATTTTTCCTGAATCCAAGTTACCAAATTTACTTCACTTGGTTGGAGCTCAAAACCAATTAAGGTAATATTGTTGTTGCTTGTTGTTTCCTCCTCCAATGTGATCTCTTGAGGCATACCTGCTCCTACATCAATATGTTTATTATTCGATACCTTTTTTACATTAGCCTGATTTATACATGCTGATTATAGTAGAAGAAAGGTATACATGATGTTACCACTACTTGTCAAAGGTTTAGCCTACCTAAAAATTTAACCCTATTAGACATACTTTTTGTCGAATATGAACAAACTTGTTTTTCTTTTGTGATTTGTGACCTTTTTTGTCCGAATTCTTTAGGCCCGCACAATTTTGGGACATATCTGACATGACGAACCTTTGATACGAATTTACGATAATCGGAAATAAAAATCAAGGAGAAATCAAGATGAACAATGCATTAGAAAAATATAAAATCATTAAAAAAATTGAAAACAAATTTTAGTCTTGTAAATTTTGATAATCTAAAATTTGTAAGAGCATCTTCAATGGTGTAAAATCCTTCTAATTGTACACAATTAGTATAATAATCTATGTTATAATAAATAAAATAAAGTATAGCAAAAAGGATATACGGAGTATGAAGCTTTAATTTGCACATGTTTGAAATCAAGAAGAAATGGTATGGGTTTAAAATGTCATATGAGTCTTCAATTTATAGATGTTTTAGTTAGACTGATTGAATGTTACCGACGGTCTAATCCAACCTAGCCAACTTTTTTGGTTCATGACATTGTAATTTTTCGACTTACGACTCGTGTTCGCTAAAGCCTATTTGGAGCGCTTTTTAGGTACCCACATGCCCCTCTGTCTGCCCCTATTATTAAGATTAGATTCACCAAATAATAATAATAAGCCTCTTTTGGCCAAAATTTTCTAAATCCGTCTTTTTAAAAACTACAGTGAGTGTATGGTTCAACATATTGTAAAAGCACTTCATTTGATATTGTAACCTATTTATTTTGTATTTTTTGCCAAATTAAAAATATCTCGCAAATAAATTATTTGAAAAAACAAAAACAGAAACCAATTTGGTGATCGTGTTTTTTGGAGTCAATATATTTATTAAATAGTTTCCAACTTTCAAAATACTCTGTTTGGCCAAATTTATAGTTTTAGGTGATAAAAACACTTTGAAAAGTTAGGCCAAACACATACTTATATAATAAATAAAAATAGTTAATATCAATTTTAGCCGTTTGCCGTGCTAACTTGCACAAGCTATAATATTATACCGTTGTTTACCCATACAACACTACAGAAGTTGTTGCAGCAGAAAACCTTCAGTCAGCTCAAGAAACACATGCCCAAGATCCCAACGCTAGCCAGACCTAAGTTGGGAGAGCCTTTGTTCTTGTACATTGCGGTGACCTAGGCAGCCGTCAGCGCGACCCGGATACGAGAGGAAGGTAAGGTGTTTCAGGCTGTCTATTATGTTAGCCACACTTTGATTACATCAGAGATAAATTACCCCCAAGTGAAGAAGGCAGCCTGCACAGTCGTCATAGCCAACAGGAAGCTGAAACCGTACTTTAAAGCTCACCATGTGACGGTCCGAACTAATCAGCCTCTGGAGAAGACACTGGAAAAAATAGAGAAGTTAGGTAGACTGACCAAGTGGGCCGTGGAAATCTCAGGGTACGGGATTAGTTACAAGCCCAGAGGGAGCCTCAAGGGGCAACCTCTGGCAGACTTCGTTGCAGAGTGCTCACATCCACAGAGTGCCGCTACTTACGAGGGGGTATGGGAAGTTTACACTGGTGGCTCGGCAACCTCGGCAGGGTCCGGAGTAGGAATACTGATCATAGCTCCAGACGGAACAAAGTTCGAGCATGCTTTAAGGTTCATGTTCACAGCCTCAAAAAACGAATCTAAGTGCGAGGCTATGATCGCAGGAGTCGAGCTCAGTACAACCGCATGAGTAGAGCACATCGTAATCCGGACATACTCACAACTGGTGAGTGGCCAGATTAATGGAGAGTACGAGGCCTTGGAAAAATCAATGCTCAAATACCTGGCTAGGTTCCAGGAAAGTTCAGCCAGCCTCAAGTCCTTGAAAGTGGAGCACATACTAAGGTGCAGGAATCACCAGGCGGATGCCTTGTCCAAACTAGCCAGCTCAAGCCTGGAAGAAGTGGGTAGGTGTGTGTTTGTCGATATCTGGCAACACAAGAGCATATCTGAGGGAGAGTTGATCTCACCGATAGATGAAGAGGAAAGCTGGATGGATCCGATCAGGAAATATAAGCTGACAGGAGAACTTTTAGAAGACAGGGCTGAGGCCAGAAAGATCCTCAGAAGGGGAGCCCATTACCTTATGATGAATGGAGAACTATACAGAAGGTCATTCAAGCGACCCGTGATGAAATATGTGGGGCCCCTGGATACCGACTATGTGATGTGAGAGATTTACATGAGTGTTTGCGGCCACCATATGGGGGCTAAGGCCCTGGCAGACAAAGCTTTCAGGGCAGGTTATTACTGGCCCACTATGCTGATGGATGCAGTCAAGATGGTCATGGGCTACCACAACTGCCAGATAAATGCACCTGTGATCCATATGTCGGCCAAAGATCTGATTCCTGAATCCCCCGTCTTTTTCCCAATGGGGGATGGATATCATAGGGCCTTTCACCACCGCAGCGTACTAAGTAAGTATGTGATCGTGGCTGTTGATTACTTTACCAAGTGGGTGGAAGCAAAGGCCGTCTCCAGCATCACCGAAGCCTCTGTCAGGAAAGTGATATGGCAGAATATATTCACAAGATTTGGAGTACCCCAGGCCATGGTATTCGACCATGGGAGACAGTTCTACTGCGACCCCCTAAAGGGATGGCTGAGCGAGTTCAATGTCAAGTTCGCATACTCAGCCGTGTGTCACACACAAAGCAATGGCCAGGCGGAAGCGGCGAACAAACAAATCATCAAAGGGATGAAGAAGAGGCTGGAAGATGCCAAGCAAAACTGGGTGAAAGAGTTGCACAATGTGCTATGGTCATTCAGGACGATGGAAAATGAGGCAACTGGGTATTCATCGTTCATGCTAATGTATGGCACAGAAGCTGTCATGTCTATTGAATTCAGGGTCAGGAGCTTATAGCGCCTAAAAATATGTAAGATATCCCGTAAATATCCAATTGTGATCTTTTCAAAATGTGTGAATGAAAACCCCCGCATAAGATCCAAAAGTTATAACCCTGTCCGTGCACATGTACTTTATTTTACTTTGCAATAGGCCTAGCAAAATACAGCAGGGGGCAGGTGGAAGGAAAGAGTAGTCCACCCAGGATTAATGGAAAGCCAGGACGATCACATGACTAAGGTTATGTCTTTGATAAAGGATAGTCCACCCAGGGCTAATGGAAAGCTAGAATGACGACATGACTAAGGTTATGTCTTTGATAAAGGGTAGTCCACCCAGGGCTAATGGAAACCCAGGACAACGCATGAATAAGGTCATGTCTTTGATGTAGGTCAAGTACCTTGCTCGACAAAGGCTATTAGAAGGCCAAAATCAAAATACACAGCTAGGGTCAAAAATGAGATCGCGTTAAAGCGGGCTAAGGTCCAGGAAAACGCAATCGCTCGCTAAAGCACCAATTGGCTAAGGCCAGGGGTCCGAACCACTGCATGTCAAAGAGGTGCTACGAGGTCCTATGGGATAGCAAAGCACCGCAATGACAACGAGGTAAAAGAAAAGTCAGGAAGTGGACATTAAACACACTTAAAGATTAAAATCAGTCAACCCTAGCACAGCCCGCCAGGGTGAGCAAGCACACACACTTAAGTTTAGAAACAATCAACCCTGGCACAACCCGCCAAGGTAGGTGAACAACCAAATAGAAAATAAATGAATCCATCGGAATAAAAGTTTTAGTTACAAGTGCGCAAAATGTTCAGGAACAAAGCATGAATCGACGGCCGTCCACCAGACTCCTACTAAGGCCTACCCAACTAAAAAGACAAACAAAAAGAAGCAGTAAATAAAGGTAGGCTAATTCACGAAGAGTTGTAGGACTCCGAATGGGCAAACAACCGCCAGTAGCCCTAGGTGTGGTCACATTCGCTCTGGTTGGCAGGGTCGGAGCGAGAAGCAGCAGCCTGGGGGAAAACTGTGTTGGCAGCAGCCTGTGAACTAGACTCCCCCTGAATGGTGGCGCTAGTCTCATTTTCAAGAGTCTTCAATAAGGGCCATTCCAAGTTGGCTTGCTCGATCCTCAATTCCTCGACCTTGATCCAATCAGACTCCCGCCCTAGAAAGAGTCGGGCAAAGAGGACAACTTTAGCCCTCCATCCTTGGTAAAACCCATCCCAAATGGCAGTCTGCACTTTGTCCAGGGCTTCAGACTTAAGGGCCTCAACCACGGTAATTTTCTCCCTGACCTTAACCTCAGCAGTAGCCGGCTCTCTTGCTTCCCAACCAGGCTTAATTTTAGTGCCCAATAATCAGCTAGGAGGGTCTCATCGAGCATTGATCGGCATTGAGACTGGTAGTACGCTCCCAGCATAGACTTCTGATCGAGCGTTGCTTCGTTCGCGGATGGCCTGGGCAAAATTCTCCTTCAGCTCTTGGTAGCCACGCTCCACCCTCTTGATGTTGGTGAGGACCACCTGCCTTCCTTCCTCAAGCTCCCTGGCTCTCTCTTCCTGGGCTGCTAGAGTCTCTTTCATTGATCGACATTGAGACTGGTAGTATGCTCCCAGCTCGCAAGCCTGGAGGACAGACCGAGACGTTTGTAGAGGGGTAGAGTTAGATGACAACAAGAGGATGAAAGTAGTCCTAAAGGAAAAGAAGCGAGGAGCATATCTGGGCCAGGTTATGGATAGAAGAGGCGAAAGGAGATCTAACCGTCCTCATCTCCATGGAAGGTCGGTCGAGGGGACGCAAATCAGCCTGAGCTTGACGCCAGGCCAGGGTGTTGCCTTGGCAGGGATCAGCTTGATAGAGAGATTCACTCATTAGAACATGGGGCATAGTCCCCAAATTGGTAACCACCTCTGGAAAAAGGTGCACTTCAGGATCCTCGTAAAACACGTTCCTCTCAACGGAGGCTTGCTCAGGTAAGAGGTTAGGCCAAAGCGGACTTGGAAACGATCTGAACCCATCATATCCAAGGAATGGAAAGCGCCCTCCGCCGAGTTGCCCAAGATATCGTTTACAGGGCTAGATGGTTGTGCATCAATATCGATGACAAGCCTGGCAAAGGTGGCGCGTGTTGTCTCCATGACAGGGTTAGGGTCAGCCATCGGGTCTTCAAGTGCTTCACCAGCCTTCATGTTCCTAGATCGAGGAAGCAACTTCACCTCTCCACAGCGACAAGACTTCGTAGGCGAACTAACAGGATCAAGGCAATCCACAGGGGGTTGAATCCCCCCGACAGACGGGATCCCAACAACAGCAGAGGTAGAGGCATGGCTAGGAGGCGGAAAGGCAACAAACTTGAAGCCCCTTACATAGTGGGACAGAGAACCCTTCATATCTACAACGCTGGGAGCAGGCGGCACGGGACCTATTGGCGTCTTGTTAGGGTTGCAGTTAACCTTCGCCAGCAGTTCAGGGGTCCACTCGAAATGATGACAAGGACCTGCAACGGAGGGAGAACATCGGTTAGTGGACCGAGTAAATGACAGGGTTAGAAGCAATAGAAAAGAAAAAGTCTCCGACCCACGCACCTGAACCGCTGGCCGAAGCAAGGCCTACTGCCCCAAGCATCAGATCTGAGGAGATCACGTCGAAGTAAGGCAGCCACACAGATGGGGCTCCATGCTTTCCCCTCAAAGAGGCGAAGTGTTGGAAAGCCTCCCTGTCGGCACCCTCCAAGACCATCTCGGACACCCTCAACCCCATTTCCTTCTGAACCTGGGACTGGAGGCGATGGTTAACCCCTGAAGAGAAGACGATAAGAAGGGAATATTCACCCGAAACTCTTGGCTAGAAAAATTGGTCGTTGGCCCATTTTATGTTGTCAAGGCGAAGGAAAACGGTGGCAACCTTCTCAGCCATGCGGAGGGAAAACCAACCCTTGTTGATACCCCCCATCTTCTGTAAGTGGTGTAGGTTTCTAAACAGGTTAACAGACAGGGGATACCCCCTAAAAAGGCAAACCCAGACAAATGATACAATGGTCCTAATATAATGGAGGGTTTGGTGATTTGGCACAGGGCACCCCCAGCCTAGGCCAAGATTAATTTAAGAAAGCGGTGCAAAAGGAACCTCGGCCCGAAATTCAAAGATATCAGGTAGACGGCCGTGCAGCCAGAAGGCGGGTTGGTCATGAATCATGATCGACCCTTCATCTGGCAACACCAAACTATATTTGTCGCCTATCTGATAAAACTTGTCAACCGCCGCGGCTGCGCCAGACTAGAGAACTTCTAGCCTCCAGGCAGGATCAATCTTGGTGGACATAGGGATCTTATTAAACTCTACATCAAATTTGCCATGGTTGTCGCAAGATCTCACGCGTTCTACGGGCATCACAGTCCTCACCGAAGAGGCCTCGACCAGCCAAGGTATACCATGAGGCTCACCTGGCGTCTCCGGGATACCCTCGAATGACTCAGAACTCTCCTCTTCTATTACTACGGGCCTAGGCCTATGGGTCACCCTAGCGGCATGAGTGCGAAGGGCAGCCTTACGAGTGCCTTGGGAGCGATGGCGGCGCACAACTAGCGATTGCTCTACTTCATCCGGAGACTCGCATGTTGTAAAACCACTCAGGCGAGACTCAATCGACATCAGAAAGAGGAAGGAAGAAGATCACTTACTTACTGGGACAGGGATAAGATGGAAAGCGATCCACTCCGGCGTCGGAACATGAAAAAGGAGAGTGAAAGGACGCCTCGGCAATCTTTTTGAAAAAAGAGGATCGGAGAGAGAAAGTGAAATGGCCAAAATTTCCATCAAGGAGGCACCTTTAAAGGCGTGGTTCCCCCTGGCAGTTGAGAAGACGGGACGGTTATTCCCTTGTCAAAGCCGCACACGTGGACTGGCAGTTAGACGCATGCAACGATGATGCTGTCTTGAAATTTGAAAATCCGGCCAAGGAAGTTACTGGGTCTATAAGTAAATCCTCCCCAGGGTTGGCCGAGTGAGGCCTTACTTGGGGCAATTGTTTGGGCGTGTGGACTCTGGGCCACACTAAGTGTGCCGAACTGGGAAGCATGGCATAAGCTATGCTTAATGGGCCTGATGCAATAGAGAGGGAAAGGCCCAAAAGGAACGACAACCCATTTTCCTACCTCACGTGGTCAACACGGACCCAAGCATCAGAGGACCCCGTGCCTATAAATACCCCCCTTGCAGCATGGGAGAAGGTAAGCCATCTTACCTACGTAAACACGTTTAAATCTTCCTTCTCTCTCAACAACCACTGACTAGATCGTCAGAGGGGGACCCCGAGTACTCCCCCCGGGGGTAGTGACGTTTGCTTCTCGTTCAGGTGAGAGTCTTCTTATCCAGGCTAGACGCTCCCTCGATACAAATCTTGATTGTCCATTTTCCACCGGAACAATTGCATTTGGGAAATTTGAAAATTTATTGAACATACGAACTTGCTGCTTCATAAGAGATGTCTACTTCTTTAATTTGTTGACCACTCTTTGAGTTAGGCATTTATGTATGTTAGTGGAAGTAATTTTATCTTGTGCAGTCTTTCGTATCTTAGTTATTTCTGAGGCAAGCGTTTGTCTGTGAAGCAATGAGCCAATGAATTGTCGCCTTGATACTACTGAACACTGCCAGTGCTCAATCATTTTTATTGCATCCAACATCTCGTTGATAGTCCAGAGGTCTTGGTGATGAAATATATTTTATAGCCTCCTTCTTAGACACATTATGTTTTGGAGATTGCTCTTTAATAACTGTACGAGAATATATAGTGACTAACTGAAGACATCTGAAAATGTTGCTAAAATCATTATAGTCTTAGCATTATCTGAAACTCGGACTTTAAACTTGATGAAGTCAGCCTTGCAGCTTTAGAAAAGCATCGATCTCATATTTTCCTTCCCTAACAGCAGCAGAAAAGGACCCGATTGCTGTATCATAAAACAGAATACAAATCTCAAATGTTTCGTACTCGACACTAATCATTTTCGTGTTTCTTTTGTCTGCATCCATTTTGTTTAATTGCACAAACATCCTTTAATTTTTTACTTCACTCCTTAATATTCATGCACATACAACTGTTTTTTGTTCTCGATCGATCATTCTCTTTTGGGTATAGATAGATATATTTGGACTCCTGTGTATGCTCATGGTGCTTATGTGTACCTGATGAATGTCATAGCGAACATCAAAAGTACTGCAGACATAGGAACTCCATCCTTTGTCTTGGATAACACCTGCTGAGTACGGAGTAAGGTGTAGAAGAATGTCAAGGATATGGTCACTAGATAAGAGAAAGGAATCTCAATTGGACGTGCATCATGCTGTGTATGACTTTCCACATACCACATTTCAAAAGGATTCACATTTAAATCTTTTACATATCCTTTTGTTTTGACTCTTGAGTAGCTAACTTGTATTCATGATTTGTATTATTTGGTAAATGTTAAGCAAATATGACATATATTTCTTTTATTTTCTTCTTTTTTCTTTATACTCAATCGTGATAGAAACTAAAGTTAAAGATAAAACATCATAGTAGTAAAGGAGTTCAAAAAAAGAAAATGGTATTATCAAGATGAGATAGGTGAAAACAAATAAAGTCAGACTGTTACTAAGCCAGTGTTACATCACTTATAATAATATACAAATTAAAGTACCTCCTATTTACAAATATTTAGCTCTTTGAACAATATTAATGTGAGTCACAACTATAACTCTTTGAACGATGTGACTCACAATTCTAAAACAAAATAAACATCAAGGTAACCATCATAGTATCATGACTTATCCTGATTGCGTGTCAAGGAGAAAAGAAAAACATTTTCGTTATGACTTAAAACATGGAATGCAAACATAATGTAACAAAAATAGTCCCCATGAATTCATGGGGCCAAAAACTAGTTACATTTTTTTTTTTTTTTTTTTTTTTTTTTTGTAAAAAGTTTAGTCTTTATTCATTCACCAAGGGGAAAATAAAAACAGTTTTTACAAAAAAAGGTAGCCACTAAGAAAAGGAAGCAACTAACTAGCATTTAAATGCTCTACAACTTCATCAAATAGATGGTTTTTTGCTAAGCCTAATAACCTAACACTCTCTATGAATTTCACTTGTTCTAAAACCCATTTAGCATCGTGCTCAATATTACCAAAATTTTGAGAATTTTGCTCCGACCATAACATGTAGACCGAAGTAGTGATACTAGCACAAAACCACTTATGCCTCCAAATCCTGTGATGCTTTTGCTACACACCCTAGAGTAGCTCACATTTAAGACTCCACCCATTCCTTCTAATTCCAATGCATTTCAATACATTCTGCCATATCATCTTGGAGAATTTACAGGTGAAGAATAGATGGTGGTGAGATTCAGTATCCTCCTTGCAAGGAGTGCGTCTATTTACAATCAGCAAACCTCTCTTTGCCAAATTATCCACTGTGGCCAAGCATTTCTGAGCAACCAGGTTGCAGATGAAACTATGTTGAGGGAAATTCACTGTACTCCATATGAACTTGTGGCTATTCATCTTTCTCTGCGGGGCTCTAAAGAAATCATAAGAAGCTTTTAAGCTGAACTTTTCACCCTTAATCCATGACAGAATCTGTTGGTTAGCAGCTGAAACACTGCCCTTAGCTTTCAAAATTTCCTCTCTGACATAAATAATACCCTTCTAGCTTTTGGGATCATTGCCATTTCTATTCACCAGCCAGATATTGTCCTTGTGAAGTTTATATGCCATTATCCATCTTAACCACAATCCCTTTTGGCTTGTGATAATTTTCCAAATCCATCTAGCCATCAGAGCTTTGTTCCAGGCAAGTAGTTCTTTAATTCCAACCCTCCCCCCCTCGGCTTTTGGAGAGCAGGAACTAGCCCAACTTTTGAAAATGAGCTTTCTCTTGCCTTCACCCACACTCTCGAGATAATCCTTACAACTCTTGTTTATCTGCATAATGATATGCTTAGGAAATAGAAAAATGGCTCCTCAAAAGTTCTCAATCCCAAAAATAATGGAATTAATCAACTCAACTTTTCCTGCATATATATGACAGTTGTTGAGCTGATCAATGCTGAATATCATTCCTGATTTTGCAAATTAAGCTCACATACATGTCCGAGATGAGTCTGCCTGAGTTCAAAGGTACTCCAAGGTTTCTGAATGGAAAATTGCCCTCTGCAAAACCAATATTCTTGAGAATCTGATCCTTCACTGTCCTTTTGACTCCACCAAAGTATATCTCTGTCTTTGTTGGGTTAACAACCAAGCCAAAAATACTTGCACAAATATCCAAACATTTTGTTGCAGCATTAACAGAAGGAGTATCACTTCTTGTGAATAGCATTACGTCATCTGCAAAAATCATATGAGTTAAATTTATCCTTGAGCACTTAGGATGATAGGAGAATTGACTTTGCTTATGAATTTCTCATATATCTCGAGAATATCTCCATACTCAGAACAAAAAAGTATGGGGACAATGGATCTCCTTGTCTAATGCCACACTCTCCTCTAAAGAAGCCATGAGTCGAGCTATTTATCTTCAAAGTAAACTAGGTAGTAGCTATACAACCCATAATCCACCTTGTAAACAGAGGAGGGAACTTTAGAGCCTTCAACATCTCTTCTAAGAATCTCCAATTAACAGAATCAAAAGACTTTTTAATGTCCACCTTCATAAGACATCTTGGAGATATGTTTTTCATGCTATACCCCTTAATGAGAGCTTGAGAGACCAAAAAATTATCAAATTTGCATTTGTTCTTCACAAATGCAGTTTGTTCATCCCCTATCAGCTCAGGAAGCGCCCTTTGAATCCTTCTTGCAAGAATTTTGGTAATTAGCTTGTAAATAGTTGTGCAGCATGCTATTATATATTGGCATTCAATTCCTTTGGTATAAGAGCAATAATAGTGGTGTTAATCTGTTTCTCCATTTTCCCATTGCTGAAAAAATGTTGAACAACTTTAGTAATGTCTTTGTGAACAAGTTCCCAAGAGTGTTGAAAAAACCCATCATGCCCAGGGCTCTTGTTTAGGTGAATACTGTTAAGGGCATCTTTGATTTCCTGATATGTAATGGGAGTGATTGGCTCTACAACCCATCTATCCGAGACACAAGCTCCTTTATTGATAAACTCAGCATCTAGTGGAGTCACATCATTTCCTGTACCCAATAAGCTTTTGTAATATGTGACAAAAGCCTCTGAAATCCCCTTCTGATCTTCATACATCTTACCATCCATTTCCATGACCTTCCCAATCACATTATGACTCTTCCTAACTACAATCTTAGAATATAAATAGCTTGAGGTGCAGTCAGTTTGTTGTAGGTCATGAATCTTTGCCCTCTGATACAATATACTTAGCTTAGCTATTTTAATGCAGCAGAAGTTATTAATCAGCTGTCTTTCATTCTCCATTAAAGCTACATCTTGTGGAGAATTTGGCAGTTTCATTTGACATTGTTCAAGGTCCTCCCATAAACAAAAATTAATAAACAAAAAGAAAATCTGCAACAACTACGGCATTTTCCATAACTAATTTTAATATGATATAAAATATAATTACACAAAATTATAATTTAAGAAACTACGTCAAATCATACCGAAATTATAATAATAAATTGGCAAAATCTTTGCAATTTTTTGAAAAACAAGAAAGAAAATTAAAAAATTACCCTGAATACTAGAATTTGTATAAAAAAATCCAACTATCCATGATTAAATTACCAATAATAATAATCAAAAAAAATTCGCAAATATTCTAGGGTTATAAAAATTTCACACTTTACCCTACCAATATAAAAGGACAAAAATAAACAATAATTTCATAGTAGAAAATATTGTATCATCCTTATTTTTACTTCGATCTTCTTCTCTCATGCACTCTCTTCCTAACTGATCCTTTAAGGACATACGTTTTATTTTGTTCATATCTTTTTATTTGATTTTAGTATAATTCTAGCCATCTGTAACTTTGTAGTTAGATTAATTGAAGGTCGTTGTTTTCTCTACATCATTTAATCGATGGAAATGAAATCAGTGTATTTGTGTTCAATCCTCATCACTTATAAGTTATATTGTTTAATTGTGTGTATTCATACTTCTACGAAATTTTCATGTTTATGTTCATTAAATTTAAATTCAATGATCATAAATTACATTAGATTTATCAATTATGTTCATTATTTGATTACCCTAAAAAATAAGTTGCGTGAAAAGCGAACATTTCAAAATTGTAGGCAAGAAAATCTCCGTGATTATATGAGCAACAAATTTTAAAAATACAATTTTCATAAAAATGTGTAACAGAAGGTACTATCCTAAAATAAAATCAATGGAAATGATAATATGATCTGAACAAATTAAAAGTATCCTAACAGATATCAATTTATGCTCCTCTAATATTCCAAGATATCATATATTGGATAAATCAAAAAGTTCCCAAAATAAATTCTATAAAGTCAAAAATTTGGGAAAAGAAACAATTTCCACGACAATAAAAACTTATTTTAAGGTTATAAAATATGAATAATATACTACAATTTCACGTTAAGGCAATAAAATCTTAATAATATATAGATAGAAAAGGAAAAAATAATTTCCTACACCAATAAAATCTGATTTTAAGGTTATAAAATATGAATAATATACTGCAATTTCACATTAAGGCAATAAAATCTGAAAAATATATAGATAGAAAAGGAAAAAATAATTTTCTATGGCAATAAAATCTAATTTTAACGTTATAAAATATGAATAATATACTCCAATTTCACGTTAAGTCAATAAAATATGAATAATATATTGCTAGAAAAGGAAATAATAATTTCTAACTTTTCTATATTACACTCAGTAAATCAGAATATTCTAACCTATCATATACAGGATAGATTAGATGATTTCCAGAATCAGATAAAATCTACTTACAAAAAAAGAAACTACACTTAATTGCATGTATTCACACAAGTAAAAGAATATTCTACTATATAAATTCCCAATGAAATGACATTTTTTCAATTAACATCGGATGATATTATGCAGATTATTAAAGGAAATTGCTCTCCATATTTAGCCATCTCTAATAGACGAATATTATAAAAGGTAATACGGAATATTCCAACCTGCCATACACTGGATAAATCGAACAACTCCCAGATTAAAAAATATACCATTTGTTTTATGAAGAAAAGATACAATTCACATATTCATTGCAATCAATCATATATATCATTGAAAAGTTTTAGACAAGAAAATCTCCGTGATTATATTGAGCAGCAAATTTTACAAATATAATTTCCATAAAAATGTGTAATATAAGCTATTATCTTAAAATAAAATCAATGGAAATGATAATATAATATGAACAAATTAAAATTATCCTAAAAATATATCCATTTTTGCTCCTGCAATATTCCTACCTGTCATATACGGGATAAATCGAAAAATGGGAAAAAGATATAATTTCCTATGGCAATAAAATATTTTTTTAAGGTCATAAAATATGAACAATATATTACAATTTTTTCCATATTTTAAGGCAATAAAATTTAAGCAAATAAATTGCAATTTCCTAAGATTTCGATATTATTCATGAGACAGAATATTCCTTAAATTAAAAAAATACAAACAAAGTTTTTTTCCCCATGAAAACGGTGCTAAACAAGATAGTAATAAAATAGTGATATAATTATTCAATTGAAAAGAGAAAAAAAAAAAAACCCAACTAATTGAAATCACATCCTTATAAAATCAAATCAAATATTTTAATTTACGAAAATTATAGGGGCTGAGTATTCGGAAATAAGGTACCAAATAATTGGGATTAAGTCGTATATATGTTGTTTAACTTAGAGATCTACGGGTACGGACGTACGGTAGATTAGACCCAAATGTACATGCATCTAAATGAGTTCGAATTAATACGGATCATCGGTCATATAAAGCACGTTCATAACTAAGAGTTTGAGTCACGGGACATAAAAGCGGGTCATGACCTAAAAAATATGTGTATCCAAACAGGGTCTGGTTCGAGCCATGAAACTCAAGAAGACTTAATTTTATAACTCAAATACAGGTCAATTGGTTGGGTCAATTTAAGCCCAAATGTTTTATCTTACACATTTATTTTTTGGCAAATTTAATGAAAATAATCCAACGTTTGCAACATGTTCATGGAATAACCCAACCTTTTCACTTTAACAAAAATAACCCGACGTTTTACTTCTCGTCACACTAATATCCCAAACATGCTAAAGTAGGAATTTCGCCCACTCCAAATCTCAAGAGGCAAAATAATAAGGGAAAAAAAAAACACTTTGCACAAATTTATGTGATTCTTTTATTGACTATTCTTCCCCTTGTGTTTCCCGGCCCCCAATTTTATAATAAATAATTTATTATAATTACCTTCTCCTTATTCTCTACAACATATTCAACCTTAATCGAAATGAACTTATATCAACATCACAACTACCTTCGACAGAAAATCTATTTGTATTCGTTCAAACATTCATTTCATGATAAAAATGTTCGTGCATTAGAGATGTTATATGTTTGACAATTTAACCAATGAAGAAGACAAAAGTTAAATGTCCAAAAATTAAAGATAAATACTTAGAGCGATGTAGCTAGGTAAAGAAAACTAAAAATCATAAAAAAATTGTGCAAATAAAAAATAGCCCTTGAGAATTAGAGTGCGAGAAATTCCATTTTAACGGATTAGGGATATTAGTGTGACGCGAAGTAAAACGTTGGGTTATTTTTGTTAAAGTGGAAAGGTTGGGTTATTCCATGAAAATGCTGCAAACGTTGGGTTATTTTCATTAAATTTGCCTTATTAATTTGGTAACCCAAATAGTATTATCACTTTCTTTTTGTCCTATTATGGGGGTGTTGTATTTTATTGTATAATTTTCCTTTCTCTTTATCCATTTATATTTAAAGACCAGATATACGTATTTTTTTCCTAATAGATTATTAAAAACATAATTATCAGTTTGCCGAGTCTCAAACATTTGTTTTATAATGGCTTTTTACACACCGTTTAAATGGCAGCCCGTGCAATTTTGCACGGGTATTAAACTAGTATAAATACAATAACGGTAGATTTGACTTGTTTTCAGGCCGTCCACATCAACCGTGACATCAGCGCCATGTCAAATGCTAAAGTCAACATGCATTAATTTAGGCAGCCAAATCTCCAGTTTTATGCACGGATTCCATAATTTAATTTACTAGAATTAAAATTACATTGAATCTTGATATAATCAAAAAAATATTGATATGTTATTCATCCGCATAAAAATCTACCTAAAAAAGGAAAACACAATTAATTGACTGCATTCACACTATTAATAGTAAATTTATATGAGATATATATTCTTAATGAAATTACATTTACATCATGATCGTCGGATGATATTATACGGAATCATGAAAAAGTACGTTCTCCATATTTAGCTATCTCTAATAGACAATTACCTTATCGGTTATAAAGAATACTCAAACCTACCATCACTGGGTAAATCAAATAATTCCCAAATTAAAAATAATACCATCCTTTTAATACGGAAAACATACAATTGACGAAAATTCTTTGCAATCAATCATATATATCATTCCACAATTGTGGTCTACATTAATGAACCTATAACCTAGATATTGTGTGCTCAACAATACTATAAATAAAAGGCGGAGTGACATCTGCCATCACACCTACATTCCAACCAATTCTCAACTAAAATGGCAAAACACAGTCCTGCAACTAAATGGAAATAGAAGATTCAATTGGAACCCAAACACAAAATCATACAAACTTTGAACCACTCAAGTGTGGAACTAACCCAATTTGTCTACCCCACGAAATATGAATATAACCCGTATGATTCTTTGTTTTTTCGATTTGGCTATAAATTATTTTTGTTTACCTAATTTAGGTGCATCTAGATATTTAATTTAGTGATTTGTCTTTCGTTTTTTAATCGACAATCAAAATATGTCCGGGTGATTTATATGGCATTTGCAAATCACTAAAATTTTGGTTCCTATTGTCTCATGATGTCTTGGTAAAGAAGCTTCATAGGTGGGAGTTTTCAGAAAGATGGAGTACTACTCAGGTTTATGACTCTCATGCTATGATTTTTCAGGATGTGAAACAACGTCGCCAACAAGGACAACAGCGGTAGAAGACCAAGCCTAGATTAGCCCTGAAGCGCCACGCTATACAGTCCGCCTAAACCAACTTTCGAAAAGGAAGGAAGTGACGGGATGAGAGCACAAAATCACTAATCCATGTCGCACGTGGCTGGAGTGAAGTCCCCGGAGATAAAAATGGCAAGACTAAACGGCCCAGAAAAACCAGGCTGAAAGCTATGGATAAGGCCGCCGCGAAGGAGCGTGGAGCAACATTGAGTGTTTGATGTGGTGAGATTGGTGTGCGTTAAGGGAGCCGATTTAGTCATATTTAGGAGTCAAGCGGAACGGTTTTATAGTGATTCTATTATCCCATTGTATCGGTTTGGTTGGAGCTTTATTGTAGGATTTTAGAAAAATTTTAGGATTCGGAGACCTTTGCTGAGTAATCGACGATCGAACGGCCGATCCATCGAGGATCGTGCTACCACGAGGCGAGAAGCAGCCGATCAACCTTTGAAGATCATGCACATCATCACCCCTCGACTCGGGAGTAGGACCATTCGAGTCGAGGAAAGAAGCGGAGAGAGGAGGAAATTCGAGTTCCTCGACTCGAGAAGAGGTAGCCTCGAGTCGAAGATTCCCTCGCTCGACTCGAGAAGGATGTTCCTCGAGTCGAGGATTTCTTCGCTCGACTCGAGGATCCCTTTCCTCGAGTCGAGAAAGGTCGCTTCCGGGAAATTTCCTAGAGGCTAATGACGGTTTCTTTTTGCCTAAATATCTATTTGGTCTTCTAGTGTTTTGTACTTAGATTAAATAAAGGGGCATGGACTCCTCAATAAGACTTATCACTTTTCATTTTATTTTCATCTTGTTGTTAGTTCTAGAGAGAGAAACTCAAGGAGAAATTAGTGAGAATTAGTATTTTTATTATGATTTACATCTCAAATATTATTGTAATAATTAGTATGGAAGGTTAATCCCCTTGTAAGAATTTTGGTGTAATCAAATCTTTCATCCTATGTATTAGTAAGATTTCTTCTCTCTAATTTGCCTTTAATTTCATTATAATTAATTCCTTATTCTTCAATTGCTTGATTTACCTTTATTTTCTCTAATTGGTTGATTAGATTGAATTGGGTATTTCTCATGCTTGGTTAATTGTTGATGGTCATTCATTATTAACCCTAAAGGAAGCAACTTTCACATGATTAGTGTACGGTTATGACTAATTTGTGATTGGGGGATTAATTAGGCAACTAATAGATTAGATTTGATTAGTGTCGCGGTTGCAGCTAATTAGATACTAATTTGGGTTGTTCATAATCCTTTATTAATCCTTGTTCTTCATGCCTTTGGTCATGATTTGTTTGAGTGGTCACTAGACAAATTAGGACTAAAAGGAGGGGAATTTGGTAGCGGTTGCTTAAATTTCCCACAAAGCGGATTAATTGGTTAAAACCGTGATTATTGATAAATTGGTATAATTAGAGAGAGGTAAAACTTGTTATATTAGGATGTTAGATTAGATTATCATCGAGGGTCGCCTTAATCAATTTGATATTTCGTTTATTTCTCTTTTAATCAAACTTCAAACAAAACCTCCCTTTTTAATTGCTTTACTTATTTTGTTTTAATTTTTCCACACTAGAATTGCATATTAAGACTCCCCTCTTCCTTATGTTCCACTTGCCCTAACTTCTTAGTTAGTATTTTGTGGTAATTTGACTAATAATAATGACTTATTAGCTGTCAAATTTGGCGCGGTTGCAGGGGACAAGGCGTTTTTAGTCTTTGTGCTATTTTTGTGTGGTTTTTTTTTTGTGTACATTTTTGTTCTGTTTTTTCTTTTTGTTCTTTTTGTTGTTTTCTTTTTCTTCTAAGTGTTCTTGAGGCTTGTTCTTACTTGTTTCCTTCAGTGTTTGGGCCACTAGCCTATGGTCCAAACCCGTGCTACTAATCCCGATTTGAGTGACTTTCAAATAGATCTAGAACTTGAACGGACTCTTAGGATACGGAAGAAGATTCCACTGGAGCGAGAGGACCGTTTGCTTGAGGAGGAGGAGAACATTTTCGCCGATTTTGGATTGTTTAGAGAAGAAGGAACTTGGATTTCGGCCTCTTCCGAGTTTTGGATTTTGGATAGTTTAGAGAAGAAGGAACTTGGATTTTGGATTGCTATATCGCTGACGAGACAATCGGTCTAGACATCCATTCACGGCTGGGCTCCTACCCCGCAGCCACCACAGTCTCGATCCGACGCGAGCTAGAGTACGAATAAACAAATCCTAAGGACTTGAAGTGTGCACACCCCTCTCTAGAGGGCCAGTAGGATGCGAATCCTCTAGGAGGAAAGCCTATTAGGAAGTCGGTAGCTACTCTGACCCAAATATTACCTTGATCAGAGGTATACACAGTGATCGGTCAAGGCCGCATCACATCACTCTAGGTGGTACGTATATTTCATATTTTTCTTTCATCCGTTTTAGGTACATTATTCAATGGTACGGTATTTGATACACAATTTATAAACAGTCGTAGCCGGATTCGATTCTGAACGACATAAGAAAGCAAACATGCTAAACAATCAACGAGAAATCATTCGGCCAAGAGGCCGAGTGGTCAAGTGGAGCCAAGGCCGAGAGGCCGAACATCACGAGAGGCCGAAAGGCCGCGGAGGGTGCAAAGACACAAGATTTCAAGGGAGGTGCAGTGTAGTATTGGTACAAAGTATAAGCAAATCAATATGAAACAGGCACATGATTACAAGTGCGAGGTTTAAAGTGTGAGAAGGTCAAATAGAACAAGATTGAGCATGGAATTCAAGAAATAGATCAACGTTCTTACCTTCCTCTGAACGAAACACGAAACACTAAATTGCTCCAAGACTAGAAAGGAACGTTCTCAAACACACACCCTAATCAGAAAATAATAAGATTGAATTACTAATCAATCACCATCAAAACCTCAACATAAAATCAATCAACCAACGACAATAAAACCACAACAATTCAAGGTTTCGACATCCAAACGTACCCATAATCATACCAAATTCGTATAACACCTTTCCCACCATACTAGTTACACAATCCCATCAATTAGACATCAAAATGACAACAATTACACTCAATTTACCCAAAAATCAAAATCGGGCAGTAGGTACAATCTTCACTTAATTCATTATCAAATGCTCCCAAAACAATACCACAATATCCCAACTCATAACAAACCCCTCCACCAAATTTCAAGTAATTCCATACACAAAATCAATCCCAATTAACAAAACCCCCTAATTCGAAAATCATAACCCATAAATTACAATCACCACAAACACGATTATGACTCTAAAACAACAAGCTAATCAAACTAATCGTGTTCTAATCACCAATTTAACACAGAACTAGAAAACCCAAATTATACAATTATAGGAAAAGATGTGGAAACTTACTACTCTTGATATAAAATCAAGAGAGTGGACGGGTAGGACAGGCGGAAGGCGGCTATGCGGCGGTGAGGGTGGCGACGCGCGGTGGTTCGTACAGCTCTTCTTCTTCTCTGCCTCTCTTCTTCTCTGTTCTTCTCTTCTCCTTCTTTTCTTCTTTTTCTTTTCCTGCTGCAATCGTGAGGGGAGTTGATGTGTTTGTTTTTTTTTTCTTTTGTTTTTTTTTATATTGTGGTGAGGGAGAGTTTAGTAAGGGTAGTTAGGTAATTTTGCTGGTTAATTACCCGATTAGGAAAACAACCCAGAAAGGAAAGTGACTTTAAACTTCCCAAAATGGAAACTCGTAACTCTAAAATGAATATCTCCCGACGACTTTAATAATTTAGAAGTCCCAAAAATATGGGGTGTTAGTGTGTTACAGGGTCGCCTTAATCAATTTAATATTTTGCTTATTTCTCTTTTAATCAAACTTCAAACAAACCTCCCTTTTTAATTGCTTTACTTATTTTGTTTTAGTTTTTCTGCACTAGAATTGCATATTAGGACTTCCCTCTTCCTTGTGTTCGATACCCACTTGCCCTAACTTCTTAGTTAGTATTTTGTGGTAATTTGACTAATAATAACGACTTATTAGCTGTCAGTGTTCTAGAATAGAATAAGCCGGTACCGATGTCCGAGAGCACGCCGAGGAGTTGTAGGCACTGATAAACGAGAAAGGTATCAACGAGTGGGTGGAAGTTTTTGGAGCAATGTGTTACAATCAATTTTATCAATTTGGGGGTTTTATCAAATTAAATGAGGTAAATGACGCAAATTGAATAAGAGATGGGCAAAGTAATTTGGTTTTTCGATAATTAATGAAATTAATTGGGGGTTTTCCAAACTATTAGGGTTTCACAATGTTAGGAACCCATCATCGAACTTTCTTTGTTAGTTTTAGTAGCCGAAATTATCCAAAAAATATCATTTGTTAATACACATCAGGAGACAGAAGAAGATAACAAATTATGAGCCAATCGAAAAGAACATGCGAAATTTTTTATGAAAAGAAGTTTCCTTCAGCCAAGTGGCATCTCATTTTCCTTCTCTAGAGGGCCACTAGGATGCGAATTCTCTAAGAGAAAAGCCTATTTGGAAGTCGGTAGCTACTCCGACCCAAACATTACCTTGATCAGAGGCATACAACAATGATCGGCCAGGGCCGCATCACATCACTCTAGGTGGTACACATATTTCATACTTTTCTTTCATCCGCTTTAGGTACATTATTCAACGGTACTTTATTTGATAACATAATTTATAAAGGATCGTAGCCGGAGTCGACGATTCAGTTTAAACAAATAACGATTCAACATTATTAAAGAAACACACCACCCGGCCGAGAAGCCAAGTGGCCGAAAGACAACAGAGGCCGAAGGCCTTAGGGAAGCAAGGTCAAACATGTGTGTTACGTCAGAAGCGAATAATGGTGAATAAGAATCAATGCAGCATACATGATAACAGTGCATAAGAGTTACATCACCATTGGTGTGATAATAGCATGTGAAGCTCAAGTGTTTGATCAACGTTCTTACCTTACTCTAAACGAAACACTAAGCTGCTCCAAGACTAGAAAGAAACCTCCTCTAACACGCACCCTAATCACAAAATAATAAGATTGAATTACTAATCAACCACCATCAAAACCCCAACATAAAATCAATCAACCAACAACAACAAAACCACAACAGTACAAGCTTTCGACATCCAAATGTACCCATAATCACACCAAATTCGTACAACACCTTACCCATCATACTAGTTACACAATCTCATCAATTAGACATCACAATAACAACAATAGCACTCAATTTACTCAAAATTCAAAACCGGGCAGTGGGTACACACTTCACTCAATTCATTATCAATTGCTCCCAAAACAATATCACAATATTCCCAAATCACAACAAACCCCTCCACCAAATTTCAAGTAATTCCATACACAAAATCAATCCCACATAACAAGAACCCTAATTAACAAAACCCCTAATTCGAAAATCACAAACCATAAACCACAATCACCACAATCACGATTATAACTATAAAACAACAAGCTAATCAACCTAATCGTGTTTTAATCATCAATCAAACACCAAAACTCGAAAATCCCAATTTACAATTATGGAAAAAGATGAGGATAACTTACTACTCTTGATATAAAATCAAGAGAGAGAGGACAGGTAGGGAGACCGGCGATGAGGGCGGATGTGCGGCGGTGAAGGCGACGACGCGCGGCGTGGTTCGCGGGAAAGAATCGCGCGCTTCCTCCTCTTCTCTTCTCCTCTGTTCTTCTCTTCTCCTTTTTTTTTTCTTTTTCTTTTGTGTGCGTGAGGTGAGGGAGTCGACGGTTTGTTCTTTTCTTTTCTTTTTTTGTTTTTATATTGAGGTGAGGGAGGGTTTAGTAAGGATAGTTAGGTAATTTTGTGAGCTAATTTCCGAATTGGGAAAACGACCCAAAAAAAAAAGTGACTCTAAACTTCACAAAACGGAAACTCGTAACTCTAGAATGGATATTTTCCGACGACTTTAATAATTTAGAAATCCCAAAAATATGGGGTGTTACAGTCTTCCCCCCTTCAAACAAAGATTCGTCCCGAATCTTTAAACCCAATCCTCAAGATTTCACCCTTAACTAGCAACGTTGATCATAAGGTAGAGTAAGTATCACGAGGTAAAAGGTGTTTGAGTGAAAGTTGGAATGGAGAATAACAAACACATAACACATTAAGCACAGATCAAGCTCAAATAACAAGAAAAAACGTAGCACATTGCGTCAGAAAGAGGGAGAGCGAGGCGTGCATGGCTCTCGTCCCCCTTAAATCAAAGGTTCATCCCGAACCTAAAGTACCTTAGTCGAACAGGTGAGCGTACTTCTCACGCATAACTGATTCCACTTCCCAAGTTGCTTCCTCCACGTTGTTATTGCACCACAGAATCTTGACCATATGAGTCTCAGCACGTCTAATTTTGAGAACTTTGGTGTCTAGGATTTTCAACGGTGCCTTTTCATATGTCATAGTTTCATCCAACTCGATGGTTTATGGGTTCAACACATGGGACGGGTCGCTGACATAGCGTCTGATTTGTGAAACATGAAACACATTGTGGACCTTATCAAGGTTTGCAGGCAAGTGTAACTCATAAGCCACTTCCCCAACTTGTTTAGTCACCTTATAGGGTCCAATGAACTTAGGACTTAGTTTCCCCTTCTTTCCAAACCTCATTACTCCTCTGGTAGGTGACACTCGTAAGAGAACCATGTCGCCTTGGTTAAACTCTATGTGGCTGCGAGTCTTGTCAGCATAGCTCTTCTGTCTGTCTTGTGCAGCCTTGAGCCTTTCCAGAATCAGCTTGGCCTGATCTGTCATTTCCTGAATATAGTCTAGACCCAAGACCATGGTTTCACTTATGTCATTCCAACATATTGGACTCCTGCATTTTCTGCCATATAAAGCCTCGTATGGTGCCATTTTTATTGAGGCTTGATAGCTGTTGTTGTAGGAGAACTCGATCAAATCCAACTTATCTTCCCATCCGCCTTGATACTGTAAGGTACATGCTCTTAACATATCCTCCAAAGTCTGATTTGTCCTCTCAGTTTGACCATCAGTGGTCGGGTGAAATGCGGTGCTCATGAGAAGTTTCGTTCCCAAGGCTTCTTGTAACTTTTTCCAGAATCGAGAAACGAAGCGCGCATAGCGATCATACACAATCTCTTGTGGTGTATCGTGGAGTCGCAACACATGGCGTATGTAGGCGCCGGCTACCTGTTTCTTTTTCCAAGTGTCCTCCATAAGCACAAAATGTGCGCACTTTGTCAATCTACCTACGATCACCCAAATCATATTGTTTCCCTTCTGTGTCCTAGGTAAGCCAGCAATGAAATCCATGGATATGGAACTCCATTTCCATTCCGGTACCGGTAGGGGTTGTAATTTTCCTTGAGGCCGCCTGTGCTCACTCTTAACCTTTTGACAAACCAAACACCTAGATACGAAGTCAGCCACATCCTTCTTCATTCCAGACCACCGGAAGACTTTCCTCAAATCCTGGTACATCTTATCACCTCGTGGGTGTATTGAATATTTGCTAGCATGAGCTTCATTTAAAATTTTGTTCTTCAGTGTTGTGTCATCGGGCATGTAGACTCAATCCTGAAATCGAATAGTGCCATCATCACACCGTTTGAACAATTCGGGCTCCTTAGCCATCTTGTCTGTTATTATCTTATCTACCGATTGCAATTCCTTTATCTCGCCTAAAATGTCGTCCCCAATAATTGTGGTTCTAGACGTCACTCCTAGTGCAGTCAACTGAACGTCGAAATTGAGGAACTCGTCTCTTAATCTCTCTCTCTGAACTACAGTTGAACCGTATGTAGAGACTTCCTACTCAATGCGTCTGCTAAGATGTTGGCTTTCCCTTCATGATATTGTATTTTCATGTCGTAGTCCTTGATCAATTCCAACCATCTCCTCTGCCGATTATTCAGCTCCTTCTGAGTGAATATATACTTTAGACTCTTATGGTCGGAGAAGATCTTAAACGTCACTACTAATAGGTAATGCCTCCAAAGTTTTAAGGCAAAAATCACAGCACCTAGCTCCAAATCATGGGTCGGGTAGTTCTCTTCGTAATTTTTGAGTTGCCTAGACGCATGAGCAATTACTCGTCTGTTCTGCATGAGCACACAACCCAAACCACTCTTCGAAGCATCAGTGTACACCTCATATGGTATGTTTTCATCAGGTAGTGACAAGACCGGTGCTGTGGTTAACCTATCTTTTAGAGTTTGAAAGGCTTTCTCACAAGACTCATCCCATTTATATTTGGTGGTTTTCTTCATCAGCGTGCTCATAGGTTTGGCAATCTTTGAGAAATCCTTTACAAACTAACTATAGTACCCCGCAAGTCCCAAAAAGTTCCTGATTTTTGTCACATTTTTTGCTGTAGACCAATCTTTCACTGCCTTTATCTTAGCTGGATCCACAGCCATACCATCCTTGGATATCACATGTCCCAAAAACGCTACTTTATCCAACCGGAACTCGCATTTCGAGAATTTACCATACAATTGTTTCTCTCTCAAATTTTCCAAGACAATCCTTAGATGTTCCTTGTGCTCCTCATCATCCTTGGAGTATATCAGAAAGTCGTCGATGAACACCACCACGAATTTGTCCAAATAGGGTCTGAAGGTACGGTTCATCAAATCCATAAACATTGCTGGAGCATTAGTCAACCCAAAGGGCATCACTGTGAACTCATAGTGCCAATATCCCGTTGAAAACGCGGTCTTAAGTACATCCTCGTCAGCTACTTTCATTTGGTAGTACCCATACCGTAAATCGATCTTTGAGAACACGCTGGCGCCCTTTAACAAAAAATATTCAAATCAAAACAAATACTATATATTCCTTCATTACTAGTCATTTCAACGAAAAGCATTCATGTCAAAACAAATAATATTCATTTCAGAAGAATAACCAATCATTTCAAGACAAAGAGCATTCGTTCTAAAAAAAAAAAAAAAACCAGTCATTCCAGAACAAAACCCATTCATTTCAGGACAAAACTCATTCACTCCAGAACAAAAAGCATTCGTTCTAAAAAAAACCATTCATTTTAGAACAATACCCATTCATTTCAAGACAAAACTCATTCATTCCAAAACAAAAAAACATTTATTTCAAGACAAAACTCATTCATTCCAGAACAAAAAGAATTCATTTCAAAACAAGACCCATTCATTTCAGGACAACAGACATTCATTCCAATACAAAAAGCATTCATTCCAGAAAAACTGTTATTGCAAAATGAAAACCATTCATTTCAGGACAGGACCCATTCATTCATGAACAAAAGGCATTTATTCCAGAACAAAAAAACATTCATTCCAGAACAAATAGCATTCATTACAAAACAAAAATCGATCATTCCAAAAAGAAAACCATTCATTACACAACAAAACCGTTCATTCCAAAACTAAAACCATTAATTCCACACGAAAACCATTCATTCCAAAACGAAAACCATTCATTGCATAACAGAAACCAACCATTCCAAAACGAAAACCATTCATTCCAAAACTGAAATCATTCATTTTTAGGACAAAAAGCGTTAATTTCAAAACAAAACCAACCATTCCAAAACGAAAATCAATCATTTCAGGACAAAAGCTTTCATTCCAAAAAAGTATCCATTCAAAATAAACCAGTTAAATCAATTAATTTTCGAAAACCTAATATGTATATTCTGGTGCATTTTATACAGATCTGGTCATTGCAAAATAATACCTCATATCACGATAATCTCACATATTTTTACACTTAACCGTTACATGCATAAATGAAAACTTATGTTACCCATTTTCTTCTTATTTTAGCTGCTTTTGATGTCGAACCGATAATTTTTTCCTGCAATTTTAGATCTATGTTACTGCATTTGAACTAAAAACAAGTTTTTGACCTTCAAAATGGACGAAAATCGTATAACCATATTTCGCATTATTTTACCTTGGTTGTTCTTGAAATTGTTCATCTTCTTCACTTGGCAATGCAATTATATCTTATACTTTTATTTTTTGCTTGAATTGAGGCATTTTAATCACTTTCCTTTCCATTTTCGCAAGAAATTTTGGTTGAGGCGGGAGCAGTCTTGTAGAAGAAGTTGAACATTTTGTTAGTTTTAGTGGGAAAAACTTCTTTCAGAAGACTCAATATGATCAATGAAAAAGGTAACCGTTGGAAGAGAGAGAATATATTGTTGGCCCGCTTTTAGGTCTTTGGGTTGATGTCTGGGTTGTTTTTATTTGAGGCACGTTTCGTTATTTGGGACGCGTTCATTTATTCAAAGTAGGCCGGGGGTTACGAAGAGGATGGTACCATAGAAGCCTTGATTATATTATTGGCATCCTTCACACATGCAAGGATGGTAAGGGACATCGCTCTCCTTAATCGGACTTGAAAGGCGTACTTTGTAAGTTAGGCTCTATTTGATAGGACCGCATCAATCTGATCTGGTCTAATTTGAATGCAACTGAAATGATCTGATCTGATTTGAATGACTCTAAACTGATCTGAATTAGTTGAAAAATTAGTTGAATTGGACGAATTTATATAAAAAAAATGGACTAAATTCATTGATCATTATTTTAATAGTTCTGAACTAATCTGATCTAATTTGAATGCGTCTGAACTGATCGAGTAACCAACCCGACCGAACAACACACATATAGACATGTTTTCATTTTTTACCTGTGTACCCGAAAATTTCACAGCAAAAGTCACGCAACAACCCAGAAATTCTGTGTTTTTCAAATTATTTGCTTTTATTAAAATGGCAGGCCCACAATTATTGCTATTAAGCCATCCATTTCTCAAACATCATGTCTTGAATCTCTTGCTAGTCGCCATGAGTGTAGTGAAAAGAGAGAGAGACATAGACGATTAGAATTATGTCGAAACAATCCTAAAAAGTGAGAGTAAATAAATCAATTTTCGCAATTTTGGTTTAGTCAAAATTTTGATTAATCATCTCATTATTCATCGCAATTTCGGCTTACACATGACACCTAAAGGAAATTACATGATTCAGGAGATTGTGGATAGACTGACGAAAAGGGCTCACCTTATACCCATGAAAGAAACATGGAAAAAGAAGCAGTTGCCTACTGCTTATATATATCACGTATTGAGATCGATTACATGGACTCCTTGATGAGATAGCTTCTGATCGTGATGCACGATTTGTATCTAGATTTTGGTCAAAACTGCAATAAGCTTTGGGCACAAAACTTCTAAAGAGCACTGCGTGTCACCCAGCAACTGATGTCCAAACTGAAAGAACAAACCAGACGTTGGAGAACACGCTTCGATCTTGTACATTGCAGTTTGAAGGAGGATGGGAAAACAAACTGGATCTAATCGAATTCTTATATAACAATAGCTATAAAGCATCAATCATGATGGCACCTTATGAGGCGTTGTATGGGACGAAGTGCAGAAGTCCGGTTTGTTGGAATGACATTAGCGAGACTGTGGTCTTGGGTCTTGACTACATTCAGTAAATGACCGGCCAAGTTAAATTAATCAA